>OY986979.1:14046414-15246414 GCA_963920545.1 Lepidium didymum
GGCTTGCCTTCACCTTCTGGCGGTGGAACCGAGTCTCCACCAGTAGAAGCTTCTTGAAGCTTATCTTTCGAATCCGAATCTTCTTTTTTCAGAAATTCCGGTTCGGAACAAGTGGGAGAAGAAGAAGATGAGGATGAAGACGGAGTAAAAGGGTAAGGATCTGAATGACAGTACCTTAAGATTCTTGATCTTCTGTCAAGTAAGTTATCAAAGAACCAGAAATCTTCGAGAAGATCATCAATGGCTTCGATTTGTTCAAATTCTTGATGATCATTCGAACTAGAATCCATTTTTAGTTCAGATAAGAGATAACAAAAAGAGATAAGTTTGTGTTCTTCTTCTTCTTTTCTTCGTTTCTTATTTTGTTCGGTTTGTATATGAAGCATAGATTCTGGAGACTTATTAGTAGGTGCCCATGTGGGATTCAGCACTTATTTTCTATATATATACATATATATATTTTTTAATTTAATTTAATTTTTAGTGTTTTATGTGGAGTCAATGTTTTTGTTTTGTTGTATAAATAAAGATAGTAATTTTCAGAGAAAAACAAAAATGGAATTAAAATGAGAATTATTCCGAAATGTAAGATTCTTTCATTCTCAAGTATTCTAATAATATATTTCACCTTCCAAGGAAACATATCAAAACCACTCATTTTAATTTTTCATTGTTTTCTTTGCACAAACTAATTTACATGGTCTCAAAAATTGATAAACCAAGTTTGATTTTTTTGGTGGAAAAGAAAAACCAATAATTAAGTATCTAAGTGGATAATCAAATTTAAAATGATATAACAAATTAAAAAGATTTCTGGCAACAACTAAGAAAAATAAGGTTTCAACAAAAGGTATGATTGCTAAGAAACGGCAAATAAGCCATGTCATGACAGTCAACATGCCATGTGATTCTTAAACTAATATGTAAACAAATTGGTTCTTTATATTATTAAAATATTACAGTTCTACGCGACAGCTAAGAATTATAGTAACCTAATAAATACAAAGATTTTGATAATAAATAAAATACAATGTAATCTAAAAGCATTAAATCTCGAGCTCTGAACCTGTATTGTTATCCAATCATAGCATGACATTGCATATGCTATGATTAACGTTGATTATGTTCATTAGCCGTAATCTTTATTAGGTGACATGTGGCCACGCCTAATCTGTGAGTTTAGCTGCGTACCTGATGATCATGTCTGACGATGAATGCTAATCACATCACAATTATCTCAAGAGAAAGATAATAATTAGCTGAGTACAGATTTACAGCCTGAAAAACATAAACTTGAGCCACAAAACTGCTAATATTCTTTTCCATATAATGTTACCAATCTGTTAAATAGCAAATCAATGGTAGAGACACCAGTTGATTTTGAGTTACAAAAGATCAAAAAGGCTTCATCTCAGTTGCAATCAACCGTATGAGAGAACCAATGCAGAATCTATCATATTTACAATGTAAAGTGCAGTCATCTTCACTACTTACCGGAACCAATACGCCATCTTTGAAAACGAATAATGGTTCAACACAAGTCTTAGGGTCCGAGTATGCATTTGATTCATCTAAGCTCCCTTCCTCTTTAGCAGAATGACTACAACATTCGACCGTAGCAAGAAAATTACCGCATAAGCTTTTGCAAGGACATGCTTCCTTCTCTGGACATTCATCATGTTCTTCAACCTTTGCTTCCTGCGTAGTCCCATTGTTTTTTGCAGAGATGAACTTTCTAACAGCAGCGATAAGTTCCACAGATAATGACGACAATGCATCATGTATACCCTCTGTTGTCATGGAACTCCTACCAAGTCTCAATTCACGTGCAACTAATTTACGCATTGAATCTTGGAGGATGAAAGCACACTGGGAGCAGCAACGGTACAAACACACCAAACTAGGGTCATCCAGAGGATCGATTCTTGCAATTGTTTCAACTTTTTTAACTGGCTCAGGCATGTTGTTTGCAGATTCTACGCCATGAACTCCGTCCCAGGCTTTACCATCACTTGAGTCAGCTGATTTGTGGGGATCTTTCAGGGAAATAGAATTGGATTTTCCAGCTCCATTAGGATTGGTTAGGGAACTAGCTTCCCCTCGCAAAGCTATTGTTGTTGCTGTAGTTTCTACCTCACATGATCCATGGTGAGTTTCATTCTGCACATCGTCAGCTGCAGGAGAGTTAAGATCAAGAACAGCCTGTCGAAAGGAACTCACTCCTGAATCCTCAATCATCATATCAGTATTCGAAATAACATCACCATTCTCTTTGACCAAAGTTAAGCCATCCGTACTATGGGTTGTAAGAGGTCCAGTACCTTCAATAAAAGGTTCCGGATTTGTTTCGATATGAATATTTGCAAGCTCTACAATTGATGCTATTGGGTCTGGACAAGTCATGTTTTGGGTATCTTCTTTCTTGTCTTCTTCTGATCCTTTCGACAGATCAGACGTTCCATGCTCAGTTGGCTCACTCCTCACTGATGGATTGACTAAAGAACAGGACAATGGTGTGGTCGACGCTGTTTGAGCGGTCGATTCAAAACTGTAAACAATCACGTCATGTATGTGTGTTAGAACAAACATACATTAAAAAAAGAAGTTATGCATGTTAGAACAAATATACGTAAAGCAAAATATTTTTAGCCATACCTTCGCATTGCATATACCCAACTATTAACCAGGTCTTCCAGATAAGCAACTTGAGACAAGATTCGAATATATCGACATCTGTCCTTTCCAGCATTGATTTTTACATTGATCTGTCCAACTAAGAGCTCAAGAACTTTCCGTACCTCAAAGGCGACTTCCCTCAGTGATATATACGTTCCTCTATACGCTAATAATCCAACAGCAATAAGGCCTCTGACAACGCCAGATGAATCTTTGCCTTTAACATTGTTCGAATCAGAAGCAGTAATAGTCTGCTCTGAGGAATTACAAGGACGAGTAATACACGAATTAAATGGCCATCCTCTCCAAGGACCAGAAACATCTGTACTTGGCCCTTCCTTCAGCTTTGATGTCACCCAACAAAGTTCAGCAAATTGAGGATACCGAAGAATTTGATAACCAAATGTAGAGACAGCTAACTGCAGGCTTGATTTCGCTTTCACATTTATGTTGACAGGTAGTGGTGGCACTTTTAAAGAATCATCATCAAGAGGTTTTGATTTAAAACTTGCTTCTTCCCCTGCGCCATGATCAATATCACCCAAAGCTGCATCTCTGCAACCTGGGTCAGGATCCTTTCTTTTGAATTTCTTTCGTAAGTCACAATGAACATGGGTTCCTTGATGCACTAAATGAAGAAACACTTGGATTGCCCGCCTTGACAACTCAGTAGCAGACATGTCAATGGCCATGTCCTGGTCAGAATTTTCAGCAACTTGTACAGTATATTTTGGCACAGCCTCGGACATAGTTGGCTGATACTCCTTTGATAGGTCGGTCTTAAAGAACTGTTGTACTGTAAAAGGCAGGAGATCGTAGGGCATGCCAGAAGTAGCCTATCACCAACAGATAAACAAATTTAGTCTAAAGTGTTGACATTCTTTGCAGAGACTGCTAAAGGGAATACACAATTTGAAAATGCATAGTACACAAAACTAAGGCTTACATTACCTACCGTTCATAAAATATGAACAACAAAAAAAGGAAAAGACTAGCAGAAAGTAGCTAAATAAAGAATAAGTCGAACCAGCTCAGATCTCAAATGCCAAGGCAAGGAATATATATGGCGAAAACATTTTTAAGGAAGAAAAAGGTTACGCATACCAAAATCATCATCTTTGTGGAAACTCGCAATGATTCAACTTGCTCAAAAAATGTGTTCCACGCGTGTGAAACTCGAGCATCCTTCTGCAATGCCTTTTTCTCTACCATTTCTGTTAAAATAGGAGAAGAATTCTCTTTTACAGAGTCATCATCAGACTTGACCTCCTCATTCAGGGGAGTTTCTGATTCCACGGCCCACAAGTCAATCCTTGGCATGAATACCACACATGATTTCCTGCTAGCACATTTAACTACAAGCAGACCAGATATCCCAGTTAGGTAAGTTCACTGGAAATGACCAAGTAAATAAAAGAGCATGACAAGACATTTCCTCACTAGGGAATTAGCAGTATAAGAACTTATATAACGAGATACATACTTAATAAGTGAGTTACACCTAGCACTAGATCCCCATTTCCTTCTTGAGAAATTGTTGCTGTGTCTATCTTCTGCATCTCTGCGTGACCAATAAAACAATGCAAGATACAAGAAGCAAGATGTCGTTGCCCAGATTTTGGTCGTCCAGCAATAAGAAGTTGAAATCCAGACTTGCTCCTTGATTCTAGAGAAGAATTCTCCAAGAGCCCAGGCTGTCGGCAGACTCTGTTTATCACAAACTGCACAGAACCCGAACTACAATCGCCAGCACCAGGAATGCTTGCAACAGATCTAACCAAGTCACATCCTCCATCAAGTATCCCAGCATAAGAAAGTCTTTGTACTATATCCTTTACAACATCTACCTCACGAAGAAGGGTCTGAACATGAGGCCACCAACAATCCTCCGTTATCTTCTTGTCGCTCAAAGCAGAATAGATCACATTTTGGACATCAGCTGCAGCTTTGGAAAGCAGAGGTGGTAGCAAGATGCGTTCTTCAAGATGAAAAGCAAGAAGTAAAGAACACAATGGCGGCAATAAAGAAGGCACCAAGTATGTAGGAAGAGGAGAAGAAAAAATATCACTAGCTGCTATTCCTGCTCCTCTACGTGAACATGGGGGTGGGGAGCGTGATAAAGCTTCCAACCAATCTCTTTCTTCCACTGAGAAAGATGGAAGAGCAGTACGATTACTACTCGAGACTCCTAACTCTGCAAGGGCCAAAGATTCTTGCAAAGGAAAACTCCTATTTAAGGCAATCATGGCAGCTTGTGTGCAGAGAGCTTGTATATCCGCACCAGCAAAACCAGCAGTTTCTTTAGCAATCCACTTGAGCAAGTATCCAGACACTGGCTTAGGCCACTTCCTAGTATGGAGTGAGATGATTGCAGCCCTATCGCAAACTGATGGTAGTGGGAAATATATCTCCCGATCAAACCTTCCAGGCCTCCTTAATGCTGGGTCAATAGCATCAGGATAATTTGTTGCACCTATGACCACCACTGAGCCACGTGACTTTAAGCCGTCTAGTAAAGCAAGCAATGTGGATACAACAGAGCTATGTGTTTGATCTTGCTGCCTTGACCGTTTGGGAGCGAGACCATCTATTTCATCAAAAAATATAATGGACGGTTGGCATTTTTCAGCAACCTGAAATAAGAGCCTCAACTGGCGCTCAGCATCACCAACGTATTTTCCCAGACAGTCTGCCCCCTTGCGGGCAAAATAGGCAATTCGTTTATTACCACGAGCAAGGGAACCGATCAGCGCTCGAACCACAAGAGTTTTTCCAGTTCCAGGATGTCCATGCAAGAGGATACCTCTTGGAGGTGTAAGTCCAAGGTTATCAAAGAATTCTGGGTATAGTAAGGGTATAAGAACAACCTCTTTCATACATTGAGTTACACCCTCAAGTCCAGCAACAGAGTCCCATCCCTCAAATTCCTTTCCACTCTCAGAATCAGAGCCTCCAATATACTGAGGAGCAACTCTTAATAGATCTCGATGCAGTCTCTTACTTTCACGTTTTAAAAATTCTTCATCTTCACCACATTTCTCAAACCACTTTTCTTCTGCTTCCACATCCTTACGCCATGCATCATTTGACTGCTTCTTCATCTCCAATCGCATCCTCTTCGCTTTCATCTTCTTCATTCTGACTTGACATTGACGACCATGGGGTTGGAAATGATGTCTATGGTCTGTGCATGCAATGAGAAATTTACGGTGATCAAAGATGCAACCATTAGCTCGTGCACAGGGCTGCAAAATACAGAATACCACAAAGAAGTTGTCAGCGCAAGATACAGTAACCGCTACAGATGGAATTTAATTAGCCTTCTTCTCAGAGGAGAGGAAGGGAAACTGGAAAGGGAGTAGTAATGGACCAAATGATAGGTTCTTGGACACCGATCAACCCGACAACCGATGGTTGCCCCAGGTCTTGCACAGCGAGTACATTTTAATGACCTCCCTCTCAAAAGTGCTGCCCTAATATTCTTTAAGCATCCTACACCAGCAAAGTAAACCTGCAGTGCCAGAGTATTTAACATTAGCGACAATAAAGTTATTGAGAAAACAGTACGGGCATAGTTACCTTAACTAAACAAAATAAATGTAGAAAACCTTTGTATGCTTAGATCAAAAAATAAAAAAATCTAGAAAATCTAGAAAATATACAAGCCTATTTGTATGTTCTGCTCTTCAGCTGCTGTATTAAATTTCAGTCAAGAACAGCTATGACGAATACACCATGTCAGAGATGTATTAGTAGTCCGAAAATGAGAGAAAAACACTGAATTCAAAAGAGAAATAAACACTAATAATGTGGTCGAATTGGACACGCATTGTCCATTTGTTTCTTTCTCTGTAATGAACCCAAGGAACATATAACATTGAAGTGATAAACACATTAGAATGCACTAAAGCAATCAAATGATGTGTCTCATCAGAACCAAGCATTACCTCGGGACTCCATACGGCACAGTTCTGATGAACCCAAGTTCCAGAAATCCCATAACGATCATTTATAGGGCCCAATAGACGGCCAAGCCATCCAGAATCATCGCCAAAACCATCCAGTATGTCATAGTTTGGCTCTTCTGAAGATGATGACCCGCTATGTGCCTCTATGTCACTATCACCATTATCTTGCATCAACTTCTTCGGGTGTTTGCCATCAGTGCCCACTCCACACAAGCCGCAGCGTCTGGTTTGTTTAAAGAGAGGCTTACCAAGTCTATCTGATGAAGTGTTAATTAACTTAACTACCTTGTTGCTAGTTTCATTCTGAATAGGCAAGTCGTCAAGCATTTCCACACTTTCACCTACTCTATCGAGAAACTCACTATGTCCTTTGGTCTTATCATTAGATGGTGTTTTAAATACACCTTGCTGTCCGATATCATCATTCTGCTTTAAACCCTCATTAATCTCGATGCCAGCTTCACATAATAGTTCGGGATCTAAAGTATCTCCTTTTCTGTTCTTAACTTTATCAGCAAAATCACTATCATCCTCTAATGTACCCGTGCCATTTCCACTTTTAGAGACCATCACACCCAGCTCCTTATTCTCATCTCCAACTCCCAACTCACTCTCATTTTCCCTTCGTTCAGTTTGATTTTGACTTTCATTTTTCACTGCTTCGATTCTAACATTAGAATCAGCTCTCATTTCACCCACATTAGCTTCAGTCTCACTCCCTGTCTTCTCTTCACTACCTTGTGTCTCAGTTCCTGTCTTCTCTGCACTACCTTGTGTCTCACTTTCCCCCTCTTCATCAGTATCATCAATCTCATTGTCAGTAGTCTCTGGTCCATCATCGCTCTCAGTCTCAGTTCCATCAACTTCGGCTTCATTATCACTCTCTAAAACAATGGATCTTTTGGTAGCCTTCTTCCTCTCACCTTCCTCTCTAGCTTCACTATCATCCTGCATTGATTCCTCGGAATTGCTAGTACTCTCATCTTCAGCATTACTGGTATATGACTCTTTTTCCCCATCTTCTGAACTAACCGGTTCCATAACTTCAACCGGCCTTTTTGTTTTAATCAGCTTCCCACCTTTGGGGGCTTCTCTTTCCTCATCCCTCTCTCTTGCCACGGCTTTTTCTCTCAACTCATAGGGACGGTTTCTGAAAACAAGCTTTCTTTTCCCCTTTACCACACAGCTCCGTCTCCCACTTGCTTGAAAACCACCGCTCCTCCTCCTTGCCCTCAACCTGGATTTCCAACCCTCCTGGGTATCTAAATCCCCCTTCTCCCCCTTCTCCTCCTTCGTCACTCTCCCTAGACGACTGGAGCTCTTATACCCGTGATTATAATTAGAACGCTGCTTTTTCTTAGGAGGAGGAGGAGAAGCGTCCAGAATGGAGGGTATCTTCCTAACCCTAGTGCTTCGCCGAAGTTCAGAGTCAGCACAAGCAAACGCAGACCCACCATCTCTGTCCTTCGACTCTCCATGGTTTTTCTTGTACTCCTCCTCACATATCGCAGCAAGCTTCTTACTCTTCTTCCCAGATGGAGAACCCGATCTCATGACGAATAACCAGGCATACAGATACGCATATAACTTTTCTTCTCAAGGCTGCTCAAATAAACATCAGAAAATTCAAGCGCTAGCCGAACCTTACGCCTTTCAAAATCAAGCTCGTGAGGCAGTGTTGCTTTGGCCTTCGCGACGAAAATGTTTAAGAAAACGCATGAGAGCGACAAACATGTGCTCCATGATCAGCCCATATTTGCAGAATCCAATACAAATGAAACCCAAAATCAAAACCCTAGATCCTAATTTTCGACTAATTGACTTGAGAATTTAGAAATCAGAATTGTCTTGACACAATCGAAATTTTCTTCCTACTAGACGTTCGTCTCTCCGATGATTACTCCTCCGCGATTTGCTTCGCAGACTTAGGGCTCGGGTGAGCCAGTCTTTTAGACGAATAAAAAGTACGGAGTCCAATAAAATTTGAATTAATGATTATACACAGAAGTCAGAGAAACTTTGTTTACTAACGTTTGTAAAGGTACTAAATGTATTACCTAACGTTCCTACAGTGGCTCATTGTTGCGTTTTGCGTTATGTTTTTGTCGTTTTATTTTATCTAGTGTTCTTCCTTAAAAATCTTCCTTGGAAACCTTAATGGAAAAAACTCCTTCCATTATACATTAAGTCGGTATAAAGATGTTTTTTCCCTTCTTAACAAAGCTTCCTCTTGACTGATGGAGTTCACATCTTTATACATCTCGTAAAAATCGTATTTTTTAATATTGTGGATAAGACTCTTTTACCATAATCAGTTGATTGGATATATTTTATTTCAATATCTTTATCGTTCTTATTTGTTTTATGTTGCCTCGTTAAAAACTATTTCTTGAAAAACCCGGTGGAAAAAACCTGGGAAAGAAAAAAGTACAACAATACAAATTCCTATTGGAATAATGAGAATTGCACTTTACAAATCTTTTTGAGAGTATGTTTCAATCTTATGGACATAATCTTTTAATGTTTTTTGACGTCGTGTGTTGCCTCATTAAAAATATTTTCTAGAAAATTCGTTAAGAAAAACCAGAAAAAAAGAGTACAATAACACAGACTCCCCCTCAAATGTTGAGAATCACATATTACACAACATGTGTTCTTCCAAACTATCCTTTGCTATTTTGGGTATACTATGATTTTCAACCAAATCATTTTGTAAGCTACATAGTGCTCGATATTATTCAATAAACATTGAATGTCTCGAATGGAAATTCACCAATGTTGTCTAATCTAACTCTATTGATAGGATAATCAGATATTTCATCTCTTAATTATATGAGTTAGAAATCTCGCAAAATATCATATTTTGAGATGATTATAAACGTGTGATCATCTGTAGGTATGATCCACGTGGTGTATATATAAAATCCACAAATATCACCTTGAATACATTAAAGAGATTCTGGTGATTCTTTATCAACCTTTGGTTGATTATGGCCTTATGATCAATTTTCCAAAATAACATATAATACATGCCATTTTAATCTCATAAATGATCATATGAGTTCCCTAGTGATGTCAATGTGTCTAGGATGATCATGCTACAAAATGAAATCTTTAAGATTTCTACTTATCACAAAATGTGATTAATTGCATGTATATATGATAAAAGTTTTGTGATATTTTTTAATATGAGTCTTCTTCCAGAATTATTCATTCCCACTAGAAACATAAATTTGGCCATTTTCTTTTCCAATATTAAACATTTTTCTTTTATCTTTTTAGGGAACATACTTCAATATACCTCTCAAGGTATATGTCGTGGATACTTAACAAATTCTCTTTAGAATTTGGAGGACATATGGCTTAATCTATGGTAATACTAGTTCTCACTAAGAACATAAATTTGGCAATTTTTCACTTTTGTTACTCAAGTCACATACCCAATATTATGTTGACAATAAGTCAAATGCATAATTATAATACATATCGGAAAGAAGTTTAAAATCTTTTCCAATATTAAGCCTTTTACAGAGGACTGAGTACTATACACCTCTCAGAATATATCTCCTGGAAAGCTCAACAAATTCTTTTTAAAATTTGGATTATACAAGATTTTAATATCCATAAAAAGATTTGTTCTCCTGAGGAACATAAATTTGGCCTTTTACTACTCCCTTTAATGATGAGGACATCGGACCTACTCAGCCCTTAGAGACCATTCCGGAGGTACCAAGTGGACCAATGACTCGACAAAGGGCTAGAGCACTCAGTTACAAGTTCAGCAACCTCGTGGACTACATCATGGACTTGGAAGGTGACGATTTGGAGTTGGAGCATGGAGAGCTTGGAGCTTGCAGCCGAGACCTTCTCCTATCATCTAAGGTGCCTTGGACACTTCTCAAAGCATCTACAGCAGCTTCTAGTGTGTTCACTATCTACCCAGAGTGAATACACTAAAGACTTGTTTGGGAATTGTGCTCTTTTTCCTACTTTCGGTTTTATCCCATTGGGTTTTCCGAAAGAAGTTTTAGCGAGGCAATACCCCAAATGAGCAGTCTAGGACCAGCCTCACTAGTTAGGCAACAAATAAGGTCTTAGAAACACTTAGAAGTTTGCTTTCTTATTTTGTAATTTCTTGTTTAGACTTCATGTTGTTTTTTTCTGTTATTTGAACTACTTGTTGTTTTGTCGTTTCTAAAACATCATGTAGTTCTCTTTTAGGGTTTTGGGAATCTATAAATACCCAAGACCATAAGCTTAATGGAATATATCTTCTTTCACAATCCAAAAACGTGCCTAGCATATCATTCATGACTTGACCAAGTTTTGAATATAATTTTCGATTATGCAAGCCTAGAGAACTTGTACTCGGCTTCTAGGATCCCTTTGGTGTATCACGAGTCCATTCATAGCTCGTGTGGTCCAACTCAATCCGCTGTGTTTTCAACCAATTGAGCATCTCATTGGAAGATCACGAACACTCATCTTTGAGAGGTTTCATTCGGTTCGTGTTCTAGATTGCATCATCTGGTATCAGAGCTGAAGTTCATATCAGGGAAAGTGTATAAACCTACCCTTTTGCTTTTCAAATTTCGTTTTTCATATTATAGGGTTTAGAATTTTCAATTTCGATTTATTTAGTTTTGTTTTCAAGGGCTGTGTTGTATCAACCACCCTTTTGTTTTAACGTGTGTGTTGAGTCTTAGTTGCAGGTGTTTTTCACTTGTTTGGGAGAAGAAAAAAACGTGGCCTAAGGAGGAAGAAGAAGCCAGCGAAAAACCCTAACCATTCTTTCTTTTTTTTCTTTTAAACTTTCTGTTATTTCCTTTTTAATCTTTGCCTTATCCTTTCCTAGGTTTTAGGAAGTTGTTAGTTTAGATATTATAACAGCACTTTTGGTTTAAAAAGAATTTAAATCTCAAACTTGGTTTAGTTAAAATCGGTTAGGATAATTAATTTGGCTCGGTTTAGGTTGTTAGTAAATTTTTAAAATTAGAATTTCTGGTTTAATTTATTTCAACTCCAGAACCGAACAATAACTAACCGATCTCTCTTTGTTTGTTGTGCAAGGTACTCGGTACCATGTCTGAAAGTTCGGGTCCTGCTGATGCTCAAGCAGCAATGCTGCAAATGTTAGCAAACATCAATACTCAGCTGGCTCGGATGAACGAGCAGATGGAACAAAACCGGACTCGATCACCTCAAAGGAGAACGGACAATCCAGAGACTTCACATAGGCGACATGAACATGGACTAGAAAGGTCACCTACACCACCTTCTGTCCAATTCGAGCAACCACCTAGACAGCCCATGGATGAGGAGTATCACCACCGTCCACCTCCTCCACCTTTTCAGCATCAACAACAACCCGACGTAAAGCTTACACCACCCACCTTTGCTGGACGAGTTGATCCAGAAGCATACTTGGATTGGGAGAGACGAATGGAGCATTTGTTTGAGTATTATCACTACTCGGATCCAAGGAGGGTTGCATTGGCTGCAGCTCAGTTCACGGACCATGCACTCACATGGTGGGATCGTGAAGTAGCTGAAAGAAGACGTCATAGGTATGGGCAAGTGGCTGCATGGGAAGATCTCAAGCACATCATGCGTAGAAGATATGTGCCACCACATTTCACTCGTGAGCTGCAGAAAAGATTCAGACGTCTAACACAAGGCAGCAAGAGTGTAGAGGAGTATTTTGAAGAATTTGAGCATCTTCGAAACCGTTTGGAGCTTGAAGACTCTCCTGAAACGTTGATGGCTCAGTTTTTGGATGGTTTGCAAGAGAAGATAGCTCGGAAAGTGGAAAGACAACCTTACCATGACCTTGGAGAGCTGCTGCACTTAGCCACCCAAATTGAGCAACAAAATAAGTGTAAGGCCTCTATCACAACAAATAAGCTTAAAACTAACTGGAATTCTCAATCTAAGCAGGAAGATAGGCCTAGAGGAGTGCAAGCGGAATCACGGTTCAAAAACAGAACGCAGGAACCGCCCAACGCTGCACCAAACAGCTCGCGGAACGCTCCCAGCAACCCGCGGCCTGCACCAATTCACACACCCCAGCCTACCCAGTCACGGACCAGAGATATAACATGTTTTAAATGCAGAGGACGTGGTCACATGTCACGAGAATGTCCGAACCAGCGTGTGATGATACTCACACTTTTAGGAGACTACGAGTCCGAGGATGACAAAGAAGAGTGTGAGGTGCCTTTCGATGAGGAAGTAGAGTATCCAGACTCTGGAGAATTGCTAATGATGAGAAGAGTGCTTAGCACTTCAATCAATGTGGACGAGACAGAACAGAGGGAAAATATTTTCCACACTCGGTGTACCATCAAAGGGAAGGTATGTTCTCTTATTATTGATGGAGGTTCTTGCACTAACGTTGCTAGTGTCTACATGGTTGAAAAGCTAGGTTTGGAGAAGTACAAGCATGCACAGCCATATAAGCTGAGATGGCTGAACAACAAGACGGAGCTGAATGTAACGGAGCAAGTCAAAGTCTCATTCAGCATAGGACGATACAACGACATGGTCACCTGCGACGTGGTCCCTATGCAAGCCGGACACCTTCTGTTGGGACGGCCATGCCAATTCGACAAGGAGACTACCCATAACGGTAGAACTAACCTTTATTCGTTTATTCATGATAAGCGCAGGATTAGCTTAGCACCACTTTCACCTCAGCAAGTGAGGGAGATTCAAGTGAGAATGGCTAAGGAAAAGGGCCAGAACAGCCACGGCAACAGGGAGACTTTACTTGTCAAACCGAATCTCATTCAAAAGTTTATTAGTATTAACAAGGCTAATGTGATTCTTATGGTTTTTAAGGATGTTTTGAGTGCAGAATGTACAGATATCAAGCTTCCTTCCGAGGTTGAAAGTCTACTCAAAACATATGGTGATGTGTTTCCAAATGAGCTGCCACCGGGACTACCTCCGATCCGAGGGATAGAACATCACATTGACTTTGTACCAGGTGCACAGCTACCAAACCGGGCCGCCTATCGTGTCAATCCGGAGGAAGCCAAGGAGCTTGAACGCCAAGTGAGGGAGCTCATGGCTCAGGGTTATGTACGTGAGAGCCTCAGTCCTTGTGCTGTGCCGGTTCTGCTTGTGCCAAAGAAAGATGGCAGCTGGAGAATGTGCGTGGACTGTCGAGCCATAAACAACATAACCATCAAGTACAGGCACCCAATACCGCAGCTAGACGACATGCTTGATGAGCTAAGTGGAGCCACGATCTTCTCAAAAATCGATCTTAAGTCTGGCTATCATCAAGTAAGGCTGCGAGAAGGTGATGAATGGAAGACAACATTCAAAACCAAGCAGGGGCTATACGAGTGGTTGGTAATGCCATTCGGTCTGTCTAACGCACCGAGTACTTTTATGCGTCTGATGAACCATGTTCTTAGACCATACATTAGTAAGTTTGTTGTTGTTTATTTTGATGATATTCTTATATATAGTGCTTCTTTTTCTGATCATGTGTCACATCTTGAGCAAGTGATGCAAACACTTCGTCAAGAAGGATTGTATGCGAACCTCAAGAAGTGCACATTCTGCACTGACCAAGTAGTGTTTCTAGGTTTTGTTGTAAGTTCGCAGGGACTAAAGGTTGATGAAGAAAAGATCAAAGCCATCAAGGAGTGGCCTGAGCCGAAGAATGCTAGTCAGGTCCGAAGCTTTCACGGCCTTGCGAGCTTCTACAGACGGTTTGTGAAGGACTTCAGCAGCATTGCAAGTCCGCTGACCTCAATACTCAAAAAGAGTCATGCATTTGAATGGGGAGCCGAACAAACAGAGGCGTTCCAGCGCCTAAAGGACAGCCTGATTGCTGCACCGGTCTTGGCTCTCCCGGACTTCAACAAAACTTTTGAAGTGGAATGTGATGCTTCTGGAATTGGCATAGGAGCTGTGCTAACACAAGGAGGCAAGCCGGTTGCTTTCTTCAGCGAAAAATTGAGTGGAGCAGCACTTAACTATCCAACCTATGACAAGGAGCTGTACGCACTAGTTCGGGCCATGGAGACTTGGCAACATTACTTGCTGG
Source organism: Lepidium didymum (assembly GCA_963920545.1). NCBI lineage: Eukaryota > Viridiplantae > Streptophyta > Magnoliopsida > Brassicales > Brassicaceae > Lepidium > Lepidium didymum. The sequence continues at coordinate 14,061,121 of OY986979.1, forward strand.
CTCGTGAGTGTGTGATCCATACAGACCACCAAACGCTGCAACATCTCAAAGGCCAAACGAAATTGAAAAGGAGGCATGCTAGATGGCTGGAGTTGATAGAGACATTTCCCTACGTCATCAAATACAAAAAGGGAAAGGAAAACGTGGTCGCGGACGCTCTGTCCCGACGTTACAGCCTCATATCCATCATGCAGTCCAAGGTCTTGGGTTTCGAGCTAATCAAGGACTCATATGCAGAAGACGAGGACTTCAAGGAACCATTCACAAAGCACGGTAAAGGTTTATATAACAAGTTCTATCTGTTTGATGGTTTTCTTTTCAGGGAAAAACGGCTGTGCATCCCCAAAGGATCCGTTCGAGAGCTGCTGGTTCGTGAGGCACATGGAGGCGGTCTCATGGGACATTTTGGGGTAGACAAGACGCTGAGCATGCTTAAGGAACATTTCTACTGGCCGCACATGAAGAAAGACGTGAAAGGACATTGTGCCCGATGCTTGACATGCCGGAAGGCCAAATCCAGAGTTCATCCTCACGGGTTATACCTTCCTTTACCTATTCCTACTACTCCTTGGACTGACATTTCTATGGACTTTGTGCTAGGGTTACCTAAGCAAAACCACAAAGATTCCATCTTCGTTGTTGTAGACAGGTTTTCCAAGATGGCACACTTTATACCTTGTGCAAAGACCAACGATGCTACACAAACCGCAGCTCTGTTCTTCAAAGAAGTTGTGCGTTTACATGGAATACCGAGAACGATCGTATCGGACCGTGACACCAAGTTCCTTAGTCACTTTTGGCGTGTACTTTGGAGAAAACTAGGAACAAAGCTTATGTTCTCAACATCTTGTCATCCGCAGACTGATGGGCAAACGGAAGTGGTTAACCGAACCTTGTCTACATTGCTGCGAGCTATGATTGGGAAGAACTTGAAGACATGGTTAGAGTGTTTGCCATTTGTGGAGTTTGCATACAACAGGGCGGTACATTCAGCTACCAAGCTTTCACCTTTTGAAGTGGTGTATGGATTCAACCCGATGTCGCCATTTGATCTCACACCACTACCACCTGCTGAAGCCGTGAGTCTAGAAGGAGATACCAAGGCCGAGTTCGTTAAGAAGCTTCACCAGAAAGTGAAGAAAAACATAGAGAAGAGGACAGCCGCTTATGAGAAGCAGCACAACAAGGGTCGCCAATCCGTAGTGTTCAAGAAGGGTGATTGGGTGTGGCTACACTTCAGACCAGAACGGTTTCCACACAAGAGAAGGAGCAAATTGGCGCCTAGAGGAGATGGTCCATTCAAGGTGTTGAAGAAAATAAATGACAATGCCTATCAGTTGGAGCTTCCAGGTGAGTTTAATGTATCTTCAACTTTCAGTGTGGCTGATTTAGAACGTTTTGATGCAGGTAATGATCCTGTTTTGAGGACAAAACGCTTTCAAGAGGGTGGGAATGATGAGGACATCGGACCTACTCAGCCTTTAGAGACCATTCCGGAGGTACCAAGTGGACCAATGACTCGACAAAGGGCTAGAGCACTCAGTTACAAGTTCAGCAACCTCGTGGACTACATCATGGACTTGGAAGGTGACGATTTGGAGTTGGAGCATGGAGAGCTTGGAGCTTGCAGCCGAGACCTTCTCCTATCATCTAAGGTGCCTTGGACACTTCTCAAAGCATCTACAGCAGCTTCTAGTGTGTTCACTATCTACCCAGAGTGAATACACTAAAAACTTGTTTGGGAATTGTGCTCTTTTTCCTACTTTCGGTTTTATCCCATTGGGTTTTCCGAAAGAGGTTTTAGCGAGGCAATACCCCAAATGAGCAGTCTAGGACCAGCCTCACTAGTTAGGCAACAAATAAGGTCTTAGAAACACTTAGAAGTTTGCTTTCTTATTTTGTAATTTCTTGTTTAGACTTCATGTTGTTTTTTTCTGTTATTTGAACTACTTGTTGTTTTGTCGTTTCTAAAACATCATGTAGTTCTCTTTTAGGGTTTTGGGAATCTATAAATACCCAAGACCATAAGCTTAATGGAATATATCTTCTTTCACAATCCAAAAACGTGCCTAACATATCATTCACGACTTGACCAAGTTTTGAATATAATTTTCGATTCTGCAAGCCTAGAGAACTTGTACTCGGCTTCTAGGATCCCTTTGGTGTATCACGAGTCCATTCATAGCTCGTGTGGTCCAACTCAATCCGCTGTGTTTTCAACCAATTGAGCATCTCATTGGAAGATCACGAACACTCATCTTTGAGAGGTTTCATTCGGTTCGTGTTCTAGATTGCATCATTTAATCAGGTCTGCGGACCCAATATCATGTAAACAATATACTCTGTGTTCAAAAAAAATTTATTATTTTCATGCCTCAGAATAGTGCATATTGTTCCACTATCTGGTATATAATGTGGTGACAAAGTCACCTGCATTAGAAATTATCAAACCAATCATTATAACGATATTTAAATAAAATTTAAATATGTAACATATTTATGGTGACAAAGTCATCCACATTAAACCGGTGTACATACCATAACAATATTTAAATAAAATTTAAATACATAACATATAAATTAAATTTAAATATTTAATATATATATATATGGGGAACGAATCACCCTTGTGGCCAAACCGCTATATATATATATATAACTTTATACTAATTGAAAATGATTGTGTTATAAAATTGAGATAATAATAACTTTAATCGATATAATAAAAATCTGATTAACCAGAATTCTAGAGAGATATAAAGAAACTTTTCTTATTAATTATTGAATAAATAAATTGTAAGTATTACATAACATTCATATATACAATATAAACGGATCCACATTAACTAAACTTCTGACATTTGCTATATGATTAATGATCATATTGATGACTCTTATTTGTATATGTTGAGTCACTTGACTTATGTGTCAAGTTTTTTTTTTTTTTGGTCAACTCAATTTATGGTTATTGTTACAAAGCTAAATTAAAAAGCATATTATGCATGACCGCGTGACACCGAAAGCTTCCTTTGATTGTGCGGGCTAGACTATCGGTTTTGTGGTTTAGTGTGCGAGAGATATGAGTGACAAAGCATGTCCTGAATGAGCTTTGCAATCTTGAGAAATCGTCCAAGTACGGTAGGAAGGGGAGCCATCCGTGAGGTTCTTCGATCATCTTTATCAGCTCAGAGCAGTCGACTAAGAACTCGACCTCCGTCATCTGAAGGGAAAAGAGACATGACATCGCCCAGAGAAGGGCCTCAAATTCTGAGTGTAGAGGTGACAGACTACGTCTGATACGTTGTGCACCGTAATTTATTCCTTCGTTACCATCCGAATAGGAGTACCACCCTATCCCTGTAAAACAAATCTGATGCATTCCACGATGCATCAACCATATACCCAGAGAAGGCTGGGTTAAATGTCAGAGGGCGAAAGATTGATTCCAAATTTGTTTGTATATATGTGTTGTTGCATGTAGACAACGCTAAGCCTTCTGTGTGTGCCTCAAACCATGTTTTGACTTCACTTTCCTCCATCTGGACAACTTCACTGGATTTCCTATCTTTGTTTGAGAAAATCTTCTCATTTCGTGCTTTCCATAAAAACCATAAGATCCATGGGAAGCTGTCATTTTCTTCTTTTCTCGGGAGTCTCCAAATTAGATGGTCTATATTAGAATAAATAGATCCCCCTGGGAAGTTTATCTCTACTGGAATTTTTGACAAGGCCCAGGCCTGGAGGGCTGGCGGGCATTCAAAGAGCACATGATTTATTGTCTATGTGTCACATCCACATAAATCACACCGTGTATCACACCTTATGCCCCTTTTCTGAAGCTTTGCTTTTACAGGCAGTTGTCCTGATACTGCTTACCAGATAAAATGCTTAATTTTCTGCGGGGCCTTCACCTTCCAAACTTGAGATTGTAACTCTTTAAAGTTTGGGCCATATTGTCGGGTCGAGCAGTATGAGAGATTTCGTTCTGCCCAATACATAAATTTACCGAATAGACACCAGTTTTGTTGAAATGTCATCCTAGGCGGTCCGAGGTCAATCTTTGTGGGATATGGATCCCCATGATTAGATTTTCATCATGCGGAGTAAGGAGCTGGTTAATTAATGTCTCGTGCCATGATCTTGTATGCGGATATTAGTTCGGATACTCTCAAATTCGGGTGGATCTCTGAAGCCAAACCTCTGGCTGGACGGGGGCTCGTGTTTGGGATCCAAGGGTCTGACCAGACTCAGATGGTTTCTCCGGCGCCTACCTCTTGATTAAACCCTTCATTACTAGCCCTTGAGCTGAGACAATGCTTTGTTATCCATAGGAAGGAGAGTAAAGACGGCAGGGTTCTAATGGGTTAGTTCCGTAATAGTATCGCCCCCGTAAGATCTTCGAAAGTAGGGATTCTGGGTAATCCACTAGTCGTAAGAGCTGTTTGGCCAATAAAGCCGTGTTGAATTCCTTAATTGCTCTGAATCCTAGACCCCCTTCAGGTTTAGGTTTACAGAGTTTCTCCCATCGGATCCAATGAATACCTCTCGATGTATTTGAATTATGCCACCAGAAATTTGAGATGGCAGCAGAAATCTTCGAGATTATCGTCTTTGGGAGTCGGTAACATGATATAACATAGGACAGGATGGCCATCAGTACCGATTTGATTAAAACCTCTTTTCCCCCTTTTGACAAGAACTTTGTTGTCCACGAGTTAATTCTCGATTCTATTTTCTCAGTAATAAAAGCGAAAACTTTTGTTTTTGCCCCTTCTAACCCCTCTAGGAGACCCAGATTGGTTCGCATTCCTCCCAGGTTTTTGATTCCTAGCTTATTCTGGATTTCGTTTCTTTTCACTATGTCAACTTCTTTGCCAAATTGGATTGAAGACTTTGAGAAATTGATTTGTTGACCAGACAATTTCTCGTAACTCATCGGAATACGGAGAATGGTATCAGCTTCATCAATATTCGCCTTACAGTAAAACAAGCTATCATCTGCAAATAAGAAGTGTGATACTACTGGACTTGATCGTGCAATCGATATGCCCGACAAGTTTTTTTGCGTTTCCGCCGTCTTCAATTGAGAAATCAGTGCTTCTATGCATAAAATAAAAATATATGGTGACAGAGGATCTCGTTGATGAAGGCCCCGTTTAGGTTTGACGTAACCTCATGGAGCGCCATTTATCAAAATAGAGAAAGTAACCGTACATACACAATGCATGATTCCTTTAACCCATTTTTCATGAAACCCAAGTTTGAGGAGCAGCTGACGCAGGAACTTCAATTCAATGCGATCATAAGCTTTGCTAATATCTGTTTTAATTGCCCTTGATTCTTTTGTTAGTTTTGAGTGCATGGAACATCTCCTGGGCTATCAGAATGTTGTCAGAGATTAATCTCCCTGACACAAAGGCAGACTGGGTATCCGATACTAGCTGGGGAAGAATTATTTTTAATCTTAGACATGTTACTTTGGATATGATCTTGTAAATAACATTACACAAACTGATGGGCCTGAATTTCGCCATTGTTGTTGGTCTATTCGTCTTTGGGATTAGATAGATGTTCGTTCGGTTGAGTTCTTGTTCAAAAACCCCCGTCGTTATAAAATTATTCACAACACGGACTATGTCATTCTTGATGAAAGCCCATGATTGTTGGAACAAAAGTGCTGTCATTCCATCTGGACTAGGCGCTTTCCCTGGGTTCATCATAAATAACGCTTTCCTGACTTCTCCCACTGTTGCTAGTCAGAGTAGTGAACGATTATGCTCTTCTGTTATTAAACATTCTATCCCTTCCAGTGATTCTTCTAAATCAAAGTCTCCACTTGAATTGAATAGTTTCTCAAAATACTTAACCGCTTCACCCTTTATATTTTCCTCCTGATCAACCCATTTTCCTTGATCATCGAAAAGTCCAACGACTCTGTTTTTCGCTCTCCGTTGTTTTGTTTGCGCATGGAAAAATTTTGTATTCTTGTCCCCTTCCAACAACCATCTGTTCCTACTTTTTTGTTTCCAACATGTTTCTTCCTCCTTATATGTTGTACTTAGTTCGTATGCCACTCTCTGTATTTCCTTAGTAGGGCACGAGTCTAGGTTTTTCATATTCTCCAAAGTTGCTTTGAGGTCTTCAATTTTTTTCCTCCTAAAAGGAATTTGATTTTTCCGCCATCGTGAAATTTCTCGTTTACGATTTCGGATTTTATCGGAGACTCGATCGTCTCTTAGGTTCGCGTATCTAGCCCAGCCCTTCGCAACCGTAGTATCAAAACCCGGTTTTCCTAACCATCTCCTACAAAATGAAAGCCAGGTCGTCGGAAACTATCTGACACCTTCATCTATGTGCAGATTGGTCTGTGATTGGATCCAATCATTTGGAGATATTCAGTCTTAGTTTGTGGAAACAGTTCATGCCATTCTTCATTCCCGAAAGCTTTGTCTAACTTACATCGAACTATTTCGTTTTGTGGAACCCCCTTCCAAGACCACAAATCGCCTATACATGGGAATTCGATGAAACTGTAGCTTTGCAACATGGTATAAAAGGAACAAAGGAACTTAAGCTCCGTAGACAGCCTCCTTTTTTCGTGGTGTCTCGAGAGTTCATTAAAGTCTCCAATGATAAACCATGGTCCCGTCCTTTGCACACCAAATCTTGTTATTCTCTCCCATACTCGTTCTCTCAAATTATAAATGGGTTCTCCGTAAATAAAATAGATGAAGCTCTTTTTTCCCCGTAGCTCCAAAGTTATGTCCATCATATTTTTATCCTTGTATACTAAACTAACATTATAGTGATTTTTGTAAAATAATTTCAATCCTCTGCTCATCCTATTTGTTGGTGCCACTGTAAGCATATTGTCAAATTTTATGGCATCCAAAATTTCTTCCATATATTGATCTTGCTTCTTTGTTTCCATTAGAAATATAAAATCAAAGCGAAATTTTTTATTAAGATCCTTCAAATAGTTTAGGGAAATAGGATTCCCAATCCTCTGATAGTTCCAAGATAATATCTTAAACATAAAAAAAACATAAAATTAATTAAACGGACAATGCTGAAGTACGTGAGTTAACACTCTCATGTGAACCCGTTGGTTTTTTGCCTCCTTTAAGACTCTTCTCCAAACGCTTTTGAGGGACTGCAACATCTAGGATATGTTGCTTCCTCAGACTCAAACCCTTAATACCGCTTGTTGACTTTTGGTTCTTCCGGACCATCTCCGAAGCCATATCTCTAGGCGTGTCGGTTATAGATTTCTTTGTTGGTGGAAGAGGTGGCTTTTGCTTGACAGCTTGACTCTTTTTTGCTAAAGTCAACGCCAAATGTTCCTTCTCTGTGATAGTTCCATATACTTTCAATCTTTCAAAATCATCAACGGAAAGAACCACTTAGGCATTATCTCCCGCTTCTGATTTGGTTTCAGACAGCAAGTCACAATTCATGGGGTCAGAAGTCTCCACATCTGAGACAACACCAGGCTGGTCCCTTTGCTTTCCATTCATCTTACTTGTGATTGCGTCCTTCTGGGAAGAAGATACTTCTTCACCTACTACAGCTGGTAGCATGACCTTTGTTTTTTCGGAAGTAGAGATCGCTTCCGAACATGTGTCTGTGATGATCATCGCCTTATTAATCTGTTCCTCTTCAAAGTTTTGTGTTTCTTTCCTTTTGCCACGCCCTAACTCATTCCCATTCTTCACTTTCCCCTCGTAGCCATCTCTAAGCCTCTCATTTCCTTCTTGTGGTTTAACAGCCCCATCATTTGGTTGTGATCTGATATTCAAATCCACTTGTGGCTTGTGGGAATTTGATCCATATTGGTCCAGCTTCGTTTGTTTCACTTTCCTGTATTCGACTTTCCCCCCAATTTCAATCTTATTATTGTTGACAAGCGCCCCTCTAAAGCTTTGATGCATGTCTGAGTTGCGTTCAGTCCTTTCCATTTTGTCTTGATCCGCCTTTCTATTCTCCTGCTCCATCAATCGTTTACACCTTGATACATCATGATTGATGTAATTACAGAAGGTGCACATACCTTGGTGACGATCATACATGATCTTCACAAGGGTTTCTTCTCCATTCGCAAATTCGACTGCAGTTTTAATGATTAGCACCTTCATAACGTTCACCTCGACCAACACTTTGGCTCCATCAGCATCAACTTTAATCACTTTCCCCAGTTATGCCCGTATGGTTTCGTACACCATCTCAGCCGCATACTCAGCTGGCACTTGGAGATGCGAGCCCACATCGTAAGTGTTGACGGGTAGTCTTCCGGTGCTCTCGGAATCCATCTTGCTAGGGTAATTATCCACCCGTCGAAGTGAGTGGCTCCCAGCCTGAAGACATCTTCCATATCTTCTTTATGTTTAAAAGTAAACTGAAACCGACCAAATCCAAGGTCAGTCCCATTCACTTTATCTTCCATCCTCCATATGCGCGGGAACCTTTGGAGAAGGGCTCCCACTTCCTATTTCGCTGGGTTAGGCACCTCCCCAAGATGACTTTCGAGCATTTAGCTAACAATGCGGTATTATCAAATTGCGGGATCCTTATGTGTGGAATTGGCACTGGTGAATCTTGAGTCATCTTCTTTTTGGCTTTCAATTGTGCCATTGCAAAATTGCAGTGAAAGACGAGAAAATAGGAATGTACTTTGTCGCGAGTTGCTGTGAAGATCTTGAGCAACACCTCCGAGATAAATAAGATATCATGATTATTCCCAATATCACAGAGATTCCTAATTTGCCTCCCGCTATCTTTGAGACTTGGAAAATAAATGTTCTGTAGTAAAGAGCCTTATTTGTGAGTTGTGCATCGCATCTTTTGTTTACTAAATGCAGTTCTGATTTCACGTCTTGGTAGCTTCTGATTTGGAAATCCTAGATTGGAATCAGCAAATCTAATTAATGACAATTTGAATTTTGAAATTCCGATAGGAATTAGAAAATTGAAATGTAGAAACTGCACTTAATTTTCTGTGAAGTTTTATGGGAATATCTCCTGAGATGACAAAATTGATTAACTTTTGCGTCTTTGACGGAATCGAGGACAATTCCTTCCAACCCGCCGAAGAGTTCTCTTTCCGGTTGACCTAATACCCTTGATACCAACTTTCCCTGTTGAGTGACCTTCACTTGCGAGTTCCCTAGCAAGGTGACGACATCTCCCACCGAATGTATAAACATTTGAGAGCAGAATATTTGTATGTTCTGCGCTTCAGCTGCTGTATTAAATTTCAGTCAAAAACAGCTATGACGAATACACCATGTCAGAGATGTATTAGTAGTCCGAAAATGAGAGAAAAACACTGAATTCAAAAGAGAGATAAACACTAATAATGTGGTCGAATTGGACACGCATTGTCCATTTCTTTCTTTCTCTGTAATGAACCCAAGGAACATATAACATTGAAGTGATAAACACATTAGAATGCACTAAAGCAATCAAATGATGTGTCTCATCAGAACCAAGCATTACCTCGGGACTCTATACGGCATAGTTCTGATGAACCCAAGTTTCAGAAATCCCATAACGATCATTTATAGGGCCCAATAGACGGCCAAGCCATCCAGAATCATCGCCAAAACCATCCAGTATGTCATAGTTTGGCTCTTCTGAAGATGATGATCCGCTATATGCCTCTATGTCACTATCACCATTATCTTGCATCAACTTCTTCGGGTGTTTGCCATCAGTGCCCACTCCACACAAGCCGCAGCGTCTGGTTTGTTTAAAGAGAGGCTTACCCAGTCTATCTGATGAAGTGTTAATTAACTTAACTACCTTGTTGCTAGTTTCATTCTGAATAGGCAAGTCGTCAAGCATTTCCACACTTTCACCTCCTCTATCGAGAAACTCACTATGTCCTTTGGTCTTATCATTAGATGGTGTTTTAAATACACCTTGATGTCCGATATCATCATTCTGCTTTAAACCCTCATTAATCTCGATGCATCAACCTCCATAACTTTTGAACCACTACTCCGAATGTGATTCCGCTTTCGGATATGCGTATATAATTGGGCTAGGAACATACACAACAAATTTTGTTCGATTGCGAGTCAGTCTCCTCTTCCGTTTCTCATTTGCCTTTCACGTGGTTATATTAGATGATGACTATGGTTTATTCTTTTTAGGGTTTTCTACGAATCTCTTGTAGCTTTATATGTATATAAATACATATGCCTAAGGTTTTATACTTACTGGACCTATTTAACATGTTAGGTATTTTATTTTCTAATTGAGCTTAGAGAGATGGTCACACACTATGAGTTGACCATGTGATTTTGGTTTGTTCTTCTTTGTGTTATTGGATTGATTGCTTGTTATTTAGGTTTTCAATTTGGCTTTGTATCCATAGAAACCATATGTTTATGTGTTTGGATTGATTGCTTGTTATCAATGGATTGATTCATTAGAATATGCTGAAAGGGCGACCATGGTTTATTCTTTTTAGGGTTTTCTACAAATCTTCTGCAACTTTATATGTATATATACACATATGCCTAGGGTTTTATAATTAATAGGCCTAACAGGTTATGTTTTCTATTTTATAATTGGGGTTAGAGGGACATGTCTCACAATTCTCATCCACTTAAATGGAATTCATCCTCGAATTCTTGGCTAAGAGTTCGATCTCCAATCAAACAAACTTACTTCCACCTCCAGGCAGAGTCGTGCCAATATTAAATAATAAGATAAACGAGTTACAAAAAAATGCCCCAAAGATAAAAATATACATAAAAAATTTACTATTATCGTATTAAAAAAAAAAAAAAAAAGCAAATATGCAAACCGAATATTAGCTATAAAATATATATTTTTCTAGAATAGTTAACCAAATTTTCAAAACGAATGTTCAAATCTATTTGTTTCAATAGATTAAATAGTCAATTAGATAATCTTATGTGTGATATACTCGAACGAGTTAAATAATTTTTAAAATTAACATGTTAAATAATTAAATTATTATCATTTATATATTAGAACTCTTTTAAAATCAAGGGAAAATTACAAAAATGCCCTTTAAACCAAATTCCTTTTCAAAAAGACATTTTTTCTTTGATTTATTTTTAAAAGTAAGAGACATTTTTAAAGAGAAGCATCTTAAAAATGACATTTGACTAAAATCAAACAAAAAATTTAAATATTTGTACATATTTTAAAAATCCATATGTCTAGGTTTTTTATTTTTCATAAAATAAATAATATTTATAAAATATATGCCCTAAACTTTTTTTGACAAAAAATATGCCTGTAAATTTTATCCCAAAATTAAGTGCCCTAGGAAAAAGTTTAAAAATTTAACATCGAGGCATAGGAAACACTTCAACCACTTCTTGCACAACAGCTAACACACACACTTGAAATCAATGCACACAAACAAGATTTCAATATCAATCAATCAATAAACACTTCTTATTTTTCAAAACGTTTATTGCAAACATTTAAAAATATTTTTTATTTCTTTTCAAAACCAAGCTTTCAAAATATTCATTTGAAACATTTTCTTTTAAATCATTTTAAAATCTTGACCCTTCGGGCCAGAACCGAAGTGGCCTTAACCTATGATCTGATACCAATGTAACACCCTGCTCCCGATTTTAGGATACTACATGTTATTCCTTGGTCTTGCCAGAAATCACATTTAAAAAAAATCTTTCTCCACGAAAATATTTACTAATACTCTTGGAAAAGAAAGAAAAATAAGGGGTGAGTAATGAATTACCTAGTGAGAAGATCATCTATGCCCACTGAAATACAACTATACATTCCCACTTCTAGCAACAATCAACACAAGCATAGAATTAGACACAATCACATAACACATATTTCATCTCTATAAGTTAGTTGAGGTCACCGAACGTCCACAGTCCGCCTCTTATCAACAAAATGTATTGAATCCATGGCCACCGACCATCCACAGTTATTGATAACCATCCACACTAAGCCACTTCATCCCCAAATATGAATCCATGACCACTGACCATCCACGGTTATTACTGATTATCCACATCAACTCACTTCATCTCATAATCCACGACTCCCAAACATCCATGGTATGCCGCTTCATCTCCCAACAAATACTTATATAATAAACCATATACTATCATCTTTTTATCAAACATTATACCTTATGCATCATGAAGCATCAAAGAAGAAACATGAAATTGTATTTCAACAGATCACACTCTCACCTTTGCTTAAATGGAAAACAGATGAGAAACTTCGCGATAGACTGTAAGTCAATTCACCAATTTTTTTAAACTTCAAATTGAGATCGGAATAACATAAAATCAAAACCCCTTTTCTTCTTGCCAGTTGCATCGAAACACTCAAAAACCAAATCATCCAAATTGGGTAAACAAAAGATACCGAGAAGAAGAAGAGATGGGGAATGGAGCAACAACAACCACAATTATGATTAAAGGAATTCTGAGTTTGCTAAAGGAAAGTATCACAGAGGAAGGAGGAAAGAGAGTAATATCGTTGGGAATGGTAGACCCAACAATACACTCGTTTTTTCGTACAAGACATGTCTCTCTTCAAGCTGTTTTGATTCTCTTCTCCCTAACAAGTTCAATGGCTATCCTCCAATGAGTATAGTGTTTCCTCTCCGTCAAGGTGTTGTTGTCTCCGTCAGTGTCATTGCTACCTAAATTGCAGGTAAGTCTCCTTTGTTTCTTTCGATGATTCCTCTATTTCAGACATGTTCGGGATTGATTCTTCTTTTACTTCGAAAAATTTTGAGTCTGATTTTTCCTCTATTGTTCGTTTTTATCTTTTATATTGTTGATTTATGATGTAATTTTTCTTATTCTTCCTTTATAGATGTTTATAATCTTTGGTTCTAGGGTTGATAGATGTTTATTTTTCAATTTTTAGTTAATAAGCTTCTGTAAATAGGAAATTGATTAAATGTCTGTTTGATTTTGGTTCTTTAAACATAAATTTTCCATTCTAGGGTTTCTAAATTTCTCAATTTTTTTGTGGTTTTTGATTCCAAGCTTGAACTTGATTTATATTGTTATGAACACATGTATCTCTCTAATTCTTATGAACACATGTATCTCTGTGATTGTAACTTGATTTAAATTGTTTTAGTTGTTGAGTGAAAGACTGATTAGAATCGATTGCTTGGAATGGAGTGGAGACTTTGAGAGTTAGACTCACAGATGATTGAAATCAATTGCTTGGAATTGGAGACTTAAACTTCATTTTTTTAGTTTTTCATTTAGAGATTATGACTCCTTTTTTAGTATCCAATGTATTTAGATATTATGACTCTCTGTTTTGTTTCAGTCTTTAACATGCAATTCTAAAGGGGAAAACTGTCAATTAAACATTGTTTCTGTGAAAAATGGTTGATTAAACATTGAACTCCGGACGCCTTTGATTAAACATGTAATTTATTGTTGACTTTTTTAAAAACATCAAACTTATAGTTGACTCGACCAATTAAACACTCCATTTATTTGATTAACGGAATTAATAAACTCCATTAAGCGAAGGTTAACAATCTTAGTTAAATGAAACAATGCGTTTCAGCTTCTCTCTTTAAGGTTCCCTTCTTCCTTCTTCTCTCTTTAACAAAACTCTCTCTTCTTCTTTCTTCTTTGCTTCTTATTCTTCTTCTTCGTCAGCCATGAGTACAATTCTCCTCTCTCTCTTTCATATCTCCGTTTTTTCTCTGTTCCGTATATGTACTTTTGTAATAAAAAGATATCTTATTTGTTGATGTCTTCTTCTTAACAAATAGATTTTTCAACAGCTTTTTGCTAATTATATTAAAAACTAATTCGATTTTTGGGTTCTTCATCTGTATATTGGTTTTTTTTTTTTCTCTAATTTCTTCTACTGCTTTTGTCATTTGATGAATTCTCATGTTTCAAAACATCATCGTGAATGTAATCTCTCTTTTTGTTTTTTCCTCTAATGGCGGATGTGAGTTTTGTTAAAGAGAGAAGAAAGTGAAGAGAGAAGAAGGAAGAGGCTTAAAGAGAGAAGATGAAACACACCGTTTCATTTAACTGAGATTATTAACCTTCACTTAACGGAGTTTATTAATTCCGTTAATCAAATTAACGAAGTGTTTAATTGGCCAAGTCAACTATAAGTTTGATGATTTTTAAAAAGTCAACAATAAATTACATGTTTAATCAAAGGCGTCCGGAGTTCAATGTTTAATCAACCATTTTTTGCATAAACAATGTTTAATTGACAGTTTTTCCAATTCTAAAGCACGAAGCTGATTTAAGTTACAATGTGGTAAGCAGTAATGCATATTGAATCAAGCTTATGAGCTAACTCTTTTCCCATGTAGGAAGAGCTATAAAGCTTGGGGTCTTCAAAAGGCGAAGAGGTGATGATTTAATAAGGAATTGCGAGAGTTATCGGTTGTCCAAAGAAAAATTGCAGATTTACAAATACTTTTTCAGGGTTTTCTTTCTCTTTCAAAGTGAAAATAAGACATGAATCATAAAATTTTCATTGTTGTGATGCTGATGCTAATTTCAATATATCTCTAACACCTTTTGTTAAATGCTTTTTTCTAATTTGTGTGTTTACAAATCTCAGGATGATAAAAATGTGGCACATTTTACTCCTGTGAGTAGGCAACTTCGAGATGGAGTATCAAGGTACATGGTCAGTGTGAACTCCAGATATATCAGAAAAGTATATTAGGCTCAAGGAGAATCATTAAGCAATAACATTTATGTTAGAATCCAGTAAGAGAGAGAAATAATTGTGGTTTACAAAAGATTAAATCGGTTTCACTACCTGACTCTATTTATATCCATTATTGTAGATTTGTATTTTTTTGAAAAATCGATTGTAATTATATTTATGTACATGTAAAATATCATCAAATTAAATAGAGGAACTGTTCCTATCTTTGTCTAGAAGACATTTATATTTTGTTAAGTATATAATTATTTTTGACTGTAGGATATAGACGTTAAAATGGTTCAGAGTTTGCAATTATTGTTTTTTAAATTATAGTTAAGCTCTTAGTTTCATACTCTTTCTTTAAACCAGTAGATTAAACAATTTTGTTTAGTAATTACATATCTTTTTAAAAGGAGAAATGCATAGAACAACAAAAAAATTAAATTAATACGTACTAACTTATTTATTTGTTCAAGTAATTCTGCACTTTGTTTCAAATGGGGGTCCTAGAGTTCACAGAACGAGAAAGAATTTGAGAGAAAGAAGAGAAGAATCGGAGAAGATGAAAAAAAAATTCTATTACTCAATAAAGAACAATTACAAGGTCATTATATTTGATGAGCATAAACCTTTACTTAACTTGATAATCTTTTTAAGCTAATAACTAAAATTTGAAAGTTAAAAGTAAAACTTTCCTTCATCAGACTCAACGATAAAAATACTAAAGATGATTTATCTTGTGAATCCTCTTCAGCCATGGGAACAATAGACTTAGGAAGAGTTTCCCAAATAGGTCGTGGCATTCCAATGCAAGAATCTAGATACCAACCACGATTCTTAACTTCTGATATTCAAAATTCAATCTTAAGAAATATTGATTTTCAAACACAAATACCAAAACCAGTTTATACATCAAGAAATAGTTTTAAAAAAAATGAATTTGTTACAAAATCTGAACCAACTAGCCCAACATTTTCAGCTATAACTGAAAATATGACTAATGAACTAAACGTCTTAGAAAAGGATTTTGAAATTAA
Source organism: Lepidium didymum (assembly GCA_963920545.1). Lineage (NCBI taxonomy): Eukaryota > Viridiplantae > Streptophyta > Magnoliopsida > Brassicales > Brassicaceae > Lepidium > Lepidium didymum. The sequence goes on from OY986979.1 coordinate 14,076,846, forward strand.
AAAAAAATTCTTACGAGAAGAATTCTATTCAAACAAAAATTTACAAAAAAGAAATTGGTTTTTCAAAAAATTCTCTACAAACAAAAAAAAGATACAAGAAAAATATTATGAATATATTAAAAATCACAAGGTTAAAGTTTTATTTTTTAACTGGCTTGAAAATTATACAAAAGAAAATAATATTTATTTTCCTTATTCAAAAACAACAAATCCTATCACAAACCAAAATAAAACTCCTAAGTGGGAAACACTCGCTAATGGAAAAATACTTTGTTCAAATCATCCCCTCAACAAGGAATAAAGCTTGAATTATTGGGTAAACCGATTGAAGCAATCTCTTTTAAACTCCCACAAGAAGATGATAAGACAAATGTCAAAAACATCATTCTTCAAAAAAAAATTTCAAACACCAACCTGGGTACAATAAGCAAGCAACTTGATAGAATTGAAAAAACAATTTTAAAACAACAAGACCCTCCAAAAGAAACTCCAACTAACAAAAAGCTAAAATTTTCAATTTTCGAACCTTTCCAAATTTCAGAATCCAGTGTCAAAACTAGCCAAAACACGAATATAGAATTCATTCGTGCCCTTCAAAGCCAACTTAGTAACATAGAAATAGAATAAAGTAGTAAACAACAAACATATGATGTCCCTAACACTCCAACTTCTAAAATCCAAAGAAATTTTAAATCTATCCAAACACCTACTAATCCTGAAACACAAAGCTCAAATATTCGAATAAATACTCTATGTCACGAATCAGATTCTGATAAAACAATACACCAATTTCAAAACAACAGGATAAACCGTCTTGATTGGAAAAACAATCATGAAAACCAAATAATAACAACACCAGACCTAGGACAAATTCAACCAGTGGAACAATCTAGATTCAACTCTTCTTCCGTCTATGACTGGAATCTAGATGAAATATCTGAATATAATATCTTAAATTTCCTCTAAAAATGACAATGGCTGCAAACGCCTATAGGACACAAATAAGCAACGAGGATAAAACTTTCGCTGAACTCCTTATAGCTGGTTTTTCGGGACAACTTAAATGATGGTTGGATAACTATCTCACTAATCAGCAATGAGAAGAAATCCTTAATTCTATAAAAATAGATGAAGAAGGATTGCCAATTCTAGATAATTTTGGAAATACTCAACAAAATGCGGTAGCAACTCTAGTCTTAGCAATAACCCTTCATTTCATAGGAGATCCCTCAGTCCTTAGAGACAAAAACGCAGAGCTCCTTTCAAATCTTAAATGTAAAAAACTAAGTGATTTTCAATGGTACAAAAACACCTTTCTCACTAGGGTTCTACTTCGGCAAGATTCGAATCAACTTTTTTGGAAAGAAAAATTTCTTGCAGGACTACCAACACTCTTAGGTGAAAAGGTTAGAACCAAAATTAGAGAATCTAGTGGCATCCAAATAATTGACTATGATGATTTCACTTATGGAGAGCTAGTTAGTCTTGTCCAACAAGAAGGCCTTAAGATCTGTCAAGACTTAAAAATCCAAAAACATCTCAAATGGGAACTTAGGAGAACAAAGGTAGAATTAAGATCTTTCTGCAAACAATTCGAAATAGACCCTAGTAACAAAAAATCGTGTGTAGGTAATTGAAAACCAACATACTATTCCAGAAAACCAAAATTTACAAAAAGAAATTTAAAGAATATAAGCCACGAGAAAACTCTTGGAATAAATCTCGAAACAAATTTAAACCAAGAGAGTAGTCCCAAAACAAATCTTATTACAAAAACCTAACATGCTATAAATGCAATAAGAAAGGCCATACTTCAAAATTTTGCCATCTAAATAAGAAAATTCAAAAGCTCGATCTTGGAGAAGAAATCTCAGTCAAAATATCAAACCTCTTTCTAGACTACTCTTCCTCGTCTAGTGATTACGATTCTGAGTTCTCTCCTAAATAGGCCTTGCAAGTTGATGAACTTAATGATTCATCATCAAGCTCGAACTCAGAAAGTAAGAAAATCCAAGACTTTACAAAGGATCAAGAATTCCAACTAGAAATCCTGAATTCAATTTCAGACCTTAAACTAAAACAAAAATTTCCTAAAACAATCATTTGAACCCTAAATGAAAACCAAACAATAGAAAATCTTCCAAAACCAAAGAACCATCAAACTCCTCATATAACCTAACCACTATCCTCAACCAAGGGAGAAAAAATAATTTCAAAACTACTTTACAATCCCTTCAAATTGAGATCAAAAATGTAAAAAATGAACTCAAACATTTGAAAGAAAAACAAAAAATGGATTCCAGATTTACTAAGGATTAATTTACTTCATCCGTTTTACAAAAGGATGTTATAAACCTTGCTTCAAAACAAATTTTTGCCCGTTGGCAGGCATTATTAAGTATTTTTGATTTTGATATAGAATATATTAAAGGAGAAACAAATTTTATTCCAGATTTCTTGACTCGTGAATTTATTCAAAACAGGTACGATGCCACCAAAACAGATTGACAAAGGAAAAAGCCTTTCTTTAGGCCCAAACCAAGAAAACCAATAAACTCCAAACACTTCCAAACCAAAAACAGAGCCCCAAACACAACCCTGGATTACAATTACAAAAAAGAAACCAGAAAAAGAAGAAAAAACCCTTCAAACTCCAAATGAGATCCTAGAACAAATGCGGATGCTACAACAAGCTTTTGACAAATGCTTTTCAAAACAAGAGCGAGGCGATTCTTCAAAAATATCCTCCTATCTTGAAATTTTTAAAATTCCTGAAACCCCTTTAAAAATGATTTCAAATCAAAACCATGCTTCAAAACAAATTTCAAAACCTTTGAACAATTCCCAAATTAATTTAAAGGAATTTTCACAAAATTCTCCTTCTGAGTATTTTGAAAAACATACTTATCAAAATCTTATTTCTGTTGAAAAAGACTTTTTTGAAAATGATCCATTTTCAACCATAGAATTTTTTTTTGTGAAAAAAATCAGTTTCTTAAACCTTACAATATGGAAAAACTGTATTATTTTATCAAACAATTTTGGAAATTTCAGGATCCGTTACTTTCAAACACAACTTTTTGGATGAAAGTCACAAGCCTCCCACCTACTCCACTTTCAAAATACATAATATTATTTCTCCAAGGGATTGGGACTATGATCTCAACGAAAGTATAAAATTTCCAGAAAATCTTTCAAATCTTTCTTGTTACGATGTCTCATTTAATTACTGGGATTATTGCCAAGCTTGGTATAATCCCTTCTTGATCCAATCACCCAAACACAAACACACCTGGTTGATCTTTTTTGACACCACATGTAACTTATCCAAATCACCAATATGGTTCAATCAATGGTGGAACAACTTCGGTTCTATCATCGACATTTTCAAATCCCAGATAAACAAATCTTTCCAAATTTTCAAAACCAGTTTCATACCATCTGAGGATGAAAAAAGATTTTCCGCCCTAATACTTTTCCATTCCAAATTTTATTTACCCTGGGTCTTCTCATGGACCTTTGAATATTCAAATGATGCAGTGCCCATCATCAGACGCAAATTTAAAGTCAAATGGTGTGACAAATATAGAATCCCTTCAAATCTATATCCTTCATATATCCATGAATGGATTCGAACCCAAAATTCCAAATCTCTTAACCCACAACCTTCACAAACACTTATTCAAACACCAGAAATGACTCATTTCTTGGCTCAAAAATCAAAAATGTTATCTATGCTGGCAGCAGCAAAGTCGGAAGAGGAAATCAAGTCAATTTCATTGAGATTTCTACCAACCATATCAAGTCAGAACTCTGAAGCATCAAGAACTGAACCTGAAATGGATGAAGACGACTTATTACAAATCACAAATCAATGTTAAAAAAAAAATACAGGTACAATCATCGGGAAAAACATACAAACATTGGAGAAGACATACAAAAATCGGAGAAGATATCCAATGCAAAATCCACAAAAATCCGCAAACAACTACAGTAGTTGTCCACTTAAATCAACAATCAACCACAGTAGCTATCAGAGGAAAAAGTGATACAAATAGGAATTCATCAATCAACTGCAGTAGCTGTCGGCAACTTCATCAACTACAGTAGCTGTCAGAAGAAAAAAGGATTTTAATCACTACAAAAGCTGAAGACATGAAGCATCTCGAGGATGCCATCATTGTCAGCAGGGGACATGAAGCATCTCAAGGAAGCCATCATCATTGTCCACTATTATTTTAAATTTCTTTTAAATATTTTAATATGCACTTGTAAACTCTATATAAAGAAGTGTTGTGCATCTCTTCAAAAGACACTTTGGAATTTTCTCTCTAGATTCCATCTCTAAAATCTCTCCCCCTTCCATCTCGAGTCAAGAGAATTTCTTCCATTTTATTTGTAAGTATAAATTATTTTCAGATTGTTTTATAAAATTTTAATAAAATCTAAATTTATCTTAAACTTGAAATCTTTATCTTATATATATATATATATAGGAATGTATTTTACCTTTGTTCTCCTAAGTTCCCACTTGTAAACTATTAAGTTTGGACTAATCCTCTATATATATATTCATGCATATTTTCAGGATGATAAAAATGTGGCACATTTGACTCCTATGAGTAGACAACTTTGAAGCAGCAAAATATACTCTAAGTATGGGAAATGCTCTAATGCAAATGGAGGATTTTCAAGTTAAAAGGAATAAGAAAGAGACTCTTTGTCTATCAGAGTGTCTCAAGTATCCACGGGTTTGCGGAGCTCTTCCGGGTTCGAGTTTGGGCGATCCGGGTCAGGTTATCAGAGCTAATCTAAGTTGTTGATCTATCATCTCAGAAGCGAGGACGATTGCTAAGTGATAGATTGTTCTTTGTCTCTTCTAAGTCAGTCTGATATCAGTTCTTCAATTTCGTTAGGTTGTTGAACTGATTAGTTAGCCATTTATTCAATTTTCTGTTTTCATCTATATTGTTCTAAGTATAAAGATAATAGAGAGTTCAATGTTGTTGTTGTAGAGAGAATTAGAGAGCAAGTGAAAGTCGAGTCTCTATTCTTGTTTTGAGCTTGGATTTGAGTGTTAATGACAGATATTAGCTTCCAGAGATTTAGCTCCGATGAGATGTAGGTTCACTGATTGTGAACCGAACTCGTAAATCACTATGTTGCTTTCTTTCTTTCTCATTTTTTTCATTAATTCCAATTAGGTTTCTAATTGGAATGTAGGATACACATCTATAGGAGAGGCTCTAAGTAGGCAACTTCAAAGTGGCAAAATATACTCTAAGTATGGGAAAGGCTCTAATGCAAATGGAGGCTTTTCAAGTTAAAAGGAATAAGAAAGAGAGAAAGGCTATAGATCAAAATGTTGATGATTTCCTAAAGCTAGTGGGAGATCTAAGACATCTTCATATTGAGGTTGAAGAAGAGACTCAAGCAATCTTGTTGCTAAAGTCTTTACCTGATGTTTATAATCACCTTGCAGAAACTCTAACATACAGTAAGGAAAAATTGTGTGTTAAATTGTTATAGCTGCCAAATCAAGGAGCAGAAGCTCAAGAAACAAGGAATGATCCAAAAGTCAAATGGAGAAGGCTTGTGTGTGAGAGGAAGATCCAAGACAAGAAAGGGATCATCCTACAACAAAAGAAGAAGTAAGAGCAAGTCAAAGTCTAGAGATAAGACAAAAGGAGAATGTTGGATCTGCGGGAAAGAAGGTCTCTATAAGAATTAGTGCTACAAAAGGATTGAAAGGAATAAAAGAAGCACATGTAGGTGAAGCTAATGTAGTATAATCAAAGATCACAAAATCAACAAGCATAAAGAAGGATACAACAAGGCTCTAGCATAGCAGAATGGGTCACATAGGAAGTAAAGGACTCAAGGTTCTTCAAGACAAATGTTGTTTCAAAGGAGACAAAGTCTTAGATGTTGACTTCTGTGAAGATTGTGTGTTTGGTAAAACATACCGAGTAAGTTTTGATTCTGCTAAACATGTAACTAAAGGGAAGTTGGATTACATTCATTCTGATCTTTGGGGTTCTCCAAATGTTTTCTTTAGTCTAAGCAAGTGTCAGTATTTCATCACATTTACTGATGACTTTTCTAGAAAAGTTTGGGTTAGTTTTCTAAGGTACAAATATGAAGCTTTCAAGAGCTTTGTGAATTGGAAGAAAATGGTGGAAACTCAAATAGAAAAGAAGGTAAAGAAGCTTAGAACAAATAACAGTCTTAAGTTCTGTAACCTTGAATCTGATAGGTTCTGTAAGGAATAAGGAGTTATAAGACACAGAATGTGTACTTACACTCCCCAGCAGAATGGAGTAGCAGAGAGACTCAATAGGATTATTATGAGCAAGGTTCTAAGCATGCTAAATGAGAGTGGACTAGGACAAAATTTATGGGCAGAAGCAGTATTGACTATAGTGTATCTGATCAACAGATCACCATCATTCGCTTTGGAGTTCAAAATACTAGAAGAACTTTGGATTTCAGCAGTACTAAACTTAGGAAATCTGAGAAGATTTGGTTGCTTAGCATATGTCCATGCAACATATGGAAAGTTGAAGATAAACAGGAAAAGAAGGTATTTCTTCTAGAGGTGGAGTTGAGAAATCATATCAACCAGAATCATCTCACACTAATCAATCATCAGAGGAACAAATTCAATCATGAGAAGTTCTAGAATCAAGTTCTTTAAGCAATGATCAATTAGCTAGAGACAAGACAAGAAGAATCATTCAACCACCTGCACGTTATCAAGACTATAAACAAGAGAATGATGAAGAAGATGAAGCTATATCAGCCTTCATGTATTCATTAACTGAAGATGAGGTGAATATGAGCCATAGACTCACGCAGAAGTGATGGTAGATAATGACAGAGATAAGTGGAACGAAGCATAAAAGAAAGAGATGCAATCTCTTTGGAAGAATGGTACATAGATTCTGATAGATAGACCAGAAGGAAACAAAGTCATAGGGTGCAAATGGGTATTCAAAGGAAAGCAGGAATACGCCGAATTGAGAAGCCAAGGTTTAAAGCTCGATTAGTTGCTAAGGGGTATTCTCAGAAGGAAGAAATTGATTACCAAGAAATCTTTGCACCAATGGTAAAGCATAAAACTATCAGGTTTATCTTATCTCTTGTCACTAAATTTAATCTTGAGTTGCAATAACTAGATATGAAGACAGCCTTCTTACATGGATATTTGGATGAGTATATTGTGATGGAACAACCGGAGGGGTTTGTAGATCATAAGCATCCAAATAAGGTATATCTTCTCAAGAAATCCCTATATAGATTAAAACAATCTCATGGACAGTGGAATAAGCGTTTTAATGAATTTATGGTTCATCATGGTAATGTTAGAAGTCAATATGATTACTATTTTTATTTCAAGAAATTGAAATCATAATCATATATATATATATATATTTGTTGTTATATGTTGATGATAAGTCTAAAAGGTTTGTTAGATTCTGAGTTTGAAATGAAAGTGATAGGTAATGCTAGAAAGATTCTTGGTATAGAATTATTTCGAGATAGAAATGCAGATACATTGAAGATATCTCGACAAGGATACTTGTCTTGAGTTCTAGCAAACTTCAAGATGGATCAATGCAAGGAAGTACCAACACCAATAGGAGCACATTTCAAACTCAAGTCAGCTACAGAACATGAATTGAGGGATCAAAAATCAAGTATGAGAGGAATTCTTTACCAAAGTGCAATTGGGAGCATCATGTATGTTATGATAGGAACCATACCTGACTTAGCTTTCACAGTTGGATTGATCAACCGCTTCATGAGCAATCTTGTTATGGAACATTGGAAAGCAGCCAAATGGTTTCTAAGATACATCAAAGGATCTCTATCTATTGGTCTCAGTTACAAAGAAAATAAGGAGTTCAATATTGTTGGTTATTGTGACTCTGATTTTGCAGGTGATTTAGATAATAGAAAATCTACTTCATGTGTTGTTTTCACTGCAGGTGGAAACCCAATAAGCTGGAAATCCAATTTGCAAAGTGTAGTAGCTCTTTCAACCACAGAAGCTGAGTATATCTCACTTACAGAAGCTGCAAGAGAAGCAGTATGGTTGTGAAGTTCAACTACACTCGAGATCAAATCAACAGAGGAGAAATAGAAGTAATGAAGATACCAACTTCATACAATCCAGCAGACATGTTAACCAAGGTACTTCCAGTCTACAAGTTACAAGAATCATTGAAGATGCTTTGGGTAACAAGAAACTAGCTTTAGATAGTGCAAGAGATTCCACCAAGAAGAAGCCTGATCGAGATTAAGGTGGAGATTTGAAGATGTATTCATCAAATCAGCAAAATATACTCTTAAGTATGGGAAAGACTCTAAAGCAAATGGAGGCTTTTCAATTTAAAAGGAATAAGAAGGAAACTCTGTGTCTATCATAGTGTCTCAAGTATCTGCAGGTTTGAGGAGCTTTTCCGGGTCCGAGTTTGGTCGATCCGGGTTAGGTTAGAGGAGCTAATCTCAGCCGTTGATCTATCACCTCAGAAGCGAGGACAATTGTTGAGTGATAGGTTGTTTTTCATTTCTTCTAAGTTTTTCTGAAATTAGTTCTTCAATTCGGTTAGGTTGTTAAGCTGGTTAGTTAGCCATTTATTTAATTTTCTATTTTCATCTCTATTGTTCTAAGTATAAAGAATGATAGAGAGTTCAATGTTGTTGTTGTAGAGAGAATTACATAGCAAGTGAGAGTAGCCTCTATTCTTGTTTTGAGCTCGGATTTGAGCGTTAATGATAGAGATTAGCTTCATGAGCTTTTGCTCATGCGAGATGTAGGCTCACAGATTGTGAATTGAACTCGTAAATCACTGTGTTGCTTTCTTTCTTTCTCATTTTTTTCATTAATTCCGATTAAGTTTCTAATCGGAAAGTAGGAAACTCATCTCGAGTTTTCACAAACATTTATGTTAGAATCCAGAAAAAGAGAGAAATAATTAGGATTTACAAAAGATTAAATCGGTTTAACTATCTGACTCTATTCATATACATTATTATAGATCTCTATTTAGCTCAAAAACCGATTATAGTTATATTTATATACATGTAAAACGTCATCAAGTTAAATAGAGGAATTGTTATTATCTTTCTATAGAAGACATATATATTCAGTTAAGTATATAATTATTTTTAACTATTGGAAATAAATTTTTTAAATGGTTTGAACTTCGCAATTGTTGTTTGTTAAATTATAATTAAGCTCTACGGTTCATACTTTTTCTTTAAACCACGAGATTAAACAAATCTTTTAGTAACTACATATCTTTTTTAAAAGGAGAAATGCATAGAACAACAAAAGAATTAAATTAATATGTACTAACTTAATAATTTGTTCAAATAATCATGTACTTTGTTTTAAAGGAGGGATATTAAAGTTCACATAAAGAAAAAGAATTTGAGAGAAAGAAGAGAAGAATCACACAAAATGAGAAAAATATTCTTTTACTCGATAAAGAACAATTACAAGGTCATTATATCTGATGAGCATAAAACTTTACTTTAACTTGATAATCTTTTTAAGCTAATAACTAAAATTTGAAAGTTATGTGTTAATATATATATATATATATATGTATATATCTTTAGTAGTATCAATATCACAGATATTCTTAAAAGTATTAAATATAAACAAACTATTTTATGGGTGTAATTGTATAAATGATAAAAGTTGAATCTGGCTGAATGTAAAATATGGCTCAATTTTATTTTATCTTTTTAATGAAATCTGGCTGAATAAGTGAAAATCAAATGGTAACAGAAGAATTTGGCCGAATTTGGTAGAATTTAAAATTATATATATATATGTATTCTCAAACCCAAATTCAAATCCGAAACCAAAACTGATCCAAATTATAATGATACCAAACAAGAACCGACTAAATACCCAAATGAAAAAAATTAAAAGAAAAAAATAGTTGTATCTTAGCAATTCTAGTTTAAGCATGAGCTTTACTTTTATGCATTTAAAATGAATGGTCTAGCTTATTAGGCCCTTTCCTTGAGTAAATGATACTGGTTGTGTTCAAATTTTTGAAATAAGAGGGTAAGTCGTTTTATAGTTCAATGTTTAATATTGTTATATACTTATACTTATATAGATGATCACTATTTTAAGATTTTACCTTACATAATACAATTTCAAGCAACTGTAATATATAAGTGAAATACTTTGTATATGAAAATACAGATTTTATTTGTTTATTTTTATAAAAAAATTCAAATCTTTAGTTTAAAAGCAAAAGAAAATTATATTTTTAAACTATAAAAGGCATTCAACTATCTTAACAATTAAAATTCGATAAATTTAACTTACCCATCACTCAAATACCACAACTATTTCTATTCAAAATAATTATTTCCGCCCACCAAATTCTATACTAAAACTGACCATACCTAAAAAAAAATAAAAGACAATTAAGTAATTTACTCGTATGTCGAATATACATCTAACGCACAAAACATTAGATAACCACATAAAATACTATTGTATAAATAAAAATACTTATTAAATTTTCAAAATAGTCATGTATTACCATAAACCCTAATGAAACTTACTGACTAACTTAATTTATTTAGCTTTTAATCTAAGTATACACACACCAAAATATTTTCTCACCAAGAACATACATGCAAATATTGTGATATAAAAATGTGTGCTTATATAATAAACAGAAAATAAGATATGTCCAGAATTCAAACATGCGTCATCCATTTGTTACCACCTCAAAAAATCACATAAAATACGATAACAAAAAATATATAGTAACCCACGCTTACAATCCTAGTTTGTTATTAAAGGAAGTGGTAAGCGTGGGAAACAAGCAACCTCGGCGGACTCCTTTTTAATGAAGGTTGTGATTGAACTCGACTAGTGTTGGACTTTCTCGTGGGTTAGGTTTACATTCTTTGATAACCTATCAGAAATTAAGCGGATGATGAATCTCTTTAACAGTACCACCAAACCGGCTAATCTTCCGAGTTTTATCATTCCGTTGGAGGTATAAGTGAATTATTTGATTTAATTGTATGTTGGTAATGTGAAAGATCGAATTAATGGCTTATGTGATTGTTTGTAAATTATACCATTTGAAACAATTCCAAGGTTGATGAAGGTGTTCCGAGAGGAGGTGGAGGATGCATGCAGCGGCTGTCCTAGGATGTGAAAGAGCAAATTCAAAAGCTAGTGCGATGAAAGGATTTCGTGTTAAAGAAATAAACAATCATCTGTTGGTTGAGAATAAATATATATGCTTTCAATAGATGTGCAAGGAGGACATGAAGACCAGAAAAAAGTGTTTTGGTTGCTGAGAAAACGGGAAAGTCTTCATTAGCCAGGTTGAAAGAGATAAAGACAATGATTGAAACATGATTCAAGGAAATGACTAACAAGTTTTAAAGCATGGATATGAGATTGAAGGAGGTAGAAGTAGTTGTTACAAAGTTGCGGGTTCCATTTAACAGAGTGAATGAGTCGTTCACTATGGGACAAGAGATATTGGTAGAAGAAGAAGAAGATGGTCGGAATAAGGATAGAAGATGGAAGAAATAGCATTTTCAGAGGTAAAGTCATTCACAAGTGAGAAGCGTTTGACTTGGTCCAAATCATTGTTGAACCGTTTGTGACAAATTGAAATGTTTGTATATTTGGCATGAGGAGTTTGCAACTTATTTTGGTAATTGGCATGTAACTTGTGTTTGCCTTATGTAGGTTAATTGATCTGAAACTTATATTAGCCTTATTTTAAAAAATTGGCCTGAACTTGTATTGGCCTTAAATATGTGATAGTGGTTTACTAATTACTAATCTTAATATCAGACTAATAGTAGACTTTAAAACCAATCTTTTATTATTGGCTTAATATGATTCCATTACTAATAGTAGATTACCATAGGATTACATTACCATAACATTTTAAGACTTAATAGGATACCATTACCATAACACTTACCAAAACAATTAAGACTTAAAATATTTAGTTTATACTTAAAACCGATAAAAACACATTTATAAATAGGATTCCTTTGAAATTAACGTAACATTAAAAAAGACAAACCGATTAAAGTAAACATAACACTTAAACAAGTCTAAATTATCCTAATGCATCATGTTCATCTTGTTCGTATTTTCAAACTTCTTGTTCATCTTTTTAATCCCTAATTTCAATAACGCCATCGCCACGCTTAACATCTCCATCTTCTCTACCTTGTACTTAACTCTTTCAACATCATCCTCCATGGCGAGATCCCACCTTGTGCACCGGTGCATCCCATCGCTCTACAAATACTGACTGTTGAGAAAATGACGGAACATTCATAGTTACTAGACTAACACATAACAAGAGCAGCTATTGCATGGACGCAAGGGTACTTGTCCATGTCAAAAAGCTTACAAGCACAACTCTTTTTTCTCAAATCCATCGAATAAGACTTATCATCTCGTCCAACGAAAACATATTCACGCAAGTACAAATTCAGCTCTTGAACCGTCAAGCGTGTCGCGTCCTCACATCTATTATGCAATTCATTCACCACAAAAGAAACCAAGTTATGTGAGCTCAATCCTCAAACGGAATTACGGTGTTTGTTAAACCACTCTCCCACTTTCTCAATAATCGTATGAATCATGAGCAGTAAAGAGTATTTCCTCGCTTGCTTGAAAACATTTTTCAATGATTTCGCAGTATTCGTCGTTCCTATGTTGTACCTTACTCCGAAAAATTAATGACGAGCCCATTTTTCCACGTCAACACTAGTGTCCAAATATTCTGCCACTTTCAGAGACCTAGGTCTAAATTCCGCATACTCCGGCTAGAACTCAGCCACAATATAAATCTGAGCCAAGTCCCTGAATATCTTTGCAACAAATTCTTTGTGGACGTTCAAAATCTTTATTCTCACATTTTTGGATAAGTGAAAGATACAATATCCATGCCACTATCTCGGGTAAGCCTCACTAATTACCTTGATGAGGCTAAGACTTTTGTCACTAAGAAAATCAATTTTGGATCATCCTATACAACAGTTTTCAGCATAGCGAAAAAACCACTTCCAGCTTGCATCTTTCTCACCATCAATAAACAGAAGAAAACACAGTCAGGTAATGATGAAAAATTCAGATCCTAAGCTATGACAAAAATAAGAACACCACCATATACAGTTTTTTACGAAAGTTGCATCTACACTAAGCACTTTCCTCATGCCCCTAAACCCCTCGATACAAGCTCCCAATGCAATGAATAAATACTTGAATCGTTTCTCGTCATCCAAAACTAAACTCATTACAGTGCCAATATTCGTTTCCTCCAAGACAAACAAATATGAAGGCAACATCTTGTAACTATCTTCAGGACTACTACACACAATAGCATCAACTTTTTTCTTCCTCTCAAACAAGTGTTGTTTGACACATTCACTCTCACATTTCCTTGCAACAAACTAATAAGAGACTTAGCAGGAGGAGTATCCAATTGACCCGGGTAATCCCTCTCACAAGAGATGGAACTAAGCCCAAGGATATGTTGGATGTACTAGTTATTACCCAAGAGCAAAAATGCATGTTCCTGTATTCTTTAACTGGCAAACTACCTTTGCTCCTTTGTGGTCGTGACACCCTTAAGTACCACTTACAATCTCATTCACAACATCTGACCACATATCTCCAAGAATTCGAGTTTAACACATTGTAGTCATAAAATATTTTATGTGACGCTCTAAACATTAAATCTCGCACTTGTTGTTTACACACAAATTCTTGGCCTAATTCCAAACATGTGCCATCTTCTCATTCCTCTACAAACTAAGTTTCTTCATCTTTTCTATCACAACGATCACAAGACAGTTCAATACTTTCATCAATACCATAACCATCACCTTCCGCAAATTCATTCAATGTCAATTCCTCACTACCAATATTCACAAAATCTCCAACACCATTATTCTCCAAGGGATCATCATGTTCCCTTCCTTCCTCGTGTATAGTAATCGCATTGTTTGTTGTAGCAATCGAAACCATCTCACCATCATAATTCATTCCAAACAAACTTTTCGGCACTACTTTAAGTCTTCCTCATCACCTCTCTTATCTACTTCCACATGCAAAAAAAATCTGAATTGATCCACATTCATGCTCCATAGATAAGTTTTGACATCCTTCTCATCAAAAATATATGATTGCTTTCTTGCTTCCACTGCCAATAAGATGTAACTCTATTTCATCTTTGTGCCTATATCCATACCAAGCTTCTTCTGTATCTTTTCTTCTAAGACCAAGTAAATGATATCCTCAATACACGATGTTTTAAACGTTATTCCATAGTTAATAGCATCATTCACATTCCACTAATACCCTTCTTCAGTTTCAACATAATACCTTATGTAGTCGAAATGATTAGTGGTTGTTATCATTGAATCTGCAAAAATAAAAATAACTTAACTAGTTATACATCATTCTAGGCATTCAACCAAAATAATACAAAATAAAAAGTTGAACAAACTCTAATAACCATAATATAGAACACGTCTAACAAGCTCTACACCGATACGGAAATGAAAAGTCTAACAAGCTCTACACCAAATCAATCTCACTTTATGACCTCGTCTTGTTCAACGTCTAACAAGCTCTCAAGCAATATAATACGAAAATTAAAATTCTTAGCTCTACACCAAATCATTCTCACCTCACGTAACACCATCACCATCGTTTTGTTAAACATCTAATAAGCTCTACACCAAGCAATATAATACGAAAATGAAAAGTCTAACAAGCTCTACACCAAATCATTCTCACCTTTTTGACTTGCGCTTCAAGTCAATAACCTTCAAATTCAAGAGATGAGTTAATGTTGGAGCTGAAGAGGAGAAAATCGAGCACGCCAGCACGGCCTCACCAGAATCTCCACCGGAATCTTTGAATCGTTGTGCACAGTTTCAACAATCGTTTCTGTTTCACGCGTTTCACTACCATCAAATCTAATCCGAATGAAGAAGAAATTAACAATTAAACATTTAATTGGTGGATCAATTTAATTCGACCGTACGAGTGTGAGGTTTATTTAATTGGTTGGTTCATTAATTCTAAACCAATTTATTTGGATTCCAATTTATTTTTAAATTATTTCTGTTTTATTTCAAACCTTTTATATCGGATAGAAGATCGACAAAAAGACAATTGGTGGACATTTGTGGGATCCCATATTCATATAACAAAAATAGAGAGTAAAGAGAATAATTTAGATTCCAAATGAGTAGTTAGGAAATCTCTCTTCAACTAAGAGAACATGAACACTTGATCCCAATCAAATTAAAATTCTGTTTGACTTCTGAGGAGTCCACTCACGCACTATTAAGGCTTTGAATGGACTCAGTCTTGGGCTTCCACTTTTTGGTATTTCTCATATATTTCGAAGAAATTGGGTCAGTCAGCGTTTGTTTAGCGAAACATGTCAAGTGGAATAATTATGCACGCCAATCACTTTTCCAATGAGAGTTTTCTACATTTTTGATTTTTGTTTTTATGTGCTAAAGATGTGAATTAATAACCATAAAGTTGATAAGTTTAGTTACATGATTCTATCATAATACAACTCTACTTGAGCAAAAAATTCGAAAAAAGCAGTAAATAACCAAAGCCTGAGATGCTAATCATATGTGAACTAGAGCATGAACAGAGAAGCAAATGATTTCCTTCCTCTCGATGCTAGCAAGATGTCTTTAATTAACCTGTCGATTGATTTAAAGACTTTTAAGAACAAATGAGGAAATATTGTTGTGTAACCTATTAGTCTTTTCCCTCCAAAGTGAGTAAACCGTAGCCTGGACTACAAAAAGAGTTTGAGACTTTCATTTTAATCCAATGAAACAGATGGTGCCAATCATTGAACTGAAAGGCAGGGCAGCCAGACGAGCTTGTATTAAGGAACAGATTCTACCACTGAACTCGCAGTAGGTGGTCTTGGGTTTCAGTCAGTGTTACAAGTGCAACAAGTGGAGACAGAAGCTATGCCCCAACTGTGCAGTCTTGCTCTAACTGGGAGTCTATCCAACGTTGCAACCTAGAATGTGAAGGCGTGCTTTGGTATATGGCCTTTGAACCATACTGAACTAAACCACTCAACTCTGTTTTCTACTTGTCTAAGCTCAGCCCAAGTAAGACTTGAGGTGAAATTTGGATTTGGCAAAAGTATCAGACTAAAGTACTGATTGCTTAGCCCATACTAAAAGCAAATCAGCAGCTCATAGAAGTTTGAATTTTTACCACCTGAGGCTACGAAAGAGACTTATTTGTAGCCAGGTTGTTCTGAGTATCAGAGTAGAGTCTACTCAATAGGCTATCAAGGACCAGTTAGGTTACCTCAGTAAAGGGAAACAAATCAATTGAGGAAGTATAGGAGAAGCAATCAAGCTTGAGGGTCACCAGTCGTATGCTTAGCAGAAGTAATCAAGCTTTACTATGAAATCTAGTCGTATGCTTAGCAGAAGTAATCAAGCTTGAGGGTCACCAATAATCTCCACAGGAACAAAAACCATCTTCGAAACTGTGAAACCGAACAGCATCTCTCACAATGAACACTATCTTCGTGATCTTAGACAATCCCTTGATGAACTCATGACAATCTACGCATACCCTCAAGTTTTTGAACACTCTTATTGTCTTTCCCTTCTGATTTAAACCGCCTGATGCTAATGCCAGACCAATCGCTAGCTTTTCGCTATGAGCTCTAAGGTTCTCCTCCTTTGACTCATCGTCTATATCATGCAGCTCTTGTTTCAGGCCGTAAACATATCCCAGTTCTTCTCTCATTATTTTTTCAACATCTTTCAAAGTTTCTTTGATCATATGTTTCAGAGGATGTGAATCCTCTCCACTACGGAAAAAATGTACCTCTCTCTTAATCTCGACCCAGCTCATACCAGCTTCTTTCTTCAGCCCTTTTGTCCTCCCAAGCTCTCGTGCCTTTCCATGTTCGTGCCAATAACCAGCTTGCCCGTAAAGGTTGGAGATCATCACATAATTTGCAGGATTCATTTCATCGATCGTCAAAAGAATCTTGCCCACTTCTTCTCCTAATTCGATGTCCCCATGTACTCGACAGCGGCTAAGAAGTGTTTGCCATATTCCAACATTTGTTTTAATCGGCATCGTGTCAATCAGATGTTTAGCTTCCTTCAAACGACCAGCTCGTCCTAATAGATCAACTACACATGCATAGTGTTCTATCCTAGGTTTGATTTCCCGTGTCTGTAGTAACTTCGAAAAAAGTTCTTCACCTTCGTTGATTAGACCAGAATGACTACAAGCTGAGAGCACAGCTAAGTAGCATACGTCATCAGGCTCAATATTATTTCTCAACATTTTGTTAAAAAAACTAACAGCTTTTTCGCCAAGCCCGTGTTTCCCATTTGAGATACATGTCTACCACTGAATTCGAAACAGATGTTTCTAACCCAGATGGAAGTTTAACAGAAAGTGCTTGCATTTGCTTCCCTTGCTGCAAGAGGGCAAAATCAGCAAAGACACCAATGATGCTAGAAAGAACAAAACTGTCATTTAGAGTGTATAGCTCCTGTAGTTGCCTAAACAAACCTATTGCCTCCACAAAGTCACCCTCTTGAGCATATCCAAGAATCAACGAACTCCATGAGATCATTGTCTTTTCCTTGATTTGATCAAAAGCTTTCCGAGAACTAAAGAGATTTCCACACTTGACATACAAATCAACAAGAGAGCCAGTGATGACTGCGGAACTTGGACAATGGAACCCACTCCGGACTAGAAAACCATGTATTTGTTTTCCTTCATGAATCATACCAATGCTTACTGCAAGCCTTCAGCAAACTAGTCAATGTGAACTCGTCTGGTTTTTCCTTTATGTTTGCCTCTTGCATCATTCCAAACGTAGACAAAGCTCTACTACCATGTCCCGCATGTACAAATCCAGCTATCATCGCGTTCCAGCTTATAAGACTCTTATCCACCATCCAACAAAACACTTTCTCAGCTTCGTTGATTCTTCCACATTTTGAATACATGTCAACTAAAGAATTAGCCACCTCAACCTTCATTTCAAGACCAATCTTCAAACAAAACCCATGAATTTGCAACCCCTTCTCAAGTGCGTTAAGCCAACCACAAGCTTTAAGATTCGTCGAGAAAGTGAACTCGTTCGGGTAAACACTCTGACGTCCCATTTTAGTAAACGGAGATAAAGATTCCTTAAGGTCACCATTATATACACGTCCACTCATGAGAGCCGTCCATGAAACAACGTTTCTCTCAAGCATACTGTCGAACACCTTATAAGCCACAAACGGTTCTCTGCATTTACAGTACATATCGATAAGATAATTGCTCATGATCAAATTTAACCCCGATTCAAATTTGAGAAGAAAACAATGAACTTGACTCCCTTGATCAGAAAGCCCATTCCTTGTGCAAAGCCGCAAGATTCTAACAAGGTTATGTCTCTTAATCACATTCATCAGTGTAATCTGGTCGGAACGAGACACGAATATACAATTTCTGTGATGAAAAAATCCTCCAAGTACAGACTTAAGTGGGGTCTGCTTCCTTAGTCAGCGAAGGAAGAACTACGGCGACGAAGCTGACAAAACTAACGTTATGCTTTTGGGCTTTCCGATGAACCATCACATAGGTAATTACAGCCGATATTGGGCCAAGTTATGGGCCTGTTATGTTTTTCGAATTTCTCCAAGTTTTCTACTGAAAGTTGGCAGCCAAACGATTTTCTTTTTCTGCCAGTAATCTTATACGAAAACACTCGTCGATGAGAGAGAGATTCTTACAGAAACAAAATGCAGTCTTAGCAAATCTATATAATACGTAGCACGTAGCAGAGCTCTTTAACATATGAATCTGCGAAACCTACTCACCACGTCACATTTTGGCCTAATTACTTTGTCGTTTTTGCTTGAGAGCTTTACTTGATCCTGTTCTTGAGCAGAAACTCCACGTTTCTCATATTGAATTTGCTCCTTCGAGCTGTGATTTTGAGGACTGCACCATCTAAGAGCATTCGTTGCACCACCCTCGTAATGTTCGCTGTGTCATCAATGCCCAGATGGTGGCTTCCCATAAGCTTTATTCCACACTGCCTCATCATTGACACCATTCCTCTGGCCTGTCATGTTTTCTACTATTGATGAGTTTACAATAACATGGAATGAAATGATGATGCATAGTGATGTACTCAGTTTACCTCACGGTCGTAGAAATTCAAGTAGACGTCTTTCAGATTGATCCACTCCATGAAATATGGCGGAAGACTGATATTCGACACTACGCATTGCTCGGGAATCTTTGTCTTTATATCCCAATTTCCACTGATAACAATAATTTAAATCAACATCCCAAAGATAGCAGGAGCTAAACTAATTAAATATGTGAGGAAACTTTAATGAAAGTGTGTCTGTGCATAGAAGAATCAATAGAGAGAAACTCAAGATTCACATAAATCTCACCAGGTTACAAAAGCTGCATCATTTAGAGCCCCGTCTGTATCTTTAGCCCATAAGGCATGCTCCGCTAACCAAGCTTCAAACTCCTCAACAACTTGCTTAAACGGTATAGCTGTGTCATGCCACACACTGCAATTCGACTTTGAAAAAGTTAGTGCAACGGTCTCAGAATACAAAGAGACAAAAAAAGTGGTGGATTCTAAACCAATTCTGTAGCAGAATATAATCAACTGTAGTATTTGGTAACATATACAAAAAGAATCAGGTTAGTGAAATTGGAAAGAAAACAAACAAGCAATCTATATCTACCCCTGGAAGTAAGATAGAATTAGCTTACCGATCAACACCGAGTTCCCCATACTTCCCTTCTATGTATTTGTTAATTGCTTGCTCGCTCATTTTGGTGGGTCTTACAAACCTTATGAAGTATAAAGAACAAATAATCAACCACATTGTAAAATTTAGCAATATAATATTTGAAGAAAACACAATAAACAACATTGTGATATATAGCGACGACCAATAAACTTCTTAAGGAACATAAAACTTCGAGTCCTTCTTACGTCAGATAATTCACTTACAGTTCTTAAAATCTCAACCATTCAAACACCTCAAGAACCTTCGAATATTATAAAAAGTTGTGTCATTAAATATAGGAAGCTGTTATAACCTGTGGAACAAGTCTACAACTTCCATGGTTTTGGCATCTACGATCAAAACAGGAAACTCAAGAATCTCAACTTTTCCTTCCAAGTCAATAACCAAGAAAAAGTTGAATTCTTGTGACTTCTTTCTCTCGAGATCAGCAGCAGGCACTCGAAGCTCTGTCGAACAATCATGGTTGAAAATTTCTAAATGGGCAGGGTCATCCATCTGATGTCATCAACATAAATTTTATTACCCATGATTCACGATTATTTAAGTATAGCAAACGATTGAATCATAACAACAACGATCGAGACACAAATGACGAACTCCTCGAAAGGAAATCAAGTTCCAATTTCGTTCAGACATTCCATCGAACAAGTCACAGACATTGCTTAGTTGATAGTAATATCGCATTCAATCGTTTGTTTTCGAACAACCACACTGAGTAGGACCAGCGAAATATTAAGCACGACACAGAATTCGATTTCGCTGCGCAAAAACAAAATTCAAAGCTATACGAGTCGCAAAGTGTTTACCTTTGTGCACTTCCCGTGAGTGTAATATAAGCACATGGGTCTCCACCTCTGATTTTCATTTGTCTTTATTAACGAGAAATTAGAAGACGAAGAGGAAGAAGAAATATCACATGGAAAAGAAGACGAAGATACAGAATGCGAAGAGTTGCACATGACTCGGTTGGTATGAGCTAAAGCGAACGTGAAGGGATACGAGAACCGGATATTACAGAAAGTACTAACTCTGGGCATAGCAACTCTTAATGCAGAGAATGCGGATGACATTCTCATGGAATAGCTTTGTAGATTGAAGATGCCTCCTTTCGGGTGAACGGTCCTCAGGACAAAAGCTAAAAGCCTTACTTCTTTCTTTTTTTTTTTTTTCCTGTCAGCTAATATTAATCAAAACCACATGAAGTGGTGAAAAAGTTGGTTAGAGAAGCAATAACTGTAACTAAAACAATAAACTGGAACAGAGGAAAAACAGAGCACATCAATGTCTAGATGCCCGTAAGTGCCACACAATCCTCTTCCAAAATCGAAGATAACCATCGAGGTCCACCTCTTGCCAAATACGACTGATAACGACGGTCTCGAGTAACTATTACTGAGGGTGATATCTCTTTGATCTTGTGCTAGGTCCACTACTGTAGCTTGGTGTAGATTGACGATGGCGAGCTCGAACATATTCCTCCAAATGATTTGCCCAACTACGAGATTGGGAATAAGCCTGGTTTAGAGATCGATCTCTATCCACAGTTCTTAGAGGTACATAGTTTTCTTTACTTTCCTCTCTTACATTTTGCACTTTGCTTGAGTGAATTTACTTGTTGTCATCCTTGTAATACTCTGCTCCTCTGATTCGGACACTATTTTTAGTAGCTGATAGAGGAGAGTCTTTGTTCTCGTGGTCCCACACGAAGCATTCATGACAATGTTTCTCCAATTTTTCATACACTAGGTTTGCCTTTACCTCTGCACCATCTGCAAACTCCACTATCATGTTCATTATTAGCAGTTTTAACCCATCAATGTCAACCTTTGCTCGTGCAGCTGCAGATGTGATGTCAATTTCCAGACAAGTTCCTAATCTTTTTCCTTTGCTCTTAAGCGTTTCCTCTTACCAGAGATGGACAAGGTTGCCTTGAACCCTCACCCAAAATGGTATCCTTGATGGAAAATCTTTACTGGTAGTGGCCTCCCATTTCTCCATAGTCACCATCCATTTAGCAAAATGGAAAAGTCTTGCTTTTAGAAGAAGTTGCAGATCTGCTGCATTTGAGAATAAAAATTAGAACTTCCCCTGACCAAAGTCCGAGCCCACTGCTCTCATTGAGGTTTTCCACATATCTGACAAAAAAAGGATTAAAGACCATATTCTTTGTTTTTTTTATTAGTGATTCTTCCAATGATGCTTAGAGCATGTTTCTTTTGAAGTTCAGAGCTGTCAAAAGTAGGGACAACAACTCGGTGTACGCTTAGGGTTCTTTCCCTTTCCCTCCGAGATGCCGACTTGCCTAGACCTGTGGAGTTAGCCACAACTTTTCCCTTTTCTGCATATGAGTACCGATGAGTCATGGTTTACAGATGAATCTACTGAAATTGGAAGTAGATCTGGCTATGAAATATGGATCTGACGAGATCATGTGGAACAAAAGTTGTTGATGTGAGACCTGTAGAGAATCTTAGCATAAAGCTAGAAATATTCTTAGATTCCAAATCTTGAAGGTTCAAAGGAGATCCATGGTTGTGGAAAAGGGGACCAAGATTCCATCTGAGAATTTAAGAAGAATCTTCATATAGGGCCCGCACTCCATCTTCTCTTCTATCAATTACTTCTGGTGGTTGGGGGTTACTCAACCGGTGGAGAATCCGGCCAGAAAACATTGTACAAAACCAGACTTTACCTAGATTGGTCTAAAACCAGGGAGATAGGAAAGTGGTTTTGTTAAATTTTGAAAAAAATTTAATAAGAGGGAGCCAACCGGGAAATGCAAACTCTATAGTAAATTGTGCACGAGAGAACAATTACTAGAAAGAGAAACTAACACAATCCTCCTTTTTGTTCTTATTTCTGCTTCTATTCTACAGGAAAATATTGTTATGAAAAACTTAAGATAACTGAGTTGCTTAATTGGCTAAATTTGTTTTATGCCGTTTTGTTTTTGCTTTTGTGTATGAGTTTGATATTTTCGTTTCTTCCAGCTCATCTCAACAATTTAGGCTTCATAATTTGTTGACAAAAGATTGATTTAATTTGTACCAAAAGATTGTTTGATAGTTTTAGTCATCTAACATTGAACAGGGCTGTGTTGTCTGCATCAATAAAGAGCTAGATTCATCTATCTAACCCGTCCCTTTGGAAGCATTCCACGATGTAGAATCCATTTACGTACATCAAGAATATCGTTCTGACTTTGTCGTGAGATGAGCGCTTCAAGATTTTAGTACATGACATGATGGAGCGTACAATTATATCAATCAATAAACAATAAAGATGGTTGAAAATCACACTAACCATACACCGACAGCTAATGCAATTTGTCTATAAAAAAAATTCTAGAAATAAATGAAAACTAAAATTTAATGCCTTTAAATTATTTTTATCAAACTCTAATTCTGATTACCGATTGCATCTACATTTGTTGAGCTATTGTTTCCCTCCATATATTAGCACTCTCTCTTTTTTGATCTCGTGTCTCAACAATTTCATCATTTTGAGAATCGACATTGCTGTCTATAGCTTCATCATCAATAACTTCAACAAACTCTTCAGCAGGAAATTCATCTGACTAGCAAATTACAATGACTCGAAAACTTCAAATATTCTCTCAATCACATTTTTCAATGAAGCATGCCGATGATTAAACAATTCATGCAGATTTTCATGATCGTACCCTTGACCAACAAAATCTTGGAAGTGATACCTGGTAGTTCAAAAAAGAGCTAAAAATATACACCGATTTGCAAATCCACCATCATATAAATAAAGTTTCCCTGAAAAATTTTAAACATAAAAAATACTTTTTAGTTTATCATATAATATATACTTATTAACTTATTATAAATTATATTCAAAATTATCATGTGGAACTACAAACTTATTAGTCCTCCTCATTAATGCATCATAAAATACTTTTAAATCATGAGCTGAACCCTCTCATCTATTAAGAATATATATGAATTTTATATCAAAGTTGCAAACAACCAATACATTTTGTGATATTACTCTTTTTCGATTTCTATAGCTAGTATCATCACGACTAGGTACTATAACAAGTATGTGTGTACCATCGAATGCTCCCAAAAAATATTTTTTTTTTGTTTTCCAAATGTAATATATATAATCAAAAATTTTAAAATAGATAAATTTAAAATATAGGTACCTTAAGGATAAAATTTTGTGCTCTCTCTTACTCTGAAAGTATCATAAGGTTAAGTTTGACCACCAAAATCGGAGCAATTGTATTAATTGCTTTTAAAATCTTATGAAAATTTATACTTCTTGTAATTTATTTTATCTTTTAAAGGTGTCTTTTGTTTGATAGTACCTTGATTTTTGGTCGACAGTAGCTAGGAATATGGCGACCATTTCTTCAACACAAATGAATCTTATATCTTTCAGATGTGTCTCTCTTCTAATAAGCGTACAAAGCTTAAGAAACACATCTACATGCATACAATACAACTATCAAAAATGGTGAGGATCTCCACGTAAAACCTTGCATATGTAGTCATATCCAATTCTTGATATGGGATGTCGAATAAGATAGTGTATGTAATCTTCAAATTTTAGCAGTTGATGTGCAATCAACTTTTGAACCAATCCAATCAACGTCACCAATAAATGCAAACTTTTAAATCTGTATCTTTATCCTCAATTCTTCCTCTTGCAATTTTGGATTTCTTCTATGTCTCACAATCTTTTATAAAAAAATAATTAAATTATCTCGAATCAAATATGTAAAATATGTACAATTTGTTCTTGTACAATTTGTAAAGTATGAAAAAACAATCACAAAATCACAAAATCATATAACTTTTAATATAAAACAATATAAACAAAAATCTAGTAATTAAAATTTAGGTAAAGGATTGAAAACAATAAAATAACTTATATTTTTAGTATAGAATTGGAGTTGATGTTTCCGAAAAATACTACGAAATGAAAAATGAGTTGCAATATATAGAAATATTATAGATAATTTTTAGTAATTATTTTAAATAAAAAGTAGATACTTACGAGTATATTTTTCAAATATACCTATGAATTCAAAATATTTCTGAAATATTTTTCAAATTTTTTTTTCCAACAAGTAATTTGTTAATAATATAGGTATTATCATAATATAAAGACTAAATAATTAACATGTTTTTAAAAACTAATTGAGAAACTAACATATAGTTTTCAAAATTAAATAAATCGCAATTGTCCACATTGGTGTTTATACAATATTAACCTTGAGATAATAACCCACTTGTTTGTTTGGGAGACAAATTATTAGATGTGGGACTGCACATTTAATGCGCGGTCCCCATATCTAATGTTTTGTCTCCGGATTTGTTAATCATTAACACATAAATTACATGTTAATATATATATTATCAGATAAAATAATAGCTATCAGTTAAATATTTTTACCAAATTCTTTATATAATAAAAAGTAACTTTTTAAATAAATAAATTACATCTTATGTAATTGGAAATTAGTCTTTTGTTTAGAGATTTTATAAGGTTAATTTCGACATTCCAAAATAAATTCTAATTATTATATTTTCGATAGACTCTAAGATTAGTATAATTCGAAACTCACTAATTCTACAATATTCTTTTAACATTCTTTTAATATGTTTGTGGTGATGAATTTAAAACATATAATTTTTTTTTTTGAGTCATATATTTGTTTAAATTTATGATTCACATCTATTAATCATCGTGTTGCACCGCACATTAAAAATTTTATTTGTTTAAATTTTAACAAATAAAAATGCCGAAATAATATATTGTTTGGAAATATATCGGACAAAAATATTATATTGTTTGGAAATTAGCATTTATTTTAGAATATTCATTTTTGATAACAAACTTGAACAAATATGAATTTTTTTGATTAAATTTAGCAAAGATGGAATTAGTGTTATTGTTATTAGTCCTCACAAATATCACATGGAGATATATTAGTCCCTTAACTTATTTTGTAAATATATATATATATATATATATATATATATATATATACTATTGTGTGTTAATTGATTATTTTTAGTCAATCTAACACAATCTAATTTAGTGTATAGTGTTCATTACTATTATATACAGAAATTCAAAATACATTTTTAAGATTTATTTATAATATATATCAAATTTTCAATTATAATTATGTCTCGAAAAAAATAAAGAAATATATATTTTTTAAATACCTGATTTGTTAGACAAAAAAACAATAATAAAAAATTCACCATTAACCAAAATTCATAAAACTGTATACATTTTTTAAATTGCTGATTTGTTAGACGAAATAATAAAGAAATATATATATTTAAAATTGGTAATTTATTAGATAAAAATGTAAACATTTTTTCCTAATGTATTTAGTGTTTTTAAACCACATTCACTCTAGCCTAAAATTAGTTTTAAATGTCTCCCATCTTCTATATAAGTGTGATGTAATACAAATCTGTAGTAAACACAAAGCATAAACAAAAAAGTACTACTAAATTTGATACTTAAAAATGGTTCTCCATTTTATCTCAGTTCTTAAACCAATAAGTAAACAATGGAGAATCAAAGTCAAGATCATTCGACTCTAGAAAATCTTTACCAAAGAGTATGGCCATACAATTGAAGTAGTTTTGCTTGATGATCAAGTAAGTTTTGTGATTTTTCTATATATTTTTGTGATTTTTTTCAAAATTTTAACAAAAATTGTAATAACCTAATATACTTTATACTTTATGTGATAAACTATGAACACAATATAAATCAATACTATACTTGAAATTGTAATAAACTACCGAGTATTTGATCTTTCCTAACATACTTAGGGATCTAAATTAGGGATTTGTTTATTTGAAATCCAAATTAAATATTTCATATACCATTTATAAACAACAATTATTACTTAAGACACTTACCATATTTTATAAATTATCATGATACAATTAATTGATGATCATTACTAACATATTCTATTTATTTGGGTATTAATTATCTTTTACCTTTTATATCATCCTTAAATTATAATATATAATTGGAATTTCATAATCATGTATTTTTTACATTAATAATGAAATGTAATAAACACACATACCATATTTACTTAAATAGTATTTAATAATATAGATTCGTAGGGAAAAATATTTGAAAAGATTTATTTATTGTAAACAAATTAAATATTTTGTTTACCACTTATAAACAATTATTAGTAATTGCTTTTCATAGTTATAGGAACTAAAAAGTTCTATATCATGAGCGAACATGGATCTAACAACCTAAATGAACACAAATTAAAAAGGCTAAATGAACATGGATCTAAAAATATAAATGAACACGGATATAAAAACCTACATGAACATACACAAATCTACGAACCTAAATAACCACGTCTAACAACCTAAATGGACACGAGTCAAACAAATTATGTAATGCATCAAAACCTTAATAAACATGAATCCAAAAAATATATTTTGTGCATAACACGAATGATCATTATAAATTGATTTTTAGTATATTAATTATATGTAAAATCATAAATTTCATATACAAATTAAACCATAAAATTAAAAAAGACAAACAAATATTACATATATATAAAATTAGAATTAAATGATCCTTCATCACGGAAACAACGATGGAGAAAGAGGCAATTTCTGGTAAGTCAATAAATTTCCACGGCGATTAAAAAAGGGAGATCGAGAGGAGAAACTTTTCTTCTCCGATCGGGAGGAGCCACCTTGGTAATCGATGTTAATAGAAATCAATAAGAAAGAAGACGACGAAGGCGCAAAGGTAAACGATGTCACAAGCGATTTGGAGGAACGGTTTATGGAGAGGAAAATTAAGAAGACGAAGAGTTTCAGGATCAATATAAACGAGAGTATACAGCGAGACACTGCATGTGTACCAGAGTTTCCCTCAGCAGGCGAAAATGGAGATACGGAGAATCGGGGGAGGAGAAACATTCGCAAAACCCTAGATCCACATCAAAGGAGTTAGGATTTTTGAAGCCTCAAAAAGGAGATGAGTGGATCGAGGAATCTTTAAACGGAGACACATTGGAGTTTTCCAGCAAGGCGGCTATTCATGGTTGTTCCATTAAGGCTGCTATTCATGGCTGTTCCATTAAGGCGTCTATTCATGATTTAGGGGATAATACTAACTCACGGGATGTATTATCCCACAAACCTAATCTACATCCTACCGAAGAGGTATCCCTAAATCCAAAACCACGAGCTTTAAGCGTTAAGGTTTTGTGCAATTTGAGGGTTACGCAGCCGACTCAAGGACTCAGTCTAATTTTGTGTGAATCCAGGTCGGAGAAGGAGAATCGGATCGAGGACTCTGGTTTAGTTCATAAAGTAAACCCAGTTAAAGAATTACGATTCTTTAACAACAATCAAGGCGGTCTGGCAAACAAGAATTCCCGATGTACCGGAATAAATGGTGTTATTGCCAGAATAATAGTAAACCTTTACCTTTTTGGAAAGTTTTTCTACCCCTCAATCATCTGCAATCTTGCAGTAATTACTCAGATACGAATTTTTCAAATTCGGTTTCGTATTTGGAAAGTTTCAGTTTCTGCTATAATCACAACTTATTTTGTTATTAATGCAGAAGCGAAATTCTTGGTGATACAAAAGGAAGCTTCAGAGTTATCAATACCCAGAATGGAAATCCACAGTACAATATTTGTGGACCGAACGCAGAAAAAGGAAGATCCTCTCTGTCTTGTGATTTTGTGTCTACTAATCTCGAAAAGTGTCTTTCATAATTCTGATCACCAGAATCGAAACTCCCAATACTTATATCTCGTAACTAAATATATAGTAAGTTATTTATCGTTGTGGCTGTTGCAAAAGGTGTATATCTCTTTGATTATCCCTTCTTCTTTAATCTAGGGCAGGATCACAGCCCAATTGACCGCAAAAAAGAAGATTAACATCGGCAACTCTCTAGCTCCCATTCCAAGAATCAAAATACTGAAGTTTGATAATAGCGCATTGCTGGAGAAATGCTCAAAGGTGTTGCTCGGTAGGTGTTTAAATCCAGCAAAATAGGACGTGAGTGCACTCATCCAACGCTTTCCTCGGATATGGAGGATGGAAGATAGGGTGTTCGGAACAAACCTGGGATCCGGACGTTTTCAGTTCACTTTCAAGGCTAAAGAGGACATGGAGGAGGTCCTAAAACTTGGAGCAACACACTTTGATGGGTGGATGATCACCCTTTGATAGGTGGAAAGCCCGAGCTCCGGAAGATTATCCTTCACTTGAACAATGTGGGCGCACCTATCCAATATACCCGCTGAATTTGCAGCTGAAGTGGTCTTTGAAACAATTGGTAAACAATTGGGTCAGGTCATTAAAATTGATGTCAATGGCGCTCGGGTTTTGGTACAAGTCAACGTGATGAAGACTTTGATAACCAGAACCGTTATCGAGTTTGAGGATGGGGAGGAAACATTCGTGAAGGTTAGGTACGACAGGCACCAGGGTATTTGCAGCTACTGCAATTACATCAATCATGATATGTCGCGGTGCAAACGCCTTATAGAAAACGAAAACAAGAAAGTTGAAAAGAAGAGGTTGATAAGAGCAGAGAAACAAGGTGATCGAAACCAAAGTTATAAAGGAGCTTTAATAAATCAGGAGAAACAAGAAGGGGGAAGGAATAGAAACAAGGAAATGAGACAGCGACATCTCAATCAGTTCGGATCGAACTTTAATCAGCCTCAGTTGGTAAGTGAGCTAGTTCCCAAACCTGCACATCAAGGAGATTCATCGCAACTGAAGTTTTCTGGGAAAAACACAGCAGATAAAGAACATGCTGACACAAATGATCTTATGGCTAATCGTAAGAAGAAACGTCAAGGGGAGGTGGTCTCAGAATTTCCGACCAGTCCCTCACAGGAAAAAGGAATACAAGTTAACTTGGATGAAGCCCTTTCGTCCTCAAAAAAGAAGAAATTGACCCTGCCAAGTATTGATGGCGAAGAGGTATCTTCTAAAATAATTCCCTTTATTCAAAATGAAAAACTTGTAGAGCAGAACTCTATTAAGGATGTTCAGAACCAGGATGATGATGATCCTATGAACTGCGATCTCTTGTCGGATAGCAAAACAAGTGGTGGAGATGAAGCTATAACAGGTCTCTCTAAGGCAGATCTTGATAAGATGAAAGCATATGGCACTATTACAGAGGGAGAAAGGTTGAACCTTCTCAAGGAACAGTCAAAAGTACAAAGCGGTGTGAATAAGCCACCTCTTCCCCCTTCTAAAGTCGGTAGTGTGGGGCTAGCAAAAAGTTCTTCATCAGATACTTTAAGGAAGGTGCCAAAAACAGTGAGTGGACTCAAGGGAATTAGATCCAAAAAGCAACACCTTATGGACGCAGTGATACCACCAAGACGATCGGAGAAGAATGGCAAGGGTGGCACACACATTCAGGAACCCAATGAGAGTGTTAACTCTCGTAATTCGACATTGTCCGCTTAATTTTTTTTATTGTTTTATTATGTTAAAATTTTTATCTTGGAATTGTCAAGGTATTGGGAGCTCTATTTCCCTTAATTATTTGAAGGATATCAATAAACAATTCAGTTTTGATTTCTTATTTTTAATGGAAACTAAAAAACAAGACGAGTATATGGAAGGAATTATGAGCGAGTTGAAGTTCGATAATTTAATCACAGTGCCATCAATTGGTTCAAGTGGGGGATTATCTTTATTTTACAAAAATTACTATAATATAAGTTTATCACACAAAGGTAAAAACATTAGAGACATTTCCTTAATGTTAAGGGGCAAAACGACATATATTCTTTGTCTATGGAGAACCTGTATAAAACCAAAGAGAGCAAGTATGGGAGAGGTTAACAAGATTTGGCACCCAAAGGACGGAACCATGGTTTATCATAGGAGATTTTAACGAATTATCCGGACACCATGAGAAGAAAGGTGGAAGATGCGGAGCTTAAGCTCGTTCATACCTTTTAATTCAATGTTAAAAAACTGCGGCTTCCTAGAATTCCCATGTATTGGAGATACATGGTCATGGCGGGGGGTCCGTCAGAATAAAATAATCCGATGCAAACTAGATAAAGCATTTGGGATGAAGAGTGGCACGCTATTTTTCCATAAACTAAAATCGAATATCTTCAGATGATTGGTTCGGACCACATACCAGTAGTTTCAGTAATGAAATGTTCTTAAACTATACGACGACCGAGATTCTATTTTGATAAACGATGGCAAGGAAGACTGGGTTTCGATAAAACAGTTGCAAAGTGATGACGTGAAATCTCAAGATGGCGTAAGACACAAGTCCCTTTTGGAAAAAAAGGATCAAAGAGCTCAAAACCAAATTGGAAAGTATGAAAAATATGGACTCTTGTCCTACTAAGGAGATTCAGGAAGTGAACTATGAACTGAGGTTAGCATATAAAGAAGAAGAATCCTTTTGGAAACAAAAAAGTCGAAATAAATGACTTGTTGAAGGGGATAAGAACACTAAATATTTCCACGTCCAAACAAAACAATGAAGAGCAAAAAAAGGATCATTGGTCTCTTTGATGATCAAGGAAACTGGGTGGATCAGGAAGATAGCATTGAGGCTAAAACTGTGAAGTATTTTGATAAACTTTTCACTTCAATTAGGTCCACATACTTGGAAGGGATCCTGATGGCATGACATCCCTCTTCTTTCAACAATCGTGGGATATAATCAAGATTGATATTGTACGTGTTGTCAATGATTTTATAATGACCGGAATGTTCGAACCGGAGATTAATCAAACCAAGACATGTTTAATTCCAAAGACTGCTTAACCAACATCTATGATGGAATTTCGACCCATTAGCCTGTGCAATGTGATCTATAAGATCATCTCGAAGATTGTGTGCCTAGACTAAAAATATCCTTCCCAAGTTAGTCTCGGAAACCCAATCTGCTTTCGTGTCAAGACGGTTAATCTCAAATAATATCTTGATAGCCCAGGAGATGTTTCATGCCCTTAAATCTAATAAAATAATCAAAGGGAATTACATGGCGATCAAAACTGATATAAGCAAAGCATATGATCGCATTGAATGGGATTTCCTGCGTCATCTCCTCCTCAAACTCGGTCTTCATGAAAAATGGGTCGAATGAGTAATGCATTGTCTGAGTTCAGTAACCTATTCCATCCTGCTAAACGGGAGCCCACGTGGATATGTCAAACCAAAATGAGGTCTTCGGCAAGGGGATCTCCTCTCTCCTTATCTCTTTATCCTTTGCACTGAAGTATTAATAGCCCAACTAAAAAAAGTGGAATAAAAGAATGAGCTGTCAGGGATATCTATAGCAAGATCAAGCCCTGCAGTGTCTCATCTCCTATTCGCGGATGATAGTCTTTTCTTCTGCAAGGCAAACTAAGAAGAGGCAGATACTATTCTCTGTATACTGGGCAATTATGAGAAGGTGTCTGGACAACAAATTAATTTCTCAAAGTCCACAATACAATTTGGAAAAGATGTCGACAACGTGACGAGAGTGGAGATTCAGGATCGGTTGGGGATTAAAACCCTCGGAGGCATGGGCACTGGGCCTCCCAGAGGGCCTAGAAGGAGCAAAAACAAAAGTATTTGCTTTTGTAACGGAAAAAACTGAATCACGGATCAATACATGGACGACAAAGTTCCTAACAAAGGGAGGTAAAGAAGTTTTGATTAAATCAATCCTTACTGCTATCCCCTCTTATGTTATGTCATGCTACCGTCTTCCAAAGAAAATAACTTTGATGATCTCAAAAGCTATCGTGAATTTCTGGTGGTATAATAATGGGACTGCGAAGGGTATTCACTGGGTCCGGTGGGAGAAACTCTGTAAACCTAAATCGGAAGGGGTTTAGGTTTCAGAGCGATAGATGAATTTAACTCGGCATTACTTGCCAAACAGCTATGGAGACTACTGGATTATCCGGAATCTCTCCTATTGAAGATTTTGCGGGGACGATATTATTTTGGTTCTAATCCGCTAGACCCTAGACGATTGTACTCCCCTTCATATGATTGGCAGAGTATTATCTCAGCTAGGGGATTAGTCATGAAGGGCTTGATTAAGAAAGTGGGAGATAGGGAAACAATCAAGGTTTGGTCGGACCCTTGGATACCAGATCGAATACCTCGACCAGCCAAGGGTCTGTCCTCAGATATTTACCCACACTTAAGAGTGTCTGAATTGATTGATACCCATACGCGCTTATGGCGCAAAAATCTAGTTAAACAAATCTTCCCGGAAGATGCGAAACTAATTCTAGGAATTCATATCCCACGTCGAGCGATCTCGGATCGACTATGTTGGCACTATAGTAAGACTGGTGTTTACTCTGTAAAATCAGGATATTGGGCAGAACGAAACCTCTCATTAGGATCGTTTAGACCATATGGACCCACCATAACGGATTTACAATCTCAGGTGTGGAAAGTAAAAGCACCACAAAAGATCAAACACTTCATTTGGCAAGCAGTCAGACGGGGAATAAACTGCGATGAACGATGTGACGCATGTGGATATGAAAAAGAAATAATTAACCATGTACTTTTTGAGTGTCCGCCAGCACTTCAGGTTTAAGCTCTGTCAAAAATACCTGCCGGAATAAACTTCCCAGGGAAATTCATTTTCTCCAACATTAACCACTTATTATGGAGATTGCCCCAAAAGGGAGAAAATGATTGTTTCCCATGGATCCTATGGTTACTATGGAAAGTATGAAATGAGACGGCTTTTTTAAATAAAAATAGGAATCCACAGGACATTATCCAATTGGCGGAATCCAAGGCCAATACTTGGGTCGATGCACATAAAGAAAATGCTGGTGCACTGTGTGGACCTTCAAAGGTTACCCAGTTTCACTCGGGTTTGATTTCCCGACCGATAACGGCCAACCCAACTTTCTCAGGATATAAATGCATGGTGGATGCATCATGGAAGGAGACCAAGTTATTTTCAGGTATGGGATGGTACGCTTTTCCGGATAGTTTGGAGGGCATCAATTTTGGAGCACAATGCATCAGACGTAGCTTGTCTTCCTTGCACTCAGAGGTGGAGGCGCTCCTTTGGGCCATGACTTGCCTAGCTTCTGTAAAGGTGGAGGAAGTTGAGTTCCTTGTTGATTGCACTGAGATCCTTAAGATGCTGGAGGACCCTCACGCTTGGCCTGCCTTCCAACCTTACCTAGAAGACTTCTCGAGACTCTAGAGCTCTTTCCGCGCTTGCTCCGTTGCCCACGTTCCCCGCACACTAAATCACAAAGCTGATCACCTTGCCCGCACAACTAGAGGGTTTTCTCGGTCTCATGCCTTTGTGCACAATGTGCCTCTCAATTAATTCGTTTGTAACACTTGAATGAGTTAAGTCGACAAAAAAAAATTACATATATAAATATTGTAGATAAATATAAATAACTATAAATATATATTTATTTTGCATAACAAATAGTCTTGTGCAACACACGGGTAATGATCTAGTAATGAAATAATGAGCATCAAATATAACTTGAAATATAATAGATTATTTTAATAAGCATCATATACAACTTGGAATAAGTTTTCACCCGTATACTGGTTGAAATCTGTAACGTATAAGTTAAAACTGGATAGGATAACATAAGAGTTATCAGGTAAGTATTTCTACTAGATGAGAAAATACTAAAAGGTTAAAAATTATAATACATATATTACTCTTTGTTTAACGTTAAAACCAGTTTTCAATTATCAGATTTAGTAATATTTAAAGTGACAAACAATTCCAAAACATATAACAACTCAAATTCAGTGATTTGGTAATACAAAACTCAAATAATGATGGTAACTATGTGATATGAGTAGTTAATGAATAAGTTAATTGATAGCTTAATAATTATCAGATAAAATAATAGTTATCAGATATAGTAAACATTAAATGATAAATAACTCTAATAATGATGGTGACTATCTTGAAGGTTTAAATCGGTGGTTAACAAATAATTTCATAGATAATTAGAAAAATATTAGATAACCGAATAGTTATCAGTTGAATATTTTATATTAGCGGATAAATAAATAGTTATAAGTTAATAAGACAAGTATAATATTTTTATTAACATATAACAAATACAAACATTTAAATAAGGTTTAAACATATTTCTTCATCTACTCAATAAGGTAGGTAGTAAATAGAACTGATAAAGTGATGATGATAAAGTGATGATAGCGACTGGAGCATAAACGTTAGATAACCATTTAGAAACTCGCATGAACATAAATAGGAACCAAATTAGAGTGACAATAAGTAGCCATATAATAGGAGCTTGAATCAAGGGATTTAGCACTGAACCTTCGAGAATCAAACAATTAATTTGAATCCTTAAAAAAATCACAATCTTAGCGTGAAAGATCTTCTTTATCCAATAATAGTTCATAAGTCAATTGGAAAACGAAAATATTAAACAAATTCGGTCATAAAAGCACCAAATCTGCATAAATTTAATTAAGAAAGAAAGACCAAGAAACCAAATGAGGAATACATAAATGTTGTGGAAGATATGCAACACGCGGAACCTAAGAATTATGCAACCTCAATTTGCCTAAATAATCGCCTTGAAATACCCATTCTATTTGAAAACAAGGATCCAAATATCCAAATCAATACCAAGGCAATAAAATCGCATTGCGCAAAATAATAAAAGAATCTCTAGAATAATAGAAAAGATCGAGCAAGAAAGAGACAAACACATGACCTTCCTCCATCAGATTCGAAAACATATCTATCCAAACCAGATCTGAGAAATCCTCCCCAATCAGAACCACAAACCAACTTCAAACCCTTTAAAACCTTCTTAAACTTCAAAATCTTTGGACAAAATCGAGAAAATTTCTTAAAAAGAGTGGTTGCCGCTGGAGAACGCTCTTGAAATCGCCGGTAATCACTATAATACGTTACATCTTTTTATGAGAATAAACACAATTATTCTTTTTAATTCTTTTATGAAAAACTGATATTTATAATCTAATAAAATATAATTTCTCTCTTAATGATATTGTAGGGCACGATAATCAAGAGTTTGTGTACATGAAACTATAAATTTAGACTCGGCCTAAGAACTAATTTTGGTAAACTGTTATGTTATTCATTACAATTTTTCTAATATAAACTACACATACAATAAATAATCACTTCTTAAATAATGGACTTCTCTAGAGAAAAGTTAAACGTTAAAGAGAAGGTCTCATAATTATTTGGGTGTTGTTTGTTTCACAATATATAAAACATTTTGCTGATTTATTTTAAATTAAAACTAATTATGATGATTTTGGCGAGAAATTTAAGGATGAGTCTGTTAGGAGAATATGGTTGGAATAATGGAAATAGATTAGCAAGCAAAAAAATAGAAATATGTTTTGGAACGTTCTCTAATGTTAAAATAATACGTTGAAATGAAAAAAATCACCGACAAATCACTGTCCTTCTACATACAAATTTTTGCAACTGCTGATGATAATGACAAAAGAGAAAAGAGCATAAGTAAGGAAGGTATGTATATTTGTTTGACAAAAAAGAGAGGAAGATATGTATCTATCGCTGAGTGCAAATAAAACGACCTTTCATATCCATGATTAGTAATAAATTGTTGGTGTTAAAAGGTTAAATTAATCACTGATAGCAATCTGTTTTCTGCACTATTATTACATTAACAAATTCATTTACAGGGACTATGATGAACTAGTGTCATTAAGCACATAAGCAATGATTGTCCTCATTTACTTTACTTTTAGTCCCGAGATCTACCAGTTGTATACATGTCACGAGCACTAAGCGTGTGTATCCTTGGGAAAAACCATCTTTGGGCACAACTATACCAATCAAGCATTTGGAGGAAGACGGGGTAACGGAAAGCATAGAACATGTCTCTTAGGAATAAGTGAAAGAAGTCTGGATCTTAATCCCTAAGAAAGGAAACATACTTTGGGATCTCAAGCCCTAAGAAAGAAGTATATTTTATTTTTTCAAAAAAGGAAGCTAGAAAGAGCACCTTCTACTACTGCTTGTGCTTTGGAAGCTTGTCTTATGACTCCTGAACGAATCTGCAAAGTATTCGGACGCTCGACCTTTTTAGGTGAAAGGAGGATTGGATTGGTTTTGCTAGCAACCACTACAGAATTCAGACTCTTAATTTGGCTTCCGTTGATTTATTGTTTTCGATTTTGCTTTTGGTGGAGATTAGTATTTCAAAATGTTCTTTTTGACATGAGTTCTGGCTTGATCAAGTCGATCATAGTCTATTATTTGATTTGAGCTGCAACCATTTTGGTTACTGTCTTGATCAGTAATTTTTTCCCCCTTTTTTTTGGTTCCCTGGGGTTTGATTTTTGTTCTGGCTCAATTGAGTCGGCCAAGAGTAATCATGGCGTCTCTTTGATGAGTTACAAAGCATATTTGCTTTACTCTCTTGAATCAATGATTTTCCTTTTTGAGTCTCTTGTTCGATATTACCTTAGTTAGTTTTAATGTACATTTATACATCAAATTTGGCCAGTGATCTTAGCAACTTGAATTGACTTTAAGTTTACGTGAGGTAATGAGTCTTAACGTTGTTCCCTTAAAAGGATGGACAATGCAACTTTAGAAGTGTTGAGGGATCAAAAACAGTCCTAAAAACAATAGTTAATGAAGAACATAGGGTTGGAAAAATCGCTGGTACTCGTAATCATTATTCCCTTGACGACTCATAATCATTATCTATAGACTATAGTCTTTATATGGAGTAACTATACATTTCATTTGCTTCTCAGGTTTGTGTTTGCTTGCTGATGGTTTTCTTTTACTGCAATTATTGTAGAATTCAATTTGTGAAACATGTGGAACTGAAGGATGGAAGGGACTACTTGTAACTTGCTCTAAATGCCGAATTGCATGTGAACACTGGTGAGAAGTAAAGTCTGTCCTGAGTGTTTCCCTATATCTATCGTATTGGTTTTGCTTATGTGTTAAAATGGATCTTTTGATTGTCTTCAACTAATTTTCTTTCGTTTATCTTTTTTTCTTCCAGTTATTGCATGCAGGAACATTCATTTGACCCCTCAATACATTTTGTCTGTGCTGATTGTTCGATGGCACCTGTTCAAAACAGTTTTACTTCAAGATCTATCAAAACAGACCCTAGAAGGCCAAGGAATAAAGTTCGGGTTGAATCTTCAAATCCAGTTCCCAAATGGAAAAAAATTCCTATAACATCAAAGTTGAAATTGATATCACCGGAAGAAGTCATAAAACTTTCATGTGGAGGCAACAAATCAACTTTTAAAGTACCAAGACCTGTTCAACCTCGTTCTGCAATGGGTTTAACTAAACAAACTGGTTGTTTTCTTTGGATGTGAAAACCCGATGGAACTCAACATATCTTATGTTGAGTTCCGCCCTTAAGGTTAGAGTAGCATTTGAAAAAATGATGTTGGAGGATAAGCTCTACTGTGAGTACTTTCAGGAAGATGATGAGAAAACAAAAACAAAAAGGGTTGGACCACCAACTACCTCAGATTAGGATGAGGTCCAGAGTTTAGTCAAGTTTTTGAAAATCTTCTACAAGTCCACCTTAACATTCAATGCTTCCAAAACTGTCACTTCCACAATGTGTTACAATGAGGTTGTTAACATTGAAAAAAACCTGATAACTAAATGCCGCAATAGTGATGAGGAGATTAGAAGGCAAGCACATGTCATGAGGGACAAGTTTGAGAAATATTGGGATGGCTTGTTGAATATGAATCCCTTAGTGATTATAGCTTCGATTTTCGATCCAAGAAACAAGATGCAATTCGCATCTCTTTGTTTTCAGGAGTTGTATGGTAAGGATACCATTGAATGTAGGAAGCTTAGCTCTTATGTTTTAAGTGTGCTTCATAAACTTTATGAAGAGTACACTGTTAGGCTTAAAGAACCTGAAGAAGTTCAAGGTGTAGCTGCAGATTCTGAGCAGCCTAATTCAGTGGATTGCATGTCTGAAGATGATGATGATGATGATTATGAGAGGGTTGATGCAATCTATAACAAGATGCTTAGCTTAAGGGGAAATGAAGATGGCTGCAGTGAATTGGACGTCTACTTGACTGAAAAAACAGAGCTTCGAATCCCCAATACCTTAGGTTTACCTTATGATGTCTTGCATTGGTGGAAATGTAACTCTAACAAGTTTACAATTCTATCTGAACTTGCATGAGATGTCCTAGCGATCCAAGTCTCTTCAGTGGCTTCCGAATCAGCTTTCAGTACAAGTGGTAGAGTCTTGGATCCTTACAAGAGTAGCCTCACACCCTACATGGTCGAAGTGTTGGTTTGCGCACAACAATGGTTAAGGTGCAAGTTCAAGGTTGAAGCTGAAGTTGCAAACCTCAGCCAAATGCTTGAAGAAATCGAATTCTTTGACTCACTCGGTAGTATGCCATTTATAGTATGTATTTTCTACTTACTTAATAAACTAACTAATTCTACTTACAATGTTACAAATGCTAGGAATTCACACTTCACAACAGCTGAAGTGCCAAACAAATGAAGTGATGACTCTATGGTAAGTGTTTATTGTTTTAAGGTTTTTGAATGTTGACTTCTTGATTTGTATTTCATTATTAACTTTGTCTCATTGGTTTGTATTTGATTAGATAATAGAGCTTGCCACGGGAAAACTGCTAATGAAGCACAAAGATTTGACATTTCCGCATAAAACTTTGTCTAATATTGTTTCAAATTGTACTATTTAGCTTCTGGTATTGTCAAATGTCTAATACACTTTCATATTTTTTTCCAATTCGGTTTTTTCGGTTCCACGTTTTATTTTTATTTGGTTTAATCAGTTTTCCAAATTCATTTCTCTAGTTTTTTTACCTTATTTAACGTAATTCGGTTTTAAAAATCAAATTATAAATTTTGTTCGGTTGGTTTCGGTCTAAAATTAAATTCACAGAACCGAATTGATTTGCGGTTCACTTCAAATTTATTTAAATTTTCTGATTAATCCGACTAACTTAATAACCCGTCCAAACCGAATACCCACACCTAATTTTGAGTCCAAGTGACGTTCACTATAATGAAGATCACGCGCAGAGTGGGGCGCGTAATTTGCTTATCTGGCAAAGGAGATATGAGTTTGACTAGACCATTAAAGGACGAGAACCAGACAAAACATTAGTTTAGTTAAACTGCATGTTATGCTTTTAATGACACTTCTATACCTTTTTTTAAATTGATTAATTAATTATATAGCACTTATTAGGATCTTATAGACATCACTTTAGTTCATTAAGAAACAGAGAATGCTATATCTCTGAGGTTGGATTTTGATTTTGTGGGATTTGTTCTATCATGTGATCAACTTTCGCTTTGGTGTTACAGGTTTTAAGCAATTATATTATGTCTTATGTAATCAAGATTACATCTACGTTATCTCGTGGTTTACAATTTTCACAACTTAGATCTTGGGTTTAACCATACCAATAATTCTAAGTAACTCTTTCATCTTACAATCAAGAAGATTATCAAAATGTGATTGTTTTGTTTCAATTGATCATCAATCTTAGGCTCTTAGCACTTATTGTTAAGATTACACACAAAAGATAATGGAAAACATGTCAAACTCATCTCATCTCAATCTAATAGTTATCTCAATCTAATAGTTACATGTTCCTACTAATGTCTAAAATTCAATTTGTCCCTACTGCATAAAATTCAATTCTTAACTGCATAAGGTAAGAGATTTTAGAAATAGTGATAGATTTAACACAAAATATATATGACAAACATCAAAAAAAAAAAAAACTCTAAACCGTTTTCATTACTTTACTGCCTGTTGCAAAACAGACTAAGTTCAAATAAGAACGAACCCTTTGGAAAGTCTATACAGAAACTTTCTTGATCTGAATCTAAAGCCTGATAGATCTCATTTACAGAAAACTCCAAACGCAAAACACTTTTTTTCTCTGCGTATAAATGTTCTAGAAAGAACAACTGCTAGAAAACTATGCAGGTGTTATTATTTTGCTACTATGTATATATTGTTCAGAACTCTAAAACCACCTTTCCCGGAATCTGTTTCTTCTCTTTAGCTTCATGAGCTGCTATAACATCAGTTATTGGAAATGTTTTTTCAACAGGTATCTTCAGCTTTCCAGCTCCAACTAACCACCGAATCTCGGCTAGACCTTCAGGATCAGCCCTCATATACGTCCACCAATAGTCTGTAATTTATAGTTCATCACAGTCAGATTTTATCACAGTTATCTTTCAGCCCTCTGATACATGTGATATTATCAGAGTCGTTCCTTCAATATCAAAGAGAGAGAAATGCAGGATCTATCATATACCTATTCCATGAGAATACTGATATTGTATCTTTCTCTTCATCAAGAGTGAAGTTGCTAGCGGAAGCCCGGCCAGAAAACCATATTTATCAGTCAATGATGCAGCCTCACCCTTCAAGAGATATTAGCAAAAAGTTAAATCACTTCTGTTAAAAACAAAATCCAAGACCTATGCAACCAAAGTAACTGTAGCTCATAAATCAGAAAAAACACAACCAATGTCATATACCTGGAGAGTCATATAATTTCCACCCTTCCTCAAGAAATTTATGCCTATTCTCTCGGTTTCAGGCCCACCAA
The DNA here is from genome assembly GCA_963920545.1 of Lepidium didymum. Classification (NCBI taxonomy): domain Eukaryota; kingdom Viridiplantae; phylum Streptophyta; class Magnoliopsida; order Brassicales; family Brassicaceae; genus Lepidium; species Lepidium didymum. The sequence continues at coordinate 14,118,413 of OY986979.1, forward strand.
TAGTATCCAAAACAGCATCAAATTTTCCTTTTACCGCCAACTCAATGTCCTGTACATGATACAGATCAAGGTTTAGGAATCTGAGCAAGATCATGGCTCTACTTTGTGCGAGTAGATAAATAAACAGCTTGTGTCATTACCTCGGTAGTGTAGTCAACAGCTTGCTCGGCACCAGCTGCACGTATTCTATCTTTAGTCTGACCCACACAAGAGGCTGTAACATGACACCCAGAGGCTACCGCAAGCTGAATTGCAGAAAAACCGACTGCTCCTCCTCCTCCGAAAACTAATAGTCTTTGTCTGCAAAGATAAGTGTTGTAAAAATACGCTGTAATGCCCACAATAGTACAAAAACCACATGAAAGAATATGTGTTACTGTTGTAACGTGAATTAGTATCAGCTAGTTGCCACACACAGACAATAACATACCCTTCAGTTATCCGAGCATTACTCTTCAAAGCACGCCAAGCAGTCAACGCTGCAAAAGGAATGGCACTTGCCTCCTATAATAGACAGACAAAAGAATAGCTGAAAACAATTAACCGAAGATAAAACAAGTACTCAATAAAGAAAGTCAATCAATCCAAAACAAAAACCAAATATAGAGAGAACCAAGGGTATATAGATCTTCCTAGTTACCACATGAGATACTGATGATGGCTTCTCCGCGAGTTCTTCTTCCGAAAGGACTCCATAGTCAGTGTAAGTACCTCTTAACGCTGTAGGATGCAATGCACCAAAAACTTCTTGTCCTACTTTAAATGCCTTTACTGAATTCCCAATGGCTGCAACTTCTCCACTGATATCGCGTCCAACTATAATGGGTAGATGCGGTTCAAATACAGAACGTCCATATCCTGCTCGTATCTGAAATCAGTAACATTGGTCATCAATATAACTTGACGCTTTATCAGCAGAATGATCATGCAATTCAATCTCACTACTCTTACTCTCAGTACTAAAGACAAGAGTTTGGTTCAGCTAACATTTTTTTATATTATCATCAAGGGAAGATATCTATACACCTCAAGCTACTCCTATTAATTTACAAAGTAAGATTAATTCCATACGATTATCAAAACTCCTAGAACATAGGTACAAGATCTAAGCAAACCAAACACGCCAATCCTAATTCCTAATTAAGGCAATCTTCAATTAATCTAATGCTAGTAATCAAATTAAATCAAAGCGGATCAAGCAGAAAACACTCACTCTGCAATCAAGAGGATTGACGGAGACAGCTCGTGCCCGAACGAGAACCTCATTCGGATTCAAATTCGGCACCGGAACATTCTCCCGGAGCTCGAATACCTCCGGACCACCAAAACGGGGCAACATCACAGCACGGCAACCGGTGAAGACGCCCCGAAGAGAACTTAGCCTCGCCGGCCGGAAAACCAATCCTGCACCGGAATTACCGCGCAATGATCTCATCACTCGCATTTCTCCGTCAGGTCGTCTATGAAACCAATTGTACTCGTCTTCTTCTTCGTTGATATGAAATCTGTATCTTCTGTTTTAGGTTTTTCTTATACCAAAACGGAAGTGTAAGACGTGGCAGCATTTGCGTCCGCAGAGCGGGTTTATTTACTTGACTGTACATGCAACCTGTAAAATTTACCGGTTTGGAACAAACCGAAATGGTTCGACCAGAAATTGAGTAATATAAACCGGATTTTCCAGTTCACTCTGTAATTCGGAAAGTTGCGCTTGAAACTAGAGGATCGAAGCGTCAGAGCAGAGCTAAACCAAATAGTACTGAGCCAAAACCGTAGTTCTTAGATTGATTATACCGAACCAAAAGCATTAATATCAGGCAGTCATTTGATGTAAGAATAGTGGTTTTGGTTCAAAGTTTCCCAAACCCAACCGGAAATGGACACAACACAGCAAAACCAGAGAACATAAAGAGGCCGTTGAATCTGTCGAGAAGGACAATTTGATTAATCTCAGAACATCCAAATATGTATCTTTCTCGTTTAACAATAATAACAATATCGAATACATTGTGTTGCACAGCAAGATCATATATTTGGGGTGCCTAAAGCTGAGAACAATCGAAAGAGAAGGTAAGAAAAGACCAAAACTTTTCAGCTATTCTTGGTATCTGTTTAGTCAAGTTTGCTCGCGCTGATTAATTCAAACTATTGGACTGTGATTGGTGGAAGCGTGACCTTCCTTTACTTTCTTCTTAGGCTTACGCTTCTTTTGTTTTAGCCACATCCGTGTCTGGCCTTTTACTCTTTTCTCCCACTCTTTCTTGTTCTTTTGGTAAAGCATCATAGCAGCTCGTGAATCGTCAATCTGCCATTAAACTAACGGTTTAAGATTTGTAGATCAAAACATTGAGATTGGTTGATTATATTCAGCTGTACACACTTACAGGGCAGTGCTCTCTATTTTGAATGTCAGCCCCAAGAAACTCAGATGCAAGATGTTTCAGAGACTTTCTTGTTTTGTCCCTGTTTGGAAGATTACAGGTTCATTAGGACTCGATCTAAGGTTTAAACTCTGGAATGAAAGCATGACATAATTTGGTACGAGAAAAGAGAGAGAGGGTTGATCGACTAAGAGTACTTGAGAAAGGGCTGATATTCTGCAGTGTCCCTTAAGTCCTTTTTTGGGTGAGTTAGCAACAAAACCTGTTACAAACTCTAATTCTGTTAAAACTCTGTATTGGTATTGTAACTAGACTCTAAATTTGTGAAATCTACATACCTTGAGATCGTTATGCAAGGCATGTCCTACGAGAATCTTTCCCTTTATCAACTCCGCTACTTTGGTCTGAGCAACGCGGAAATCTTTGGCTGACATCAAAAAAGAAATGTCAAAGCTTTTAGTAGATGAGCCAGTTCATTTCCACTCTAAGAGCCAAAGTTCCAGAAGATCAAATGTTGACAGATTCAAGAAAAGATGGTACGAATGTTGAAAGTAAACCCAACCTTTTCTCAAATCTCGAGGTCGAATCCCACTAATAGGTGTACGAAAATCAACAACACGTTCCACCGGACGGACAAACTCATCATATAGAACATTTCCCCATTTATTTACCTGTCAATAACAAGGTGAAATAATCAGTGACCTTCGCAGAGAAGAAGAGAAATACTCCTCAAGTATATGGATTAATGAGAAAGCAACTCTTTATGAAGGGCTCGGAACTGAAACGCACTGGAATTTCTGCATCATGATACTTAAGAAAAAAAAAAGACTTGGACAAACAATGCGTACCAAGGTAACTCGTCCAAGGGCACTTTTGGTTCCTTGACTGACACCAACCATTTCACAGTCCATAGCCACTTCATCTGTCAAACTACCCACAGGTTGGTGAGATTGGATATATACATTTCTCAAAAATAGAAATATCTATTAGCTAGATCTTATTTTTCTTGCTTAGGCAATTTCGCTACACTGTTTAACTACTTAAGCAATCCAAGTCAATTTCACAACGATCAATATTCCCAGAAATGATAAGAAGATTGTGAATTATGACCAATTTTTCTGTACAAGATAATTTGGGAACCTAAAGAATACAACAATTCAACAAAACACCTAATTTCTCAGAGTAGGAAGATACTAACATGTAAAGCTCATGAAATTACACAAAAAATGTAATATGGTGTTCTTGATTACATTCTCTATCTCTCAGCTAGCTAGTCATTATGTAGCGATTAAAAGCATTTACTGGCAGAAAGTCCAAAAAGCTAAATAGCAAACATAACCTACCTGGAATCGTCGTTAACCGGATTTAAGGGATTAATCTTAATAATATCCACCTCCGTATCGGATCTCTCCTTCCGCTTCCCTGCAAGTTTGATGTGTAAGTTAGAACAACTGAGAAACCAAACCATGGTCCATAAACCCTAAACACATACTTGAAGTTCGTATTTTTTAGGTTGAATGCTACCTAATACGGAGTTGGGATTTTCCGGGTTGCCATTATTTGATGATTTTCGAGTGTTTCCCTTGTTTCCGTGCGAATCAGATTTCAGCTTCTGCAAGGACAAATAACGAGAACCAAAAAAAAAAGAAAAAATCAATGGATGAATTGGAAGTGTGTAAAAGAAAAAGAGGAAAGAACTAAGAGAAAGAAATAGAGACTAACTTGTTGGAGGAGTGACCAATTAGGGTTTAACTGAACGGGTTTAGGATTTATCTTCTTCTTCAGCTTTCTCTTCAGATCAGTACTCATCTTTTCCGTTCAGCGGTCGTTTAGAAAAATTGGTAGAGAAGCACGAACTAAGGCCTTGAAGCGGCACAAGCGTAAGGTTTTAAAAAGACCTAACAAAACGGCGACGTTTTCTCACGATGAGAAAGTGAAAAGAAAAAGATTAAGGTCGTTGTTTTGCGCCAAAAATTGATGAAATTTGCACAGATCTGCTAACGGGTCGGATTCAGATCTTCGGGTCAGATAATTATAGTTAAGAATAAAATTTTAATTATAGAATAAATTTAGCAAGCAGGTCCCGTAGCTCAGTTGGTTAGAGCGTTGGTCTTATGAGCCGAAGGTCGCGGGTTCGAGCCCCGCCGGGACCAATAATATTAGTTTCATATTTTCTTCCAATTTCATCCTTTATTTTGATCCATCTTCTCAATTCTGGCCTACACTAATGAAAAATATCAGAAACAGGCCCACCTTTTATTTGAAGAAAAGATCAATCAACACCTACGCCATTGGTTGAAATGTCTGTCAGTCACCAAGATGGGTTTATTCACCAGAGAGAGAGCGAAGCTTCAACTCTCTCTTTCTCTTTCTCATTTACTTAAAAACCACTCAACATTAAGCTTCTTGTGCCTTTAAACAAAGAACACATTATAATCTCAAATCTCTTTCACTTATATGATTTAATAATATTCAGCCTAATTATGTAATAGTTTTCTCCAACAAAACACTCTGTTGTTCTGCATCTCTTACCTTTGTAATCTTCTATTATGGGATCTGGATGGCTTCTCCGCTCTATGATCTGTCTCAATGGAACAAAGAAGAACAAAACAAATCGAGGCAACGTTAGTACAAAGCTCTGTTTTAGTCTCTTTTCATTCTTGTGGTGATGATTTCAACATCGTTGATTTTAGGTACATTCTGAAACATCAAACCGGGTCAAACCGGTTGAATCAAGCTCTGCATCCACTACGCTTACCGCAGAACTCGCTGTTATTCGTATTCAAAAGGCTTTTCGAGCATTCAAGGTTCATTATTTTCTATAATCTGAAAACTGATTTGCCGCTTCATTTTTTGGTAACGTTGTTGAGAATCTACTACAGGCGAGAAAAATACTATGTAGCTTGAAGAGTGCAAGGAGAATTAACTGGTTGATCCAAGGCCATACAGTGAGGAACCAAACTTCGACTGCACTCAATGTGATGCATTCTTGGTGTGATATACAGAGTCAGGTCAGAGCACGACGTTTATATATGGTGACACAAGGTAGACTACAACACAAAAGACAGGAGAATCGGTTGAAGCTCGAGATCAAGCTTCACGAGCTAGAAGTTGAATGGTGTGGAGGGGCTGAAACAATGGATGAGATTCTCGCCAAGATACAACAGAAAGAAGAAGCTACGGTGAAGCGTGAACGAGCAATGGCTTATGCTTTCTCTCATCAGGTCAATGAAACTCAGACTTAAACTTGCATTGGTTGGTTTTCAATTGAGATAATGTGTGGCTCAAGTAACTGTCTTTATAATATGCAGTGGAGGGCTACTGCTACACAGTATCTAGGTCAAGCTTCGTTTAACCTTGGCAAAGAAAGTTGGGGATGGAGTTGGAAAGAACGGTGGATTGCAGCTCGACCTTGGGAGATTAGGGCTCAAAACCACGTCAGTAAACCGATCAAACCAGCTAGAAAACCGGACAAATTATCACCTATTGTGATCACAGAAACATCTGCTAAACCGGGTTTGAGAACTCCAAGGAAGTTGCAAAATTCAAAAGGCCTGGTTCTTGATGTCTGTGATTAAGATATGAACAAAAAGTAATCTCTTATGTTTTACATGTAAGAATTTTCTAGTTCGGTTTTCTATAAATTGGTGGGATTTTTGTGTGTAATATAAACTCTTTTACCAGTTCATTGACGGTAACAAAAGAAATCTTTACCCTTTTTGAATTTGTTTGTTTGGGCTTATTAGTTGGCCTTATTCTATTGGGCTTCCAACATTACATGAAACGACAACGTATTGTAGGGATACCAAATTCCAGAAATTGGCACTCAGGTCTTCTTCTTCTTTTTGCTCTAATCTGTCTGTCTCTCCCTCTCTGTTTCTCTCTCTATTGCTAAACGTATTGATCGCTAGCTGTGAGCTTCGTGCATCTATTTGCTGCTATCTATTTTTATCTTCACAAAGTTGAGGTAATTTGTTCTCGACTCTTGATCTCTTTCTTAATGATTGCTTAGATTAATCTCCTTTTGATTGACCTATGCTGCAGTTTCTTTTATTCGAGATTTGTGGAAAATGACCTAAGTTTCCTTGTTTACGTGAAGGGTTTTTTTATTTTATTGAGGAATCCAGAATTTAGGGTTGAGTTCTTAGAGCAAAATCTCTAGGGAAGATTTGATTGAAAACGACCCCTTGTTTCTTTATACCCAGAAAACTAAATTATTTCAACATGGATCGATCTAATTCCAACTCTGTACTTTAGTTTCAGGTTGTTAAAAAACGTTATCTTTCTTTGGTGGGTGGAGACCCTTCTTTCTCAAATCGACCTCATTTCTATGATTCACAGATCTCAAGAGTTCAAATAAATAAAATGAACAAAAATCAACGGATCGAAATCCCCTCACCGTCTTTAGACTTTGTCTCTGGTTCCGCAGACGGTGAGCTGAATGAAGACGACATCTTCGCAATCGATATAACTCACGCGCCTACTCGTCAGTCTCCTTTATCGTCTCCTGCGCAACATCATCATCAAGGTCGCCAGCTCCAGAGAAGTATAAGCGGTTTGAAAAACGTGGAAGCTTCTGGAATCCTTGCGGTTCTTCCCGAATCCTCTGGAAACAACAGTTACTTAAGTCATGTCTTTCACCACAAGCCTGCGGCTACTCTTTCCACTTCTGTCTCCTCAACAGCTTCTTCATCGTCTTCTTCAGGAGGTGGTGCATCAGCTGCTTCTTCGTCTTCGGCTCGAGCTATACCAACAGCTCCCAAACCGCCTCAAGAGAGGCTTCCATTTGGAGGTGGTGGGAAGTATCCTCAATCAGCTCCCGTTCAAGTGCCGTTAGTATCTTCAGCTATGATGAATCGCCATAAGAAGGAATTCAAGCTGACTGATGTAGTGGACGCCGATGAGGAGGAAGAAGAGGAAGGTGAAATGCTTCCGCCTCACGAGATTGTAGCTCGGTCTTTGGCTCAGTCTTCGTTGCTATCTTGCTCAGTGCTTGAAGGAGCAGGAAGAACACTTAAAGGTAGAGATCTCCGGCAGGTAAGGAACGCTATTTTCAGAAGAACAGGTTTCATAGATTGAGTTCTTTTCTTTTTCTTTTTGCTGTTCAGAAAGACCATTCTTTAATTTATCATCCAATTTATGAATTTTCCGATTTGGCCAAAGAAACTTGTCAGTGTATATGTTATATGTTGTCTACATTAGACGATTTACTTCATATCAAAGAAATTGATGTGATTGCACATATCTATATCTGCTTCATGTTTCTCGTGTTGATGAGAAAGTTTTAGAATTGTTTCCAGGTTTGAACCTCACATTTATGCTTCTCCTAATGGCGGCTCCGAGAGTTTTTGCATCGTTGGATCGATGAAAGTTCTTTACATATTCAATAAGGATGAGCATGATCCTATTATCTAATTGGTTAATCTCTCAAGAGGACAATAGTAATCGGAAATGTGTTTCCTTCCCTACAGTCTATGCTCATTTCAAATCCGTAGTCTTTCAAATTGTTTTATGGACTTGTAAAGAGGCTAAAGAACTAAAAAGGCTGTGACTTTTTAACTAGAGCTTTTGATAAAGGCATTGAGATCTTACGAGAGAGAGAGAGACAAAGGGACCATACTTTTTTTTTCCCAAAAGATTGATTGATTGCAAAAGAGACCAAGGGCATACGTCAGTTTTTGGAACAAAGGAAACAAGTCTGAAACTAAGACAAACCAGAGATAAACTAAATCAAGACAAATTTGGTTACAGGGGAGATCAACTCAAAACCCCGACTATAACAAAAAACTTCGGACTAGCTAAATCTGAACCTAGTTGAAAACATGGACCGAGAAGTTTGTAATAAAAGACCTGCACGAAGGAATAAAACTAGGCCACTACTCCAAATGCCAAGGCTTGAGAGCAGATGAATGTTCATTACGGGTCAGTCTTCATATCCACATCATCTAAGGGTCCAGCAACCTCATTAACAGTTGCATTAGCTGCAGTGGTTGTGGGCGGGTTTACCTGATTGGGACCTAGGGGTATACTGATGTCTAGATCAAGTGGGAGCGCATTAACCTTTGCCATGATGGTGTCATTCGGGTTACGGAGAACATCCTATATTGTAATTTTGATGTTGCAGGTTGAGTCCTCCTGATTCAGGGTCCCTTCAGTAATTGGAGAAGTGGGTTGAGTGGCTATCGATCCTGACATAGTAGTCGGGTTCTCCGAAGAGGTGTTACTCTTAGTGCTCAAGTTACCTTCGGGTGCGTGTGCTAAGGGGTGGCCAAAGTAGTCTTCGGCAGTGAGGATGTGATGACAGAAGGTCGTGGTGTGTGTGAGTCGTTGGCAGTTGAAGCAGAACCTCAAGACCCATTCATAGTAGAACTGCACCTGAAATCTGTCGCCATTCTCATATTATACCGTGTTGTAGTATTTTAACCTATTAGCAATGTTAAATTTAATCTTTGCTCTGATCAGGAAGGGTCGAGTTATAGAGGCGTCATGTAGATCCACTTCAACCAGTTCACCAACTGTACTAGCAATTCTGCGGACTGCCGCTTCTGAGGCGTATTGTAATGGCAAGTTCCTGAGCTGTATCCACAGTTGAATTTTCATGAGAAAGTTCGGGGGCTGGTGATCAACCCACTTTTGAGCCGCTACCAACCACCCATTACAAATGAGTGGTTGCAGTCTAAGTATCGAATTAAGGTCTTCCTCATTGGCAAAGAAGAATTGTGCAATCTCTTTATCTATCATTCTGCCTCTTACAGTGCTTTGTAGATCCCAGTCTTTAGGTAGATCCTTGGTGAGCTCCTGAATGTTTTGCTCCAACGGGTTGAGATGCCTCACGAAAAGACTTTTCCTGTTTCTTGCAAGGGTGTCATCATAGATCGTTGCAGGGAGAATGGTTGGTTACTTTCAATATTCAATATCCCTCTCTAATTCCATAAGATATTTTGAGGTTTAGTGACAAACGTTTTACTTGGTTATGAGTCATAACATATGTGTCTTGTATATAACTGTTCAACTTGTTAATGATTTTATCAGTTGACAAACGAATTGTAGATTGATATGATCTTTGTGTCATGCGACTTTAATTTCAAAGATTCTGCCTATCTTTTCGCCGAACGTACTTTATGATATCCCAAACACCTCATTTGATGTTTTTGTTAAATCACATGAAAATGTGTTGCTTTTATTCTTTGAAAAAGGGTTAATTTAAATATTCTAAATAATATTCTGTTCTTCTCTTTCATCTGTTCCTTGCGTTTTCTTCTTTCAGGCCATTGAATACACAAACCGTGAGCGTCTTCCCTAATCCGGACAATCTAAAACAAAAAATGTGAATGAAAGCTTGACAATCTCTAAAAAAAAAAAAATGGTTTTGAGCTCAATAAATAAGAAGTGCAAAGTGATAAAAAATGATGTAAAAAGGACAAAACTTGGAATTAACCTGGAATGAGATGATTAGTTACGATTTTTAATGGCGAGAAGTAGAGGAAGCGGAATACGGCTTGTGGGTGAGACCGTCATGTTGTTCCTCTTCTTGGCCCTGAAACTGTGCTGGTATGCAAAAACCGGTAGAGAACTCACCTGAGGTAAATCCGATTCCCAGGATCGCTGATTGGTGAACTGGCAGAGGAAGGTGGTGGTGGTTGTTGTTGAGATCATCGGTGGATATGGGTTGTTGACGATGATGGTGGTGAGGATCAAACCAAGCACGGATCATGGGTGTAACACCCCCGATCCGTTCTAGGACCAAGGATGCTACTAATGCGCATCCAAGCCGACGAGCCAAGGAATCCAAAACACATTCGGTCCTTGACCTAAGCTCGAACACACATCTCGTCCTAATGTCTCAAGACTTTGCAACCCGAGACATTAGTCCGTTAGTTTGCCCCAGACCAAGGCTAAGCACACACGGACCCATTTGATATGAAAACGCTTGTATTATTTTCAAAAGCGTTTACAAATCAAAACCAAATCCTCGGCCAAGTTTAAAACAACTTTACAAACCGTATTCTTTACATATATTTGCAAAAGGAGAAATCTACACCGGCATCCTATGTTTTCCTTCGCGGCCTAGAGGTTCTTACTATGGTCACCTGCAAAAGGGAAGTGAGACGTAAGCAACTACTTTGTTCAGTGAGTTTGGGAACCATCACTAGGAAATTTTAGCATGACAATATAATTCACGCAACACACAATTTCATACAAGGTACCATCACAACACTTCACCAACAATTATAACCATCACAATCCTCACAACCCGCTTCACGTACCCTCACTCGGTACGAAGCCACAACACACGCTTCACGTACCCTTCTGGTACGAAGCCATAATACACGCGTCACGTACCCTTCCGGTACGAAGCCACAACATACGCTTCACGTACCCTTCCGGTACGAAGCCACAACACACGCTTCACGTACCCTTCCGGTACAAAGCCATAATACACGCTTCACGTACCTTTCCGGTACGAAGCCACAACATTACTCCACGTACCCTTAGTGCGCAGCCATTAACTCAACCAATTTTATGCTAAGAACCTATCATAAAAATTATCACACAATACGTAATTGCACAAGCATGCCATAAAACATAGCCACACAATTCACGCAACTACCCATAAAAACCCCTAATCCCATAATCATTCAACCCACAATTAACACAAGGGTTTCACCATCAAAATTCGGTTAAGTACCAACAATTCATCAAATAAGAACCCTTAAACAAACTTATCACTTAACAATCAACCCCTATTCACACCCCCTTTTACAGCCCTAATCCACAAACTCACGCAACAACCAACATTCACGCAACAACCACAATTCATCATGTTACGATCCTATAATCCACTCATCACTTAACAATCAACACTTATTCACATCCCCTTTTACAGCCCTAACTACAAACAAACTCACCTCGACACTCTTTCCTTTCCTCGGCGGGCATTAAGCAAAATGATCCTTCTCTTTAAGTACTAACTCTAAGGCTTTTTGGTAAAGATTGTTGCTAAAGGTTTTGGCAACACTTAGCAGCAACACTTGGTTTTCTCTTCCAAAACTCAAGACTTCACTACCTATTTATAGGGGAATTAAGCAAGTAGCTTACCAAGCACATTAGCACCTTAACCACACAACCAAGTTGGTGATTAAGTTTTCCATAATCGTGCCATGTGTCATACTTAATGACACATGTAAATCCTTGATGACTCATCAATTCCGTTGCTTAATGCCTAAGTTTCTTCTTAATCTTTAGTCTCAGTTCCAAATCCGCAACTTTCCCAAGCACGTCAAATTCCGACACTTAATCCTAAAGCCTTCCCAAACACTTTCTAACCCATCTCACCTCTTTTGTGACCAACTTAAACCTTCTCTATTTTTAGTTATTTACTTCTTAAAAAAATACCCGAGAACTGACTTCGGCTCATTACCTTGATCCTTACAACTTACTAGTCAGATCGCAGACGGGACACTACAATGGGCGTGTAACTGGACTAAAAGGGACCCCTCAGAGAATAAAGCTATTGGCTTTGGCCGAGAGCTGGCTGAAACGATGTCGTAGAAGGAGAAGTGAACATGAACCCTCCTCCGTTGAAGAGCCAACCACGGGAAAAAACAACTTTATAGTATCAGCAATCGAACCTGAATCCATTGACGGTGGAAGAAAACTTGACTCGTTCTCGTTGTTACTCGGATGCTGTGCTCCTCCGTCGAATCCACCAAACCGAAGTTGTTGTTGTTGCTGTTGTGGCAGAGGCGGAGACGGCGAGATTTGGGTTTTGGCAGTGGTTCTTCTAGGCTTAGCGTTTGCAGAAGCATGGTGGATTGCATCAGCGGGATTCCAGGGAGGAAGCTCAGCGAGCTCGTCAATGGAAGTCTTAGCCTTTTTGATAAGCCAATCAACAGCTTTAATAGGTCGGTCAAAGCCAAGCCTCTCTTGAACATCATAGAACTGAATCGTCATCTGAGCAGAGAGTCTCACGCGTCGGTCACGTAGGCCTTTGGCCGTGCAGACTTTGCTATGACGATCTTTTCTTCCCGTGGACCGAACAATGTGACCACCTTGTACCTCCATGATCTCGCTGCATCCGCTATCCGCCGCCTCCGACGTAGCAGGTTGCTTCATTGAAGAAGAAGGCAACGCTGGTGGCCGGTAGAAGAATTCATCTGCCATTGTTTGAGCATATGGAGGAAGCTCAGACTCGCGGCGGTGATGGTGGTCATCGTTAGAAGGTGGAGAGTCCAGAGTCACTCAAAAGACCCGCATACTTAGTACTTCAGAAACCCTAACCCTAATAACCAGAGAATAGCAGCTAAAAATCTTAAGAAGATGGAAATTTGGAGACTAACCCGTATCTGAAAATCTCTAAATTTCTCGGTTTTAAATAATCTATCTTCTCTCTTTCTCTATTTCTCTCTTTCTCTCTTTCTCTCTGTACTTACTAGAATACGCAACAAGATGATCAAAGAGATGAAGGAAGGAAGCAAGCTAGGCAAAAGAAGAGAGAGATATACAAAAAATTGACCAATAAAGGAAATATAAAAAATTAAAAAATCGATAATTCTCGGGAAAATTGAAAAAGAAAAAGTAAATAGAGAAGAGAGTGTTGTGGGTTGATGATGACGCAACTGCATAGAGCCTAAGATGACATAGTACTTAGTGAATTTTTGCTCTCGTTTATTTTTTATTATACATTTCTCTCTCGTTCTCATCTTCTTATAATCAATTCTTTTCTTTTCTTTCTTTTTTGGGCAATCAAAGCTTATTAGTTTCTCAAATGACTTCATTTTTTTTTTCAACATTATTTATTGGATCAATAAGGTTTGATATATATCCTAAAAGTTTCAACTGAAGCGACTGAAATTCAAACTCATTACCTGATACCTAACTAAATAAAAAACAAGCTAACTAGATCATCTGTTTCTTGACAAATGTCTTTATTTTTTCCTTTTTTTTTTCTAAAAAATCTTATTTTTGGGTTAACCAAAAATAATGATTTTAAACAGAGAAAATTATCAAAAATACCCACCTCTCAAACATATTTATAGGGAATACCCATCTCATGTTTTTCTAATCTGCTATACCTTCTTTCCTTTTTCTCTCTCAAGCAAAATGAATTTTCTGTCACTGTCCTAAATTCTCCTTCTCCAACACTTCATTTTTTTTTCTCCTTTCAATGTTAACATCATTTCTTGTCAGACTCATTTGTTTAGTATATTTCCATACTGTTATATTGACATGGATAGAGTTCTATGTTGTTGTGGACATATCTTTCTTTCATATACAGACATGGACATAAACATGTGTGTTTTCATTTATAGGCATGGTCCAATGTCTTTGTTTTCTGCTATATTGTCATATTTTATATATACATGGACATTGTTGCCATGCCAACATATAATATATTTCACATGGACATGAATGTTTCTGACTCATATACTAACATGGATAATTGTCTTAAGTTTATATTTCATAATCTATTGTCACTCCTGTTTTATTTACTTTAATTGACATAGACATGTTTGTTCTCACTTCTCATATATAGACATAGATAAATGTCTGGTTTCATTTATTTCCATTGTCGTAGACATAGACAAATATCTTACTTTTCTTGTATATGTCTCGTATGACAATCCATGTCTCATATATAGACATGAAAATAGACCTACGTTTTCATATATGAACATGGACAAATGTATTTGTTTTTTTATAAGAAGTAGACATCCGTGTTTTCATATATGGACATGGATATCAATGTCGATATATAATACAGTTGACATGGGCATGGATGTCCCATGAACAAATATCTTAAGTTTTTCGTATATAGAATGTGCCTATTTTGGATATGGACATAGACATATGTGCCCTTCCATAGACAAATGGCTATATAATTTATAAATGGACATGGCAAAAATGTTTTCATATATAGACATGGACATATGACTTACATTTCTAGTATATTGGTCTAGCCTATTTTATATATGGACGTGGACAAAACTATTATTTCATATATCGACATGGATAAAAGTGTTTTAATATATGGACATAGACAAAAGTGTTTTTATATATGGACATGGATAAAAATTGTTTTCTAAAATACATGTTCATGGCCATAGATATTCATACAATTTGGATATAGACAAATTTTTGCGTTTATTATGGACATTGCATAGATATTTCATCATTCGTTTTCGTGAGGACATGGACATATATATGCTTTACATAAAGACATGGACATTGCCCTTATTTCAATTGTATATGGGCACATGTGTTTTACAAAAAGATATGGACATGCGTAGGACAAAAGACATAAGAATAGTTTGGCATGGACAAATGTCTTATTTTCATTGTCATATTGGCTTAGCCTATTTTGTATATGGACATGGACATCTATGACCATAACCTGAGTTCCCTTCCATGGATGACTGTATATTTCATATATGGACATGGACGATTATATCGTTTGTCTATTATATTGGCAATCCATGTTTCATATACTGACATAAGCATAGTCATGCGTGGTTAAATAGTTTTATATGGAAAAATGTCTTATTTTCCTTGTCATATTGGCTTAGCTTATTTCGTATATGGACATGGACACAATTTTTTACCTTAGTAACAGTTCCACCAGTTTTACATTTTAGAATCCATTAATGTTCAAAGCATATAATGAATATTTTAGAGTAGAAGAAGACGATCCAAGAACTTTCACCACACCCTTACAAGTCCCTGGGCTTAGATTAGACTTTTTATCAATTCCAAGAATCTACAATGTCTTTAATGCTTCATATGCCTCCTCTAAGCTGATTTGAAAGAAAAAAAAAGAGGGCAAAGCTTTAGATGGGTCAGTACAAATAATCCATATACAATACCATAAACCAAGACGTGAATTTTAACGAGCAACCGAGATGGACGTAAACAGTGAGTATCACAACCAGAAATCGTACCTAACCTCTTGCCATCATTGCTGCATCGGAAAAACTCAAAAACATTAAAATCCAAATATAATCACGAATCTACAACAAACAGATAGAAAATAATAAAGACAAAGAAGCTTTAAGTTTTTTATACAGATCGAAAGTAGATCCATACATGACAAGAACGATTACCAGAAGTCGGAATAGTTAGATATCTTCTTTGCTTCAACTTCACTTCTTTTCTTCTCTCTTCGGAAATATCATTTCCAATTTTGTTCAATTTTTCGTCCTGCACAATCTATGTTTCAATTTCATCTGCTCGTAATTTTAGGTCAAATCTGACCCACTTTATGTCTCATACAAAACACACAATTGTAGGGTTAAAAATATATTTTGCTTCATTGAAAATGGATACGCGGGAGAAGAGGATAACATATATGTACTTTTATAATAACGTTTTGAAAATGAGTATTTTTGATAAAATTCTCTTTCTAATATGTATAAATACGTAAACATAAATGTCAGCCAACATAAATAATTGAATTCTCAAAAGACAATAATACTTTGGGTCCGATTGGTGATTGCAGTTTTGGCGGTGCGGGACAAAGCGCAGTGCAGTACAAATGCAGATCAAAGTGCAGATCAAAGTACGGTGCGGTACAAATGCGGTTTTGATAAAAAAAACGAGAAAAAAAAATATGATTGGTGAAAATATAAGTGGTGCAGTTTTTGTAATATATAATTTTATATATAAAATTATAGTGAATTAATTTGAAAAAAGTTTACATTGTTATGTTAGAGTAATTATATTAAACTTTTGAATATAATATATTAGTTATATTAGTGTTATCAAATAAATAAATAAATATATATATATATATATATATATATGTATATTTTGTTAACTAGATCGACAAGAACTGATATATAATTCAAACTCATCTTTATTCCTAAACTCTACATTATTGAATATAATAGATTACAAAATTATATTTGAATAAATTATTAATATTTGTTATTATAAAATGTAGATTTTCTAGAAAAACCGTTGTGCATTGTATGTTTATTAGTTCAAAAGGCGTTTTTACTGTTTTCTTTAGTAAGAAATTTTTTTAATGCGTTTTTTCTATTTTTCTCAAAAAAACACTTTTGAACAATATTTGAGATGATTGGTAACATTAATTGAAAAATGTCCCATGTCATTAAAAACGTTCCGCGATGTTTGCACCATTCATACCCTTTATCATGTTCTTTGGATGAAAATCTTTTGAAAAGAGAAAAATGTCAATCAAACATCCATTTATTAAAATCTCTAATCAAACACCGTACTATCATAATTTTATATTAAATATTGTATTTTTAGTTTTTTTTATATTAAAACCCTAAATTATTAACGTTGGAAATTTTGCATACATATATTTTAAAATTATGATGATATTATTACCAACTAACAAAATCTATTTATTTATATAACAAAGAAAAATTTAAACATGCAAAACATATAATCAACGCATCATAATCGCATGCTTGAAAGAGAATACAAAATATTCGGGTTTGGAAAATCAAAGAAATGAATAAATACCATAAAAGCAATGGTGTTGGGTAGGTCAAGATGCAATTCAACCTTTTGTGCTTCTCGGTTTCTTTTAAAGGTTGACCCAATCCCGTACTATGGAATTCTTGATGCTCCACTTCTTCACTTTTTGTTCTAAGAATCTCAATAGTTAACTTAAAGCAGATAGATATTATTCCTAAAACCCAACTCTTATCAATCACACAATATTTATCATATATAACTGAGGTGTCTTCATATATATATATTAGTGATGAGCCTCGATGCGTAGCAAGTCCGAACATACTTCGGTCCAACCAAAATATTTAAATTCATGAACTCACTAAAGTAGAATCACAGAGTAAATAAGCGTGACGCCAAGAAAAAATAAGATATTGTCATAAATTTTGAACGAGATTCAACACCATACCTCGATAAGCAAATGATGTCTAATCGAGAAAGTGAAAGAAAGAAGATGTCATAGTCCTAATGAGCAAAACCGATATAAGAAGAGAAAAGAACATACGAGAATTTTATGTGCAATCAAAAGTTAACACTTAAAACAATAACTAGTTTTGTATGGAGAATAGCTTGACTGTAATCAAAGAAATCTTGATTCTTTTGCTTAATCCGTAACAAACGATCTTTTTTTTGATTTTTACTTCGTGCATTAACAATTTATATTACTCTATCTTTACTCTTACAGTTATTTGTTTTCTTAACTTTTTTACTAAATTTTAACTTCAATCTTAATTTTTTCACCATATTGTCTAAGAGTCTATAAAACATCACTTATAAAAAAGTAAAACCAAAGACATAAGAAATGTAAAATCCTCAGTTTGTTGCTATATAATTCAATAACTTTTGTATCAACTTATCGAAATAATTGTCAAATTTCATATTTTAAAGCTAGTTGTAAATAAAAGAAAAGTCAATTAAGGGAATATAGTTAGGTGGTTTACATAGCCCCACAAGTGTTTTTACAAGATTAACCTCGCTAAAATATGTTGGAAAAGAGAGATGTGAATGCATTAAATGCTAGAATAATGCATTTAATGCACTATCAACATTTTTGTTATCCGTCAACATATTTGATAGCAATTAACCTATATATTACCTGATAAAATATATGTTAACACATATATGATACACTAACTCATCTATTACCGGTTGACATATTTATTATTGGATAAATATATATTTGCTTAAAATGTGGAGACAATGTATTAAATGCATATACATTGTATTAAATGCGGAGACAATTCATTAAATATACTGTCTCCGAATTTGTTATTAGTTAACGCATATATTACATGATAAAATATATGTTAACACATATATTACACGCTAACATATATATTACCTATTAACATGTTTATTATCTGATAAATATGTATTTGTTTGACGCATATATTGTGTTTTAACATATATATATATATATTATTAAACTATACAGATAACTCATATATTACATGTTAATATATTTATTATATGATAAACGCATACTTGATTAGCATATATATTGTGTGTTAACATATATATATATATTATATTGACACATAGTTACCAGTTAAATACAAAATCTATCTAATAAAAAATTATCAATTCATCTTCATCTTCTTCCTAAATATATTTGTTATCAACATAAACAAAGAAAACCAAATGTGAAATTGGTGAGACAAATGAAACCTACATTAGATATTAAATTCACATCAACATGAGAAACAATAAACTTCTATAGCACCAACACAAGACACCTAAAATTGCTAATTGTCTGGTATTTGTTTGGTTGCAAGAGGAAGGAGTGACGTGGAGAAAATTAGAAAGTGTGAGGAGAAAGCTATTCGCAGACCATAGGGATAAAACTGTAAAAATAAAATGAACAGAATACTACACTTTTAGGGTGTGGTAGTTTCTTAAATATAAAAAACTTTTTGTATATCTACCCTAATTTCACTACAAGAAAACAACTCATTTGCAATGAAAAATATATGTTGCAATATTGCTACGTCGTTGCAAAGCGATTGCGAGTAATTACCTAACATCGCAACTGCATCGCAACATTGCGACGCAGATAAGCCTTGCAAGATTGCGACACGCTTGCGATGTCTTTGCGTGGTGTTTGCGTGGCATATTCTGCAATCGCAAGGGCCTATCAATATTGTGATGTGATGGCGATGCGTCTTCTCCATAGCAAAGTTGCGAGACATTTGCGATGAGATTGCGATGTAAAAGTTAAATCCCAACCTTACCAAAAACATAAAACCGTCTATTGTATAAGTGTCGAAAGTGAAATTTTAAGAGCCTGCGAATACATCGATAAGAAATTACATTCTCTACGTTTAAGTCTCCACAAAACTGATAATGTTATATAAGTGTTTTCAATCACGTATATGTGCAACACACTTCATTTAGTCTTCGTTCAAGTGTTTTGAGACTACGAGGAACCTGGCCTATTCCTCGCAGTGGCCTCTCAAAGCACTTAAACCAGAAAGGTAAAACCGTTAAACTCGAACCTTACCCCAAACACAAAACTATCTACCATATGAACGTAGGAAAATGCAATTTTAAGAGGCTGAGAATACATCGATAATTATTCAACAATTAAATTCACTACATTTAAATTCATGTTGTATACGTATTTTCAATCACGTATATGTGCAACGCACTTCGTTTAGTCTTTGTTTAAGTTTTTTGCGAGTCCACTATGTATCAATTTCATTCTCTACGTTTAAGTCTCCACACAACCGACAATGTTATATAAGTGTTTTCAATCACGTATATATGCATCTCTCATCATTTCGTTTTTGTTTAATTTTTGTTTAATCCAGTTGCAAGTCCATTGCGAGGGAAAGGCAATGTATTTCGCAATAGTCTCGCAATTTGCGAGTCCATTGCCAGGGCGATGCATAGTACATTGCTGTGGACTCGAAAATTACAAGTCCATTGCAAGGGCGTGGCATAGTACCTCACAGTGGCCTCGCAAAGCAATTAAACCGGAAAGGTAAAACCATTAAACTCAAACCTTACCCCAAACACAAAACTGACTACCGTAAGAACGTAGGAAAGTACAATTTGAAGAGGCCGAGAATACATCGATAATCATTCATCAATTAGATTCACTACGTTTAATTATCAGAATTAATCACGAACATGTTGTATAAGTATTTTCAATCACGTATATAAGCAACGCACTTCGTTTAAGTGTTTTTCAAGTCCAATACATATCAATTTCATTCTCTACGTTTAAGTCTCCACAAAACCGATAATGTTATATTAGTGTTTTCAATCACGTATCTATGCGTCGCTCTTCGTTTTGTTTTCGTTTAATTTTTGTTTAATCCAGTTGCGAGTCCATTGCGAGGGCAAGGCAATGTATGTCGCAACAGTCTCAAAATTTGCGAGTCCATTGCGAGGGTGAGGCATAGTACGTCGTTGTGGACTCAAAATTTACGAGGCTATTGCAATGGCAGGACAGTACGTCGCAGTGGCCTCGCAAAATAATTAAACCGAAAAGGTAAAACTATTAAACCCAAACGTTACCCCAAACACAAAACCAACTACTGTATGAACGTAGGAAAGTTCAATTCGAAGAGACCGAGAATACATCGATAATCATTCATCAATTAGATTCACTACGTTTGATTCTCGGAATCAATCCCGAACATGTTGTATAAGTATTTTCAATCACGTATATGTGCAACGCACTTTGTTTAGTCTTCGTTTAAGTGTTTTGCGAGTCTACTACGCATCAATTTTATTCTCTACATTTAAGTCTCCACAAAACCGATAATGTTATATAAGTATTTTCAGTCACGTCTCTATGCACCTCTCTTCGTTTAATTTTTGTTTAATCCAGTTACGAGTCCATTGCGAGGGCAAGACAATGTATGTCGCAACAGTCTTGCAATTTGCGAGTCCATTGCGAGGGCGAGACATAGTACGTCGCTGTGGACTCAAAAATTGCGAGGCTGTTGTGACATACATTGCCTTGCCCTCACATTGGAATCACAAATTGCGAGATCCAGAAATCCTAGTTTCCATCGCAGAGGCCTTGCAGAAGGTACATTAATTTTTTAACGCACCTCCTTCTCCTTTATTCTCTTCCTCTTTCTTCTCTTTCGCGATTTCTTCTCTTCCCTTTTCTTCTCTTCCGCGATTTCTTCTTCTTTTTCCTTTTTCTTTCTCCTATTTCTCTCTTCTTCTCCGCCTCTTCTTCACCGATTCTCCTCCTCGTCTCCGCCTCTTCTCGGACACGCTGCCTTCTCCGGGTAAATTTCTTTCTCTTCTTCTCCTTCTCTATTTTTTTATCTTCTCCTCCTCTTCACTTCATCCTCTTCTTCACTTATACAGCCACGCCGAGCTCCTCCTCTCTCAGCCGTGCTCTGCCGCCTTCTCCGCTGTGCTCATCCACCTCTAACCGCCAGATTCTCAAAGTAAGTGATTTTACTTCTAGATTTCTTAGATTTTAGGATTGGAATGAAGATGTAGGTTCGGATTTGTTGAATTCTTGGTTTTGGATCTTAGATTTAAGATCTAGAGTTGTAAAAATATTTTTTTGGATTTTACAAAACATTTTTTGTAATTTTTAAAAACGTTTTATAATTTTTAAAAACGTTTTGTAATTTTTAAAAACGTTTTGTAATTTTTAAAAACGTTTTGTAATTTTTAAAAACGTTTTGTAATTTTTAAAAACGTTTTGTAATTTTTAAAAATGTTTTGTAATTTTTAAAAAACGTTTTTATAATATTTTATAATTTTAAAACGTTTTATAAAATTATAAAACGTTTTATATCTTTCTAAGACATTTTTTTTAAAATTTGTATTTTTTAAGACGTTATATAATTTTTAAAAACGTTTTGTAGTTTTTAAAAATGTTTTGTAATTTTTTAAACGTTTTTTTGTAATTTTTTGAATTGTTTTAGAAAAATTTAAAATGTTTTGTAATTTTCAAAAACGTTTTGTAATTTTTAAAAACATTTTATATTTTTTAACCGTCTTGATTGGAGAAACAATCATGAAAACCAAAGGATGGTGGGACAACGAAGATAAAACGGTCGTTGAATTCCTTATAGCTGGTTTTTTGAGATAGCTTAAAGGATGGTGGGATTAATATCTCACTAATCAGCCGCGAGAAGAAATCCTTAATGCTATAAAATTAGATGAAGAAGAATTACCAATTCTAGATAATTTCGGAAATACCCAACAAAATGTTGTGGCAACTCTAGTCTTAGCTATAACCCTTCATTTCATAGGAGATCCCTCAGTCCTTAGAGACAAAAACGCATAACTCCTTTCAAATCTTAAATGTAAAAAACTAAGTGATTTCTAATGGTACAAAAACACCTTCCTCACTAGGGTAGTACTTCGGCAAGATTCAAATCAACCTTTTTGGAAAGAAAAATTTGTTGCATGACTACCAACACTCTTAGGTGAAAAGGTTAGAACAAAAATAAGAGAATTTAGTGGTATCCAAATAATAGACTACGATGATTTCATTTATAGAGAACTAGTTAGTCTTGTCCAACAAGAAGGTCTTAAGATCTGTCAAGACTTAAAACTCCAAAAACATCTCAAATGGAAACTTAGAAGAACAAAGGTAGAATTATGATCTTTCTGCAAAAAATTTGAAATAGATCCTAGTAGCAAAAAGTCATGTGTAGGTAATTGCAAACCAACATACTATTCCAAAAAACCAAAATTTACAAAAAGAAGTTTTGAGAAATATAAGCCATGAGAAAACTCTTGGGATAAACCTCGAAACAAATTTAAACCAAGAGAATCCCAAAACAAACCTTTTTACAAAAACCTAACATGCTATAAATGTAACAAAAAAGGTTATACTTCAAAATTTTGCCGTTTAAATAAGAAAATTCAAGAGCTCGATCTTGGAGAAGAAATCTCAGCCAAAATATCAAACCTTTTCCTAGACTACTCTTCCTCGTCTAGTGATTATGATTCTGAGTTCTCTCCTGAAGAGGCCTTGCAAGTTGATGAACTTAATGATTCATCATCAAGCTCGGACTCAGATAGTAAAAAAATCCAAGTCCTCACAAAGGATCAGGAGTTCCAACTAGAAATCCCGAATTCAATCTCAGACCCTGAACTAAAACAAAAATTTCTTGAAACAATTATTTCAAACCTAAATAAAAACCAAAAAATAGAAAATCTTCCAAAACCCAAAGAACCATCAAACTCTTCATATAACCTAACCACTATCCTCAACCAAGAAAGAAAAAATAACACCAAAACTACTCTACAATCCTTTCAAATTGAAATAAAAAATGTAAAAAATGAACTCAAACATTTAAAAGAAAAATAAAAAACGGATTCCGAGTATTTTCATTCAATATTAAATTCTAAAAAAACATGATGATTCTAGTTCAGAAGAACAAGACAACAATTGTCCAGAAAATATAGAAGATGATCTGGTAAAACAAATACAATCCCTAAACACCATGCAAAATGATTTTCTCTTTGTACTAAGAGAAATCACATCCCAAAAATATAAAATAAAAATTACACTTATTTCTCAGAAAAATTACAAACTAGATACAATTGCGCTGTTTGATATTGGTGCCGACCTAAATTGCATAAAAGCAGGTCTGGTACCAAAATGTTTTCATCACAAAACAAATGAAAAACTTTTTGCAGCAAATAATTCAAAGCTTAGCATAACTTCAAAGACAGAAGCTTCAATATTAAAAGAAAACATTCTATTCAAAACCGCTTTTGTTCTCACGGATGATATATACCAAAATATCATTCTCGAAACACCATTTATAAATCTAATAACCCCATACAAAGTTAAAGATGGTTCAATTTCTTTCAAAACAAAAGGTAAAAAATTGACTTTCGAATTTATGGAAACTCCAAAAAAGAGAAATCTAAACTTGATAAAAGCATGCTCAATACAAGAAAATTCTATAAATTATCTAATTAAAAGCAAAAAATTTCATTTAGAAAACTTACAAACGGAATTTCTTGTTGAAAAAACAAAAGAAACATTAGAAACTTCAATTACAAAAGAAAAAATTTCAAAAATAAGTAAACTATTTGAAGAACAGTTATGTTGGATTTACCAACGGCCTTTTGGGATAAAAAACAACACATAGTTGATCTACCCTATGAAGAAAAAATTTGATGAAAGAGAAATTCATACAAAGGCTCGTCTGATACAAATGAACTCTCATTTAGAGAGCCATTGTAAGAAAGAAATTTCAGAACTTCTAAACAAAAAATTAATTTTGAAATCAAGATCTCCATGGTCCTGTGCAGCTTTTTATGTGAATAAAAATTCATAAATAGAAAGAGGAACTCCAAGACTTGTAATAAATTACAAGCCTCTAAACACATCATTAAAATGTATTAGATCTAAAATCACCACTCCGCACACATATTTTCAAAGTTCGACCTCCTTCAAAAAGACCACTCCGCAAACATATTTTCAAAGTTCGATCTAAAATCAGAATTTTGTCAAATCCAGATATCTGAAAATGATCGATATAAAACATCGTTTACTGTTCCTTTTGGACAATACCAATGGAATGTAATGCATTTTGGTTTAAAAAATGCATCTTCCGAATTTCAAAGAATAATGAATGACATATTTTCAGAATATTCAAAATTTTGTATAGTATATATTGATGATATACTCATCTTTTCAAACTCCCTTAATGAATATTTCAAACATCTAAAAACATTTTACTATGTTGCAAGAAAAAATGGACTCGTAATATCAAAAACAAAAATAGTTTTATTTCAAACTAAAATCAGATTTCTTGGTCATTACATATCCAAAGGTATGATAAAACCTATAGAAAGATCATTGGAATTTGCAAACAAATTTCCTGATAAAATCATAGATAAAGCTCAATTACAAAGATTTTTAGGAAGTCTTAATTATATTCTAGATTTCTGTCCAAATATCAATAGGCTAGCTAGACCATTGCATGATCGTTTAAAGAAAGACCCAATCCCCTGGACAGAACAACATATCGTTGTAGTCCAACAGATTAAAAAACATGTTTTAGAAATCCCATGTCTGCATATAGCAGATCCAAAATTAGAAAAAAGTATAGAAACAGACGCCTCTGATATTAGATACGGAGGTATTCTAAAACAAAAAGAAACAACGGGTCGTGAAAATATAGTCTAATTTACTTCATCCCATTGGAATGAGACCCAAAGAAATTACTCAACCATTTAAAAGGAAATACTAAGTAGTATTATGTATACAAAAATTTCAAAGTGGTCTTCTAAATCAAAAGTTTTTACTAAGGATTGATTGCAAAAGTGCTAAAGACGTTTTACAAAAAGATGTTAAAAATCTTGCTTCAAAACATATTTTTGCCTGTTGGCAGACATTATTAAGTATTTTTTATTTTGATATAGAATATATTACAGGAGAAACAAATTTTATTCCAGATTTCTTGACTCGTGAATTTCTCCAAAACAGGTACGATGCCACCAAAACAGATTGACAAAGGAAAATATATTTTTTTAGGCCCAAAACAAGAAAACCAAAAAACTCCAAACACTTCCAAACCAAAACCAGAGCCCCAAACACAACCCTGAATTACAATTACAAAAAACAAACCAGAAAAAGAAGAAAAAACTCTTCAAACTCCAAATGAGATCCTAGAACAAATGCAGATTTTACAATAAGCTTTTGACAAAAGCTTTTCAAAACAAGAGCGAGATGATTCTTCAAAAATACTCTCCTCTCTTGAAATTTTTAAAATTCCTGAAGGCCCTTTAAAAATGATTTCAAAACAAAACCACGGTTCAAAACAAATTTCAAAACCTTTGAACAATTCGCAAATTATTTTAAAGGAATTTTCACAAAATTCTCCTTCTGAGTATTTTGAAAAACAAACTTATCAAAATGTTATTTCTATTGAAAAAGACTTTTTTGAAAATGATCCGTTTTCAACCATAGAAAACTTTTTTTGGAAAAAACTAGTTTTTTAAACCTTACAATACATAAAAAAACTGTATTATTTTATCAAACAATTTTGGAAATTTCAGGATCCGTTACCTTCAAACATATTTTTTGGATGAAAGTCACACGGCTCCCGCCTACTCCACTTTCAAAATACATGATATTATTTCTCCAAGAGATTGAGATTATGATCTCAACGAGAGTATAAAATTTCCAGAAAATCTTTCAAATCTTTCTTGTTAAGATGTCTCATTTAATTACTGGGATTATTGCCAAGCTTGGTATAATTCCTTCTTGATCCAATCACCCAAACACAAACACACGTGGTTGATCTTTTTCGACATCACCTGTAACTTATCCAAATCACCAATATGGTTCAATAAATGGTGGAACAACTTCGGTTCTGTCATCGACATTTTCAAACCTCAGATAAACAAATCTTTCTAAATCTTTAAAAATAATTTCATACCATCTGAAGATGAAAAAAGATTTTCCGCCTTAACACTTTTCCATTCCAAATTTCATTTACCCTGAGTCTTTTCATGGACCTTTGAATATTCAAATGATGCAGTGCCCATCATCAGACGCAAATTTAAAGTCAAATGGTTGGACAAATATAGAATACCTTCAAATCTATATCCTTTAAATATCCATGAATGGATTCGAACCCAAAATTCCCAATTTCTTAACCCATAACCTTCACAAACACTTATCCAAACACCATAATTGACTCATTTCTTGGCTAAAAAATAAAAAATATTGTATATGCTGGCAGCAGCAAAGTTGGAGGAGGAAATCAAGTCAATTTCAGTGAGATTCCTACCAACCATATCAAGTCAGAACTCTGAGGCGTCAGGAACTGAACCTGAAATGGATGAAGATGACTTGTTGTAAATGACAAATTCAAAAAAAAAACCCCGGAAAAGATATATAGGTACAAACATTGGAGAAGACATCCAATACAAAATCCATAGAAATTTGCAATCAACAACAATAGCTGTCGGCGAGTAAAAATCAACAATCAACTACAGTAGCTGTCGGGACGATAAATCATTTTCAACTACTACCAAAAGCAGAAGACATGAAGAATCTCGAGGAGCACTCAGGAGCCATCATCGTCAGATACAGAAAGTAGGAGACAACAAGCATCCCGAGGAAGCCATCACTGTCCACTACAAAAAGTAGAAGACATGAAGTATCTCAAGGAAGCCATCATTGTCTACTAATAAATTTTAAATTTCTTTTAAATTTTTAATATGCACTTGTAAAATTCTATATAAAGAAGTGTTGTGCATCTCTACAAGGACACCTTAGCATTTTCTCTCTATATTCCATCTCTAAAACATCTCCCCCTTCCATATTGAGTCAAGAGAATTTCTTCTATTTTATTTGTAAGTATAAATTATTTTATGATTGTTTTATAAATTTTTAATAAAATCCAAATTTATCTTAAACTGAAAATCTTTATCTTTCAAATTCTGGAATACCTTCTATCAATCCTTTGTCACTCTAAGACTAAGTCCTCAATAGTTATTGACTATTGAGTTGTGACTAGGCTGATAGTATGTATTCGTAATGAATACATGAAAGAATACCTTTTATATTTTTTAAAAATGCTTTGTAATTTTTAAATAATTCATATAATTCAAAAATCATTATTAGAATATTTATATTAAAAAAATTTAAGTATTTTTCATAATTTAAAAAAAATTTATAACGAGTCTGGACATTTAAATTGTCATAATTTTAGATGTTCGGATTTCATAACCGCTATAATCGTATCTTTCCGGGTATGTCCAGAGTTCATAACCATCTATTGGTTTATTTAGAATATTTATAACGAGTCTAGACATCTAAATTGTCGTGATTTCAGATGTCTGGAGTTCGCAACCCTTATACTCGTTACCTTACCGACTCTGACGGATCTCATCCACCCATGTCTCCCGGATTGCAACCACAGATGTCTCCTGGAGAGGGTAGATCTCAGCCTATGTCGTCTCCCGGCTCGAGATCTGTACCGTCGACGCCCGGTGGTAGTTTCAGTTTTCAGCCAGGCTACATCCCTATACGGGAGACTGATTCGGCACCGCCTCCTGCCAATGTCTACGAGCCATTATCGCCCGATATTACTGCGCGGATGGCTATCGAGGATATTCTGAACGAGCTCAACCATAAGTATCTTACTAATCTCGTTCCACAGTGTTCGCCGGGAACTCTTTGGTATGTTTATGAACTTATCAATTTATTTAATTTTCAATTTAGTAAAAAAAATTTTATTTTTTTGTTTGGTTTAAAATGGTAGGTTAAATGATGACGGGATACTGGCGACTACCGTGCGGGAAATCTTCGAAGGGGATTTCAAGGAACTGCACACTAATTTTATGCAAGTCCTGAACCACATCGTTGATAGATGGTTCAAAACTTTTGCGGTAAATTTTTCGTTTTGTTTAGGTTTCTTTTTTTTACCACAATTTATGAGTCACATATTTTTTTTTTGTAGCAACGTTACCACTGGAATCCCTCGATTACGAAGGAAGTTTGTAACAAGTTCGAAGAGGTGTTAAAGAGTTGCTTGTGCGACTAGGTTGGCCGTTGGAAGGCTAAATGGAGGACACACGGCAATGATGCAATGCCCCGATAGTTCGATGCAAGGGTCTGAGACGGTCTTGTTCGCGACTGGCAAAATACAAAGTCTGAGAAGAAGAGCGCAAGTGCGCGGGCGGTACGATTAGATGATCTTTATGGCAACAGTCCACACAAGCATTACTTGGGGCAGATTTCGTTTAAAGCCCGAATCCGCAAGAAGGTAAGTATTTAGTTTAATATATTTTCAATACATTATATAAAATATTATTCAATTATATATATATATATATATATATATATATATATATATTTTAATATTTTCAGCAAGAATAAACAGGGGATCCTCACCCTGATTTGGTAGAGACTCTTTACCAGACGAAACAGAACAAGATCGAAGTCTTTGTCGACAAGAGAGCAGAGAGGATTTACAACAAGGTCACTGCGAAGATGCAGGAGCTGACTCATAATGGCGGTGATGAGAGCACTAGATCTGCCGTGCTATTTACCGCACAAAAAAACCAAATATACGCCAAGGTAAGATTGTTCTAATTTATTTTGTGTATTTTCTGTTTAAATTAGTTACACTAACGTATTAATATACTTTTTCTTATCATGTCGCTCCCAGTAAAAAGGAGAGACTGTTTGGGATGGTCGCTCGCTCGGATCTAGGATAGAGTAGTGTTTTATGCCGCAAAGATCTCAATCTCAAGTCTCTGCGAATTCCTCTGATATTACGAAGGTGAAGAATGAGCTAGCGGAAAAAAGAAGAAGATATCGGCATATGATGAGCTGTTCTCTATTTTGGCCGCAAAAGACAAGCGAATATCTGCTAAATTGAAGTTGTTGCACACCAATGATCCCAAATCTAGTTCGGGGAATGCGAACCAGAACGCGAAACAAAATCCGAAAAATTCAGAAGGCTTTTAGGATTTTTTTAATAAAGAATTTTAAATATTTGGTAAAATATTTTAATTTAAATATATATTACTTTAATTTCTATTTTAATAACTTATGTAATAATTTAAATATATTTTATTTTCAAATTAATTATATTATTAAATTAAAAAAATCTTTTTTTTTCTAGACCGTTGCAAAAGACTCGCAAATGCGGCATCACAAAGGCAGTATCGTAACTTTTTTGTAAAGGCGTCCTCGCAACGACCTCGCAACAGACTCGCAAAAACTACCTTGCAACGGATTCGCAATGGACTCGTAAATCCTGCGACGAATCTGGGAGACCGAGTCCATCGTAGGATTTGCGACGTGGAGATGACGTTGCAAATTGCTGTGATGAATTAGGATTGTGACTAACAATTTGCGATGAAATGTTTCATGTCGCAATGGTATCAAAAAAGTTGATTTGCGACACCATTATAAGACCATTTTCCATCGTAAATGACCAAATTTCTTGTAATGTTTATCATAAAAGAATAATATATATATATATATATATATATATATATATATATAAAAGTTAATAAAGGAGAGTGAGACAATCTAGTATTCAACGGAGATATTTCAAATGTTAGAGAATTTCAACAAGAATAATTGATGGACTCTATAATGCTACTTGAATCCCAAACAACTGACTACACTTCGTTATATATTATGGATAGTATCAGCCTAAAAGTATATATATACCACAAAACATTAAATTTGAAACACACGTACGGTAACGTAAGCTAACGTAAGTTTCCAAGTCATTCACTAACCTTTGTTTTCTTCTTTGTCAATATACAAAAAAAAAAAAAATTTAAAAAAAAACAACTGACGCAACGCATCATATTGTTACATTAAACTATATTAGTATTATTAATTGTAAGAATATATTATTACTAGATGATCATGTTGTGCAGATGATATTTTTTATAAAAAATAAATATGCGTTTGTAGTTATATTTATTTATTTATAATATTTATATGTGATATTTATTTATTTTTTGTTTATTACATGGTTTGAATTTTATATATAAATTCATTAATTTTATATAATTTAATAAATAAAAAAATAATTTATAGTGATGATTCATGTTGTATACTAAATAAATATTTTTCGGTCTTTGCTTACTAAGATTTTGATGCATTATAATGTTTGTATATAATTTTGTTTACTTGTGTTAAGTTTTTGACCCGTGTCATTACGTTTTATATATCCACGTTCATTTAGATTTTTAGACTCGTATTCATTTTGAGTTTTAGATCCATGTTCATTTAGATTATTAGATATGTATTCATTTACATTTATAAACTCATTATCATCAAATAATATTATTGTTTTATGTATATTATAAATTATTTGTTATTAAATTAAATACAAAAAAAATTATTTTAGAATTAAAATATAAATGAAATCGTTCTAAAAAAATATGAAATCTTTTTTACCGATAAATAAATAATTTTTATAATTTGTATTTATTGTAAATTAATAAAAATAATAAGTTTAAAAACTTAGTCAAGTACAAATAAAATTCGTATATATTTTAAATAATATCATGAGATAACAAAAATCATAAAATGAAAGTCATAAAAAATATTTATTTATATGAG
The DNA here is from genome assembly GCA_963920545.1 of Lepidium didymum. Lineage (NCBI taxonomy): Eukaryota > Viridiplantae > Streptophyta > Magnoliopsida > Brassicales > Brassicaceae > Lepidium > Lepidium didymum. The sequence goes on from OY986979.1 coordinate 14,149,331, forward strand.
TAATCAGAGAGATAAGTATTAAAAATATTGTAATATGTGTATATTAGTAATTTTGAAAACTGATTCAGAATATAATACGAATTTCTTAAAGATAAGTTAATATAAGTGGATAAAATACTATATTTTATAATATAAAAAAATATTATATGTTTAAATTCATCACTATACTTTAATATTAAATGAATATTCTACAATTAGTGAATTTTAAGTTATACTAATATTAAAGTTTATTGACAATGTTATAATTAGAATTTTATAAAATCTAAGCAAAAAGAAGACTTATTTCCAATAATATAATATGTAATATTTCACATCATAGTAAAATTATTTATTTAAAATATTACATTTTTATTATATAGAGGATGTAGCATCATTTATTGGGTTTAGTTTATTCTATTTATATAAAGTAATTACTTTCATATACACCTACTTTTATGGAATAATAAATAAAAAAGTGACATATTAGCATTATATAAATAAAAGTTACTTATAAATAATTTTTATTCTAGTAGTATGCGGTAAGACCACTAAAACATGCGTATTTGCGTAAACTAGGGATCGAATAACATCACCTATATTATATAAGAACTTAGCTAATGGACCAGTCGGTTGTGGTCCGGTGTTGAAAAAAAAAAGTTATTTGACAAACCTAAATACGTACGAACATATTAATTGAGCAAACAAAAAAAGATTATATAGTTAAACATTAAACATATTATTTAACAAAGAAAATCAAGGAGAATATTTGTCATCCCGCGGTTGCATATTAATTAAGTAAATTCAATGGAACTTCCACTTGGTACTATGGTCACGATTCGCAAAACTACAAAATAGAATAATTACGATCGAGAGATTGATTGTTGACTATGCAAATTTGTGTGAAATGCAATAATTAAGCGCAATAACTCCAATGTTTAATTGATTAGTAAGTTTGGTTTGATATATGTGGATGTATATACGTATTTATGGCTCAAAACAATTATGTTGATAACAAAAAATAGTTGACAGCCAAGTATGCAAGTTTTACGCTTGAAAATTTTCTTTAAGATTCAATTCAAAATATAAATTCTTCTATACCTAAATTATGTTACATGAAACTATGTAATTTATGAAAACCAATTTTAGTAGAAATTTATCGAATAAACATTAACTCAATTAATTTAAAAAAATTCTGATCACCTTTTCTCATTATATACAAACCTTTTTAGTTTTTCTTTATACTTCTAATTAAGTTGTTATTTTACATGAATAGTCGGTGTGGTAAAATTTGATAGTGGTTTTGCATAATAAAAAGATCATGGCTAAAAATCTATTTGGAAAAGGTAATTTATGTTTTAAATGTAGTATTATTAATGGTTAGATCCAGTTATCTGAAAAAATTACGGATGTGAAGTGACTTTGGTTTAGTGGCAAAGCATGCACTATCTCACATCCATAGATCAAGTCTCATTGTTTACATTATGTAAGAGTTTGGCTAATGAATCAGTCAGCTATAGTGTATTGACAAAAAAAAAAAACTAGGAAGTAAAGATATGGAACTTCTGTCATTTATTATATTAAAAAATAATCGGTGGTGTGTACGGAAAACTTTAGATACTAACAAGAGATTTGAAAGACATCAGCTAAGATCAATTGTAATTATGCATTGCCTAACTAACAAAGGAAATATTGATAATAGTGTAAATTAATTTGGTGAACTAAGGATATCCTAACTTTGAACTCTTGAATATACCCTTTTTATTTTATTTTACCACTATTATCGATCGTCATCTTCCTCTTTTATCTGTAGACTCTTATCTCTGCATTATTTTTATTTTTACATTTTCGTCAATGAAACATGTTAGATATTTGGTTAGATAAATTGGATATTACAACTATTAAAACTGTTATAAGATAAAGCTTTTTGTCACGTGTTCAACAACCTCAAAACCATTCTGTTTCTTAAGTTCACTTACTGTAAATGATCTATATATATATAGCTCATTAACAGATTCAGTTAGAGGAAAGATAGATTGAGAAAGATTGAGAGCCTTAGATGAATTGATGAGATCCGAGCTTTGAACTCAGTTTACACTTTATCTTCTTCTTTCTCTGCGGTATTCAAGAGCTTTGACACTCAATCTAAAGATACACGAAGGTTGAGTTATAGAGTTAAGGTTGCTGACAATTCATCCATGAAACATGTATCTGTGTGGGTGAATAATGCTCTCAAGTCCAGAAGTTTATGTCGACTATGTTCTTTCATTTCCTTCTTCTTCTTCATCTTTTTTTTTTATCTTTGATCTCTCTGATTTGTTTCTGTGACTTGAGTTCCAATCCAACAAACTTTAGAGCGTTATTGTTCGGAACTCAAAGAAATGTCAAAATTCATAGCGATTCCAGATCTTTCCAAGTTGCAACCTCTCTCTGGTTCAAACTATCGAAGATGGTCAGAAGAGATGTTATTTTTCTTCCAAGAGATTGGACTCGATTATGTTATACTTAAAGAATCTTCCTCATCTGCAGAAGTTGGACCCTCTTGTTCTGATGGCTTGGTATCTTCCAAGAATAAATGTGAAGGATCCTTCGAAGATCATAACATAACTTGTCGAGGACACATCTTGAAACATCTTGGTGAGAAATTGTTCGGCATCTGCGTTTCTTTGAATCTGAAAAAGAGATTTGGAACAACCCGAAGAAGAAATATAGCGGAGAGGTTGAAGGAAAGAAACAGTTCATAACCTCAAAGTGGACACGTTTATGATAAAAGAAGACTCTCTGATTCTTGAACAACGTCATGATTATGAGGCTATAGTATCCAAGATTCAATCTGAAGGAATGCGTATAGATAATCAACCCGATGCACTAGTGTTAATTGACAAGCTTCCAGTCTCTTAGAGTGATTACAAGTCAAAGCTCAAGCATGACAAAAACAAGATGAACTTAGATGATATTATTTCAGATATTATGATTGAAGATGCAAAGCGTTCTTACTTAGGTAATTCTCTGAAATCTCAAAGTCAGTAGAGAGAAATCATTCTCTGAAACCTTTGTATATCTAGAGAAATCATCTATGAAGGTAATGTAATACTTCTTACCACCTTTGCTTACATAGTTCTTAAAATCCGCGAGGTCATAATGAATCAGTTCTAGAATTTTAGATGATCTTGAAACATGGTTAGAAAAAGGTGTCCTTAAGTGTTTTGCTTCAGTACAAACTTCACATTTAGCAAAACTTTTCCAAGTGTATCATGAATTAGATCTGCTTGCCTTAAGTTCTTAATTGATTTAACATTCAAATGTCTCAATCTTTTGTGCCAAATAGTTAAATCACATGAGAAGTAAGCATAACCATCATTCATTTTCTCATTCATAATTTCAAGTACAAAGAGATTACCATTACAGTAAGCTTTACCCACATATTCATCACTCGTAGTAAGCACCATTTTCCCAGATTCAATTGTTTGTTTAACCCTAGCAAACATAAGCAAACCACTAGAGATAAGATTCCTACGCATGTTACTCACATACATCACATTTTTCAAAGTCAGAATTCTACTAGAAGATAGATTTAGATCTACTTCACCAATACCAAAAACCTTTAGAGCTCTTGCATCTCCTGAGTAGACATTGTCAAATTTTAATTTATCCAGATTCTTGAACAAATCCTTCTAGTTGTAGATATGATGTGTTACTGTTGAATCAATTATCCATTTGACTTTGTCAGTCAAAGCATTCACTTCTGTCTACAGCCACGATGTTCTCAGTCAAATGAGCCTAAGGAGAATCCTTTTGCTGGATTGGTAGCTTGCAATCTTGCTTCTTGTGTCCATGTTTGTTGCAATTCCAACATTTAATCTTCTTTTTGAAATCAGTATTCTGTTTTGCAGAGTATCTGTATAAAGGCAAAAAGAAACAAAACAATAACTCTCATGGATAAAACACCAATATTTGTATAATGGCAAAATGAATCACTCTCATATTCTCCTCCTTTGTCAGATTCGAATATCTTGGTATATTCAACTTAGGTGGAGTTAGGTGGAGTTGGTACCTACTTGGGCCAGACCATTTGCTTGGCATATTCAATTTAGGTGGAGTTGGTACCTACTTGGGCCAACCTGAGTGCCTTAGTGGTTCTAAACAAAAGTTATTGGTGTTTATCCATGAGAGGCTGCAATATTGAATGTCAAAACCATTTCTCAAGATCTCTCTCAATGGGTGGAAAGAAAGTCTTGCTTAAATCAGTAGCAATGGCAATGCCGGTGTATGCTATGAGTTTTTGCAATGCCTAAAGCTACCTATAAAAAGCTCACATCTGCCATGTCGTAGTTTTGGTGGAGCTCTGCAGAAAACAAGGAAAACATCCATTGGAGGAGTTGAAACAAGTTATGCTTACCAAACGATTGTGGAAGGTTGGGGTTCAAATTACATAAGCCCTCTTAGCCAAACAGGCGTGGATGATGCTTCAATATCCAGAAAGTCTATTAGCAAGATTGTTAAAGTCTATGTACTTTAAAAACTCTGAATTTGCAAATGCACCAGCATGGTTTGAAAATCCTTCTACATGGGCGGGAATTGATCTCACGAGGCACCAAATATTATGGTTTGAAATGAGAATTCAATCAGAGTTTGCAAGACTATGGGTATCAGATGGTGTTATGAGAGTTCCTTAGCACAAAAAAAGATAAGTCAACATTGATTTGTTGGTGAAAGTTCTGATTGAACTATCAACAAATGAGTGGAACATGGAGATGTTAGATAAGTTGTTCGTTCAGAGAGATATTAGTCTAATCATCAAGGTGAAGCTAGCAATTTATATGGATGATTTTTGGGCTTGGCAACACTAAAAAACATGAGATTATAATGTGAAGTCAAGGTTTGGTTTGCCCAAAAATCTGATCATGCAGTGTTAATCAAAGAAGTTGAAGCCTTACCATCAGTTAACTCTCTCAAGAAGAAAGCATGGTCGCTTTCCACGGTACCAAAAATTCAAAATATCATTTGGAAATAATTGAGTGGGGCTCTCCCAATGGCAGAAAATCTTCAAAGAAAATGAACTAAATCTGATTAGATTTGTCAACTATATGGAATGAACATTTAATTGACAAACCATATGATGTTTATATGTTCAACTTCCAGACAAGTATGGGCCATGTCGGGTCTCCCAAATTCTCAAGGAGCTTTCGATGGAGGTGCTCTCATATCTAATTTTCATTACCTCTTCTCGTGTGGATCAAATGGTGGTATTCCTTTAAAGGTGTGACAAGCTATTATGTGGACCTTATAATTAATTTGGAAAAACCAGAAATCCTTCCTCTTCAAAGAGGTTTATTACTCTGCTACAGAAGCAAATAAAAAGCATCAGAAGATGCATTATTATGGTTGAATACAAAGCAAGATACATAACCTTCTCTATCGTTGGAACTTAGAGGAGGCGTGAGAAAAGATGTCAAATGGCACCCTCCTCCAGACGGTTGGTTGAAATGTAACATAATATGTTCTTGGTCAAAAAATCAGAAGCTATGACGTGCAGCTTGGATGGTTCATGACCATAATGGCATGGTTCAGTCTCATAGCCGAAGAGCCTTTGCGAGGGTAGAAACATTATAGAAGCAAAGTTTCAATCGATCTTATGGGCCATGGAGAGTATGTCATCGTTGAAACTCCCCAAAGTTATTTTTGCATATGAATCTGAAGACCTTATCAAAGTTGTAGCGAGACCAAAGCATTTTTTTTAAGGGTTTCTACTCGGGGCTCCTAATCCAAGCTCTGAAACCTTTCGATGAAGCAAAGTTAGCATTCGAACCAAGACAGGCGAATAGGCAAATAAAGACTCATTTCTCATTGCGCAAAGTGTGACTCGAGAGGATAGAAGATAGTCATATGTTCCTGCTTAATTACTTTATGTCGTGGCTCCAAGCTATTTTTGCTTATAAGAGATTATCTGCCTCTTCTTAATCTATTCTTGTTTCTATGCTTGTTCTGTTTATTACCACTTATGTTAGCTTTTATATTTGTCCTAGAGTGGTTGGTATGGTAGGTGGGTACATGTTTAATTTGTTTGAATGTGCTCATTATCATTTGTAACCCTCTCTTGGATCTAGAAGGTTTGGTTCTCCCTGGCGGGAACGCGAAGTCTGATCAAAGTCTGCAACGCGTTTTTAAAGGAAGAAAGAGAGAAGATTACCACATGACAATTTTATTTAATATGAAAGAAAGAAAAAAAGATAGTAAATTGCTTCCAACCCATACACAAAATTTAATATAAAAATATATTTAAATTTGGTGTTTTGGTGTCCATTTTATTTTTTTATGTCCAACCACAACACCATATCTTACATTAAATTTTTTTATTATTATATTATCAAATTTAATATTATTTTAGTTTCTTAATAGTTTGGATAAATAATTAAAAGCTAAATATTCTTATAAGTCACTAAAATTACATTTGATAACTAAACTAATTTTCAAAATCAGTATACGAGCTTTTTAGTTACTTATTTTTCTGTATTGAACTAAGAATTTTTGAAACCAAACATCATCATCCACTTTATAATATTAAAGTCATGGCCATTCATATATTCAACACAGTTTCAATCGAGTCTGAATCTTTTGTTTAAGAAAATTTTGGACATATATAAAAATCAATAGAGTTTATATTCTGCTCGATTTCAAATTAGTTTTCTAGTTTTGGGTAAAATGTTCATGATTTATACTAATAAATAACATATTTAATCAATTTATAATATAATTATAGTAATATTATAACAATTTTATTTTTAGTGTATTGTGAACAGTACTACACTAAATATATACTATTTACAAAATAGTAAAATAAAGCTTTGATGCCATATTTGGTGTTATACCGCTAAGTTGGAGTTGCCCTATGTTAGAATAACTTGAACATAAGATAGAGAGAAGAAGAATTCGTGAGAGAATAGAGAAATGAAAGAGTTTGCAAAAGAGTTTTGTATATTCCTTAGAGTATATACTTAACAAAATTGTCTTAAGTCTTTAAATAGGTGGCTAACCAGGACCACAAACAGCAACAATTCAAACAGCAAGGCACTGACGTGAGGTAAGAGAAAGCTCATAGACCGAGGAAGAATGCGACCCATCCTTAGGCGCCAATCCATAGAAGTCACATGTCTTCTATGTATCTTGAGCCTTCCAACGGTCAAACAATAGAAGGAAGTTTCCATTTTAACTAAAGAATTTCATTCTCAATTAGTCTTTTGTAAATGGTCAATTCTTATCGTTGAGACCGGATCACGATCACGTATATACATTTGTACCGTAGGATGTCTTCCGATTGTTTGGATACATACCGCATGTTGATACCCGCTCGTCTTGATGGCGTACCGTGGTTCGATATCCACTCGTCCGGAGCGCGTTTCGCGGTTCAACTTATGTATGCCATGGCCCGTCTGAACTATCTCTTGCCACTTATTTGCATCTTGATCATAACTCCTTTTCTAGCTGAGCCATAATGGAATGGAGGAGCTTGGAAGACACGTGAACCACAGCTCAATAAGAATCTTGGAGATCGAAAATCACATAAGATAAAACTCTACTAACAGAAAAAGAGTATGCAATCCACGAGTAAGGAGACCTTTGATCAAGACCGAGTGAGATCAACGAGTCCAAACTTGCTATAAATGTGTTCGCAAACTTTAACACTCGCGACCTTGGTAAAAATATCTACCAGTCGATCATGACTCCTTGTGTAACATGGGTGGGTCACTCATTTTTCAATCTATCTCAATATGCTTTGTTCTTTCATGGAACATTGAATTAGATGCTATGTGGATCGCGGTTTGGTTATCATAATGCATTGTGATTGAATTAAGTGACTGACTCCAAGATCCTTTAGAAGTTGGTTAAGCCATGTTAATTCACTTGTAAGCTTTCTTATCAGCCGATACTCGACCTCGATGCTCGAACAAGACACGACATTTTGTTTCTTGGTTATAAAATCACCAAATTTACTCCAACAAAGGTACAATAGCCGGTTGTACACTATGTCCTTTATATCCCATTTTAGAATAACTCCATATATTTATATAATAGGCCTACATGTTTCTTTCCACGAATCTCTATGTGATTTAAAACAAATAAACAAACAATAGAACCTTTGTAAGTTTCTAATGGTTAGACCTGGAATAGTCTCTATCTCAACAATAGTCTTTGGATTACTTCTAAAGAATTCTGCTTGGTAATCCCAAATACGTCTTTGAGAACCACATTTTAGGTATTACATTAATCCCGCAAAGATAACAAAGAGAATTTGACAAAATTATTTTTCTAGAGTTATGAATTTTTGATTTGGGATTGACTTTTAGAGTTAGGATTTATCGATTTGAGTATTTTATTAACGATGTTATTTAGACATAACGACACAGTTAATGGCAGATTAAATCTATAACTGAGCTATGTTAGTCGACTTAACGACCTGATTAAAAATAAGGTAGTCAACAAAACTTACCTATTTTACACACAAGTCAACCAAAAGTTAGTATTAATGAACATTTTGATAGTTGAGAATTAAAATGTCTATATTTTTTCAGTCCGGTTTTTCCGTTTTTGCTTTGTATTCCTGGTTTTGAGGATTTGAATATTCCTCATCACCAACGGCTGCACATCTTTATAGGCCTAAAAATCCATTCACAAAATAATCCATCTTTTTCTGGTTTATTGGTTTTCTCCGTAATATCTAACAAGTCGAGTCTTATGTCGGTCATATAGAACACCAACACATAGAAAAAAGGATGAAGGAGATTCTAGTTGGTATCCCAAGCAAGCCAGGAAGGCAATGCTTCGCGCCTACGGTCTTGAACTCCTAGCCCTAAGACGGAGTAATCTTATTAGCAGTAAGATTATCGGATCTTTTCTCATTCACCAGTGGTTTAAGCGTGGAGATAAAATATCTCTGGTGGCTTTGTAAATTCGACCTCGACAGTGTTGGTGCCTCATGAAAGCAATGATCGGTGGTAAAGATTTCTATAAGCTTTACAATTGGAGCAACTAGTTGGTGATTCTTCCTGGTGATAACCGAAAATCACGAAGAACAATATCTCATGCTGACTTATTTCGGTCAACCTTGCCAAAGATTGCATGTTGAAGTCTTCCAAGATCTTGCCACGTCGCTGGACACATGGTAGCTATGCAATCAAAGCATTAGCTCATGTTTTATCATGTATACTTGGGCCTGTCGTTTTTTATTTTGTGTACAAGTCATAGCCCATTGGGCATAAGCAATAAAGTTTTTAGATGGCAAAAATATATATATATATATATATATATAATTTGTATTGTTATTTAATTATATAATTAACTATTTTAACTAAAATACATATTTAATTAGTTATTAAAATTAAAACATAAAACCAATAAATATAAAAACTAAATGCAACAAAGTATTATTTTAATAACATAGTATAAATTTAATAAAATTATTTAACTAAAAATATAAAATTACAAAGTTAAAACATATTTCAGTCGCATATTAAATTTCTTATGAATAAAAAAGTATATAAAATACAAGTACATAATAAGATTGAGAATGTTATAAAAAAATATTGGTTTTGTGTGATATTTTAAGGTTTAAAATATTGGTTTTACACACTAAAATTCATTAAAAATGTATGTTTTCTTTCTTTTAACTTTATTTTTTTCAACTTAATTGTTATTTTATTAATTTACAAGAATATTTATTATAAAAATTATAAAAACACATGACAATCATAAAAATATACCAAAGATGAAAAAAATTCTAGAAAAAATATTAAAAATTTTAATAGGAAAATCAAAATATTTGATTTTAGTGTTTGTTTTGAATGATCTGCATGATCTATATCTATATTTTTTATTTGCATTCACCATTCGAAATCATTAAAAAAAAATCTTTTAGAATGACTATTGGACTATAAATTGGATTTTGTCAATTAAATTGTTGATAAAAAATATATTTGACTTTAAAAAAAACCAGAAATTATTAATAATTATTGAAACTTTTGAACAACAAAATAATAATTGGGAAATTTTGAGAAATAAATATTTCCCATTTGTCACTATAGCCATATTTTCATAAAATTAGATATATTCTGTGCATACGCACCATTATTATATTTTATAGTGTCATTTATTTTAAAATATCAAAATATGAAGAGACAATCATAATAATAAAACATAACTTTTTACAAATTCGCTAGAAAAAATGTCTCAAAAAGCCATAAAAACGAAACTATACAACTGGAGAAACAAACCAGAAGTATGCCGGCAAACGAGATCTAACCTAGATCCACCAGAAAATTCTGATTTTATGCAAAAACAAAGACACGAAATATTAAAAAAAAAAATCAACCCACGACAAAAAAGAAGCAACTGAAAATTTATAAGCAAACCAACCAAAAGACCGACCTAATCAGAAAATAACATTGGAGATACGAACTTCAGAGAGAGTTACCGGCTAAGTCATAACTAAGACCAACGAAGACTACAGATTTCCTCGTGAAAGATAGAAGTGAGAAGAAAGGTAGATAAAATACGAAGAAATACAGAATCTTGTTTATTTGTTTAATAAATGTTGTTAGTTACGTTTAATTTTTATTGTAATTAAAAATCAATGTGATACGTAAGTATTCATGTGATCATTTTTAATTAAAATATATATATAGTAAATGTAGATTGGATGTAAAGCATTAACTAGGTGCATGTACTCATTGGATTTGGATCAACAAGGTCTGATCCATAGCCTAAATGTTCAAATTAGAGCTGGTGGGATTCGAACTCCTCACCTGGTGCCTAGTTAGATCAGGGGCAAGCCAACTGGGCCACCTGCTTCTTGGCAAGGTGCATGTTCATTTTAATAATTTTTTTCATGTAAAATTAAGTGTGTGAATGACAATTAAAATTACAGATTGACTCAACTGCATTTAATCTACAGTCCATCTGCCAATCATTCAAAGCCATCTTTTGTAATAGAAAGGGGTCCAAGATTTGATGTATGAATCATTAACTGGCATCTACTACTATATTAAAAACAAAATTTTTTTTTTTTTTGTGTCAACTTAACTCATTGCAACTCATACAAAAGCAGAGATCAAACCATCATGTTCACCAAAGCTAGAGACCTGGAAGACCTTCTGGCTGTGCGGGCTAGCTGATCGGCTTTGTGGTTCAGTGCTCGAGGGACCTTCGAAACGGAGCATGATCGGAAAGCTTCTCGAAGTCGTGAGAAATCATCTTAAGTAAGGTAGAAATGCGGGCCAATCATCCGGAGCCTCAATCATGTGAAGAAGCTCGGCGCAATCGACTAAAAATTCTACCTCACTGATCTGCATAGAGGAAAGACACGTCATAGTCCAGAGGAGAACCTCAAATTCTGAGTGCAGAGCCGACAAACTACGTCTTATGCGTTGTGCTCCATAACTAACCCCATCAATGCTATCAGGGTAAGAGTATCATCCCAAACTAGAGAACATATCTGAATCCTTTCAAGAAGCGTCAACCATGCACCGTACCCTGAGAAGACTGGATTAACCGTCAAAGGTCTAGATATAGATCCTGAAACACACTGAGGCACCAAAGTATTGTTTCCTGTCACAAAGTTACTATTTTTATGTGCCTCTCCCCATGCTTGTGCCTCAGATTCTGCCATTTGGATGATGTCCTTAGCACTTTATTAGAAAGGCAAATTTATGATTTATTAGAAAGGAAAATTCGTATTTCGTAGTTATCATTAACTGAATTTGTGAGAAAATGTCTAAAATAAAATATTCAATAAAATATATTTTTCAGAATACACTGGTAAAATAAATATCTTCGCTTTGGAAACCCTCTTTTTCTTTATACAATCTGCCGTAAAAGTCTCTTAATAGTCTCTTATCATTAAAATAAATAAAAAATAAAAAATAAAATTATCTAAATAGAAAATGCTAAGAATCGGTTATCTCCTGACAGAGTATGAGAACCCCTCAAAATTCTCTCTCATATAACACATGTATTTCTATGAATGACAAAGATATATTATAATAGCTTGAATTTCCTGTAATAAAATCATTTATACAATATTATTTTTTATTTTTTATCTTTTAATAAATTATAAAATAAAATTATCTATCTAATAAGATCTATTATGCTTGAGTTTAAATTATATATTAATATTATATTTAAAATATTTTTCACCGGATCGAAATAACCCTCTATCAATCTCCTCACAACTCAAGAACCAAAAGACTTTGAGGACTTTCGTCTCAGAGTGATTAAGAATGATAGATAGATTCAACCCTTATGACTACTGGATTATGCTTTTACGGGTCTAGATGCAAATAATAGACCAGTTACAATAGTTCTTTAAACTAGTTCCTTATTACCTAACATTCTCATGGCTTTACGAGACTTATCTTGGAACATCCGGTATTGCTACCAAGAACCACTGTAGCCGTATCCCTCATGTAAACCTTTACCCAACCATAGCCATAAAAGTTAAATCAAGGTTTTCAATGATACCCGACTTAACTTTTTCATGATTAATTTTGTAGTAATCTTACACCTTTTAAGTGATTAGCCTATCATTTTAGGCTAATTGATTTAAATTTTTTAATTTAATATAAAATTCAAATTAAAAAAAAAGAAAGGAAACTTACAATTTTTATGAACTCGTATGAGAGTGTTGTTGATTGGAACTTCTAAGTTTTGTTTTTGAGAGAGAATTTTAGATAAAGATTTTATTTATTTTATATATTTTTTTGGATGCCCCTCATTACATTGCATGAGATTCTCTTATATAGACATAGAAAAAGTAAAATCTACGGCTTATATGATGCCGACACCATAGTACTTACGATCAACGACTTATATTACGCCGACACTATAATACAAACTTTTATAAAAGTTTTTAGGGAATCTTTTTCAGTTGTCCCTATTTTTCTTTGTCCTCTTGGACCATTCTTGTCATTTTTATTCTGCTTTTCCTTTCTCTTTTGAGCTGGAAGATTCTCCTTGTTCTGCGGTCATGATTTGATCCTTGATCGTGTCTTGAAATTTTATCCACTCTGCTTCGACGTCGTATTCATCGTCTTCTTCTTGGGCTTCCCCGGCTAAGTATGTATCTTCATCCATGCTTCTTGATGCTGATGTCATTGAAACATCATCTTCTTGAATTCTAATTCTAAAGTTCTTTTAAGATCTTTTTTGACTTCCTCCATGTATGAAGCCAATAATTCCGATTTTGAAATTAATCCTTTCTTCATTTTTATCTTCTGTGTGATATGTCTGAAAGGACTCCTTATTTCTTGTGCTATGAGCAATTCCTCTTTGGTTTTATAATTTTCCAAAGTGTTTTTGATTGAGTCTATTAACTCTTGTCCATTATCGGACATTTCGCAGGAAGATGGTCCGATAATAGTGAAACCATTAGAACCTTACTACAAAATGTCAGATGTAAAACATTAACATCTTTTAAATGGTATAAAAATGTTTTCTTATCACGGGTAATGGAATTACCAGAATGTAATAACGCTCATTGGAAGTCCAAATTTATAGATGGACTCCCATCATTATTTGCTGAAAGAGTAAGAAAAACTCTTAGAGGATCAGCAATACATATTGATTATAATCAATATACATATGGAAAACTAATAAGTATTTGCACACAAGAAGGATTATCTTTGTGCAATGAAATAAAATTAATCAACAAATTAAAAGACATCGCCTAAATGAAAGAAAACAATTAGGTGAATTTTGTGAGCAATTTGCAATGCAAATGCCCAAAAAAGAAAGAAAGTCTCATAGAATAAACAGAAAACATCATAAATATTATGATAAAAAAAAAAAATACAAATCAAAAAGATTTGAAAAAGGATACGAAAGAAAACAAAGGTTTAATAAACAAAAAGATTATATAAAATCTAGAGAACCTAATGCTTGCTACAGATGTGGCAGAATTGGCCATTATGCAAAAGATTGCAAGGTCAAAAATAAAATAAGAAATCTTAATATAGATGATAATTTAAAAGATTCTTTATTTAAGATTCTTTTAAACTCTTCACCAGAAAATTCTAAATCAGGAATTTCCAGTAATAATTCTTCTGATAATGAGAGTATAAATGAAAAACTCAAAATAATAAAAAATATAAGGATTATACATCTACATCGGAAGATGAATGTCTTCCTTGTCAAATGGGAAAACCATGTGAAAAGGAAGAAAATGATGAATTCTATAATATATTCTCACAATTTGATAATATATAAATCAATGTTTTAACAAATGATGATTTGTTAGAATTATTAAAATCAACAAAAGATCCAGAAATAATATCAAAAATAATTGATAAAATGGATAAAAATAATAAACCATCCACGAGTCAGCCAAAGGAAATTCCTTCAACTGACAAACCTTATTTAATGTCAGAAGTTCATAAACTTCTAAAAGAACGAATAAATTTAGTTGAAACACCAACTACTATTCAGGATTTATCAAAAGAGATTGATAATCTCAAAATAGAAATCAATGAGATAAAATCTCAAAATTATATTCTTAATAAAAGAATAACAAATATAGAAAATTATAATATAAAAATAGATGATATAGACCTTAGCCAATTTGGCCAGATTACTGATAATAATCAGATAATCTAAGAAAGAAAATAAGAATTTCTTTCTAAAATGAAGTTAATAACAACCCAGAAACCAATGGTTAAAATAACCTTACCAATAGATTATAATTTTAAGAAAGAATTCATAGCACTTATTGATAGTGGTGCAGATTTAAATTGTATACAAGAAGGAATGATACCTTCTAAATATTTTCATAAAACAACACATAGCTTAAAAATGCTAGTGGAAATAAAATGTTAATAAACTATAAATTACCAAAAGCATATATATGCAAAAATGAAGTCTGCATACCAGAAACTTTTGTATTAATAAAAGACATGTCAAATGAATTAATATTAGGAATACCTTTTATAAATCACATTACCGCCTTGAGTAAATGGGATAATAAAGGAATAACAGGCATATATAATAATAAAGAAATACACTTTGAGTTCATAACTCAACCATACTCTAAATACATAAATGAAATTAGAAATTCAATTCTGAATAAACAGAATCAAATAGAATTTCTAAAAATGGAAATATGTAGTATAACAATAAATACTACATTAGAAAACCCCAAATTAAAAAGAAAAATTGATTTAATAAAAAATTAATTTGAACTACAAATATGTAGTGATCATCCTAATGCATTTTGGGATAGAAAGAAACATATGGTGAATCTACCATATGAAGAAATTTTTCAAGAAAATCATATACCCACCAAGGCTAGGCCTTGCCAAATGAATTCAGAATACCTGGAATTATATAAAAATGAAATAGAAAACCTATTACAAAAAGGTTTAATAAGACCCTCGAAATCTCCATGGTCTTGTACAACGTTTTATGTAAATAAAAATACTGAAAAAGAAAGAGGAGTACCAAGATTGGTAATGAATTATAAACCTTTAAATAAGGTATTAAAATGGATAAGGTATCCAATCCCTAATAAAAAGGATTTATTAGAAAGATTGCAATATGCAATAATATTTTCAAAGTTCGATTTAAAATCGGGTTATTGGCAAATCCAGATAAGGGAAAAAGATAGATATAAAACAGCCTTTAATGTCCCAATTGGACAATATGAATGGAATGTAATGCCATTTGGATTGAAGAATGCTCCTTCAGAATTCCAAAAAATTATGAATGATATATTCATTCCATATAGTAATTTTATAATTGTTTACATAGATGATATATTAGTGTTCTCAAACAATATTGAGACGCATTTCCAACATTTGGAAATATTTAAGCAGATAATAATAAAAAATAGTTTGGTAATATCTAAACCTAAAATGTTATTGTTCCAAACAAAAATTATATTTTTAGGACATAACATTGAAAAGGGACAAATAATCCCTATACAAAGAAGCATAGACTTTGCTTCTAAATTCCCTGATATAATAACAAAAAAAACACAGCTCCAAAGATTTTTGAGAAGCTTAAATTATGTTTCATCTTTTATAAAAGATTTAGCAAAAAACACATCTATATTATATGATAGACTAAAGAAAAACCCTAAACCATGGTCAAATGACCATACTAAGGCAGTAAAAACAATAAAGGAAAAAGTAAAAGTAATTCCTTGCCTTACATTACCAAATAATAGTTGGAAAAAGATTGTTGAAACAGATGCCTCAGACATAGGTTATGGAGGCATATTAAAACAACAAGATCCTGATAATAAATAGGATTACCTAATACAATTTTATTCTGGAAAATTGAATAATAGCCAGAAAAACTATGCTACTGCTGCTAAAGAAATATTAGCAATAGTAAAATGTGTACTAAAATTCCAAAGTAATTTATACAACCAAAAATTTATAATAAGAACAGACTGCCAAGCAGCCAAATTTATTTTTAATAAAGATTGTAAACATGATGTATCAAAACAAATGTTTGCAAGATGGCAAGCTTTGTTAGCCTCATTTGATTTTGAAATAGAATATAAAAAAGGTTCAGATAATAATCTGCCAGATTTTTTAACCCGAGAATATCTTAATGTTTTACAGGATGCATCGAGGATTTAAACCTCCCAATAAAGGGAGAGGAAGAGGAGGCCGAAACCCAATGGGTAGAGGTCAAAATTTGGGCCGAGGTAATATCCTCATCCAACACGGCAATAAAAGGCTTATAGCCCAAAATATTGTAGGATCAACCACTAATAATGGAATAGATCCAAACCACCCGAGATATCAGGAATTCATGGATTTCATAAAATCCAAAGAAAATGAAACTAGTCAAACTAGTCAATCGGAGAATTCATATTCAAAGGCCCTCACTAATGAGGAAAATGAGGTTTATAACAAAAACCCGAAAGAAGAAGTCATACTTCTCTTGGAACATTTGGATCTAAAATGGGAAAAAGATCCATGGCACCTGATGAAAAGATACTTTGAAAAATCATCAGGGCCAACACTCAGTTATAAACCGAGAATGCATTATGAGACAATACTTCTGTCTCAGAAATCGGCTAAAATTAATCATTTCTCTCCAGCCAATTCAAAAGAAATTTATAATTTCTCGAAAATTATTATTAAAAAAATAAAAGTTGGTGAGGAATGGGGACTTAGCACTATGAGGGATTTAGATTATATCCACCCTCATTTAAAAATCCCACTGAAATATAATTACTGGGATTATATTGAGAGTTTTTCAAAAGTATTCTTATATGAAAATGAGAATAAAAAACACTCTTGGTTCATAAAAATTTGTTCACATGTTTTTGAACAACATATACCAAATTGGTTCTGTAAGTGGTGGATATATCATGGTCCAACTGTAGAAATCCTCCCTGAGGTATTTAAATTATTATATTTGCAATGAGTATATATATCTTCCACCTTAAAGGACCTCCAGAAAAAAAGATATATACTTTGAAGGAATATCTACTATGTATTTTTTCATAGAATTCTCTATCCCATGGACATTAAAATGGAGAGTAGAGGTCAGCATAGACGAGGATAATATTCTATGTCTAAAAAGAATATTTCATACAAAATTCTGGAACAAATTGTTACAAAAAACCCCATAAGTAAAATATCATGGACAAGAGTTAATAGACTCAATCAAAAACACTTTGGAAAATTATAAAACCAAAGAGGAATTGGTCATAGCATAAGAAATAAGGAGTCCTTTCAGACATATCACATAGAAGATAAAAATGAAGAAATGATTAATTTCGAAATCGGAATTATTGGCTTCATACATGGAGGAAGTCAAAAATGATCTTAAAAGAACTTTAGAATTAGAATTTCAAGAAGATGATGTTTCAATGACATCAGCATCAAGAAGCATGGATGAAGATACATGCTTAGCCGGGGTAGCCCAAGAAGAAGACGATGAATACGACGTCGAAGCAGAGTGGATAAAATTTCAAGACACGATCAAGGAATCAAATCATGACCGCAGAACAAGGAGTAGCTCAAAAGGGAAAGGAAAAGCAGAATAAAAACGACAAGAATGGTCCAAGAGGACAAAGAAAAATAGGGACAACTGAAAAAGATTCCCTAAAAACTTTTATAAAAGTTTGTATTATAGTGTCGGCGTAATATAAGCTGTTGATCTTAAGTACTATGGTGTCGGCATCATAGAAGCCGTAGATTTTACTTTTTCTATGTCTATATAAGAGAAGCTCATGCAATGTAATGAGGAGCATCCAAAAAAAAAATCTCTATCTAAAAAAAAAGAAAAAAAAAAGAAATAGATAAAATCTCTATCTAAAATTCTCTCTCAAAAACAAAACTTAGAAGTTCCAATCAACAGCACTCTCATACGAGTTCATAAAAATTGTAAGTTTCCTTTCTTTTTTTTTTAATTTGAATTTTATATTAAATTAAAAAATTAAAATCAATTAGCCTAAAATGATAGGCTAATCACTTAAAGGGTGTAAGATTACTTCAAAATTAATTATGAAAATGTTAAGTCGGGTATCATTGAAAACTTTGATTTAACTTTTATGGCTATGGTTGGGTAAAGGTTTACATGAGGGATACAACTACAGTGGTTCTTGGTAGCAATACATTATGTTTCAAGATAAGTCCCGTAAAGCCATGCGAAGGTTGGGTAATAAGGAACTAGTTTAAAGAACTATTGTAACTGGTCTATTATTTGCATCTAGACCCGTAAAAGCATAATCCAGTAGTCATAAGGGTTGAATCTATTTATCAGTCTTAATCACTCTGAGACGAAAGTCCTCAAAGTTTTTTGGCTCTTGAGTTGTGAGGAGATTGATAGAGGGTTATTTCGATCCGGTGAAAAATGGTATCAGAGCCTGGCTTTTCATGATTAAGGATGGTATAAGATTACACCCTTAAAATCAAAGATTTTGGATGTATCTTTTAAAAAAATCAAATATTAAAAATATTAAAAAAGAGGAATATGATATGCCTCAACAACTGGATCTCCTTAATAAATGGATGATTCCAAAAATACAACCCAAGATAATATATCAAATGGGTACATTTGAAAAACTTGGTTTAAAACAAATAGTAAAAACCACAGAAGAAACGATCACAATAGATAGTGATCATGCTACGTTTAAATTATTAAACGAAAATGATTTAGCCCCTTATAAAGATAACTACCGCTTTATGCATATCGGCTTAATACAAGTCGCATTCAAACCCTTAACATTAAGAGGTTTACCAGAGAGTTTTATAGCAACTCTCCGAGATGGAAGAAACCAAAACTGGAAAAAATCCCTAATAGGGACTATTCAAACCAGTTTAGCCTATGGACCGGTGTATTTTAATGCCTATCCAAATTTACAAATATCATTAAATGCTGAAAACTCATTAAACGCTTTAGTATTAAGTGTAAAACTCAACGGCTATGATTATATGCCAGGAACATAAGTAATATGCATCTGTTATAGAATTTATTATAAACTATTACACACACTAAATCCTATGTGTAAAATAATGGATTATAAAAACGAAACAATTCTAATAGAAACAAATTTTGGTAAATCACATATTACCACTAGAAGACCTATTAAATGGGATGAAATTGAATTCCCAAAAGAATAGATACTAGAAGAGGCAATGCCTCCAAAAAACAAAAGTAACAATGAAGTTACTGAAATAGAACAGTTCAATGATGGAACTATAAAAATAAGTTTTAATAACTTAAGACAACAAGCAACCACAATATCAAAATATGATAAGTTGTCAAGATCAAATTCATCATATATTTCACCAATAAATTATATAATAACATCACCCTCTAGAACATCAACTTCCCAAATCAAAAGAACTATATCTCCATCTAGAGCATCAACTTCTCAGATAAGAGAAAATACAAAAATAAATAATATAAAGATTGACGATGATAATATAGTCAATATATTTTTGAATATAGATCCGACCCAATCCGAAATGGATTTTCCAACAAGAATTTTATAAATGAATAGTAAAAAAATTGATTTTAGTCGGGGATCACCCGCAAGAAAAAAGATTCAAAATGAATTCTTTTTACCCAGATGGAAAAAATTCAGAGAATGGTTTTTTGATCAAATCAAACCACAAGAAAGAACAATATTACAAGAACAATTTTATTCAGATCTTTCAAAAATCAACAAGATAATATCATTTATACCATGGTTCATGACAAAATATTTAGAACCATATGTCTCGGTCTTAGAACGAGATTATAAATTAATAAATGGTCCTATAATAAAATTGGTTTTACCACCTCAACAATCCTTTCAGATTGAAAACGAGGATAAAACAGTTTATTTTAATGCATTTTCGAAATTATTTGAAAATGACACGGTTGTAATAACAGCACAACATCTAAATGTGATGTTAAAACAACAAAATTATGCTAATATATATATGAGCATATTAGGAGAACAAATAATATCTCTCCATGAAAGAATTAATAAATTAATAGATGAAATACAAACTCAAAAATATATTGAGAAAGGAAAACAGGTTGCTACACCTAGTATTCAACCACCATTAGAAATAAAAGACTTTAAATTAAAAAGTCTAGATGAATTAGAAAAACTTCTAGACAAGAAATTTAAGGATTTAAAAATTAATCTATTAAATCTAGAAGAAGATGAAATTAATAAAATTTCAAATAAATATGCGGATAAACCAACTTAAAGGATGTACTACTATCCTAGACCAACTCCTCAAGATATTTCAATAGAGGAACAAGAATATGTAATATCTAATAGTTACAATGGAAAAGTAATTTATGAATGGAACATAGATGGTTTTACAGATAGACAAATTTATAATACAGTACATAGAATGTGTATGTACGCTACTGTTTGCAAAGCAAATGGCAATAATGATAAAAAGGTAGCACAAATGATAACAGCACGATAAATTACAAAATAAAATTATCTATCTAATAAGATCTATTATGCTTGAGTTTAAATAATATATTAATATTATATTTAAAATATGAAAATTAAATTAATAATATAATATTAAATTATTATTTTAGTTAAAAAGTAGAAACAACAAAATTTTGGGATTTTTAAAAAATATATTGTAAAATTATATATAATTATTATTTACTAACATTATTTACTTTTTTTTTAAGAAAGATAGATTTAGTGAATTTCTCACTGATAGAGATTTTAATTAATATACAGTTTTTAAATTAATCTTCTCGCTAAATCGTTTTCTGGGTTCGAGTAACATAGATTTCGTTCTTCTTCTCTCAATTTGTCTTGATTTTGTTCTTCTTCGCTCGATTTATGGTGTTCGTAATGGGTTTAGAGTTTGGGGAATTTGTTGCGTTCGCCATTTCAGAACCTGTAAGTGATTTCAAAATGGATTAATGTCTTTGGGTTTAGTAGAGTTAGATTATAGTTTGAAAGAGTTTACTTTGGTTTTCTCTGCGTCATTGGGTTTTTTGGGTTGTGGGTTCAGTAGAGTTAGGTTATAATATGGTAGAATTAAGTATAAGTTGGTAAGGGTTGGTAGAGTTGGGTTATCGTATGGTATAGTTAATCAAAGTTTTGGTAGAGTGGGTTATCGTATGGTAGAGTTAAGCACGGGTTTGATAGAGTTAAAAGAATTTGAATTTGACTTTTTCTTGTTTCTACTCATCAGGTATGGCTGCCGCGAAGGACTATCCACAGAAGCTTTTTGCAGATTGTCTTGTAGTACTAAAGAACCAGAGCATAAACCATTATTGCAATCTGAATCATATTAGGAATATGATCAAGGGTCTTGGTGAAGTTATATACCGAGACATAGAGAAGAACTCATGCATCAGAGTTATTTTGAAGCTAGCTGACTCTGACTACATGTTTTCTTGGAGGCATGTACAATATTTATTGGCAGAGCAGCTAGATATTAAAAAGTAGAATGAGTTATGGGTCTTGGTTGGTTGTCGTCCTATAAAATTTTCTCTACACGAGTTTGAGGAAATCACGCAGCTTAATTGCGGTTTGGTGGATAAATCTTCTACTGTGAAGGAGGTTGCCCATGAAGATCTGTGGGAGGATATAGGTTTACTAGTTGGTAAAGGCCCTACGTTGGTAGAGTTGAAAATGGTTCTTGAGCGCTGCAGATCATGGTCTTTTGAGAAGAGGAAGATGGTTGGCTTGCTAATGCTTTTGCATGTTGGTGTTTACGGCATTCACCGTAATAGTAGGATTCCATCTAGTTACAGATCTAGAGCGGTTTGAGAGGCATCCCTAGGAAAGATTAGCGTTTAATGCACTGATCAGATCGATAAAATGTGCATCATACAAAAACGAGTCCTACACTCTCCATGGGTTTGTGCTCTCGCTTCTCATCTGGGCATTTGAGTCTATCTCCCTCTTAGGAGTAATTTTTGGTGAGAGAATAGAATGTGTGAATGTTCCCATTCTACGGTGGAGACCAATCAAGAAAAATTTTGTGGATACAGACCAAATTGTCACGCTTGATAAGAAAAACACTGGTGTGGAAAAGGTAAATTGCTTAAGTAGTAGAGTTCATAGTCAATATGGTAGAGTTCATATGTCTGCTCAGTAGCGTTTACTTTCTGCTTGGCAGAGTTCACAGTCATCGTGAAATAATTCATAGTCCGCTTGGTAGAGTTAATATGTCTATTATGACTCTTATTTAGTTGGTAGAGTTCATGTCTGCTCAGTAGCGTTAAGTATCTGCTTAATAGAGTTCACAGTCTTCATGGTATAGTTGAGTTTTCTTGGTAAAGTTGATACTTTGTTTAGCAGAGTTGATCATATACTGGTAAAGGTAAAATGCTAACGTAGTAGAGTTCATAGTCAATACGTTAGAGTTCATATGTCTGCTCAATAGCGTCAAGTTTCTCCTTGGTATAGTTCAAAGTCAACGTGGTAAAGTTGGGTTTTCTTAGTAAAGTTGATTCTCTGTTTAGCAGAGTTGATTATATATTGGTAAAGTCGATCATCCTATTGGTAGAGTTACTCTGAACTTGGAAAAGTTGTTTGTGCTGACCTATATTTCTTCTCCTCTTTCAGGTGCGCATAAGGCATCTACGTCCAATGCCTCATGCTGAGATTTTCCCTGTTTGGGCAGAAGATGTTGAAGATCCGAGAGTGGATAACATGATCGGAGACATACTCGATGGCACCCTAGATGAGTCCTTCTGGGACATACCAAAGAAAAAAGAGGCATAGAAGAAGCATGACCTACCGAAGAAGAAAGAGGTAGAGAAAAAAAAGGTTGTAGAGCAAAAAAAACGGAAGCAGAGGACTCTACCTTCTGTGGAAAATAGTGAGCCAGAGATGGATGAGTCGATAACCTTAAATGAACTAAGACTCAAACAGAAACAGAGGTTAAAGGGGAAGAGGTTAAAAAACCACGATGGAAACAACGAAAATTAGTCGAGTACCTTGGTTGCAACTCTCCAAGGGTTGAACAACACTTTGATAGGGGTGTCGGACCGTCTGTTTCGGCTAGAGGACAACAGGGATGACATGACCAACCTAGTGAAAGGGATGTCGGAATGTCTATTTCGGCTAAAGGATAAGACTCAAGGTTGGAGGATAAGACTTCGGATTATTCAACGCTACTTGAGAGGCTTGTTAGTCTGGAGAAGAAAATGGTGGAGCTGGTTATACAGACCTTGGAGTACAACAAGGCCCACGTTGAAGGTGGAAGTCACACACATTCACCAAGTCAGACTCATGAACCTGCTTTGAATGACGATATTAATCCTCCTGGTTTGGATCATAAATCGGTACGTAAGGCTCTATTTGAATGAGACTTACTCTGGTTTATGTTTTCCATGTATACATTTGTATCCATGTTGTTTACAACATGAAAGTGTAAATATGTACAAATTGAGTGTGGTAAACTTTGGTAGAGGTTATACGGTTTGGTCGAGTTATGTGTGGGTACTTTAGTAGAGGTTATATATGGTTTGTCGAGTTATTTGTATCGTTTGATACTCTACCAAAAAAATCATATGTTAGAGTTAATTTGATAGAGTACATCTACTAATAGTAGTCTACTAACATGGTAGAGTATATCGTGGTAGAGTACATCTACTACCATAGTTGAGTTTGCCACTAATAATATGGTATTCGCAAACACTAGGATTCAATAAGCCGAGTCTAGTATACTCTGATTCAGAGATAACGCCGAGCGTCGGCTTAACTGCCAAGAAGTTGCAACCTAGCAAAAGTAGTCTAAGTGAAGATTCCCTCCTAGATGACTCCATGCCGTCATAGGGCACAACACACACCGTTCCCCCGATCTAGGTAAATTTGTGCATAGTAGAGTTCAGATTTTCATAACATGAGTAGTAGAGTTAAATTTTCGTTTAGTTAGTACACATGATGTTTGGTAGAGTTAACATAATATTTGGTAGAATAAACATGATGTTTAATAGAGTTAACATAGTGTTTGCATGTAACGTTAAGTAGAGTTAAACATGATGTTTAATAGAGTTAACATCGTGTTTAGTAGAGTTAACATACTATTTGCATGTAACGTTTAGTAGAGTTAAACATAGTGTTTAGTAGAGTTGACTTTATGCCGTCCAAACGTTTAGTAGAGTTAACATGATGTTTGGTCTAGTTAACATGTAACGTTTAGTAGAGTTAATAGGATGTTTAATTGAGTTGAAATTATGATTGGTATAGTTGACTTTATGCGTGTTGTTTTACATAATAAATGAATCATTGAGACGCAGGAGACTTCCGACCCTCTGAGCCCATCATCACGTATTATTAGGAACCTCGTGGTGACGAGTCAGAGCAAAGAATAATGTCTTGAGAAAAGACCATACGCCGAGATGTCAAGTGAGCCTGATTCACCTTTGTCAAAAAAAAAAACAAAGTCCAGAATGTCACAGCTTGGCGTCATAAACATCGTTGATTCTCCCTCAAAGGATAAGGACGGAGATATGACCAGGGTATATATGGAGGACGTGTTACTGAGACAAGCTTGCGAACAAGCACTCGTTGCGAACCAGGTAACATAGTAGAGTTCATAACATGTATGATAGAGTTGAGATTACAATTATAGACAACATACATCACAGTTTAGTTATTCGTAGTAGAGTTCATTTACAAATTGGTAGAGTTCAGATGTCCGTAGTATATTTTGTTTAGCAGTGTATCCATGTTACATGTATCCCCTTTCGTATGATGTTATGTTGTAAAGAGGATTATGAAAAACGTAGTTCATTCTCCCGCCGTATACGATCCTTTTGGGCCGATTCCAAATATCAAATTACTTCAGCTACGTGACTATGTGTTGCACGAATTGTTAGAAATATCTTGTTCTGTCGTTTTAACACTCTATCTAACCATCCTCTCTTATGTTTTCTGGTCTATCTACAAATTGTGTAGGAAAATGACTGCAGACGGTGCGCCTAGTCCAATAGCGGATTTCTATCTCTGCTTGCTGTCGCCAAAACACATATGGCCTATCGAGCAATATGTGTGGCTTAACGATTTGGTAAGTTCGATATAACATTCATTTAGTAGAGTTGATTCGCTCTATGGTATAGTTTACTCCTTGTTACTTTTCATTAATTTTTAGAGTACATTCACTTTGGGTTTTCAGAATATGTCAGCCGGTATGAATCTTTTCCGGCAAAGATCTTTGGAAAATCCCAGTCCATTTAGGAGTAATCGGCTTGCTTTCCTCGATCCACTGTTTTGTGGAGTATGGTGTTACCAATACAAGAGAGATTATGTGGGAAAAGAGAAGACATTCGTATGGTCGAATGGGTTTAAAGATCTCTACGAAGGCAAATTGCCTACATTCTGTGCCATTAATAAGCGATGGATGCGAGATGTAGATACGATTTACATTCCTCATAATCTTAACAACAATCACTGGGTGGCTGTAGAGGTTGATTTGGTAAAAGGAACGCTTTGAATTTTTGATCATGACCCGACTATCGTGACCCTTCCTACCATTCTGCAGTCAATCAAGTAGATTTCTTTGGCCTTCCTGGTTGTTGACGTACGTGGGGCGGGTTACACACTTTACAGCTTAGATCTAACAGAACAGAAATTGCTGCATCCCTTGGCATTATACGATTGGAGTAGGCGTTGCACAAGTAGCTATTATGATAGTAGGGATCTGTAAGTTCGATTGTTGATCGATCCCATGCCTCGGCAACGGCAATGACATGCACACAAAGAATTTTTTCCACGTTAAACCTCTTGCAAGATTACATCTTCTCAGCCAAATTAACAAATGAGAAGATGCTGATCTTGAAACCACAACCTGGTCTTCGTCTATGTCTTGCACATTGTACTACCTAGCTTCCTCAACCCCAGTCTGTAATTTAATAAACAAAATAAACTCGGCTATACAAAGTAAGTATGAACTTTACCATAAGAGTATGAAATCTACTAAACGAAACATGTTAACTCTACTAAAACCATGTGAACTCTACTACATGTTACACGCAAACATCATGTTAACTCTACTAAATATTTGGTCTGCAAAAAGTTAACTATACTAATCATAATGTCAACTCTACTACACATCATGGTAACTCTACCAAACGTCCATTTAAACATCATGTTAACTCTACTAAACGTTTAGTCTGCATTTTATCAACTATACCAATCATAATGTGAACTCTACTATGACAAATTTAATACCTTTAGGAGCTTTTCCACTACTGTAGTTAGAATAGTGGTCGTGCGAGTAGCCTTTGTCCTACTCTTTGCTAACCAACGTGTTAACATTGCCCTAATTGCATCTATAAGTTGCACAATGGGGAAAGTTCTTGCTTGGGATAAGGCATGGTTGATTGATTCTGCTATGTTCGACGTTGTAAAATTGTATCTGTTTCCAGGAAAATAAACTCGACTCCATAACCGAACATCAGCTCTTTGCAAGTACCCATGAAGCCTTCGATCTAATGCCTCAATCTGAGCAAAGATAGCGTTGAACTCCTAAACCATATACGTAGTGACAGCTTTCTTGAACAACTTAAAGGACTCTCCCCCTCTAAATTTCGACAAAATATTTTTACGTAGGTGGTATGTGCAAATTCCCCGAGAAGAAAGTAGGTACACATTCTGAATGGCTCTACCAATGGATTTATGCCTATCTGATATGATGGCAAGTTCTTTGTCATCAGGGATAACACGGTTCAGCTGTCTAAAAAACCATTCCCAAGACTCATCATTCTTGGTATCAACAACACCGAAAGCCATAGGAAATATGTTAAAGTTACCGTCTTGCATTGTCGCAGTTAGAAGAGTACCTTTATACTTCCCTTGCAAAAAGGTACCATCAACAACAACAACCTTTCTCATATAAGGAAATCCTATAATACTTACATCGAATGCTATGAATAGAAACTTGAACTTGTCTTGACCGTCGACGTCTAGCTTGATAAGGGTACCGGGATTTGCTCTTCTAATCGCAAACAAGTACGAAAGAAGTTCTTCAAAACTACTTTCAGAAGTTCCTGAAGCTAGTGCACGTGCTTGCTTTAGAGTACGGTGTGTCTTCTAGTACTTCATCTGCATAAATTGCAATAACCGTTACCCATTGTCAACATGAGAAAACAACTTATATTGACAATGAGAAAACACTCTACTACCTTACATACTGAACTCTAGTAAACCATATATACCATTATGTTAACACTACTACCTTACATACTAAACTCTATCAAACCAAATATACCAATGAGAAAACACTCTACTACCTTACATACTGAACTCTACCAAACCAAATATACCATGAGAAAACACCAACTATACAATACGTTAACTCTACTACACTATATATTCAACTCTACTAAAACAACGGTAAACAACATGTAAACTCTACCATGAGCTTAGACTAACTCGACTAACCTATATTCCGAACTCTACTAAGTTATCATGTGAACTCAACCATCATATAACGACTGTACCTTCAGATTGAATCGCTTGTCCAGTGAATCAGCGACATGATTAGGTAGAACATAAGGCCAATACCACCTACGAATTCTATGTACAACCGGACTAGAACTTCAGCAGATGCTTGGCGTGTCTGACCTGATCTCTCTGTTACAGAACAATTGTGTTCTCGACTATACTTCCGGACAAAGAAACATGCACTACCGTCAATACGTGAAGCTCGCACTCTCCACTGACAATTTGATATCCAACATTTCACATCCAACACTGACTTCAATGATTCCACAACATCGAAGTCAAACCTCTGTAAGACTAATAGAATCTTCAACCTCGTCTCGAGTTCTTTTTTTGATGGGAATCGTTGCCCGACCGCCAATTTTACTGATGACATTTCTATGTCCAAATGCTCAACACTAAACCCCAACTCTTTGGTTCTCCCCGAGAGGTTTTTCTTTTCTTCTTCCTTGGATTTCCTACGAACACTAATGTAATCTTCATCATCTGAGCTTGCACCATCCATATCATCGCAATAGTCGAATATGAAATCTGCATCATCGTCCTCAACATGTTCAAATTCGTGCTTCACATCTTCCGGACTACCCACATACCTTGGTCAAGCTCTACTAAACAAGGGATTAACTATACTACATTCAGGATCAACTATACTTGACCGTTGGTCAACTCTATTACACGTCGCTGAAACACGTGATCTAATGGAAATCTCTACACAGAGACTAATTACTTCTTTACGTAATTGTTGCGCAAACACACGCAATTGCTTTTCGTTACTCACAAAGACAGGGGGAGTATCTTGTGGCAGTGCTTGTATGACTAGATTTGGCATCTAGCTTAATTTTACCTCATCACTTTGTTGATCCAAACTGAAATTTTCATACACCATCCCCAAAAATTCATCATAACTAAGATCTTCGCCAACTCCTATGATCCAACAACCGTAAGTTTTGGCCACCAAAAAACCCACTGGTTTTGGTTAAAACTCCAACTCTTAGAAACAAAACGATTTCATCCACATATCCTAAAAGTGTAGGGTATAACAATAAAAATGAAGGATACGAAATGAGTTGGAGCAAAAATGGAGAGCTTCAATGAAGTATATGAAAATGAGCATAAATGGAGCTCCGAGCTCCAATGACGTCACTAGATGAGCGGCAAGTGAGGTAATAAGTTAGGGATAAATTCGTAATTTACAAAAGATTAGGTTTCAACAACCAACTCTACTATAAAAAATATCTTAACTCTACTAACCGTTGTCCTTCACTCTACCAAACATCGAACACAACTCTACTAACGAACTCTATTTTGAGTCACATGTAACTTTACTATACATTACATTATGTATTGTCAACTATACCAAAGGGAAAAGTAACAAATTATCACGAGGCAAAATGAACTCTACCATGGGGTATCTGTAACTTTACCATACACTGCATAACGGTAACAAATAATGGAAAATGAACTCTATCATGGGGCATCCGTAACTTTACCATACACTACATTATGTACTGTCAACTATACTAAAAGTAATTTTCACGAGGGAAATGAACTCTATCACGAGCATCTGTAACTTTACCATACACTATATTATGCACTATCAACTCTATTAAACGTAACAAATTACGTTTTCCGTGACAGAAATGAACTCTACCATGGGGCATCTGTAACTTTACCATACATTATATTTCTGTATTATCAACACTACCAAGTTTTGATCAACTCTTTTACATTGCATTCAACTAGTTTAGTGGAGTTCGTAAGAGACAGACGCTGATATGACAAATTTTATTAATGACAGTTTCGTAATTATGTTTTTATTTACTCATCAAAAAAAAAAGCAAAACGGTATAATAACAAATTTAAAAACCTATACTAGTAATTTTGAAATATTTGATCCATTTCTGATTGGTTTAATTTTTTAAAAAAGATTTAAAATTTAATTGTGTAAAGACTTTTATTTAAATATCATTGTTAAAATGTTGAGATACTCATTTTGGTTTCTTATTGATGGAAATGGTCGTAGAGTGTTCAGAGAAAATATGAAGTAATCTCGTTTATTCATTTATAAAGACATTAATTTCACATAACCCACTCAGCCGAAGCTCACATATCACACAGTACTTCATATAAGCAATGGCGAGATGAAAGTTTAAAGCCCCTTTTTTATTCAAGTTCCTTTCAAACTGCACTGTTTAAAAATCACACAAGTGTAGCCTTTGCAAGCTGAAGTGCTTTCTCTCGTCCATAAAACTTCTCGACAATCGCAAGCGAAAACTCCATTGCAGTCCCTGGAGCTCTGCTTGTTATGAGATTTCCATCCACCAAGACTCTGTGTTCAATGTGACTCTGGTCCAAAAGTTTGTTGCTCACCCTTGGATGAGTAGTTGCTTTCTTACCCTATACAAAAATGTTTCCTATCTCAGTATAATAACTTTGAAGTATAATAAGAAACTACAATCCTAGAAGTGATTTTCGCTATGCATCTTGAGTAAACCATTAGGCTCGAAAACGTGAACAGGCGATGCGCAAATTCCTCCATATGGTTTGTTTGCCTCTGCCTGTTTCTTTAACATACTCACCAGTTTCTCGCAGCTTGCTAATTTTTGAGCACCGTTAAAACCGCCCTGTAGTTCATCAAAGAAGTTTGGTTATTTGTCAATGAATCTCAAAGTTTTCTTAGAGAGACTTATTAGTGTTCATCTTTTAGAAGTTAGCACAACTTACAGGTAACACAATCAGATCGAACGACTTCTCTGCAACCTCATCAAGAAGCTCATCTGCTACTAGCTTAGCTTGGCAAGATCCTACAACTTCCAAACTGTTACCAACTGCAGCGATCACAACATTTGCTTTTGCCCGCCTCAGGATATCTACAAGCGCGATGGCTTCAATTTCCTCTGAGTCCTCTGCAATGGGCACGAGAATCTGAAACAGGAAAACATTATCATTCTGAATCAGAAACAATAATTGATAAAGAAAAACAAAAGCTTTACAACATAACATGCTCCTAAGAATCATTCTGACCATCAAACAGAGACTGACTTTGAGAATGTTAAAGGACCAGGTGGAGAGGCAATTGAACATTTACCTGTGGTGTATCTTCGAACGACCAGTTCGTTTGGTTAAGCTCGGTAAAAGTAAACTCCTCACCAGGATTAGGACGAACCAGCTGATTTCAAATGGCGAATATGTAAGTCTACAAGGAGGTGACAAAGCAAATTTGAACACCATAGCACCAATACTATGCTGCTTGAAATCAAAATCAAACACTTCGATCCCTGTCTGGTTCAGGAATCGAAAAGAGGCAGAGACAGAACATACCAAGATACTAGAGACTTCATCAGCTTTCTCTTTTCCAAACAACTGCTCCACAAGCGTTAGGGAAAACTCAATGGTGGTTCCTGGTCCTCGACTGGTCACAATTCTTCCATCTATCTGCACTCTTGACTCAACAGCTGTGGCGCAAGTAGCTGCAAGTTTCTCCATAAAAACTGGGTAACCCGTTGCCTGTAAGAAAACCCGTGTAATATCCAAACATTAGACAAGAACTGGAAACAAGATAGATACATGTTCTTCAATACTAATCACCACCGACTTACTTTCTTGCCTTCTAGTAGACCCCAAGTACCAAGAGCTAACGCAGGAGCACAACAGATAGCTGCGTTAAGTCGTCCATCTGAGTCTTGCTTCTTTACCATATTCTCTAAGGGTTTACAATTTTTAAGTGTCTCGCCACCTGGAAGCCCTCCCTTTTACCGATCATATACTCAAAAATGAATATCAGCAACTCACTTTTCCAATATTTCACAAAACATTCAAATCAAAAATCTATCAACATCTAAAACACAACCAAATTTCTTAGCAGGAACTATCAACATCACTATTCACTATACATAACTCAATTAAGAGTGCTACTTGATTGTTTCGAGTTAAACTAACAATCAACAGTGTTGATTCAGTAGCTAGACTTACTGGGAGAACGATAAGGTCGAAGATGGAATCGGTAATATCAGAAAGGAGAGTATCGGCGACCATCTTGATGCCATGGCAAGCATCAACGCCAACCTGAGTCTCGACGGAAGCAACCGTCACTTCAGCACCACCTCGTCGCAACACGGTGATCATGGCCACCGCTTCTAGAGGCTCGGTACCATGCGCAATAGGAATCAAAACCTAAAAGAGACACCAAAATAACTTTAGATTATTACAAGATGACAAAAACGTAGTTACGTAGGAGGAGAAACAAAAAAAATGATGTCGTGATCGTGGAACTCAGCACACCGTTTTCGTAGATGGAGCCATAGTTGAGAAAGAAATCGTAGAGAATGGATGGTAGTGAATTAGAAGGAAGAGAAATGGAGTTTAGTGGAGAAGAAAGGAGTGTGCAATAATGGGGTTAAAATAGTGGAAAGGACTCGGTGACGATGCCATTTACGACTTTCCTCTTTATCACTTTGACGGAAAAAAATAGTAGAAGACGTATGCGATGACGTAAGCATAGAGGAAAAGGAACTCGGTGGAGACGTGGCAAGTGGTGCTTGGTAGAATGTGGCGATGGCTTTTTCTTTGGTGTTTACACGTCATTGAATTGGATAAAATGCTTTGTTTTCGGTAAAGTACGACGGCGCGTAGGTTGGCGAGTTACAAGATTACGTCCCGGTTCTTAATTTTGTGGAAGCACGTGTTGTCGTTTTGATATTGTGGTAGAGTAAACCGGGATATGTTTGCTTTGTTCATCTTTATAGTTCCAAACTTCCAATGATTTAATTGTCTTTAAGCCGACACAGTGATCATCTGTTCTACGTCAACCAATTATGTGCTTCTTATTTTCTCGGTTCATCCTTTTTCATGCCTTGTTTTTAATAGTATACCTGATGTTTAATTCACGATCAAAGATTATACTAGGTAACTGAAGTCATGTGTTTGTGTGTTTTAACCTTGTTTCATTGTTTTGTTGGTCCGATAAATTCAACTATTAATTAAGATGAAGAAGACAGCATCAATACAGCTCTGCCAAAAAGAAAAGAAGCCTGATACAGATAAAAGCCAGACATAACCAAAAAGGTGGTTCATGAACTTGGTCAAGTAGGTTGAGAATTTGTTATGTTTGATGAAAATTAGGGAATTAGTTTTATTTGAACCATTGTTACATCTTTAAATGACAAAAACTCTAAAATTTATCTGGTTTATAAAAAAGCAAATATTTTTCACCTACCAAAGTCGTTTTCATGGGTACATGTACTATATGGATTTTTCACATGTCGAAATCAAATCAAGAAACAAATATATCTCAAGGTTCATACATTTTCACATAATAAAATAAGTGAATAAATAAATAGCGTATAATCTTATGCACGTATGTGTGTGATTTGTTATGGTTAAGACAGGTAAAGATTCCCCGCGCAAATTACAAAGCATCCATCAAACATATACATACGGACAGAAATACATATTACTTACAAAAATTGAATCAGTTACAATATGGTGACGACTGATTTAATGAAGAAGACATAAGCTGGAATAATTCCAAACCAAAACAAAAACCATAGTCATTAATTATGGCTTATAAAGTGATAGTATTGATCTAAATTCGAGTTTTAATATTTTATTTTTGTAATAAATCGTATTAAGTATATAACCGCTGGTCCGTTGTCATCCGGCAGAATCTTAAGGTGAAAAAAAATGAAAATGTCTTTTTTCGTTTTCCCCGTAAAATAGAAAAAAAAATGAAGATGCCTTTTGGAGACTGCACACAATATATGGAAATAAATAGAAAAAAAACAGAGAGAAGAGCCAATGGTAAGTAAAGAGTGACCATAGTGATTGGGGGGGGCGTGGGGGGAGGGGGAGATTCAGAAGTAAAAATTCGTTAATTAAAATCGACAAATTTTGAGATTTAACAACGAATCAGTGGTGAGCTGGGGTTTCTTCCACAATTCTAGAATAAGCTAGACAAAGTCAGAACCAATATTGTTCTTCTCTGGTGTGTGTGAGAAATCGATCAAGGAGAGAGACTGTGTGTGTGAGTGCAGAGAACGTGATATGCAAATGAAAATGCGTTTCCCACTTACGGAGAATGAGAGATAGAGTGAGACTGTAGGTTTGTGTGTGTTTCAGGTTATGAGGGCGAAATGAGGCAATTTCAGTGAGATTTCGCACTCTTTGAAGAAGAACCCATGTCCGATTTCAAAGCATTCATCCACGAATTTGCTTATCTGATCCATTCTGCATGCTGGTAATCTCATGCATTTCCCCTTTTCGAGCTTTTCCCTGGATGTAATAGCCAATATAATATCTCTATTTCTAGAAATCTGGGCTCTTCGGCTCTTAACCTTTTTTGGGGATCTCTGATTTTAGCTTCTTTTATTCCATTTTGCACTTGCGGGCATGTGTTTTTTGATTTTAGCTTGTTCTCTGCATAATTTTGTTGTGATGTTTTTGCTGGTTTTCCTTGTTTTTGTTTGATTTGAGAGACTGATGTCTGGTTTCCATTTCTCCTGAAGAAACTTAACGCACTTTTGGGTTCTGTGATAGCAGTATTAAGTTGAAGTAGATAGGCTTATACATGACATTTCATTCTATCTACTTTCCTTTACTTAAATGTAAAATAGTCTATTTGATGCTTGTTTTGATAACTATAAACTCAAGTATAATTCATTCTAGCAAAGAGACTGAAACCCTATAATGCCACAAAAGGAAAAGAGAAGCATGTTTGCCCTTTGTTTCCATTTGTAGTTTGTCTATCTTTGTTGGGCTATTAGTCAGAGATTGAACGGTGTGGTTGTAAATAGTATGTACGTCCTTTCTTATCTGTCGTTTTGGGTACATATATAACACGAGTTAGAAAATTGACGTTGTAGTGACGACTTATTTGGTGAAGTTATGATTATTAGTTTCTAATCATTGCTTCAATCATTGCAGGTATCTATCTACCTTCCTCTTAATTTAAGGTGAAGTGGAACATGCCCATAGTTTGTGAAGATGCTTCCCGAAGCTGAGGTTGAGATGTTAGGAGGAGGTGACTGCTTTGAGGGGTCATATGAGGATCATCAGATATTTAGAGAAGTTTTCTTTGGTAGTGACTCCGGAAATACTTCTAAAAGGTGTTTGGTTACTGGAGTCATTAACTTCGAATGTGATTCCAGTAAAATTGTCAATTCCCCTCGGAGTTCCAACAATGACAACTCTGTAAGTGGATATGCATGTCTAGAAGGTTTTGAGCCATCTGCTTCAAAAGATGCTTCAGATTTTAACACAAAAGCTAAGAGACTGAAGCTTTCAGGTTATAAGCATTTCGATGCGAGGGACAAAAAGGGATCAGCTTCGAATGGTTTTCCAAATTCGGATATAGCTCGAGAAACAATACCTTTAAATTTAGTTGAATCATCTAACAAGGGTGTTTCAACTAGCTCATATTTGCTAAAGCAAAACATAGAAAAGGGAAGAGAAGTTTATCTGTGTGGCATTGTCTCAGAAAACTGCAAGTCACAAAACTTGGACAAATGTGATGGAAAGGAATTTAAAGCAATTTCCTCTCCTGTTTCTCAGGAGAGCTTTGCGACGAAAATGATCTGTGGAGGTGCTTCGAAGCCTCAAAGTGAGAAGGCTTACTTCCCACTTCAGTTGAACAATAGATCCAAAATATCTCCGAATGAATTAATTATGTCTAAAACCTGTCTAAAGATTGATCCTAAAGAGGACCCCCGTCCTCTACTCTACAACTACGTCTGTAAGTTGCTAACTGCTGCCAGATGGAAAATCGAGAAGCTCCAAAGATCTGGTAGGAAATACCCAGAAACAGTTTACATATCTCCAGAGAGACGGAAATTTCGCAAATTTGGATCAGCTTGGAGATCATTAGGTGGGATCCTATTAGCTGATCATAAGTTAATTGATACCGGTACTAAGAAATGGACTGGTATCAATGACTTCTGGTCCGATCTCTCTCTTACATTGTTGGACATCGAGGAGAACATGAAAAATCTAAATCTTGTTAACACACGGGCACTTTGGTGGAGTGCCTTAGAGCCTTTTGTGACTGCTGTCTTCATTTCTAAGCAAGTTGGTTCTTTAAGAAAAGGCAATAAAGTTGAAGTTGCAAGGAATTCAGTGATTGACAAGTTTAAGAAAGAAGATGCAATTTGTCTGAACATGATTTCAGGCTGTCCTGAGAGTGTCCTGACAGTATCTGAAGGCAGCCATCTTGTTTATGACGTGAATGGTAACGAAGAGATTCATTTAGATCTGGAGGAGCAAACTAAGATTTCACCTCGAAAAGTTTCTTCAAGACTAGAGAAGCAGAACATAATTGGTAAAGAAATCTGTGGGATTGATGAGCAGGAGGTTAGCAAGGGCGTTGGAGCTTCAAAATTAATAGCAGAAGACACACATGAAAGCGTTATGAGAAAGAAGTTACACAAAAGATCGAAAAATATATCCGAAATCAAACCTGTTCCTTTGGAGCAACATGATACAGCAGATTTTGATGCTCTTGCTTACCTTGATTGCCAGGATAAGGTGATGGGCAGCATTCATCTCATCTCAAAGGGAAATCGGGATGAAGGGCTGAGGAACAAGAAGATAAAGAAATCATGTGACAATTCAAAGAAGGGAAGAAAAAAAGCTCGGAAATTATGTACTCAGGATGATGACCATTTGGTGTCGACAATAATCAGAAACAAAGGTAAGGCTAGCAAATCAAGCCAGAAAAAGAAAACTCAGAAACCAAAGGCTAGAACAAAAAAAAGAAACAACAGGGGAGGGTGCAAGCTGCTTCCCCGAAGCACAAGCTATGGGGAAAAACAATTATGTCAAGGAAATTGGTCTATTTTAGGTCCGAGAACTGTGTTATCATGGTTGATAGCGACCAAAGTAATTTCTAGGGACGAAGTAATCCAGTTACGAGATCCAGAAGATGATACTGTGGTAAAAACAGGACTGTTAACTAAAGATGGAGTCGTTTGTACATGTTGCAACAGGAATGTTTCACTTTCTGAATTCAAGAAGCATGCTGGATTTAACCAGAACTGTCCATGTCTGAATCTTTTCATGGGGTCAGGAAAGCCTTTCCCTTCATGTCAGCTAGAAGCTTGGTCTGCTGAGTTTAAGGCCCGAAGAAATGGATGGAGATCAGAGGAAGCTTCTGATGATGATCCAAATGATGATTCTTGTGGAGTTTGTGGTGATGGGGGTGAGCTGATCTGCTGTGATAATTGTCCATCTACCTTCCATCAGGCTTGCTTATCAATGCAGGTATTGTCTGGCTCGTTTCAGGGTATAATTTACAATTTGGCTATTATTTGTCCGCAGTAATTGATTCTTTGCAAAACATACACTTGGGGCAAACGTCTCCAGTTGGTATAGCTCAAATATGCACACGTGTGGAACTTCTCAGCTAATTCTGTTATCTTTACTCATTTGACTCTAGAAAATGGCTTGGCATTAGTAAAACTAGGATTTGACATCTTTCTAGAACTGGTTCCTCAATAAGTTGGTACCCTCTAAAGAGTTTGGCTATATGATTTTTTCTCTTTCTATTCAGGTGCTCCCTGAAGGAAATTGGTATTGCTCAAGCTGCACATGTTGGATATGTAGAGAGTTGGTTAGTGATGATGCACATGCTGACCGTTCTTGTGGGTTTAAATGTTCTCAGTGTGCACATAAATGTAATCATCTCCACCATCGCCAACGCTTCGCAATTACAATTCACTTCTTTATCACCTTAAGCTTCTGATAATTTGAAGGAAACCACTAATTTGATTTGTCTTCTACTATGGTTCACTGATTTGTTGTCACGATTATGTCACTCAGCTAGAGGTGGAGATGTGGTTTATGTGCCAGGCTCGGCACTTATCCAGTTTTTCTTTTTAAGTAATGAGCTCTTTGCAAAGACAAATTTAGGCTATTCATCTGTCGACTGTCGGATCCTACATTTGATATGCAGACCACTTTGGCTGATTATTGTTACTTTTATGTTATTAGATCATGGAGTATGTCTGCAAGGGATAAGTAAACGCAGAGAAATTTTTCCAGAGACCTACTTTTGTAGTAAAAATTGCGAGAAGGTATTAGTCATGCCTAGTCTGTGACTCAAACAGCTAATGTGTATCGTGAATAACTCTTGCTCTTCTAATTACTTTTTAGTTTTACCTTGAGATTAATTTCTTCCTTTCTGCTCCTGGGCTCTTTGACATATAACAAGTGAAGTTGATTCAGCTGCTTAGAAACTTCCTGGGTTCTTATTAAGTAGCTTGTGTAATGCAGGTGTTCACTGGTCTCAGTTCTCGTGTTGGAGTCATTAATTCTAATGTTGATGGTCTGTCTTGGTCAATTTTGAAATGTTTTCAAGAAGATGAAAGGGTTTATTCTGCGCGAAGGTTGGCGCTGAAGGCTGAATGCAACTCGAAATTAGCTGTCGCTCTATCAATCATGGAGGAAAGCTTTCAGTCTATGGTAGATCCAAGAACTGGTATTGACATGATACCTCATGTGCTTTACAACTGGGGGTAACGTCCTTTTTTAAATTAGCTTGCACACTTTGATTTCTCTGTGTTGCTTCTGCACCTTCAGTTGTCTCTTCGTATTCATCTATCTATCTTACCTTTTTTTTTAATCTTTTGTTGCACATATAGGTCAAAATTTGCTCGTTTAGACTTTGATGGGTTTTACACAGTGGTTGTGGAAAAGGACGATGTCATGATCTCAGTAGCATCTATCAGGTTTGTATGAATAAAATCGACTTCACTCTGAAAAATCTGTAGTTTCATGGGTATCAGATATCTAGTATGTGTTCTAGAATCGTCCAGGCAATGTATGAGGGTCATTGTGTGTATATATATCTCATCTAAACAAAAACATAAAATTGACACTACCGGGAAATGGATGCGTAGAAGTAAGAACTATTCTTTGACTTCCATATAGGGGAACAAGTTACATATGAGAATCCTTTTTTACTATATCCAGGGTGCATGGAGTAACTGTCGCGGAGATGCCTCTTGTAGCTACCTGCAGCAAATATCGTCGACAAGGGATGTGCAGAGTTCTCGTGGCTGCCATCGAAGAGGTACAATGTTTAGAATGTTTCCATGTAATCGTACGCGAGGCTCCATCCAGATTAATAATGTATAAATTTAATAGAGTAATACATACATCACCTTTCATATGCTGACCTTGATCATCTCTTAGCTCATATAATCACTCTGCCGTAGCTGTCTCAATTTCTTGGCTGGCATAAATTTTAAAAAATTCATTGGTTTTGGTTGTAGATACTTATATCTCTCAAAGTGGAGCAGCTTGTGGTAGCTGCATTGCCGAGTTTAGTGGAAACTTGGACTGAAGGTTTTGGCTTCGAACCAATGGATAACAAAGAACGTGATGCTCTCAAAAGAATAAACTTGATGGTGTTCCCTGGGACAATTCTGCTCAAGAAAACGCTATACGGGAGCACAGAAGCCAACACCGTGAAAGGTAAAGCCAACAGCTCTCCCTCTCTTTTTCTTTAGTTATAGAGTACTTCATCAGATTCTTGTTCCTGCACAGGCGTTTGTCTTTCTCAGGATCGCAATAACCCATCAAACAAAGAAACAGATCTAGAGCCAGGCCTAGAGAAAGCCGAGTTTCCCATGAGTACCCAAGTCGAGAGCTGTGATCAGATGGTTCCAGCAGGTTCAGATGATGAGCCGGCCCCAGGCTTCCCTGTGCCACTTGGAGCCAAGCAAATAGAACCAGTTTCAGAAACTGAGAACCCAAGCCGAGACGGCATTGCCGATGATAGGTCAAAGAAAACAATAGGCTCCATGGGAGAGGAAGAAGAAGAAGAAGAGGAATCAAAGTTTTCAAAAGAAGGAGAAGAAGTGAGAAGAGCTTCTTCGTCCCCTGCAGCTTTAGAAGAAGTTAGTGGTGTAGGAGTAGTAGTAAATAATGTCAGTGATGAGATGTTGCTTTGTGTTGATGAACAACTTGACTCTGATACCTCTGAAGATTCGGAATAATATTAGACCAAAACTATTACCGCTTTTATCATTATATCTTCTCTTTCACATTATTCTTCTGTGAGAAAAAAATGATGAGAAAAGAAAACTGTAGATTCGACCAAAAAAAAGAAAAAAGAAGAAAACAGTAGATAAAAAAAAACAATAATAATAAAAATGATCATCTATAAATAAGGCGTATTCTCTTCTTCAAGTCTCAACAATCTTCAAAACTCTAGATACCAAATTTTAAAAACCCATCTTTTTAAAAAACTTGAGGTCGAAATCATCTTTGTCATGCCAATTTACAACGTCAAAAAAGGATCTCAACAAAAAGCATAAGTTGTTGCTCGAATTCCAAGTGGATTACACTCTTGCGCCTGAAATAGATTTAGACGGAGAAGAGGAAGATCTCAAAACTCTTGTAACTAATTTCATTAACAATTGCTGATAGGTGGATATGAGGATCAAATACAAGCCGTCGCCTAACAAATTCTTGATATAATCGAAGTCTCTTATTATCCTCCAGTTGTTGAACAGCTAACTGATTCGTGTATGGAATTGAAAGAGTTTGATAAGTATTAGATTAGTTAATCTGCTTTTAATGATCTGTTTAATTAGTTACACGGGTTGTTAATCAGTTAGCTCATCTCTTCTGTATATATCTATTTTACAGTATAGTTAACACAATTATTGAAAATTATTTTTCTTTTTTCTTCTCTTCTGTTTTTCAGTTAGATTCTTGAGATCTTCACAAATTGGATTTGCTTATTGTTTTTCTCTCTCAATTTCTGTATGAATCAATTCATCGTCTTCTCCGATTTTTTTCTCGTTTTCAATTTCAAGAAATCGATTATGTCGATTAATTCCGTAAATCCGACTTATACTCGCTCATGGCAAATCTCGACTCATCAGACTGTAGATCTTTACAAAAATTCTTACTATCTTCACAGTAATGATCATGCCGATCTCATCCTTGTCTCTGATCATTTTACAGGAGGAGCTGATTTTTATTCATGGAGGCGTTCAGTGCGTCTTGATTTAAACGTTAGGAACAAGCTCGGATTTGTTGATGGTATTATCCCTAAACCTCCTGATGATGATATTAATGTCTGGTCGCGTTGCAACGATATGATTGCTACTTTGTTGTTGAACTTAGTTTCAAAGAATATAAGTGCTAGCTTGCTTTATATGTCAACAAGAGAGGCTATTTGGAATAGTCTTATGAATCGATTCATACATGATGATTTAACACGTATCTTTGAGATAGAACATAGGTTATGCAAAGTTGCTCAAGGTTCACGAGATGTCAGCTCGTATTATACTGAATTGGTAACATTGTGGGAGACATATAAAAACTTTGTGAAGCTGCCAATCTGTTCGTGTGGTAAATGTGAATGTTGGTTGTTGAACTCAGTAATTGGAAAGAGATGCATGATAGAAGCAGAGTGATGAAGTTCTTAATGGGACTTAATGAGGCATATGAGGCTACCAAGAGACATGTCATTATGCTTAAACTTCTTCCACACATTGAAGAGATCTTTAATATGGTTTGTCAAGATGAAAGTAAAATGGTTCGTAAGCCTGTTTCGAGTATTGAAAATGCTATTTTTCCAGACTTCTTTGTCTACAAACAATCAAGATCTTCAAGAAATTGTAGCTTATGCTTAGCAATATAAGTCTCGTCCTCGAACTGTTTGTACACATTGCATAATGACAGGACATGTTGTCACCAAGTGCTTTAAGCTTCATGGTTACCCTCCTGGTCATCATAAAGCTACATCGACTACAAACTATGGTTAGAAAGCCAATAATCAACCTTCTTCAACTATAGTTACAAGTCGTTAGTGGAAGTCTACTCAACTTACAATAAGGAGAATGTTATTACAAATGTGATGACAGAAGTTGCACACAATTCAATATCCAAGAATGCAATAGAGTTCTTTCTCTCAAGAGTAAGTTCAACATTTGATTTCTCAGCTCAATTCTCATGTTCAAATCAACACGGCTTCATCTCACACTTTTGGTGCTATATCACAGATAAAGGTCTAATGTCTTGTAAGCCTTCTACATGTATTGTATCAGTTATTTCTACAAATCTTTACTTTGGAAATGATATTCTCACCTATCACCATTACTGTCTTTTATCTCTTACTAAACCTATTATGCATGATGCTTGGATAATTGATAGTGGTACTACTACTCATGTTTGTTCAAATTTAACCTTGTTTTCTGATTTTAGACCAGTTGAACATGTGACTGTGGCTTTTCCAAATGGTGTTAGGATTCCCATCTTGCATATAAGTACTGTACATGTTTCCGATCTATTGATTATGCATGATTTTTTACATATTCCTTCATTTCATTTTAATCTGATTAGTGTTAGCTCTCTCGTGCAATCTAATAATTGTTCTGCTCACCTTTTTTCGGATTCTTGTATTATACATAACCTGTCATAGGGCTTGATGATTGGGAAGTGTAATCTTTTCCAAAATCTATACATCTTCACTTCACAAGCCTTGTCATCATCAAAGGCTTCTTTGTCTTTGTTTGCTTCGTTGGTTGTTGATAGGGATCTTTGGCATCATAGCCTTGGTCATCCTTCCTCAGCCAAACTTCAATCTCTTTCGATGAAATTGTCTGCTTCTAAGTCTTTGTTATGTAGTTCTCATTGTCTAGTGTGTCCATTAGCTAAGCAAAAATGATTGCCTTTTTCTTCTAGTAATAACATGTGTGCTAATGCTTTTGATTTGGTCCATCTTGATGTTTGGATCCTTTTGCTCATGAAACTATGGAAGGGTATTGTTGTTTTCTTACTATTGTTGATAACTGTACCTGTGTTACTGAGATTTACTTGTAAAGAATGAGAGTTATGTTCAAAATGTTTTTCCTGCTTTTATTCAAATGATTCAGACTCAGTTTTCTGTTAATGTCAAAATCATTCGATCTGACAATGCTCCTGAGCTTGAATTTTATGAATTGATTAGGAATAAAGGCATGATTCATTATTACTCTTGTGTTGACACTCCACAACAAAATTTTGTTGTAGAGCGTAAATATCAACATCTTCTAAATATGGCTCGTGCTTTGTTTTTCCAATCAAATGTGCATATCTCTTTTTGGAGTGCATGTATTCAAACTGTTGCATTTCTTTTTAATAGAAGTCCTACACCATTGTTGGATAATAAGTCTCAAAGTTTCATAAAGAACCTGATTATCATTCTATTTGTATTTTTAGTTATCTTTGTTATGTGTCTACATTACCTAAGTCTAGAAACAAGTTTTCTCCTAGAGCTAAGCTTTGTGTTGTTTCTTGGTTAGGCTTCTGGTTACAAAGGGTATAAAATTCTTGACTTAGATTCTAATTGCATTTCTATTTCCCGGAATGTAGTGTTTCATGAGACTGTTTTTCCATTCAAAGATAAGCCTTCATCTTCTATTGAAATGTTCCCTGCTTTTAGTTTGTCTTTACATGTTCCTGATAACTTTGTTAATGCTAGTCCTCCTATGAATAATATTGATAAATCAAATGATTTGC
Organism: Lepidium didymum; assembly: GCA_963920545.1. NCBI lineage: Eukaryota > Viridiplantae > Streptophyta > Magnoliopsida > Brassicales > Brassicaceae > Lepidium > Lepidium didymum. The sequence continues at coordinate 14,192,757 of OY986979.1, forward strand.
ATGTTGCGACATCTGACATTGCATTACAATCTCTCACTCCTAACACAACATCTTTAACACTATCTGTCGATGCTTCAATTAGTTCACAATCAGACAACAATGATCGACCAAAGCAATAGATGAAAGCACCATCTTTCCTATCCGAGTAACACTGCTATCTTGCACAAAATGTACCTCATGCCACTTCTTTTTCTGTTCTTCATCCAATTTCCTCTTTTATTTCTTATGATAAACTTTCCCCACACTACAAATCTTTTGTCCTTGCTATTTCGTGTGATACAATACCAAGATCTTTTGCTTATGCCATTAAATCAAATCGGTGGACAAAAGCTATGAATTGTGAAATGGGGTCTCTTGAGGAACAACATACATTTATTGTGGAATCATTGCCTCCCGGGAAGAATGCAGTATGTTGCAAATAGGTTTACACAATCAAATATAATCCCGATGGCTTTATAGAAAGGTATAAAGCTCGTTTGGTTCCAAAGGGCTTTACTCAACAGGAATGAGTTGATTTCAACAACACTTTTTCACTAGTAGCCAAACTTGCTACTGTCAAGATGCTTCTTGGTCTTGCTGCTCGTTTAGGATGGAATCTATATCAAATGGATGTCACCAATGCTTTTCTTCATGGAACTTTGGATGAAGAAATTTACATGACCCTTCCTCTTTATGAGATTTAGTGAGAAAAGAGATTAAGAGAGTGTAGAGATTGATTTTAGAAGAATGGAGAAGAGAGTTTTGTTTAAAGAGCCGAGAGAGAAAGAGATTGGAGAAGGAAAGAGTATTCTCTGTCTTAGTTCTTTACAATTGTATGGTATACAACATATATAGAAGAACACTAAAAGACCTAGTCTATACACAACAATATACTCGGCTATACAAACAAATAACATAATACAAAAATTACTTGAAATGTAAACATGCTTTATGAAAGAGGTAGAGGGGCAATTCTTCTTTTATTCCAACAGTCACAATTTGGTCTTGGGAAGGCATGTGACTTTGTTCTCACCAAATGTCATATATTGGTCAAAGAGAACCTTATGACTTGTTGGTCCAAATGTAACCGCACCAAAGTTGATCCGGTCCATTCCTAACTCTTGTGTACTTGCATTCTTCATGTACGGATCGCATCAAGATCTTTGTTGCTTCTTATTCAAGTATTATTTGCTTGATACTTAAGTCAATACTCTCCTTCAAGTTTGAATCCGTAATATAAACATTAAGGTCAAACTTGCAGGTTGTGACTCCTCACCTCATTAAAAACTTTAGCATAGAAAACCTCATGGGATCAAACCATGCTTAAGGGAAAAAGAGGGTAAATCATTGTCACGGCCGAGACATGTCAATCATCCCTAGTTTCGAATACACAAACACACACCTTGGAGCTTGCTGCCTTGGTAAAGATATCAGCTAGTTAGTCTGAACTCCGTGTGTAGCATGGTTGTTTCACTCCTTGCTCCACCTTCTCTCGAACCTTGTGACAATATACTTCTATGTGCTTGGTTCTTTCATGGAACACTAAGTTTGATGCAATGTGGATGGCTGCTTGGTTATCACAATGCATTGTGATTGGTTATTGTGACTCAACTCCCAAATCCTTAAGCAACACCTTTAACCATATGAGTTCATCTGTAAGCTTCCTCATTGCTCTATACTCGGCTTCTGCACTTGAACACGACACCACTTTTTGCTTCTTGCTCTTCCAAGTAACTAGATTGCCTTAAAAATCGTGCAATACCCAGTAGATGACTTGCGGTCTTGCCTATCTCCGGTCCAATCCGCATCACAATAAACAAGAAGAGTTGTGTTCTCATTTCGACCCATCCATATGTCTTGTTCCAGAGTCCCTTTGAGGTATCTAAGGATCCGATCCACCATTCTCCAATGACTCATCTTAGGTTCTTGCATATGTTGGCTTACTTGGTTCACTGCAAAACACAAATCCGGTCTTGTTATTGTAAGATATATCAACTTACCGACCATTCTCCGATATTTGTGTACATCTTCAAACGATTCATCATCTTTCTCCCCCTTGCACGTTACTTTGTAGGCATCTTCAAATGAAGTCATGGCTATCCGTGAACCTATATCACACTCATTCAAAAGATCAAGTGTATAATTCCTTTGAGACAAGAAGAGGCCTTCTTGTAACTGGCACACTTCAATCCCAAAGAAATACTTCATTTCACCTAAATCTTTAATATCAAGCACAAATTTAAGATGATCTTTAATACCTTTGATACCGTCCTTATCACTTTCGGTAATGATAATGTCATCCACATACACAATGACCACAACTATTTCATCCTTCCCTTGGAGTGTAAAGAGTGTATGATCTGCCTCGGACTTGCAAAAACCATGGTCGCGTAAGGTATAACTCAACTTGTGATATCAAGCTTTTGGAGACTGTTTGAATCCATAGATAGCTTTCCAGAGTCTCAAGATATTTCCGGGTGCCACAATGTGTTCGAGTCTCGGTGGAGGAAGCATATACACTTCATCTTCAAGTTCTCCTTATAGAAAAGCATTCTTGACATTCATATGCCATAAATCCCAATCAAGATTAGTAGCTAGGGATAACACAACAGGTACCGTATGTAATTTGATAACTGGTGCAAATGTATCTTGATAATCCTCTCCATATGTTTGAGTAAATCCTCTTGCCACAAGTCTATCCTTATGTCTCTCAATTTGGCCATCACTCTTGTATTTGATAGTGAAGATCCACCTAGACATCACGACCTTCTTGCCAAGGGGAATAGTAGCTTCATCCCAAGTATAGTTATGATCCATGGCTCCATGTTCTTCACCAATTGCATCACGCTAAACCTTATGGTCTTTGGCCTCCCCATAGGTGCTTGGTACATGGTGTTGATCAAGTTGGGTAGTGAATGCTTGATGTTCTAATGGAACCTCGGCTAAATTGCACACAACTTGATTCAGATGAGCAACCACATTGTTGTTGTAGTACACTTTTGGCTTCTTCAGTCGTTGACTTCTCCTTAGAGGGACAAGAGCTGGTGGTTCAGTCTCAATCACATCTACGGACGTAATACCATCCAACCCATGCTATTCTTGGTCCTCTCCATGATCATGAGTTTGCTAGGTTAATGGTGGAATGATTTCATCATACTCTCATCACTTGGTGCATTAGAGTCATGAGTTGGAGCCTCCACATTGTGCTCCTTAGGTTGTGAATGGATCACATTAGGTGCTTCACTAACGTCTTGGCCTCCCATACCACTCGACCTAGTTCCACTTGAGCTTGCGGTCGAGTCTCCAATCCCAAGTTTGTCAAGGATCATGCGTAGACTTTTTGCATGATCCGAAGTGTTTTGAGTGAGTCCTTGAAGGCTAGACCAATATTTGTCTTCATAGTATCATTTTCTTTCAATAAACTTCACTTCTCTAGACACCATAACCCTCTCTTTTTTTGGTATGTAGCACTTGTATCCTTTTTGTGTAATTGAGTACCCAATGAACATGCCTTTAACACTCTTGGCATCAAGCTTGTTCCTTTGTTCCCCTGGTAAAAGAACAAAACACATACACTCGAATACTCGTATGTGGTTAATGGAAGGTTTGGTTTTGGTTAATACCTCAAATGGAGACACATCATGAAGTACTCTAGTTAAGATTCAGTTAATGAGATAACAAGCCGATACAATTGCATCACTCCAAAATATTTTAGGGACGTTGTTGTGAAACATCATAGACCGAGCTACTTCCATGATGTGTCTATTCTTCCTTTCTGCAACTCCATTTTGTTTGGGAGTATATGGACACATTGTTTGATGAATGATTACATGCTTTGCAATGATGGATTTAAACACATGACTTGTATATTCTCCTCCATTATCCGTCTTTCAGATCTTAATCTTGGCACTATATTGATTGAAAACATAAGTTTGAAAGTTAGTAAATGCTTCAAGAACTTGATCTTTACTATGCAACAATGCTAACAAAGTATTTATGGTTTTCTCTAGATTCACAAGAAGATGACCAAACATCGGAATGAACAAGATCAAAGCAATTCTCATAAATGGTAGAAGACTTAGGAAACAACGATCTACAATGTTTCTCAAGTATACAAGACTCACAATTGTCATTCTTAAATAAAACATTAGGTAACAACAAACTTAAAGCACGATAATGTGGATGTCCTAAACGAGCATGCCACAACACATCATCATTTAAACTATTACTAGAATTGAAAGTACTAGAAGAATTAGATAAACATGAATTCAAATATAGCTTTGAACTATTTTCGGTTTCTCCTAGCAAGTATAGTCCATCCTTGCTAACACCTTCTCCAAGAACTTGGCCACTCTCAATATCCTGAAAACAAACCTTGTTAGGATCGAATATAGCTTTGCAATTCAAATCACAAACGGTTTTATGAACACTTAAGAGATTAGACTTGAAAGTTGACATGTAAAATGTCTTAGATTCTTTATCAAAGAACCTAAGATCACCAACACCTTTAATGGGAACTTTTTTACCATCCACAATGCTAACACAACCTAGAGTCGGTTTTGAGTTCTTAAGCAAATTCACATTGCTAATCATATGATGGGTTGCACCCGAATCTATCACCAATGGTTTCGCAATTTTGGATACATAAAAAGAGTTACCGGACTCCTATAGAGCATTGATGGATTTGATGAGCTCCTCAAGGTCAGCATTTCTCACAAAGTCTCCATGAACCGCCACCATAGCATTGCCTTCAACCGAGTGAGAAGTGGATGGAGCACTAGCTTGAGCCGCAACCTCCTCACTTGCCACATTTGCTCTCGGATTTTCCCATTTCTTGTGCTTGAGGTGAGGATGGAGGGTCCAACAACGCTCCTTTGTATGACCTTTACGCTTGCAATGCTCACACACCAACACCTTCTTCTCATCATGCCGGTAGTTAGCCTTGTTTGCCATAGTAAGCTCCCCCTTACCACCAAGAAGTTTCCTAGATCCTTGTTCCCTTTGAACAACACCACACACTTCTTCCAAGCTAGGGAGTTTGTCTTGCCTCAAGAGGTGAGAAACGAGATCACCATAAGCTGAGTTTAGGTTCATCATGAGCCCAAACACTTTGTCTTGTTCAAGCATTTTACTTAACATCTTTGGACCGTTGGAGGCCTTAGCATCTCAAGTTCGGCCTAAAGAGATCTATACTTCCCAAACCATTCAGTGAACTCCATGTCCTCTTGGTTAAGGCCTTTGATGGCTTTCTTCATCTCATACACACGGCTAAGATTTGAGAGATTACCATACACCTTCTTGAGAGTGTCCCACAAGTGCTTTGCACTTTTACAATAATAGTAAGCTTCATGAATGATCATATCTAGTGAGCTTTGAATGATTACAAGAGCCACTAAGCCTTCTCTTCATCCGCAGCCACCACTTCACTAGCTTCATCTTCCTTTTCCTTTCCAACGGACCGAACCATCCTCTTTGGAGCTTCATCTTCAACATGAGTCCAAAGTCCACGGTTACTCAACACAGATTTTACGGTTCTAGACCATAACAAGTAGTTTACTCCTTTGACAGTAACATGAACATTCATTACCTTGTAGTTATCTATCAAGAAATCGAGAAAGAAGAATATTGAACCAAAGAAAGCTTCAAAATCGTAACAATGGAGATTTGAGTGGAGAAATAGAGAATGAGATTAAAATAGAGATTTTCAACGGATTAGAATTAGGCACAAGAGATTTTAAGCTCTGATCCATATGAGATTTAGTGAGAAAAGAGATTAAGAGAGTGTAGAGATTGATTTTAGAAGAATGGAGAAGAGAGTTTTGTTTAAAGAGGCGAGATAGAAAGAGATTGGAGAAGGAAATAGTATTCTCTTTCTTAGTTCTTTATAATTGTATGGTATACAACATATATAGAAGAACACTAAAAGACCTAGTCTATACACAACAATATACTCGGCTATACAAACAAATAACAGAATACAAGAATTACTTAAAATGTAAACATGCTTTATAAAAGAAGTAGAAGGGCAATTCTTCTTTTATTCCAACGGTCACAATTTAGTCTTTGGGAAGACATATGACTTTGTTCTCACCAAATGTCATATATTGTTGTTGGATTATGAAAGAAGTAGAACTCATTTAGATTTATTGTTGGATTAAACAAATCTAGTGATTCTTGGGATTTAGATTTCAGAAATTGAAATCATCAAACTTGAAACTTATAATGGGTTTTCAAATCTTCTATATAATTTAAATTTACTTTTTTTATGAAAATAAATTTGCAATCATGTGGCCATTACAGTTTAGTTTAGTTATTGTACTAAAAAATTAGTAAGTTTAATTTTGTCTAAATATATAAACGAAGAGCATTATATATTATGTTAATCTTTATATAGTCAATTCGGTCTTCCAGTTCTGCAAGACTGGTTATGTCGCAGAGCTGCAGTTTTCTTTTTTCGTGCATCTTCTAAATTAATAACAAATGATTCTAATTAAGTAATCCAAAAAATATCGTAAGTATATATTATTGAGAATATAATTTACCGAAAAAAATAAACAAAAATACTGGAAAAAAGAAATACAATATCTAATATAATAAATATGAAGTGGTTTAGGTAAAATAAGTGGTTTTATATTGTTACACAAATAATAGTAAAATTCAATACAAACATATGGTATAGAAAAAACAATATATATAAAAATATACAAATAATGATCGTTAGATTTAAACTGTAAGACAAACCATATTGCAAATAATAAATACATAATACAAGATATTTGGATATAATACATTTTATATTTTAGATCACCATTAAATATAAACAGAGTTGAGTTTATATTTATGATTCGTGTATTAGTTTAATATACAAAGTGAATATTACACTTTGCATGATTACACAAATTATCGTGAATATTAGAGATTCGTATATTTGGATGTAATACATTTTCTTTATGACCGAGATTGATGCAACAATCACCTGGCACAAACTAAACATGGATCCAACTTTCAATTCAATAAAATAAAAACAGAGGAAATTCGGCCCCAAATATCCCAAGGCGGTCAGCGAAGAAGTAAACATGCTCTTGAAGCTAGGATCCATACGAGAAGTGAAATATTCGGACTGGCTGGTGAATCCGATAGTGATTAAAAAGAAAAATGGAAAATAGAGTTTGTGTGATTTCACATACCTAAACAAACAATGCCTGAATGATAGCTACCCGCTTCCGCACATCGACCGATTGGTAGAACAACCATGAGATATAAAGTATTATCCTTCATAGATGCCTTCGTCGGGTACAACAAAATTCCCATACCTTCCGATCGTTCATAACCGACATGGGGATAAACTGCTACAAAATCATGCCATTCGAATTAAAAAAACACAGAGGCAACGTACCAACGATTGGTAAACAAGATGTTTGAAGCACAACTCGAACGAACGATGGAAGTCAACATCGACGATATGCTAGTTAAATCAGCACAAGCCAAGGACCATGTATGACAACCCGTCAAATGCTTCAAGATCCTAAACGAATATGGAATGAAGCTGAATCCGACCAAATGTTCTTTCGGAGTCGCATCAGGAGAGTTCCTTGGGTACATAGTCGCTGAACGAGGAATCAAAGCAAAACCAAAGCAAATAAGTGTCAAAAGACGTACAACGCCGAGTAGAGAGAATCGCAGCGCTGAACTGCTTCATTTCCACGTCACCTAACAAGTATCTTCCGTTCTACAAACTGCTGACAGCAAACACGAAATTTGAGTAGAATGAAGAATGCCAAGATGCATTAAACCAGCTCAAGGCTTACCTCACCAACCCTCCTATCCTAGCAAAACTGGTGAATGGAGAAACAGATTACCTATATATCGCGGTATCTAAAGCCGTTGTCAGCAGAGTACTAGTCCGAGAAAAACACGGAGAGTAGAAGCCGATTTACTACATTAGTAAATCGATCGCAGACGCAGAGACCATGTATCCCGCTATGGAAAAACTAGCGCTCGCGCTAGTAAGGTCAGCCCGAAAACTCCGTCCATACTTCCAGTCTCATACCATATCCATCATACTGGAGCATCCGCTCCGGGCTATCATGCAAAGTCCCAGTTATTCCGGAAGATTAGCAAAATGGGCGATCGAACTAAGCAAGCATAACATCAAACAACGAAGCAGAGTACAAGGCTTTCGTAGCAGGGAACTCGCTGTAAGTCTCAGAATAAAATCTCTCCACTGGTTACATAGATTCACAGTTAGTAGCCAGTCAATGTAACAGAGAATACACGACAAAAGATTCAAGAATGGGAAGCTTCCTCTAGTTGGTGAAGGAACACATGGCGAAGTTCAACAACATTGAATTAACCAATATACCACGTGGAGAAAATACCGCCACAGATGTGCTGGCCGCCCTGGCTTCTACATCAGACCTATTGGTGAAGCGAGCACCCAACGACAAACATGGTAATGCCCATCCTGGATGATAACAGCCAACCAAGCAAAGCTACTAGCAATCAGGCTGATCCTGAAGTCGCGACAACTTCATAACTGGATTGGCGGAAACTAATCATTCGATATATCCAGCACGAGACATTACCAGAAGATCAATGGCAAACTCGGAAACACAAAATCCAAAGTGCCAGATACTACATGAGAGAAGATCAGTTGTACAAATGTAGTTGCAACGGACTATAACTACGATGTACAAATTCCAACGAGGCTAAAATACTTCTTACTGAAATCCATGAAGGGTCATGCAACAACCATTCAGGAGGATGGGCCTTGGCCATCAAGATCAAACGGCAAGGGTACTATTGGCCCACAATGGTCGGGGAAAGCGATGAATATTCCAAAAGATGCAAAAAATGCCATTGACACGCGCTTGCCATACATCAACCGACGAAAGCCTTAGGTTTAGTTGTCGTTCCTTATTCCTTTATGCGATGGGAAATGGATATCATCGAGCCAATGGAGCCGTCTGGGACACAAAAACACAAATTCATACTCGTCCTCACAGATTACATCATGAAATGGATGTAAGCGGAATGGTATTTGCAAATCACTCGAGAAACCGTGAAGACCTTCCTATGGAGAAACAACATATGCAGGCAAGGACTCCCAAAGGATATCGTGACTGACAATGGAACCAACCTAACCTTAAAACACGTTAAGGCGCTACGCAAAGATGGAGAAATTTGACTGACAATGTCCACACCATGGTATCCTTGGGCTAACGGATAGGCGGAAGCAACTACCAAAACCATCCTGAATAATCTTAAAAAGCGCCTACACTCCGGAAAAATCAAAATGGGCCAAAAAGCTCCCAACAATACCATGGACTTATAGAACCACACTGCGATGCGCCACTAAAGAGATATCACTCTCCCTTGCCTTCGGTATAGAAGCCATAATATCAATTGAAGTATTGGTTCCAAGCATAAAAAGGACGTTCAGCCACGGCAGTGAGTAACTCAATAACGAAATGGTGGAAGATAACTTGGACTTCATGGAAGAAAGGAGAGACCTCACAATGGTAAGAATGCAGAACTACCAACAGATTGCCACAAGATATTACAACGTCAAGGTCAAGGAAAAGAGATTCAAGAAAAGGAAACTCGTGTTTAGAAAGGTCTTCAAAAACATAAAAGAACTCAATGCCGGAAAGCTTAGAGCGAACTGGGAAGGACCCTACCGCATACCAAAGATCGTTCAAGATGGAGTATACATGTTAGAGGTGCCAAAGACAAAAAGACTTGTGGTTAATGCTTGGAACGCTGTCCACTTAAAAAGATAATAGCCCTAAAGGGGATAATGACGTACGTAATAAAGGCACAAAATGCATGTAATAAATCGAACTACAGTTAAGGTTTGATCCCTTCGCGGTACGTAGGCCGCTTGCTTCAAGCGAGTCCAGCTATATTAAAATAAAAAAATATATATACTAAAAAGCAAAGTATAGAAGAATACAAGTAGACGATCAAAAGCTAGAAGGCAAATAAAAGTATTGGAAATAACATCCAAGTAAAAATACATGGGAAAAAGAAAAGGAAAAAACACAACGGGTACCAACGAATCTGCTCGCTCAGAACAATGGCAACTAATAGATCTGCTAGATCAAGACGCTAAGCAGAATCCCCTGAGTTACCTCCCATAATAGCAGTACCAGGATCTTCCAGAGCCAGTTCCATGACAGTAGTAACGAGAACCCCCAGAACCACGCCCGTAAGCTCCTGCACCGCATCGTCAGAAGCACCGCTAGCAGCAAGACGATCACCACCTTAAAAACCTGCAAGAGGCGAAGGGCTGGTAGAAAATTCGCATCTTAACTCCCTCAACATCGCCTCAATAGTTAAGTCAGGATTCTCAAGCTCCTTAAGGCGAGCCTCTTCCTCATTAGCACAAGCCTTAAGCTTAGCACACTCCAAACACAAGATCGAATGGACCAGCCTGGATAGACTTAGTAAGGCGAATGTTGTTCACAAACAGGTGAAACCTGAATTCGACCCCACTTAGCCTTAAAAGCCCTGAAAGGGTTAAGGAAGGATGCATCTTGCCAAACAGCCTCAGTAGCGAAAACACTGTTCCGATCAACAAGTTCGCTATTCCTAGCAGCAAGAGATTTCCTATCAACCTCTAAGGATCAAAGAAACTTTTCCAAGCTAGTAACTTGGACTCTAACACGCACATGAATTTTCTGGCTAACGTTAACTCCACCGGAGTAGCCTCGAGATGAGCCAGGATAATGGTATCAGATACAAACGTTTTGGAAAGGGAACATGACATGTTCACAAACCACGCATAAACAAGAAGTTGAGATAGGAGCAGAAAAGACTATAAATGCTCAATCAAATACCCAAATATAGTCATTCAACATATCTTCCTAAGCCTCCCTCACCTTCATCTGCTCAAAAGAAGGGAGAGCGGAGTCCGCTTTCCGACTCATATAGAAATCGGAAGCAATTGTGTGGGACTCCCCATAGGTCGGAAACTCGTACCAGCCCGACGAATAACCAGTCAGACCATCAGAACTGGGCCTCGTATATGCAAGAGTCCTACTAGGATCAACCTTAGTATGGGTGCGCTTTGCCGGAGGAAAAGAGCCCAAAAACTGGGTTTCGACCTCGAGAGTTCGGGGCACACTCCCTTGAGGAGAATCAACAGCAGCAGGCACATTATCCCGCATACAAGAAAAGCAAGGTATGTCTAAAACAAGCAGAATATTAAAATATTAACCAACATACATCGTTGAAATGAAAAAAGTACTAACCTGAGCCCACTTCGAAGTGAGCAGGAGCTGGAACGACGAGAGTTTTCTCAATAAGAGACAGAATGGAAAAAGGGAGCGCACTGCGATTATTGAGATAATGGTGCCAGTTATCAACTAAACATTTTTTCATGCGATCTAACGTAAAGGAGTCCCACAAATGGCCACCTTGAATTTTGTAACAAATCTCTTCGGATCCTCGACGGAGAAACTCAAGGTAAGCTGCTAGAAAAAGGGAAAACAACATGAAAATCACGAACCATAAATAGCACAATCTAAAAAAAACTCGCTCTGACTAGAAGTTCTACGCCACTGTCTCAAAAGTGCCCCGGGAAGAGAATCGCCGATAGTATTCGGGGTGACCTTGAAGAAAAAATCCAATCAGGATCCCTGCCAAGAAATCCCGCAATTACATTCAACTCATTCTTATTCAAAAAATAAAGAAAGTGAGCCGCATGCTTGATGGTATACAGAGAAAGGAGGTCGTTAGGACCAAAAGTGATTCCCTCTTCCATAACACGAACGTAAAAACCCAGAACAATATAACCAAAAAGGGGACAAAGTTGGGATAAAGGAAACTGCAACTTAGCCACAAAATAGACAAGGACGGGTGGAAGTAGAAAAGAAAGAGAACATTTTTCAAAAGAAAAAAAGTGTAAGCATAAACAAAACTCTCACGCACATTCTCCGGAGATCTATCTTCTAGAGCCTCCCAAGCGACGAATCTGATGCCAAGCTCCTGCTGCCATCGATGGAGGGACTCATTCATAAAAACTGACCTTAGATGAGGACCACATGTAACACCCCGGTCCGATCTAGACCAGAAAAGATACCGATGCGTTTTCAAGCCGACGAGCCAAGGGATCGGAAACACATTCGGTCCTTGACCTAAGCTCGAACACACATCCCGTCCTAACATCTCAAGGCTTTGCAACCCGAAACGATAGTCTGTTAGTTTACTCCGGACCAAGGCTAAGCACATATGTGAACCAATTTACATGAAAACACTTGTACCATTTTACAAAACGTTTACAAAACAAAACCAAATCCTCGGCCGAGTTTAGAATAACTTTACAAACCGCAACATTACATACATTTGAAAAAGAAGAAAATCTACACCGACTTCCTAAGCTTTCCTTCGCTGTCTAAGGGTTCTTACTACGGTCACCTGCAAAAGGAAAGTGAGACAACATTCGTTATCATCACGCACATATTAATAAATCATCACGCATCACCACACACATTCGTTATACAACCTTTACTCACATACAACCAACATGTAAAACAACACCTACCATTTCCCATAACCTTTATCAACCTACAACCCCACCATATCCTTAACATAACAATTCCATAATTCTTACTAGCTACCCAACCATTTATCTGTTACCAAAGTATCTCTCATTCACGACAAAAACACTAGCACCTTATCAACAACGTGGCCAATCATCTATTCATCCATCCCAACATATTCAAGTTATTAACATATCATTCACATACCATTATCGGTTAACACGAGTTGAACTATCGTATCAACATGATCCATCACAACTATCACACAACACATGGCCACATAATCACGCAACTACTCACAATCAACATACGGACAACGACTAACGATTCATCACGACAAATACACGATCATGTTACAATCCTCTAAACCAATTCATTACATAATAACTGACACAAAATCACATCCCCTTTTGCAGTCTTAATCACAAACTCACCTCGTTTGCTCCTTCCTTTAATCGGTGGGCTTATGCGGATTGGTTCTCCTTTTCAAGTACTAATCTCCTATACTTTCATTAATGATTTATTAAGGATTTTAACAGCAATTTTGGCAGCAATTCACTAAGAATTTCTCTACCTTTCTCATGAGCTTATCCTCGTATTTATAAGTGGTTTAAGTTAGTAGCTTAACCAAGCTCACTAGGAGTTTAACCACACAAGCTATTAGGTGATTAAGTGCTCCTAAATCATGCCAAGTGTCATCCTAATGACACATGATTGTTTACTTAAAAGCCTAAGCTTCCTCTTGAGCTCTTAGTCTTGGTTTAATTCCGCAATATTCTCGAGCACGTCAAATCCCGAGCCCGCAATTCCCAACACTTGGTCCTAAAACCTTCTCCATTACTTTTTAGACAATTATGCCTCTCTCGTGACCACCTTAAACATTTCTCGTTCTTAGTTATCCACTCCTGACCAAATTTCCTGACAAATTATCCGATAACTGAACTTCAGCTCATTTTCTTTTTCCTCGCGACCTACTAGTCGGATCGCAGTCGTGGCACTATATTCTCCCCCCTTATTAGAATTCGTCTTGAATTCTATCATCTCACTATAGTCTTTCCATGTCCTCAAGCAGTTGGGGGTGATTCGCCCGAAACTCCTTTTCATTCTCCCAAGTTACTATGATCCGATCATGTTTTCCCCAAAACACTTGGATCTGAGGAATCTCTCGAGTTTTAAGCTTTTTGATCCATCGTTCTCCCACACAGATCGGTCCTTCTGGATAGGTTAAAATGCTACAAAGATTTTCCATTCTTTGTGGTTCTATCACATTTGGATCGGGAACATATTTTTGTAGCATCGAGACATGAAATACCGGGTGTAATGCCATGTCCGAGGGCAAATCCAATCGGTACGCTAGCTCTTCGACCCTATCCTGGATGCGGTACGGTCCAATATGACAAGTCACTAGTTTCTCGACCTTCCCAAATCTATCTATTCCCTTTTGGGCAGCTACCTTTAGGTACACCCAATCCCTTACTTGGAAAACAATTTCTCGTCGGTGTTGATCAGCATATTTCTTTTGCTGATCTTGGGCCTTTTTCATATTCTCCTTCACTATCTTAATCTTTTTCGATAGTTTCCTTAACTACACTTGGCCCATACAATCCTCTTTCTCATACCTCCGTCCAACATAGAGGGATTCTACACAGTCGTCCATACAATGCTTCATAAGGCGAGACGCCAATACTCGAATGATAGCTATTGTTGTACGAGAATTCCACCAACGGTAGGTAACACTCCGATGTACCTCCATAATCCAAGATACAAAGACGTAGCATGTCCTCCAACGTACGGTTCGTCCGTTTCGTTTATCCATCGGTCTCGGGACGGAAGGCCGTACTCATAAATATTTTCGTTCCTAGCACTTGTTGGAACGCTCTCTAAAACTATGTCGTAAATTATGGGTCTCTGTCTGACATGATATTGGCTGGACCGCTATGTAACCGTATTATTTTCTTTAAGTACAACTCCGGTAAAGTCGGAACCTTATCCGTCGACTTTACCAACAAAAGGTGTGTGGATTTGGTCAATCGATCCACTATGACCCAAATCGTATCATTTATTCTCCCCGGTGCGGTAGGTAATCCTGTGATAAAGTCCATTGCAACCGCTTCCCATTTCCATTTTGGGATCGGCAAACTCTGAAGTAATCCCCTGGGAACCTGATGTTCCACCTTGACTTGCTGACACACTTGACACTTGACACTGAGATACTTATCTCGTAATTAATCGTTTAAGCCCAGGCCAATGGTAGTACCTTCGGATGTCTCAGTACATCTTTGTACTACCCGGGTGTATGCTGAGTAAGGAACTATGAGCCTTCCTCAAAACCTCTTCTCTTAAACTGTGACTTTGAGGTACGGTGATTTGGCCTTTTAAAAGCAACGTCCCGTCGTCCGCTAAGTGATATACGCTTTCATTGTTCTCTCCTTTCCGCAACGTCTCTATTAATACTCTCAACTTCAGATCTTCCTTTTGTGCATCGCGTATCCTTCGAATCAAGCTGGCTTGATTCACAGCTTGAATCCCCAATGGTTCGCCTTTTTGCCTGCAAGTGCGGTTATCTGTACCGTCTTGAGTTCGGCCACTAATGCTCCTAAGTCCGCGATTATGTCTACATCTGTCTTGCGTCGACTTAGTGCATCCACAACGACATTCGCTTTCTCGGGATGATAGTTAATTTCAAGGTCATAGTCTGTGATAAACTCCATCCATCTCCTTTGCTGAAGATTCAAGTCCGGTTGTGTAAACAAATACTTAAGGCTCTTATGGTCGGTCTGGATCTCCACCTTCTCACCATATAAGTAGGACTGCCATAACTTAAGAGCAAACATAACCGCAGCCATCTCTAGATCATGTGTCGGATAGTTCTCTTCGTGCCTTCTCAATTGTCGGAACGCATACACAATGACTTTATCGCCTTGCATCAATTAACATCCTAGTCCTATCCGAGACTCATTCGTATATACCCTATACGGCTTCCCCGGTTCGGTAAGGACAATGTGGGTGCTAAGGTTAGACCTTGCTTTAATTGACTAAACGCCTCGCTTCGGCCTCTTCCGTCCACTTAAAGGTAACTCCATTCCCCGTAAGGCGAGTTAACGGTTTCGCTATACTTGAAAAGTTTTTCACGAATTTCTTATAATATCCCGCAAGTCCTAAGAAACTTCCCACCTTCATGGCATTCGTCGGTCGTGGCCAATCTTGTACGACTTTAACCTTTTCAGGATCTACTGATACTCCTTGCACGGATACCTTATGCCCCAAGAATCCAAACTCTCTCTTCCAAAAGCTACACTTACTAAACTTCGCTAAAAGTTTATGATTCTTCAAATGTTGTAACACTTTCCTTAAGTGTTTCGCATGATCCTCAGTGCTTCGGGAATAGATGAGGATATCATCAATGAAGATGACGACAAAGTCATCCAAATATTCTCTAAAGACTTCGTTCATAAGTCTCATGAATATCGCATGAGCATTGGTTAATCCAAACGGCATTACCACGAATTCATATTGCCAATACCTCGTCCTAAATGCCGTCTTATGAATGTCTTTCTCAGTAATCGAATTTGATGGTATCCCGATGCCAAATCTATTATCGAGAACCAAGTCGCCCCTTGCAACTGATCCAACAACTCATCAATCCTCAACAACGGATACTTGTCCTAGTCACTTTGTTTATCCCCCGGTAGTCGATACACAATCTCATGCATCTATCCTTTTTCTTTACAAACAAATATCGGAGCTTCCCACGGCGATGAACTAGGTCGGATGAATCCTTTCTCCATCAGATCCTCTAACTACTTCTTTAACTCCGTTAGTTCGGCCGAAGCCATTCGATAAGGGACCTTTGCTATCAGGGCCATACCCGGTTCTAACATAATGGTAAAAGGATTACTCCGAGGTGGAGGTAATCCTTCTAACGGCGCAAATACATCCGAAAACTCTTTAAAAATTGGAATTGAGTCTAATTCATCTTCCTTTCTCGGGCCTACTTCCACTGTATTCAACATCACTAAGTACACTTCCCCCCTTTCTAGTTCGTTTTCCATCTGTAAAGCTGTTACTATTGAGATTCCTGCAATATGGCGAATCCCATTGTATACACACGTTGACCCTCTCCATCTTTCAACGTTACTAGGCCTTTATAACAGTCAATACTCGCCCGAAACTTCCACAACTAATCCATTCCCAAAATAACCTCATGTTGCTCTAACGGTAATATCAGGAGGTTAGCCGGGAGTACTATCGTCTCAAACTCAATCGGTACTTCAAGCGCTAGCTCGGGCATGAAGGGTCTGAGTTCTCGGTGTTCTAATCGGTACATCTACTTCTACAACTACAAAGGTTCCCTCGAACCTTCTCGTAACCTCGGGTGATACAAAACTATGTGTCGCACCCGAATAAAACAACACATTAGTGGAAACTCTACCAACACTTATCGACCCTACCATATCACATCAACACTTTCATACACCAAAAACAAACATCGCATACACCAACACATTTAATCACACAATCACTTAAGTTAGTACTTACTCGCAATAGGCCCTTTGACGGGCTGGGAAGAGCTAGGCTGGGAAGAGCTAGGCTAGGAAGAGCTAAGCTTATCAATGCCTAAAGTGTAAACTCTTGCTACACTTGCTTGTCGCTTAGGAGCGGGTCTTGCCGATGCTCGGTCAAGATGGCCTACCGGATGAGTTCGTGGGCACGAGGTCGCGTAATGTCCACGTTCTCCACAAGTGAAACACGTGATATCTCGTGGAACAGTCGGACGATCTCGCATTTGGACATCCTCTCGCTACATGGCCTCAGCTATTACACAACTGACAGAATAGCAAGTCCCTCGGGTCTCGGACTGACATACGAGCACATCTCGGTCCTTGTCCTCTACCTTGCCCAAAAAATCTTCCACTTTGATGATCTTGTGGGTTATATCGATAACCTGGTCTACTCGCGGGTGATGGAAAAGTCGGCCTAGACATCACTGCTTGCTCCGCCGCTATACATTCCTCCATATTCACTGCTCTTTCTATGGCTTTATACATGTCACTAAACTGTACAACTTACAACCGACTCCAAATGGCGTGTTGTAAACCTTGCATAAATCTCCAAATCATGGCGGGTTCATCTATACTCATATCCCACACAAACCTTCCCAACCTCACAAACTCCGCCTCGTACTCCCGAACGGTCCGACTCCCTTGTTGCAATTGTAGAAACTGCACCTCTAATCGATCTCGTGCCTCCATCGGAAAGTACTTCCTCTCAAACTCCCGTCAAAACTCAGCCCACGTAGTAATGCTTCCTTGGTAATGGTTCTCCACATTCTGCCACCAATAGTCCACATCACGATCCAAATAGTACACCACCATATCCTTCTTAAAACTCTCAGGATATCTCATCGCATTGAAGTTTCTTTGCATGCTACGGAGCCAATTGTCTGCCACGATTGGATCTGTGCTTCCCGAAAACCGGATTGTACCTAAATTTTGCATCGCCGACACTATCATCAAGAAGTCGGGTTGCGCCATTACCCGGGGTCCATCCACTCTATCCATAATATGATCACCATACACTGTCCGAGGTTCCCTCCTATGGCTCCGTTTAAGTCCTCGGTTGGACACACGGCATACGGGCTTGGTCTACGGTACAAAAGTCTCAACGGCTGTTCTATCCGTCACGTTGAACCAATAACGTGTGCCACTCACATTCTGTCCCCTTGTGTCCTGAGTCCGTGACTCCTCCAGCTTAAAATTATCAGCCCACGACTCATCACTCGATCCACCCGACGACTCATCCGGATACCACTTGGCATTCCGATGATCCGGCCTCTCCGACTCATAAATGGGTATCCTACAGGCAGGTGGCATCTATAAAATACGTTGTTAGTACCTAATTAACATACTAACAAGGAAAGCTAAATGATTTCCTATCTTTTTGCAAAACTCTTTTCGACAAGTTTAAAACCGAAAAACAAGTTCCATACGTGCTGAGCATAAAACATGCTCTGATACCAACTCTGTAACATCCCCGGTCCGATTAGACCGGAAACGCTACCGATGCGTTTTCAAGCCGACGAGCCAAGGGATCCGAAACACATTCGGTCCTTGAACTAAACTCGAACACACATCCCGTCCTAACAATCACAATCACCATTCACAACCAACCTCAATCATGTTCACAAGATAACATTACACAACGATTAACTCACGCACATATCAATAAGTCATCACGCATCACCACACACATTCGTTATACAACCTTTACTCATATACAACCAACACGTAAAACAACACCTACCATTTCCCATAAATCTGATGCCAAGTTCCTGCTGCCATTGATCTAGGGACTTATTCATAAAAACCGACCTTAGATGAGGACCGCTTGTAACACCCCCAGTCTGATCTACACCGAAAATGCTACCAATGAGTTTTCAAGTCGACGAGCCAAGGGATCCGAAACATATTCAGTCCTTGACCTAAGCTCGAACACATATCCCATTCTAACGTCTCAAAGCTTTGCAACCCGAAACGATAGTCCGTTAGTTTGCCCCATACCAAGGCTAAGCACATATGCGTACCAATTTACATAAAAACACTTGTACCATTTTCAAAAACGTTTACAAAACAAAACCAAATCCTCGGCCGAGTTTAGAATAACTTTACAAACCGCAACAGTTACATATATTTGGAAGAAGAGAAAATCTACACCGGCTTTCTACGCTTTCCTTTGCAGTCTAAGGGTTCTTACTCCGGTTACCTGCAAAAGGAAAGTGAGACGTGAGCAAACACTTGCTCAGCGAGTATGGGAACTACCACTAGGCAACGTTACACACGATAATACATATCAGCAAACGCATCAACATAACTCACAAACACACCACCTTTATTCACCATTCACAAAAACTTGCAGACCGATCACAATGCAATACCAACAATCCGCATTACCAGTCCGTCACACACACCTCAACCCACTGCGGATCAGTCTCAACGCAATACCGATAATCCGCGTTGTCGGTCCACCACGCACCACATACACACAGTACGGGTTGTACCACATCACATGCTTCACGTACCCTCAACAGTACGAAGCCACAATCACATTCACATTCTCATTCTGCTTCTCGTACACTCAACGGTATGAAGCCACAATCACATTCACATTCTCATTCCACTTCACGTACCCTCAACGGTACGAAGCCACAATCACATTCACATTCTCATTTCGCTTTATGTACCCTTAACGGTACAAAGCCACAATCACCTTCACATTCTTATTCCGCTTCACGTACCTTCAACAGTACGAAGCCACAATCACATTCACATTCTCATTCTGCTTCACGTACCCTCAACGGTACGAAGCCATAATCACATTCACATTCTCATTCTCATTCCGCTTCACTTACTCTCAATGGTACGAAGCCACAATCACATTCACATTCTCATTCTGCTTCACGTACCTTCAACGGTACGAAGCCACAATCACATTCACATTCTCATTCCGCTTCACGTACCCTCAACGGTACAAAGCCACAATCACATTCACATTCTCATTCCACTTCACGTACCCTCAACAGTTCAAAGCCACAATCACCTTCACATTCTTATTCCACTACACGTACCCTCAATGGTACGAAGCCACAATCACCTTCACATTCTCATTCCGCTTCATGTACCCTCAACAGTACGAAGCCACAATCACAATCACCATCCACAATAAACCTCAATCATGTGCACAAGATAACATTACACAACAATAAACTCACGCACATATTAATAAGTCATCACGTATCACCACACACATTCGTTATACAACCTTTACTCACATACAACCAACACGTAAAACAACACCTACCATTTCCCATAACCTTTATCAACCTACAACTCCACCATATCCTTAACATAACAATTCCATAATTCTTACTAACTACCCAACCATTTATCCGTTACCAAAGTATCTCTCATTCACGACAAGGACACTAGCACCTTATCAACAACGTGGCCAATCATCTATTCATCCATCCCAACACATTCAAGTTATTAACATATCATTCACATACCATTATCGGTTAACGCGAGTTGAACTATCGTATCAACATGATCCATCACAACTATCACAAAACACATGGCCACACAATCACGTAACTACTCACGATATTCAAGCTAATATACTCCAATAATTTTGATTTCAATACTCAACATCTAACATGATTAAACACAATGGTCTCACACTCAACATACGGACAACGACTAACGATTCATCACGACAAACACACGATCATGTTACGATCCTCTAAACCAATTCATTACATAATAACTGACACAAAATTACATCCCCTTTTGCAGTCTTAACCACAAACTCACCTCGTTTGTTCCTTCATTTAATCGATGGGCTTATGCGGATTGGTTCTCCTTTTCAAGCACTGATCTCCTATACTTTCATTAATGATTTACTAAGGATTTTAACCGCAATTTTGGTAGCAATTCACTAAGAATTTCTCTACCTTTCTCATGAGCTTATCCTCATATTTATAAGTTGTTGAAGCTAATAGCTTAACAAAACTCACTAGGAGTTTAACCACACAAGCTATTAGGTGATTAAGTGCTCCTAAATCATGCCAAGTGTCATCCTAATGACACATGATTGTTTACTTAAAACCTAAGCTTCCTCTTGAGCTCTTAGTCTCGGTTTAATTCCGCAACATTCCCGAGCACGTCAATTTCCGACACTTGGTCCTAAAACCTTCCCCGTTACTTTTTAGACACTTTTGTCTCTCTCGTGACCAGTTTAAATATTTTTCGTTCTTAGTTATCCACTCTTGACCAAATTTCTTGACAAATTATCTAATAACTGAACTTCAACTCATTTCCTTTTTCCTCACGACCTACTAGTCGGATCGCAGTCTGGGCACTACACCGCCTATGTCAGTCACATCTTTTAGAAGCCTCATCTTATTGGAAGACTTCTTATAGGATGAAGCACGTTTTAAATTATCTAAAGGGAAAAGCCTTGTCAACCAAGGATAGCAAACTAGCAGTAAGATATCCCAGACTGATGGAATTTCTCTCGCTCTCGCTCATAAATACCAGAACCCAGGAAATCAAAGCATAGAAAAAATTTCAAGAATAAAAGGAAGTAAGAGAGAATACCTTGAGTGAAAATTGCCAAGGACTATGAAGCGCATATGCAAGTAATGAGAACAAAAAAAAACCTTTGAAGTCCCACAATCTTAACCGTCAAGAGATCGAACAATGAAAGTTCTAAACAGTCAAAACCGACATCAATCTTGAGAGCTGACTGAAGCAATGTCTACATTCCTGCCAAAACTCAAAAAGGCCCATGCTGGCCCAATAAAAATCATGGCCAAAAAGGCCTAAACACACAAAAACACGGCCGTACAATAAAATGCCGAATTTTAGGCAAAAGCCACAAAGCAAAAACTACAAAAGAAAAAGACAGATAAACAGAAATGATCGCGATCAACTTAAAAAGAAAATAATAATTTCATTCAAAAGAAAAAGAAATAACAGATTACGAATAAAAAACCCCTTCGGGAACAAAAGCGATAAAGTAATGTCAAAAATTCAAAACAACAAAAGAAAAAAAAAAGAGTGTAAGCTCCTAATCAATACAATGAGGAGATCACAAACCAGAACCTCCACCTGGCTCGTGGTTCGAATCCAAAGGATCATATCCCACCAGACTCTCAGGGGTAGCCTCTACGCTTAAATCGTAGATGTCAAGTCTAGGACCTCTCACCCCCATAAAGGAAGCATGAGCAACCACACGTTGTAGCCTCATCCCTTATAGGTAGTCTTCACTAATGTCACCGCCATGAAGTCAGACAATAGTCTCTAAGCTTGCTTCAGCAGCCGCAAAGACCTTGGCGTACTCAAACTCCTCGACATTCTAGTCAAAAATCTCTTTGACTTTCCCCAAGGCCCTCAAATATTTCTTAGCGGTCAACGCGCATGCTTCACTCACAGCCTTGGCAATATTTTCCTCCTTCGAGGCGGTTAACACCCGCTTATCCTTTTCCAAGCGAACACCTTCTTGGCAGAAGAAATACACTTCACAGTAATAGTTTTCAGCTCTTCCTCCCGCTTTGCCACCGTCTCAGTCATGTGTGCTAAGCAAGCAGTAAGGTCATCAAAAGAACGACCATCCCCACCAGAGGATAAATGAGGCACCTCAACATGATGCGCTTCGTATTGCCCAACCAAACGAGCTATGGTCTCGAGCACCTGAACCAAACAGGTAAACAACATTTTTAACAAAAAAAGAGAGCAAAAGAAAAAGGAAAACAACCGAGAAGCCATGACACATACCAGACTAAGGCCAAACATAGTCTCCTGAGACAAGCAAAATAGGAAAGTTCTCAGAGATGATCAAATGCCGAAGAGCATCTAAGGAATACACCCCGACAAAGGGTGGTTCAGGAGCACCATGGGTTGCTTCTCCTCACGACGCCTTGGATCATTGCGAGCCCGCTTGGAAAAATGCTCCTCAATATGGGTCACAAGCCTCTCAGAGGGATCCCAGCACCTAAACCCATGATCTCCTCATAGCAAGGAGGGTCACGAGCCCTCTTTGATGAACCTTAAGGAGGAGTGTCACGAGGGGTCTTAAAATGTAATGAAGAGCGTAGACGAACGTGCCTAGAATCTGAGGAACGAGAGGGACGTTCTGAAAAAAAAGAACAGTTAGCATAAACACACCAAAGTACACAAGAAAGCTAGAAACAAGTATCAATGAGACATAATACCTCCACGATGCTCGGGACGAGCATGAATGCAGAACGAATATCAAAAAAACTGCCAACCATAGGGTTTGGGAGCTAAGGGGCAAAGAGCGCAACAGATCCTCTCGGTTGTGAAAGAATTCCAAGAAAAATCCCCCTTCTTAAGTTCAAAAATGGTCTTCAAATTTCGAGCGGGATAAAGCTCGACAGCAGCTACGAAACACAAGAAAAACGGGTTACAAAAAATAACAAATAACAGGGAAAAGAGGAAACAAAGCTCAAAAGCCAAAAGGACAACCAAGCTTTCACCCCTATTGAGAAAGGATTGAGCTGAAAGGATATTTCCCAAGAGTGGTGGAGGATTTTTGAAACCAAAATCTTTTCTCCTTCCACTTATCGTCACGATCTGAAGTATTCTCGATCCTGTCGAGGGAGAAGTGCAGTAGCACGGGTAAGTATCACCCTGACGCTTATGCAAGATCACATGGCAAAAATAGAGTAAAGAATGAGGACATAACAGAACGTTTAACTCCTTCGCAAGGGTGAAAAGAACTAACACCTAGCGAAGGAGAGAAGGGTACAACTGACCCAAAGCAATACAGAGTTCCCACAAAAGTAGGAGAAGACATTCAGCGATAGGGAATAAAAGACCTCAACGATCAAAATAGACCGAAGAGGCATAAACGTCCCACTATAGCACATCTCTGGCTTAAACTCCGGAGAGGAACCTAAGAGGTCAACATTATAAGGGATATCGCTGCAAGACCTAATATGGTCCAAATCAAGGGGAGACATCCCCAAAACACGCCCCGAAAAGTAAGGAGAGCAGTTGATGATGAGTGAGACGACATACTTGAGATCAGAAAGGAAATCAGAGTGAAATTGTTTTGGAGAAAATGAAGAGAAAAATTCGTCGAAGACAAGAATATAGAAAAAGGAGTATGAATGATTATGACATATAAGAAACAACGGATGTTAAAGCGTGAGAAGATGGTAAAACGACAGTTGTAGCTAGGACAAGTTTCTATGAACCCACTACTCCACGCGCTTTATACATACACACAAGAGAAAACAACCGTCGATCTAATAACAGAGGGAAATCAGACCATTAATTTCAAAAAGGGTAGAGTTCCAATTTCAAAATAAAATAAAAGGATAAGGAATCACTTCATTATTCTCTCGCATTCAAATAAGGAAGCTGGGGGGCTACTATTGATGGATGGGCATGAAATCGTTAGGCTCCTTATCGAAATAACTTGAGTAAAAGATGGACTTAAACATAGTAGAGAGCAAGCCCAGAAAACATCAGAAGAAAGAATCACAGACTAGAATCAACGTGTTGATGAATAAGGAAACGATATCTTACCAATTGGAGAATATCAGTGCGTTTGCAAATAAGTAAATTAGATCTCGTCAATCAGAGAAGATTGATATGCGCCATAATGACGACATGGATTCCGATCAATCCGGAAAGAATAAAAGAATCAAGATATTTCACAAGATATGAAGAATAAAAGGGGTTATAAATATCGAGATCATCAAACCAAGAAATACATAGAAAATCACACTAAGAAAGTCATAAGAATCAGCGAGTCCGAAATCAAGAAAAGAGTTCGGCTCTCAGCAAAATAAATCATTCTCACTTGTATTTGTTTGTTGAATTCATTTATACAATTTTGTTTTTACATAAACATTAACTAATTGACATAAATTGTAAAAAATGTTTTTATCAACATGTATTTTTCAATTGCAATTTGATTTTTTTATACATAATAATATAATCTAGCATAGTATTGTTTGAAATTCAAAAATTGGATTATGTTCTTATTTGGTAACTTTCGGTTCTCAAACCCGAACCGAAACTACATTGTTACACTATATTTAGTGTCAACTAGTTTTGGTTCCTATTTGATAACTTTCAGTTCTCCGAATCGAACCAAGAACTGAAGGTTTTTAAAAGTTGGAAGCGAACGGTTCTTTTCTAGAAAACAAAATTTTTGGAGTTCAATTCGGTTTTTTTATTCCAGTTATTATGCTCATGCTTACACCTAAATTTGTAAATCCCATGGTTAAAAGTATGGTTAAAAGTATAGTTTCCACAAAATAATCACCTGCCTAACTTTTTTTTAGTAGAAACTACTAGGGTTGGGTTAATGGGTTAACCGGTTCTAATTGAATAACTCAATTCGCCAAAATCGATTAACTGGGTTGTGTTAACCGATCAGATTTAAGTTTAATTTTAATCAGTTATCGGGTCGGTTCGGTTCAGTATTTCTTAATCGAATTAAACCAAAATTAATCAGAATAGCCAACATTTTGATTTTAGGGTTTACTCTTCCACTTTCACTTCTTCGTTTCTTCTTTCTTCGAGCTCTCCTCTCTCGTCTCTCGTGATTTCTTTGAGCTTCGTTTCGATTTCGTCTTAGGCTTCCGAGTTCTTTGATTTCTTCGAGTTCTTCCGAGTCCTTCTTACCTTCTTCTCGAGCTCTCTCTCTCTCAATCTCTCTCACGATCATCGCCTTCTCTTCATTTCTTTCGTCTCCCCACGCGATTTCTTTTCTTCTTCTGCCTTCTCTTCATTTCTTCTTCCTTCTTCCTACAAGATTACTTCTTCTTGGTTCTTACGGCGGATTTCGAGTTAAAAGGTAATTGAATTCGATTTAGGGTTTGTCTCGATTTAGGGTTTCAATTCGATTTATGTTTGTCTTTGTTTGATTAAGCTTTTAAGAGACCGTGGCAAAATAAACCCTTATTTTGAATAACCTAATGCATTTTTGTAACATTACAGATAGTTTTCGTATGCCCCGGGAACGTAGCTGCACTTGAGGATTCCTTTTCTAGTTTGGTTTTAGCTCGAAGATAAAGAAGAGTAGGTGAGTCATTTCCACTCTGCATTTCCACTTTGTTTTTCTGTTTTCTCTTGTAAGTGTTTAATCGATAACTTGTTCTGTGTTTGTGTGAGTTCTGCTACTTGAATACTTAGTAAAAATTGAATACTTAGTGAGAATTGAATTATGAAATTATCTCTTCGATGTCTTTTCCAAGTCTTTGGCTGATTCTCTACCACAATCTTCACCTATAGAGGACAATCGTGATCTCTTTATATTTCCACACGTCTCTCATTGTCTATATAAATGCATAAACATGAAACATTTAGTTCAG
Source organism: Lepidium didymum (assembly GCA_963920545.1). NCBI lineage: Eukaryota > Viridiplantae > Streptophyta > Magnoliopsida > Brassicales > Brassicaceae > Lepidium > Lepidium didymum. The sequence goes on from OY986979.1 coordinate 14,219,187, forward strand.
TAAAAAACAATGGCATCTTCTAAAGTCTCTTCCATGATTCTCTTCGTCATTTTTCTTCTTCTTCTTCTTCTTGTGTTTTGGCATATGGATGAAGTCCGTGGTGCACGGATGGAATTTCACAAACTCAGTAATTATTGTCTTATAGTATTTCTAACTTATTACCATATTACTTTATTAATTAGGTTTGTCTTACAATCTTAAAGTATTTGTAACTTAGTGAGTACTCAATCTTTGAATCTCCTTTTCTTTCTTTTTGCAATTTGTTTTTTTTTGATGGACCAGGAAAAGAGAAGATTGTGGTCAATATTGATCATAGACAGTTGTTTGTGTTTTGGTCATTGTGGTCAATATTGATCAGAGACAGTTGTTTGTGTTTTGGTCTGGTCAGTGACAACATACTAAAGATCGGTTTTATCTTGTTTCAAGAAAAGAGAAGATTGTGGTCAATATTGATCATTTCTCTTCTTTGTAGCTAACTTGTCGCCGGTGACACACAATCTATCAGTGAGTTTTAGCTCTGTTTTATTGAGTTTAAATTATAGTACAAAGGTAAGAATGTTTGCTCAAGTTCGAATTTCTCTTTTTATTCCGATTTGTTTCTGATAGCCTGGTAACATAGACAGTTTGTGCTTACAAATGTTGATCAGTGTTTGCTAAAGATTGGTTCTGTGTCTTTAATTAGTAAGTGCATAAGTCTCATCTCGGGTTGTTGACCTTTGTAGGATGCCTAATTTGTTTGATAATTACTTGTACCTGCTAATTGCCATGTTAACTGCTTTCTGAATATTTGTTTACATTTATTTTTGCTGCTAATTGCCATGTACACAAATGTTGATATGTGTGTTAAAGTTTCTCTGGTTTTGTTCACAATGTTGACTTTAATTGTTTGCTACAACGTCCAAGGTGTTTTTTGTTTTGTGTTTTCCTATAAGTCCAAGGTGTTTTGTGTTTTATGTTTTCCTTTTCTAGCTTGTTATGTGTTTGTGTGAGTTCTGCAACTAGTTTTTATGAGGTTTGTTCTCATCTGTTTTGACTCCTTATGGCAAGAGTAAGCATGATTCAATAAAACCAGAACAATAAAACCTGCAATTGTTTTGTTTGTGTTGTTCTGCAGATGGATCTGTTTAGTTTTTACCCTACATGGTCGAAGTATTGGTTTGCACACAACAATGGTTAAGGTGCACGTTCAAGGTTGAAGCTGAAGTTGCAAACCTCAGCCAAAATGATTGACGAAATTGACTTATTTGACTCACTTGGTAAGTGTGTGTCAGTTCTATTATGTAATTTCTACTTACATAATAAACTAACTATGTCTACTTACATGATACAAATGCTCGAAATTCTAAAACCACAGCAGCTGAAGTGAGAAACAAGTGAAGTGATGATTTGTTGGTAAGTGTTTATACTTTATTGTTATCACCTTGTTGAATGTTGGCTTCTTGGTTTGTGTTTGATTATTTACTTTGTCTTATTGGTTTGTGTTTGATTGGAGAATAGCGATGGTCACGGGAACTAATGGTTATGAAGCTTAGACATTTCGACGAAAACTTTGTGTAATTCAATTTCCGTTTGTACTATTTAGCTATTTGGTAATTTACAATCTCAAATACAATTTCGGTTTTTGTTTGTCAAAATCTGTTTTTTCGGTTTTGGATTATCTAATTCGGTTTGTTCGGTTTTGGATTATAGAATTTGGTTTGTTCGGTTTATTCGGTTTATTTTTATTCGGTTTGTTCGGTTTTATTGTAAGAATCAAAAGTTTTTGGATTTCTTTAGTATAATTCGATTTCAATTCGGTTTAAGCACAAATTTTGGTTCAAACCGAGAACCGAATAACCCGATCCGAATAAAGATTCGGTTCAATTTGGCTAAAACTGCAAATTCCGTTTAACTTGATAAACCGATTAATCCGACCCATTTAAACCGACTAAACCGAACGCCCATCCCTAGAAACTTCCTGCGTAATTTATTTTATTAGTAATGTCCTAAAATTCCTTATTCTTAACGTAAGAATGTTCTAAAATCTGCGCCTCCTAGAAACGATCCGAATCCGGGAAAACGGATCCACCTGGTCTAAGAAACAGGAAAAGGCGTATCGCTATCAACGACTAAGCTTTAGAAACTTCCGACATTCCTCACGCGCCGTTCGCCGGCTTTGATCGTCTTCACCTCTATTGCTATCGGTCTCACCGGCTTCCTTTTCGGCCTCTCCACTATTCTATTCCCGGGTCTTCGGTTATCCGGCAGAACTTGCCTCACTAACTTCCCTCCGAAGACGCTACGAGTTGTCTGGGATGTCGCTGGAAATCGTATCGTTAATGACGCTGGCGGCGAAGTGAAGAGGCACAAGGTGATGGGATTCGTCGGAATTCAGACCGGATTCAAATCAGCTCGCCGGAGACGAGCGCTCAGGAATACTTGGATGCCGTCCGACCCACAAGGGCTTCGACGGTGCTGATTCATTCTTCTCTTAAATCTCGATTGATTCATTTCTGCTAACTTTATGGTTCTCTGGAATCAATTTGTCAGAAAGATTGAACTTTTGCATCATATATATTAGTTTGATATGGATTTTTAATAGCACTCCCTAGACGGAATCTGATCATTGATCTTCTGATGACCTTTGAGGCTTTTATCTTCAGTGCTTTCATTGAATCTTGGGACTTACTCTATTTCACTGAAAACTACTACTCTCTGCAGCTTGGAAGAATCAACAGGATTGGCAATCAGGTTTATTATAGGCAAAACCAAAAATGAGGCCAAAATGACTGAGCTTAGAAGGGAAATCGCTGAATTCGATGACTTTATACTGCTTGATATCGGGGAGTACAGTAACCTCCCCTACAAAACGTTAGTTAAAAACTAATACTTTTAATGTTCACTTCTCATTTGACTGATAACACGAAAAACTCTTGATCCATGGTTTTTGTTACTGGTGGGCATTTGGGTACCCGAACCCGATCTTTCGGGTTTCGGGTATTTTGGGTTTAGGCAAAGAGGACCCAATTGGGTATTTTGTAAGTTCGGGTCGGGTTCAGGTTTAAGAAGTTCGGGTTCGGATGGGTTCGAGTCTGTAGAAGAGAACCCGATTAATACCCGAACATATATAAATTTCGGGTCCGGTTCGGGTATTTTCAAAACCCAAACCAAAAATGTGTTTATGTATCTGGTTTCGGGTCTGTTTTGTGTCTGGTTCGGGTTCGGTTCGAGTATTTTCAAAACTCAAACCAAAAATGTGTTTATGTGTCCGGTTCGTATCCGGTTCGGGTTTGGTTTGGGTCTAGTTCGGGTCCAACACATTAAATTTCGGTTATTTTCGGTTTACTTTAGGTTTCGGATTTTACCCGAACTTGACCCGAAACCCGAAGTACTCAAATGACCATATCCGATCGGGTATTCGTTAAGACCCGTACCCAATCCGAAGTCGATTTTTCGGATCGGGTTCGGGTTCGGATCCGGGTTTCGGATCTATTGCCCATGCCTAGTTTTTGTTGTACAGTTTGGCATTCTTCAAAGCTGCATACGCCCTATATGCTTCAGAATTCTATGTCAAAGCTGATGATGATATATGTTTGAGGCCTGGTAATTGATTGCATTCTCTATATTTACACCTCAATCCGTGTCTTCAGGAAAGTTATGGATTTCATAAGAGGCTGCTATAGTCACTCGCAGACATACCTTGGATGCCTGAAAAAAGGTCCGGTTTTCACTGATCCAAAACTCAAATGGTAAAGACAATAACAACTTATACTGAAGAACTAACAGAGCTCGTGAATCATGCTTCTCTTTTGAAAAGTTATGAGAGAAGAAATGACTAATCACCTGAAAATTGCTGGAAATCGGTTGGAATTATGCAGGTACGAACCTTTGGCAAATCTGCTCGGGCAGGAATACTTTCTTCATGCTTATGGTCCCATATATGCTCTTTCTGCTGATGTTGTCACAAGTTTGGTAGCCCTCAAGAACAAAAGGCAAGTTTTGTCTCCCCATTATTATTCGTCTTTAAAGTCTCCACGAGTGATATACTACGATTAGGAACAGTCTTTTTGTTTAACAAGGTGAGAAATTTTCCCAAAATACAGTTTCAGGATGTTTAGCAACGAGGACGTGACGATAGGTGCGTGGATGCTGGCAATGAATGTTAACCACGAGAACCATCACACCCTTTGTGAACCAGCGTGCTCACCACACTCCATTGCTGTTTGGGATATACCAAAATGCTCAGGTTCATTTTTCTCTGTCCCAGTCTTAAGGAATGGATCTAAAGTCACAACAATTGATCACAACTTGGATTAAAATGTTACTGGTGCAGGCATTTGTAACCCAGAGAAAAGGATGTTGGAACTTCACAAGCTAGAAAGCTGCTCAAAGAGTCCGACTTTACCATCGGATTATGAGTGATTAACCTTCTTATATATGTCCTTGAGTGATCGAAGATCCGAAGGGTAAGACTTGGCAGGTCTCTTACTCTGACATGTCCGCCACTGAAGTTGCGTCACACAGATTGTGCAAGCCTTTCGGTGGCAATGCCAGAACAGCGGCGAGAGTTGACCCTTCGCTTACACGACTTTATGTGCTAAAAACCAGGACTAGTGAATTTTGTCACACATTTTTTGGTTGATTCCTTGTTGTACAAGTATGAGATTGAGAACTGATTGCAGTTTTAACACATGTAACATTTGTGGCGTCTTATGCAAATACAAAACCTAAACGGAATCATCGCCGACTAATCTACATGACTAATACATAAATGCAACGAATCTGCATGTGTATTGTCTATGTTTATTGCCATGTATACGTTACATGTGTTATACTCCTAGGTTTATAATTGATATGCGTACACGGAATTGCTTGTATAGTCTAATACTTGACAAAACAGAAGTTTGGAAATAACAGAATGAACAGAACCAAATCCATATGATTATCTTTTCATTGAGATTAGTGGGGTCATTAGTTTACTAATTACTTATAATCGAAAGCCAAGATAGCTGATTATTTAATCAGAGCCAAATTTTGTGAAGGTTCACATTTTTTATATAATTGTATAATAGAGGCTTGCGTGGACATAGTCAAAGCGTAAGCCACGAGAAGGATTCAGTCAAGACTTTAGATTTTAATATTAAAAATAGCTTAAACCATATCCTAAATTTATTCTCAAATCGCAAAATTGAGATCAATACTGACACTTAGTTTTCATTTGACTAGGCAAAATCTGCTAAAATTCCATAATAAAACGAAGATATACATCCATTTTATCATTTATTTATTTTTTAACTTCATTTTTTCATTTATTTAAAATAAAAATAAAAATACAACTTCTATTCCTCATAACTTAAATATATTTATATACGGAGGGAATATATATATATATATTAACGGAACTCCGTTTAACCGAGATTTTTATTTTTGTTTTTAAGTAAATAAAAGAAATTATTTAATAGATGACATTCACTTGCTCTTCGTCTCCTTCCTCTCCTCCTCTGTTCTATTCTTCTCTGCAACTTTCTCTCCCTCTCGGAGACACACTCACACATTCATTGATACGCTTCAATCATTGACGTCATTGTTTATGCTCTCCTCCTCTCCCGTCGATGCATTGTTTTAGATTAGATCTGATACGCCATTGATGGTCATTGTTCTGAATTTCTCTTGGAGAGATTCAGTGATCATAATCAAGGTATATTCTTTTATTTATAATTTTGGTGAAACTCAATGTTAAGGTCAAACAAAACTGCACCGGAACCAGAATGTGTCGCCCATAAGTTTGGGGACTCATTGAAAATGAAAGATAATAAGCCAGATACTATTAATGTCGATGTTGGATCACCAGTTACTCCGCTTCAGAATCGACCAAGTGGACTTACCTCCACAAGTAGTTTCAGTTCGAGCTCGTCTGGATCGGTTACGGGTCACGCTGGACATATGCCTTCAAGAAAATCGGATTCAGGTCGAACCATTGCCTCTGCCGCTAAATCTTCTAAGTCAAGCAATACCTGTGGCGCTAAAAGCAATAGCAGCTCGAAAACTTCAAATGGAAACATAAGACCGGGTTTAGGTACAGCAAAAGCATCAGGTAAAAGCTCAAGTGCGGTGCAACCGGTCAAGATACTTCCGGCTGGGAACTTATTTCCATCGGGGAAGGTCCAAATCACAGGCATGACTCAAGGGATTCCAAAAAGCATGGTTCTTGAACCACGAGCCAAATCGTATGGCTATGGTAGCATTATACGAGGAAGCAACTTCTCTCCCGCCAAGCCAACTATCTCTGCTTCTTCTTCTTCTTCTTCCTCTTGTTTGCCTGTAGCTATCCGTAGCTCTACCGATGAACCTGGTCCTAACATAGATACGTTTTGGAAAATAGCGATTTCTGGTTCTAATCCTGAAGAAATCAAGACAATTGGAAACGAAATGTTCAAAAAGGGTTCTTTCACTGAGGCTTTGAAGTTGTACGATCGAGCCATTGAACTCTCACCCACTAATGCCACTTACCATAGCAATCGAGCAGCTGTATTGTCACGTTTGGGTCATATTGGAGAAGCTGTGAATGAGTGTGTAGAAGCTATTAGATTGGATCCAAATTTTGCAAGGGCACATCACCGTTTAGCCTCATTGCTTCTTAGGTAAAACAGAGAATTGCTTATACAATTTTGATAGAGAATACGATATATAATCATTTCTTGTTGCAGATTAGGTCAGGTCGATAATGCAGGGATACACTTTTATTCTGTGGAGGAACCATCAGATCCCATTGTCGTGAGGATGCTTCAAGAAGTAGATAAACACTTGACCAAATGTACAAATGCAAGAAGACGAGGTGATTGGAATATTGTTTTGACAGAAGTAACTGCAGCTATGGAGTCTGGAGCTGATTCTTCTCCTGAGGTTATACAAACAAACATTCTTGTCTTCTTTAGTTTATGTTACCTTATTAATAATCAGTATCAAACGTTTTTAAGTATGTTACACGTCTCAAATCTGCAGCTAGCTATGTGTAAAGTTGAAGCACTACTGAAACTCCAACAATTCGATGATGCTCAATTAGGCCTAGCATTTGTTCCAAAAGTAGAACCATACCCAACCTCTTTTTCACAGACTCGGTTTTTTGATATGATATGTGAAGCTTACACATCTTTTGTCAAATCTCAAATGGACTTGGCGTTAGGAAGGTGAGATTTAGAGACCTGTTGATTGACTATTAGTTTATTGTTATGTTCATGGGTGAAAAATAGTGAAGAGCAGATGACGATCCTGCAGGTTTGAAAATGCAATTACAGCTGCAGAGAAAGCTTCAGAGATCGATCCACAAAACTATGAAGTTGAAACGTTATATAGGAATGTTAGATTGATTATTAGGGCGCGTGATCGTGGTAACAATCTTTATGAATCAGAAAGATACACTGAAGCAAGCTCAGCTTATACAGAAGGCCTTAAGTTTGATCCATCCAATGCCACTCTATTATCTCATAGAGCAGATTGTTTCTTTAAAGTTGGGATGTGGGAAAGCTCAATCGCAGATTGTAATCATGCATTGCTCATTCTACCAAGTTACACAAAGCCTCGCCTTCAAAGGGCTGCTTCATACAGCAAGGTAAAATCTATCTGCTATGTCTTGGTTTTGACTTTTCACAAGTTATAAGCTTCTTCATGTGAAATTGTAGCTAGAAAGATGGGCTGAAGCAGTGAGCGATTATGAGATCTTAAGAAAGGAACTGCCTTATGATAAGAAAGTTGCTGAATGTTTATTTCACTCTCAAGTTGCATTGAAGAAATCTCGCGGTGAAGTAGTTCTAAACATGGAATTTGGAGGTGAAGTTGAGGAAATTTTTAGTCTCGAGGAGTTGAAGGCTGCATTGACCCGTCCTGGTAAGGAACATGTAAAACTTGTCTGCTCTTAGAAAATATTGAAGTATTCTTATTAACTTGTTTTATACTTTAATGGCAGGAGTTTCCATTGTACACTTTTTTAGAGCCTCTGATGAACAATGCAATGAGATGTCTGATTTCATGGATGCACTATGTGTTCGTTACCCATCTCTGCATTTCCTCAAGGTAAAAAGAAACTTACAAACATGTGTTTATGTAATTAGAGAACAAGTAAACTTACTTCTGAAAATGTTCTTCAATAGGTGGAGATTATAAATTGTCCTGCAGTGTGTGATGCAGAGAAAGTGAGAGTTGTACCAACATTCAAGATATATAAACTTGGGATTCGAATGAAAGAGATTGTGTGTCCAAGCAAGGAAACACTAGAGAAATCAGTGAGGCACTATGGCCTTTAGCTAACTCAAAACACATTACTTTTCACACACACACATACAAAAAGAAGAAAAGAAAACTTGTCAATGATCTTTCACGCTTAAGGTTTAGGTTAGAGAATCATTTAATTTCCGATTTGATTCATCCATTGAAAGAGGGATTAGTAAATAGAGAAATTTTGTGGCTACTTAGATGATGAAACCATAGAAAATAAACGAAGAGACAGTTTTCCATCTTTAGAATTTCTTCTTCTTTAATCTATGATGAGGTTGCTTGCAACACACACAATACAAGATGGCTTCACGTGGTTATAACACTCGCTTGGTTCGGGTCTTTACGCTCGTGCAGACCAAATGCGAGCCGTGTGTCTTAAACAGCCAAAAACAAAATGTGCCGTTTTCGCAACGTACCTCCCTTCTTTAACGGCATACTTTTATAAACATGCCTGCCGTTTCAGGGACCACATTCAGACTTCAGACGACGTGTAATTTACACGAGTCATCGAACTGTGTATTAACTAATGTAAAATGTTTTTTTGGTATTCTTAGACAGACAGAGAGGAGAGACAAAAAGACAAAGAAGATTAACATTAAATCTCACCGTCTCTGTTTTTGTTTCCAGAAAGAGAGCAGTAATAGTTTCATACAATTGAAGAATTAAAACGGTGGATACATAAAGTAAGCTGAAATCCGACCGTAATTACTTATTATAAGTAAAAAGAGCTTAATTAAAACGGAGAGTAGAAAAGAGCTATTTCAAAGTTTTTGTTTCCTCTCACTGAATGACTCACTCACTTAACCGGTGTTTTGCAATCCTGCGGCAATACCCTTCATGGTTAAGATGAGTGTGTCCTCAAGTCCAGGAGCATATTCGCTTGTGGGGTTAAGCGTTATGAGCTCTTGTGCTGATTTACTTGATTGCATGATTTCTTTGGATATATGTGGTCGGAGAGTCACATTGTAGTTTGGATCACGGATCCTCTTCAATGTGTAGGCTTGGCAAACATTGAGGGTAGTAATGTAAGAGTCACGCAACCTAAGTCTCTGTTTCAAGTAAGGATCTCCTTCAAGAAGGTCTTCGTGTCCAGCAGTCTGCAACAAATGTTGATTTTAATTAATGCTGTCCAGAAACAATCATAATGAGTACGAAACAGAGGACTCTGTTATACCTGTAGGACGAGGCTTTTTGTTTCTTCAAAGTTGGCTCTGAGTTTCTCTCCAAAAGCCCACAAATCCTCTGAGACAAGAAGCTTATCATACAAAGCAGCGATTCCTGGGTCTCCCTTGGCGAACACCATTTCTATTAGATCGATGGTGACTCGGAAAAACGGCCAGTGTTTGTACATATCTTGCAGCATGTGGAGGTTTCTCACATCTTTCTTGATCGCTGACCTAATAGCTGCTCCGAATCCTAACCATACAGGAAGATGGAATCTTGTTTGCGTCCAGGCAAAGATCCATGGGATTGCACGTAGAGATTCGATCCCACCGCTCGGTTTTCGCTTTGATGGTCTGCTTCCGATGTTCATACGTCCATACTCTAGCTCCGGAGTAGCCTGCAAACCAAACCAACGAATTGAGTTACTTAAAACACTCAAAAAACTTTAGTGAATTTTGGATTGATGTCAATGGGTACTTACAAGGCGGAAGTACTCGACAAATCGCGGTTCTTGGAAAACAACAGATCGGTACTCCTCAGTTGCAACAACGGCCATTTCATCTAGCAAAGCACGCCACTCGGTTTTGGGTGAAATCGGAGGGTTCATTCCATGCTCTAGAGTAGCAGCTGTAAAACGCTGAAGTGTTCTAAAGCATAAGTGTTCCTCTCCAAATGATTGCTCAATTACCTCACCCTGAACCGTGACTCTAAGAGAGCCATTAACAGTATCCGGTGGCTGAGACAAGATAGCCAGATGAGTAGGACCACCTCCTCTTCCGACTGTGCCACCACGGCCATGGAACATTGTGAGCTTCACTCCATATTCCTTAGCAACCTTTACTAGCTCTTCTTGAGCTTTATATAACTCCCAAGCAGCTGAGAGACGCCCAGCATCTTTCCCTGAATCTGAGTAACCAATCATAACCTCTTGTTTACCGTTAATACGGTTTTTGTACCAGTCTATAGAAAAGAGTCTTGCAACAGCGGCAGGAGCTGCTTCAAGATCAGCTAGCTTCTCAAAGAGTGGAACAACTCTAAGTGGCTTTTTCACATGGCATTCACGCTGTAATAGCTCTACCGCAAGCACATCACTAGGTGAAGTTGCCATAGATATAATGTAAGCTCCAAAACAATCCGAAGGCAGCTCGGATATGACTTTAAATGTATTCAGGACATCAGCAATTTCTTCAGTTTTAGGAAGATCAGGTCCGAAAAGTGGGCGCTTGCCGCTTAGTTCAGCTAGAAGCCATTCCTGTCGATCTTCTTCAGACCAGTCTCTATAGGAGGAACCGATGTCCAAATGCTTGGTAATAGCATCCAAGACATCTGTGTGGCGTTCAGACTCTTGCCTAATGTCAAGTCTCACCATGGAGAGTCCAAAGGTAGAGATTTGCCTCAAGAAATCAAGAAGGCTCCCATCAGCTATAGGGCGGTCACCACATGAACATAGTGATCGGTAACAGAGCTCAAGAGGCTCCAAGAACTGCGTAAGTAGAACAAAAAAACAGTAAACACAAATTCTAATGGCATGAACTAACAATTTGTTAAAATCAGGAAACAATTCAGTAAATAAACAAATTAAGAGTATATAGAGGTTGCTTACCTCTTCGACATTGGTGAAAGTAGCTTCTTCGTGGATGTCTGAAATACCGTTACTCAGCAACTGACGAGAGCGTTCACGTGTGTGATACAACTTATCCCTCACATCACCAAGAATCACACGATAAGGCTCAGTTGGAGGAATTGTCTTCCAAAATTCTGCATTAAGTTAAAAATTACTTCAGAATGCAAAAGCAGTTCTATTGTATATGTATGTGTTTCCTTTCCAATCTTGCAATTAGAAAATATCCAAAGAAGGTTTTCTGCTTCTATCTAACCTATGTAATGTTTTGCTGCATCTTTCCTTGAGTTCCTGTGGAGTTCATCGGCCCGCGCACGGAACTCATCAGTGCAACGCCACATAGATAACTGCCAAAAGGAAAAATGAATCAATCAAGAGAAACTTATAGGAGGAAATTCGTAAAATGAGGAGATTCTAGAAGAGATAATAACCTCAAACATCAGATTCTCGATTTGGTTATAGTAGAGATTGGCAGCCATCATTCTAGCCAATAAGCACACATCTCTAGTGACCTCAGGTGTGACCCTTGGATTACCTAAAATTCAGGTAAGCCATTTAGAGAGGGTGAACATGAGGAATCACGAGAGACATTTTTTGTTTGTCAATAATCCGAAAAATGCATGTACCATCACGATCACCGCCCATCCATGATGAGAATTGAATCAATGGGGCATTGTAAGGAACACGTTCATTAATCCCAATGTTTTTCAGTGCTGTGTCCACACGGCGCAAGAACTTGGGGACACCTTTCCAGATAGTCTCGTGGAAATAGCTCATTCCAGCTCTCATTTCATCTTGTGGGGTTGGAGGGGTTCTTCTAATCTCATCTGTTCGGAATGCAGCTTGAATCTAAACAAAATGGGGGAATTTAAAGGGCCAATCTTTCCATTATTTTCTGAGGATAATATCAAATTAACATACTGCAATCCAATGAGGTTGAGTTTTACCTCTCTCTGCAGAGACTCATCAAGCTCCTGCTTGTCATCAGGAGTAATGTCCTTTGCATACAGTTGAGCAAGACAGTCTCTTATCCTGAGAAAGCATTTAAGGTCAGGTCAATACACAAGCAAAAAGAGTTTTCTTGTTCTCTCCAGAAAACATAAGTCGAAAACTAACCTCCCATGCTTCTGAAGCAATGATCTACGCACAGCCTGAGTAGGATGAGCAGTCAAAACCAGATCCACAGTCTGATTCTTCAGGGCATCAAAAATCTCTTCAGGAGATTTACCAAGATAAGAAACGAGTCTCCTGAACGTCTCTTCGATATCTGATTCAGTAGTTGCAGAGCTCTCATCAACAAAATCACCCTTCTTCAGCTTTTTAATCCTGCGGCGGTAAGCAATCTGCACTTCCTCAGCCAAGTTGGCTAAGTTAAGCATGTGAGAGAAGGCCTTGGAGATAACAATGGAGTCCCCAGGATCCAAACTCGTTAAAACACTCCCTAGTTCCTCAAGCTTCTTAGGGTCACGTTTCCCTTCATACTCAGCAGAAAGCTCGTATAGTTCTTGAACCTGAACACAAAGACCATTTCATCAATTTGTCTTTGAATCTAAATATAACCAAACAAACAAAGTTCCATTTCACAAGCAATTGCAGATCACATAACGGGAAGATTTAGATGAACCAGAAATTCCCCACAACATAACCAACACATCAACTCAATCTGATTTAAAATTCAAAATAATCTCTAACCAATTCACCATTGACGGTAACCGGAAAACAGAAATCGAAACAAAGATAAGATTTTTAGGATCTATAGCAAATGGGTTTCGATTAAATCAGATTGAGCAAAAAAGAAGAATATGTACCGTCTCACGTAGATCTCCTCCGTGTAAATCCCAGAGAATGTCGAGAAACCGATCAAGGAGAAGAGCATCATATTCAATAAGCTTATCGTCTTCGCTCACTTTAGCAGGAACCAGTTGCCGAAGCTGAGCATCAATTGATGACAACTTTTCTACGCTCCGACCCGCCATTATCGCCGATCAATTAACTCTCCACTTCTGAGAGTTCTTCTGTAATCATCAGATCAAGGAAGATTGCTTTTTAGAAAAAATAAAATAGATTCGAGAAACAAAACAAATGCAACCCAACTCACCTAGAGAATAGTGAATTTGTTAAACTGGTCGAGAAGAAAATTTTTAGTTGAATGAAACAAACCTAAAAATCTGCTGATATTACGGGATAAAAAGCAAATCCAAGTTGGAGAAAGACTATCGATAAAGCGAAGGTTTTTGTGAAAAAATAGAAACTGATTCAGAGATGATACCAAGAAGCTTGCAGACTCCACTATATATATTTATAGGTGAAGTGCGCGCTTTCGCAAGACTTTTTTCATTTCATTACTTTTTCTACTATTTAATTTTAACTATAGTCTTTTTCAAAAAAAACTATAGTCTTTTTTTCTTCAAATCATATTTTTATTTGACTATTCTATTTTTGAATTAAATTAATTTACCGCTTTTTATCAAAAAGAAAAATTTCTTCAATTCCGTATTATTTTATAGTGTAAAGAACAATACTCAAGAATATTCTATTTTTTAGATATTCAAGACAACATTATTAACTTTTTTGCTAATTCGCAATATGTGGACTGGAAATATAAAACTTTAACTGAAATAGAGATCTAAACTGTAAGTTTAAGTGGGCAAAGATCGTATAGAATGTTAATTTTATTAATTGTAACAGAAAAATATGGAAATACTTTTGAATAGATTTTGTATGAATCTTATGCTTTGGTAAAAAAGATAATTGTTTGGTAATGGAAAAGAAATGAAGAAGAACTAGAAGATCGTACGAGCTCGTGAATGCATTTTGTGAACCGATCTCTGACACAAACTTTCACATACGATCAAGTTGCCTTTCAATACATTTTAGATACTCAGAAGTGAGCAGAACCCTTAATTCACTCTTTTTATTTTTCCCTAATTCTTTACTTATTATTTATTTAGATAATTATCTAATTACATTTCATTTTTTATTTTTATATCAAAAGTAAAGCGGTACAACCGTATCACTCTTCGTCAATTATTTGCATACGAAATGAAAATATAATACATTATTTAAGGTATTAATTAAAGGGAAAATTGTGTGCTATGCCATCTTTAAAAAGAAAATTGTGTGTGATGTCCTCATAAATATTTTCTTTTGTTTTTGTCACAATAGGGTAGAAGAGGATATAACGAAATGACGAGAATACCCCTGGCCGATGGTTTCTTAATTGGCGGGATGAAGTAGAAGATTTATGTTCTCTACGTTTGGTGAATGTGGTAATGGATGATATTTTTTATAATGATTTTTTTAAATGGGTGTAATATATAAAGGAAGTTGCCAAATGTGAGAGTTGAAAGGAAAATGGGCGGGACAAAGTAGAAGATGTTTGTTCTCAACGTCTGGTGAATGTGGTAATGGATGATTTTTTTTTTTGGGAAAATTATATATAATGCCATCTTAAATCTTAAAATTATGCCCCATGCCACCAATATGAGAGTGAGTGCTTCATTTGATGGAGATCAATTCAGTTTCTGGAAATGTTTGGCTCATAAGATGTAAATGTTGGTTAAGTAGTGTTGAGTTATGGCCGAAAATGTGAAATAGTTTAAGTTGTAGATTGTTTGTTTTGTTGTGTGGGTGGTTCCTTTTGTTGTTTCGTAATGTACGGGTAAATAGTAGTTGTAATATTATGTACGTTCTTTTGGTGTTTGGTAATGAAGGCAAAAATGATAGTTGTGATATAGTACGAAATCAGACGTTTTTCCAGGACAAGTGCATGGGGACGTCTAGTATGGACAATATATGGGATTGTATTCCATGCATTGATGTAGTTTGTGATGAAAATTGATGTCATAGGCATTGTAAGAGTCTACGAAATGTAAGGTAAAAATTAGAATTAAATGAGAGGACGTATAAGGTAGATGCAAAGAACGAGGTAGTAGTACAAATCAAACGTTTTTCCAGGACAAGTGCATGGAGACGTCTAGTATAGACAATAAAAAAGGTAAAATCGTCTTTCTACATCAGATGAGGGGGCTAAAAATAAGAAACTAAATCGAAGGCATTGGATGCAATTTCAGGAAAAAAGAGAACACTTGATGCAATTTATTTTTAATTAAACCCTATTGTGGCTAATAATGGAATATTGGCATCACTGAATATGTCATTAAAGTATGTACACAAGTCAAACAAGTTCGAAGATTCGGTTCAGTTTTAGATTTATTAGCTTCCCAGTATCACATTTGAAATATAGATCGTATGCATTTCTGACATATATAATATTAAAATGTCGTTTCAAAATATCGAAATATTAGAGGTTGGGCTGTTTAATGTTGTGGAATAAGTGAAAGTGTAGTATTAGAAAAATGGCTCTTGAGTAGACTGATTCGTTTAAACATATATCATCACTGAACCTTTTGTATATTTTTATGGGTTTATATAAATCATGCCGTCTTCTTGATTGAAATTTAGCGAGAATGCTGAATAAATTATAAAGAAAACTTTGTAGTTTTATGTATAGATGGCTTTATAGGTGGACTAAAGAAAGAACAAAATTCAATTATTGGATAATCTATTAGATAAAGTAGTGCATAGTGGTTAAGTGTGGGGTCAGCGTCGGTGATAATTTGGTTGACGTATTAGATGATAGTTAACATTATTTATCAGAATCATTCGAGGAGGGTCACGACAAAAGTGTTCAATTTATACTTCTCTCTTCTAATTTTTATTGTTTTAATATTACAAGTGGGATGATTCACGAACCCAAATATGGTTAAGCCACTCTTCAAACTTTGTTTCTTGAAATTTCATTTATGACTTAAGATCACATAAACTAATCATATTATCCATTATTCTTTTTGGATCAAATTGTATGCTCTTGATTTTCTCTTTTTAAATAGATTTGAAAAGAAATTTTGTCTAATGTTATAAAGTATTTCAGAATTGTCAAAAAAACCACAGTTGGAATGATTTAGTGTGAAATTCCCTTTTATAGCCATTAAGGACAGTAACTAATTACAAATACTAGTTAAGAACCCATGCTACCAGCGGGACAATATTTATAGATAAATTTATTTGATATTCGATTCCTCAAATAATTTTTTTATTGTAATATAAGTACATTATTGTGCAGAGAATGGAACGTTTTGTACTGGTTATATCTTGGGAATGAGAATGATCCCTAACAGGAGTTTGAGATTTCAAAATGTCAAAACAGATTATGGCACAATGCATCTATATTGACAAGGAGATGGAATATTGTGACCTTAAACAGCGCATTAACAAAGAATTTGAAACAGGAAGTGCATGTATTTCGATAGCATACTATGTCCCTACTGATTTGTCTCTTTTCTCCTCCTGGAAAATACCACCAGCAGCAATAGCAATAGCAAAATTAAACCGAAATAAATAACTTCAATAATCAGGAGATTCGAATCAGCTACTCACGAACCTCGAACTGATCTGGAAAAGAGGAAAAGGAGGGGTGAGTATAAATACTCAGTGAAGAGATCACTTCTGCCAACTGAGACTTAAAGTTTTAGCCTAATTAAAGCAAATCTATCATAACCAGAGAAAGCAAACATATACAACTCGTATTTTTCAACGAGTTGTACCTAACATGTCGGACTACCGTAGCAACCAACTCTACACATATCGGCTCAACCATTCTCTAGATGGTTTCAGAGCCCTCGGTTGGGAGACCACGGCCCAAAGCTCGATCCTCCCTAGCACGTCAACGGTTTTTAGGCTGAAGCGTTCCCATCGACCGACTCTAGACCATCTGTCTCTTTTTCGCAGGAATGCCGACATGTAGCCAAATATTTATTCCGCGTCACCACTCTTTAAGAGATAGCTTTCCAACATACTTTAAATATTTCTTTTTCTCTTTAACAACTCAAAATATTATTTAATCTCTACCATTTCCATATCACAATTATAATCAAATAATCATTTATATATATTTATATAATATTTCATACAACTATCCTAATATCAAACAATCACACAATTACTAAAATTATTATTCATATAATGTAATATAATATAATATCTATTTTTATTTATATATTAATATTTATTCTTATTAAAATACCTTAATAATTATTTAAATAAAATGATAGACTAACCCTAATTAAATTAAAACTAAAAGTCTCACAGATCACGTCTTCACCTTGATTGGCCGGTAAATCGATCAAAAAACGCATGAAAAATAAGCCCAATCACAAAACCCAGCAGATACCTTCATGCACAAGCAACATACAAGAATTAGGGTTTTTCACTAAACAATATAGATGATACTTGCGGGTTAAGCTACATGATTTCTGATCAAACCTTACCAAGATTTGAAGATTCGACGGTCCCTTTGCCTTCTTGGATGTGTCCTCTATCCAAAAACAGCTTCGATCTAGCATTCCTTGCTTAAATCTATTCAGATTTTGTCCCTAAACATGCCAAGTCGAGCACAAAGTTTTAGAACATAACTCATATTTTCTCTAAGTCTGAAACTAAAAATAGATTTTGCCTTTTACTTTAATCTGATTGTAAGTTTGGGTCTCACAATTCTCCCCCAAGCCGTTCGTCAATCGGAGCTATATTGAGAGAGTTACGATCAGATTAAGGTAAGAGGCAAAATCTGTTTTCAGTTCAGACTTAGAGAAAATCAGAGTTATGTTCTAAAACTCTATGTTCGACTTGACATGTTTAGGGACAAAATCTGAATAGCTTGATCACCCAATCGAGGGCTCTGAAGACATCTAGAAGATGGTTGAGCCGATGTGTTTAGAGTTGGTTGCTACGGCAGTCCGACATGTTTGGTACAACTCGTTGAAAAACACGAGTTGTATATGTTTGCTTTCTCTGGTTAGGATAGATTTGCTTTAATTAGGCTAAAACTTTAAGCCTCAGTGGGCAGAAGTGATCTCTTCACTGAGTACTTATACTCACCTCTCCTTTTTCCCTTTTCCAGATCAGTTCGAGGTTAGTGAGTAGCTGGTTCGAGTCTTCTGATTATTGAAGTTATTATTTAGGTTTAATTTCGCTTCTTTTAGATGAGATTTTCAAATATTTTCTTTATTTTTAATATTTTTTATTTAATAAGTTTTATGTAAGATTTTGGGACCACTTTTGAATTAAATTAATAAAGTATTAATTTGACACTGAATAACATGATGTCTCAAAAGTTGAGAGACAGATGTTATAAGTTTAAAGAAGATGAAAGTTATAACAGCAAGACTTACACACACCTTCGACATTTCAACACAACAAGATTATAGCAAGAAAGCTCCTTGCAAGGTCATAGCACATATGTTGAAATATAAATTAATATGCAAATGGCCAAAATGATCCTAGAGCTGTTGAGATACCTGGAATTGTGTTCGAGCAGTTACGCGTTTCTATCGCTTAAATGAAAGGATGGAAAACTAAAGAAAAGGTAGTCACCAAGGCAAGAGGGAGTGCAGAAGGAAGCTATGTACTTCTACAAAACTATTTACCCCCAACTCATGGAAAGTAACCCCAGGACAGTCACAAGCCTTGAAACTCGGAATGGAGGAACATGGAGATCAAAATTTAAATACCTCTTCTTCGCATTTGGCGCTTGTATACAAGCAGCGAGATATATGTGGTCGGTAGTAGTGGTTGACGCAACCTCAATCAAAGACAAATTTAAAGGCTCATTATTAACAACAAGTTTTTTTTATGGGAACTTCAGAATAATGCATTTAGGGTTTGGCGTAGTTGACAGTGAAAATGATTAGTCCTAGTCTTGGTCCTTCAAACAATTACGAACAACACTGCATGACGCTTACGACTTAGTATTCGTCTCTAACCGCCACAATTCCATTTATGCTGCTCTCCGAACAGTTTATCCTAAGGCAAAACATGCCTTTAGGTTTCCTTATCATGATGATCTTAATATCATTCGCTTATGTTGTTTCTATGATGATTAGAGACTAGATAATTTGATATATTCATGGATGAGTAGGTTGTAGGTGGTTTAGGATGCCTTTAGTTATCTAAAGCTTATTTTCTTTGATCCATATTATTTTTGTGTTCTTCTCGTAATTTAGCTTGATCACTTAAATCTGACTAAGCTAGACAAGTTTTTGCCAGATAGGTTTTTGATATTTTGTCTGAATGGCCGATCTTATGCCTTGTAAAATTAGAACAATGGCAGTTGCAACCTACGCGTGAGGAGGCTAGTAGATTGAATGCTGTTTCTTGCCTTTTTAGATATAGTTAACGACAGTTTAAATCTGATTCTAGTTCAGTCTAGTAGTGGATGCACCACGACAGTGGCTCTGCCTACATTTGAACCTTTATGCTAATGGTTGATCTTACTCCAAGGATCATCTTCTTGCTTGATTCAGATTTTCCGCCTTCTTTTATATTTCCTTCCTATGTTTTCTATTTTGTGTTTATTTCAATTAAGTTAAAGGACATTTATTTGCATATATGTTTACCAACATGCTTAACTACCTACATTACATAGTTTGCGTAATCCATGTCCTTGTTCTATAGTCTTTGTGGGTTCGATGCTTACTTCCTACAAACGACACCGTTAATCTTGTGGTGCTGAGTAACACTGAGGTAAAACTTATTCTCAATCAAAATCCTAAGAGGAAGAGATAATTTTTAGACTTTTAGCGGTATAGCCAGCTTTCAGGGTATATGTGCTTTGTGTATGACTAATGAAAAGACTCTGAGTTTTTCTTGTGTCTAGATTGGTTTTTTTCTTAGACAACATAGACACAATCAACATGAGAACACGAGGAATCTGTGGAAGCCTCCCTTCTCTTCATTCAAAAATTGAGGTGTTTTTATGGGCAATGTTCACCCTTATTGCTCTTGCCAAACACATAACCAAACGGTCTGATATTGATTGGTTCGTATATGTCCTGATTTTCTTAAACAGTTTTAACGACCGACTATATGTCTTTGAATTAGTAAACATTAAAAATTTAAATTAAAAAAAAAAAATCCATAACACGGTACGTTCTGCGTTTGTCATTAACTCGGTTACAATCCGGAGAACCGAACCGCAAGACTGAATCGAACTAAACCAACCCAGAGACCTCTCTTTTGCGTTTATATTTTTTTGGTAGTAACACAAGCTACTTGGTTTCATTGGTTCATATCGAAATTAGGACAAGAGATGAGAATAATCAGTTGCTAAGATTAATAAAGAACCACATGAAAAAGTGGGATAACAAATAGAGAAAGGCTTATGATTAACCAGAAGCAGCAACGCTGAAGCCTATGAACAACTCAATACATCGTTAAAAGTTAAGCACAGCTTGGTCCAGAAGATTGGAATCCTCAAGCAAGCCAAAAAAACAGGACAGCTTCGAATGTAAACGATAGCAAGTTACCAACTCCTGCATAAGGTTATGGGGCAGCCATCGAATGTTTTCTCTGATTCCTGCACCAAGCATTAAGAGATTCAAGCATATGTTCAGAAAATTTGAACAGCAGATTCTTTGTTATAGGGACTTGTCTCACTTGGTTGTTTAGCCATTCTCAGGCAACTAATTCTTCTGCAGGAACATGATTTTGGAAGAATGTTTGGTAATCCAAGCTTCTAGCGGTTTCAAAGAAATGAGCCACAGCTTCTTCTGGTGTCCCTACCAAGACACCGTGTCCTAGATTGAGAATATGCCCTTTTGGTCCAGCACACTTCACAACTCTGACACAATAAAGATACTTCTTTTGGTTTCTTGAACTCAATTATAAGTGTACTATCTTCATGGGAACAAGTAACAACCTACCTTTGAATTTCTTCAGTTAAAGCAGGGAGAGGAGAGAATAGGTAAGCTGGATCAACATTTCCCTGCACACTAACCTCACTTCCCAATCGCCTCCTTCCATCAGCCATATCTACAGTCCAGTCAAGTCCAATAACATCAGCTCCAGTTCCTTTCATTCGCTCAAGAAGGCCACCATTTCCATTGATGTAGAAAACTATTGGCGTATTGGGACATCTCTTCTTTACAGCATGAATGATCTGGCGAGCCCAAGTAGCAAAAGAACGTTAACACCAAAATAGAATCTTTCAAGTCCTCAAGATGAAAGCACTAAATTGTACCTCTTCGATATAGGGTTTGGACCAGCGCTCCCACATTTCGGGAGTCAGTTGTCCACCCCATGAATCGAATATTTGAATGCAGTGAGCTCCATGCTCAACTTGGTAAACAACATACTCCGTAATGGCCTTGGTTAAATGAGATAATAAAGCTCTCAATACAGTTGGTGCAGTGTGGCACATATTCTTTATGACAGTGTATGTCCGAGTTGTTCCCCCTTCAACAATATATGTTGCAATTGTCCAAGGTGCTCCAATGAAACCCAGTACCGCAGCATGATCCCCAACCTTTCAAAACAAAAATCCAGATTTTTCAGAAACTTAACGGCAATTGGTCAAGTCTAGGGGAAATCTGAGCAGAAGAGGAAAATCACCTCTTGTCTCAGAATCTTGAGAGAGTCTCCAACAAAATGCAATTTCTCGAAATCAATGGGATGCAATCTCTTTAAATCTTCCTCAGTTCGGATGGGAGATTGGATCACGGGGCCTTTTACCTCTTCGATGTCAAAAGGGACACCAAATGCGGGTAAAGGCGTGAGGATGTCAGAGAAAATGATGACACCATCTGGTTTGAATGCTTGCCAAGGTTGTAAAGAGATTTCCACGATTAGATCAGTGTTCTCTGACCTTTCTCTGAAGGACGGATGTTTCTTGGCGAGCTTTTGGTAAACAGCCATATACCTTCCTGCTTGCCTCATCATCCAGGCTGGAGGGCGACTGACGGCTTGCCCTTTCGCAGCCTTAACCAATAGTGGATCTGATTAGACATTTTTGAACAAAATGTGTAAATGCGAGAAACCTCTTTATTAACTTTACAAAAGGATAAGCTTACAGATTCATTGATTCTTAATGCTCAATTCTTAGCTAAATTTCAAGTTAAGTGACCTGGAAATCTCAGCTTTTATTCAGCATGCCCAAAAGAGAATGTAAACATCATTTCAAGGGAAATATTCATGCCAAACTTCTAAATTGATATCTGACAATTCCAGTGAGTAGCTACCGAACCGATTTGACTAAAATCATTTCAGAAATGGAAAAGTATAAATCTTCCAGAATTTTCAATGCAGGAGACACGTACCGGATGAGGAAGATGAGCAAGCCACAAGGAACTTCCGAGCAGTAAAATTGTGCCTTTTTGGGTAACAAATCAATCCCACATTGATGGGATTCGATCGAAACCCAATAGGAAACGACAAACTCGAGGAGTAACATCTCGATGAACTACAGGCACTATGACAATCGCCAAAAATTTCACAAAAAAATAAAGAAGAAAAAGTCTCGGAATTTAGCAAAATAGTACTAAACAGGCACAACAGAAAGTGAAAGGAGAATAAATTCGAACTTGCGCGGACCTGGTTGGCGATGATAAACTCATTTTCAATCAAGAAGAAGCTGGTAAAGTTGAAAGATCAATGCTTTCTGATTTTCCGCGCTCCTTGGTCCGGTCTGGTCTGGTGTTTCCTTATCGCCGAGGGAAGACAGAAAGAGATGGGATTCAAGGTTTGACCTTATAAAGTCTATCACCTGGACGGCTGTTATATTGCCACGTATGGTATATCTGGATAATAGTAGGACCTACCTCCCGGATTTCTTTGCTGCTCTGCTCCTCCTTTGGCAAAATTAGTTTACTATCCTAAGTCGGAACTGTGTTAAAAATGCTTCAGATACCGGTTCAATCTGATATCAAAATTAATAGCCTTATTGTCAGTATTCACAACCACATAACTTCTACTTGCCCTTGTCTCAAATCCTGAAATTGGTTTACTATTGATTTAGTTTAGGAAATGTAGTTCATATACCGGTTCAATGTAAACTGCCAAATGCATTCAAATTGATCGGTAAATAAATCATTAACTAGTGATGATTATCGGTTCCCTTGCTACACTGCACACCGCGTTTACTTGCAGAGAGATCTGAACTGTAGGAGAATAGACTCAATAATATATTAGATTGATGTGACAAAGTATATATACACGTAGAGTTGGACTTAATCTAAGTATTACACATTTACAAATATATCTTTTCCTATACACCCCCTCAAGATCAAAGTACATGTTGTGTAACACCAATCTTGCTCATGAGTTCAATGAAGTGCGGTTTACGAAGAGGTTTTGTCAAAGCATCTGCTAGATGTGATTTCGTCGAGATGTGAGTGACCCGGAGAGCTTTGGATTGTATCTTGTTACGCACGAAATGGTAATCGAGAGCAATGTGTTTCATCCGGGAATGAAACACCGGATTAGCACAAAGATAAGTTGTGCCAAGGTTATCACAATAGATCACTGGAGGTTGAGGCAATTGGATGTGTAGCTCGGTAAGTAAAGAACAGAGCCACGTTACCTCAGATGTAGTGGCAGCGACTGCCCTGTACTCAGCCTCAGTTGATGAGCGAGCAACACCATTTTGCTTCTTTGAGGACCATGACACATGTGTGCTGCCACAGTAAACAACATATGCAGTAGTCAACACATAATCATCGGGATCACTTGCCTAGTCAGCATCAGAGAAAGCATGAAGTGTAGGATTTGTGTTTGACCTTATGTATATGTTGTGACTTGGTGTTCCAGCTAGGTAGTGTAGAACACGTTTGAAAGTGAGCCAATGAAGGTTCGTGGGGCAGTGCATAAATTGGGATAGTTTTTGACGGCGTAGCATATATCAGGCCTAATGAACGCTAGTTATTGGAGGCTGCCGACGACTACTTAGTATTCACGTGCATCAGACAATCTTGTTCCGAAAGTGAGAGACAGTTTTGGTGCTACAGCCAAAGGCGTTGGTACAAGTTTTGCATCCTCCATGTTGGTTTTATGTAGTAGGTCAAGAATATACTTTCTTTGGTTGAGATGCATAACATGTTTGTTGCAGGAGACTTCAACGTCGAGAAAGTAAGTTAGGTCACCCATGTCTTTTAGGGAAAATTGAGCAGCCAATGCATCTAAAATAGTACGGATAAGCTTCGTACTATAGCCAGTGACAATAATGTCGTCGGATCAATGCCTCAGATACTATTAGTTGAGAACAAAGTGACTAAGGTACTCTCTTAGTGACTCAAATGCTCTTCTACTCTCCTTTCCAAAATTTTGTCACTTTTTGCCCTTTGGATTAATTAAATGAAAAAGAAAAAAATATTGAAATCTGGTTTGGTGAGAAATTAAATGTACCAATCAATTGAAATCTGAATTAAACTAACTAATTTAACCCAATTCAAGCTCATATGAATTTAACATGATTTGTACGGAAACGAAACAAAAAAATTTACGGCGATATTCAATCTCATTCACGGCGACGATCCCAGCGATCCCCTCACAATTCCCGGCAACGATCTTCACCGCTATAACTTCCTTCTTCACGGCGATATTCAGTTACAGGCGCGACGTCCCATTTGCTGCGAGTCACAGCGATGTTTGGTACAATATTCGAGTTTGTGTTCTTCAACTGATTGAAAGTGATTTGTTTCAAAACATGATCCATATAAGAGTGTGAAGTACAATATTCGTGTTCTTCAACTGATTCTGGTGATGTTTTATATGGGCCCGATTTATATTGAGTTGAATCCAAATTTACGTAGTATTGATTTCAATATTGAATGTACAAATGTACAACTAGTTAAAATAGCAAAAGTACAATAACGGTCTTTATAAAACGGTGATTCATATGGATGGTGGACCAATGATGAAGACAAGCATGATAGATCAATCAATGACACGTAAGACTATTTGAGATATATCTTTGTAAGACTTATACATATAGGGAGGGGAATATACATATTCTTAGAAGATCAAAGAGAGAAATGATATACATATTCACAAATGTAATTCATATTGAAACAATTATTTATAATTTCATATTTATAATATACTTAATCAACACATTACATCTTTCACATAATTATTTACGATTTCATATAATCACATTACATCTTTTACATATTACCATACATATCTTATCAAAATATTGGAAGTTTGTTGCCTAAGATGTCATTATGAAACCAAATTTGTATATAATTCGTAAAACAACGAAATAAGTGTGTATAATCTTCATAAATATTGTAAAACATCATAATATCATTGGTTAAACTATTATTCATAAATTTAAATTACAGTAATCTGATAATTTCTTAAAAATGGCCAAAGTATAACTATGTGTATTTATGCATAACTAAAAAACTCGTATAACTATTTTCAAAAAATTTGAATATTTTAGCAACATTTCGCGAAAAAATAAACTTTCCCTCCAAAATAAAAGAAATTTGGAATCTCCGTCTGATTTTTACCAAATATGTTGAGATTTTATCTATACAAACAAATTATGTCTTCCCTCTTTTGGATCCTCCTCTTTTAGTATTTCATTATATATAGTTTCCTCAAAAATTTAAAAACGTTGGTCAATTTTAAATTCCACACAAAGTTTTGAAATTCAACACAATTCTTTCTTCTTAAATATACTTTGTATACATCTTTGAGCTTCCATAACACTATAATTTAATTTGGATTGTCCAAATCTCTAAAACACAGAACAATACATTAAGAATCTTTATAATAATTCCAAATTTCTTAACCAAATCACCACGAAAATTAAGTAAATGATTCCAACAATCCTAGAACTATATATAATCTCTTACAATGACCATGAAACTGAGTATAAAACACTGATCCATCAGTTCGAAAACCGAAAAAATCGCTTTCGGGTTCGTCCATCTGAACATTTTCACTTCCATTTAAAACTGATTTCTTCATCGACGCCTTCACTTCCACAATTTCGAGCTACATTCTTTGTTCCCATGGACGAAAGAAGAAAATTAGATGAAGATGAACTATAATCAGATGGATGAAAGAAGAAAATGGAAAGAATCAGAGAATCTTTGTTTCCGGTAGAAATTTCGTGAAATAAGAGAGAAAATAGGCGAAATGGTGGCTGATGAAGATGAAATAATGCTTGAGCAATTAGGTTTAATTTGGGAAAAATTTATATCTGGTTATTGACGAGTCGGTTTATCAACATTTTTGGTTTAAATCAAATGAACCAAATCTAATCCAAAAGATCCAAGTTCTATTTAGTGGATCATGGGTTTGAGTGAATACTACATATTGGATCTTGTGATTATCTTCAACTATTGAGGACAACAAAGTAAAATACTTAATTTTCTTTTACCAATCGATTTAAATAAATGAGCAATATTAGTGGAGAGTATATGAGTCAATGCCTTCTCCAACTAAGAGTCTTTGAGACACTCACCCAATGTCGTCAACATACACAGGAATGTATGCCAATTCAGTACCGTGTGAGTAGACAAACACAGACGTGTTAGCTAGAGAATTCTTAAACCCAAGTCTTATCAAAAATGCCTTTAGTTCCTCATACCAAGCACGTGTGGCCTGCTTTAACCCATACAAAGCCTTGTACAATCGACAAACGTAATCCGGATTATCTTTATCAAGAAATCCGGAAGGTTGAGATACATATATCTCATCAATTAGGTGACCTTGAAGAAAGGCATTGTTGATGTCGATTTTGCTTTATATCCTAGTTCCGGCCAACAGCAATGTCTAGTACTAGACGAACAGTCGAAGTCTTCACCACTGGACTGAAGGTTTCGGAGTAGTCCTTGCCAAATTGTTGATTAAAACCACGAGCGACGAAGCGTGCCTTATACCTATCAATTGTGCCATCAGGGCGATACTTTAGAGTATATATCCATTTAGTGGGAATCACATTTTGAGCTGGGTTTGGTGGTACCAGATCAAATGTATGATTCCGAACCACATCTGTATACTCATTCGACATTGTTTTACACCAATTTGGATCTCTGAGAGCTTGGCGAAAAGTCTGTGGTTCCTGTGATTTTGGCTACATCGAGATGGCTGAGAGATTTAGCCTAACCTTCGGCTTGGTGATCCGGTTTTTTGGCTCGCGTGCGCATATGGTAGTTGTTCTGTATCGGAGTCGCCGACGAGGGATTAGGGGCGGTAATCGTATCAGAGACGTGTGTCTCGTCGATTTGGGCCGTTGATTTTGAATTGGGCATGTTTCAGAATTAGTTGGCCTATCAGTAAGTGGACCTGATTTTGGATCTGTGCCTGTAGTATCTTGGCCAATTGATGTTAATGGGCCTTCTTGGAGCAATTGAGTTTCTGGACCATCGTATGATAATGGGCCTGCTTGTGTCATTTGAGTTACTGGGCCTGGTGAGTGTATCTGTCTCTGCAGAGAGTGCAAATTAAGGGTCGATGACGATGGCGACTAAATCTCACCGTCTCTAGTTCAAGCGAAGGATCAGACGTCGGAGCCTGTTGCTGTGACGGTGGTGGGACGACGAGCTGTATGTGCGGAGGTAGCGGTTGGGCAATTTGGTTAGGTTGGTTTTGGGTTTCTATTTCGGTGATATGGGGAAGTGTTTGTGGTGGTTGTGGAGGCACAGCAAAGGGAAAGCATGATTCGAGGAATTGGACATTACGAGATGTGTATATGCGTCCCGTTGTACGATCTAAGCAGTGGTAGGCGCTCTCGTGGATAGAGTATCCAAGGAAAACACAAGGAACAGAACGAGTGGCGAGTTTGTTGGTTGCATAAGGCCTGAGCCATGGAAAACACATAGAGCCAAAGACCCACAACTTCAAGTAGTTCGGCGTGGTACCAAATAGCTTTGCTTAAGGTTCGGCGTTAGCAAGGTTCGGCGTTGATAAGAGATTAATCAAGTACACCGCCATCTGGAAAGCGTAGGTCTAATACATTGTAGGTATGCTTGTTTGACTGAGGAGAGTGAGACCCGTCTCCACTATATGGTGATGTTTTCTTTTAGAGATCTCATTGTGTTCAGGAGTGTGAAGAGGTGAGGTCAGGTGAGATATTCCATGTGAGGCTAGAAAACTCCGTAAGGCGATATATTCGCCTCCATTATCTGAGTAGAGAGTGCAGATTTTTGTTTGAAATCGGTTTTCCACCAGAGCCTTGAAGGTGATGAAGACATCCTTTACATGTGATTTTGCTGCTAAAGTATACAACCAAGTGTATCTTGTATAATGATCTACGAAGATGACATAGTACTTGAATGTGTCTATGGATAATGTAGGTGACGACCAGACAGCTGTATATATGAGTTCAAGAGGTTTATTGGAGACAAGAGTATTGTTTGAAAAGGGTTGTTTATGGGTCTTATTGATAAGGCAATCAGTACATATAACAGGTTTATTCAAAGAATGAGAAACCGGAAGTGAAAAGCAGTAACAATAGTGTTTAAAATAGGTAAGGATGGGTGGCCAAGACGGGAGTGCCATGAGGTGAGAGTGGTCTTAGGTGATGGAGAGGCGTAGAAGGATGTGAAATGGGATAACTATTTTGGCCACACATACAACTCATCTTCAACCTTGCCGTGGAGTAACCGAACTCCCATTATGAGATCCTTCACCTGAAACATATCGGGAAAGAATTCAATTGAGACGTTATTAGCATTGCATAAATGGTATACGGATATCAAGTTCTTATGAACGCTTGGAACATATAAAATATCACAAAGTTTCAAAGAACGATGTGATGTAGAGAGAGTATAAGTACTTGTTTCAGAGATGGGAATGCTAGACCCATTGGCAATGACAACTACTTATCCTCCTGTATATGGTTGATGAAGAGACAAGTTTTGAAAATCATGTCAGATGGTGCGTAGCACCGCTATTCATAACCCAATTGTTAGCATTGTAGGAAGGTGCAGCCACGAAATTAGCCCTCGGTTGCCTTGGTGAGGGTTAGTACGACTGAGCAGGGACCACAGAAGACTGCATTGAACCCGGATGTTGCTGTAACTAAGTGCAACAGTGTGCACTATGTCTAAATATACCGCAAAGCTGGCACTTTCCCTGGTATCCTCTCTGGTTTCGCTGATCTGGCCGCGATTGATTGTAGTTTTGTGGCCGTTGTGGATTGTAATTGTTGTTGTTGTTCTTCTTGTATGATGACCGTGGCTGGTTGCTGTTGTTACGTGATGAGGAATTGTTTTTGTAGGAGGCAGCGTTGGCTGTAACAGGCTGAGAAGCAGAAGCTGACGGTGTTGCTTGGACTTTGAGTTCGTGATTAATGAGCTTCTCGTGAAGCTCAACAAGAGATGGTGGCTTGTCTCGACCTTCAACTTGATCCACAATTTTCTTATATTCCTCAAGTAAGCCTTCCAAGATGTATTCGATTTGATCTTCTAAGTCAAGAGGTTTTCCCAATATTGCTAGTTGATTAAAACGAATATGAAATCCTTGCAGATACTCATCGATGGTCTGAGTTCCTTTTGTCCAGTGCTTGATCTGTTGGCGGAGTTATTTAAGGTGGCCGTGTGATGGCAGGGCATACGTGGCTGAGATAGTCTCCCAGATCTCAGCCGATGTGGTTGTTGTGGCTAACAACGGTTGGATTTAGTTTGAGATAGCACCAAGGAGGGCACTATAGATGAGTTGATCTTGTCGATTCCAGACAAGATAACTCGGATTCAGAGTGACTCCAGTTTGTGTGGAGAGCGTCTGTGGTGGCGCTAGTGTAGATCCGGTGATGTAGTCGGACAAGGCGTAGCCATGAAGCAACGCATGAACATGTCTGCTCCACATGAGAAAGTTGGAGGCAGTCAGTTTTGTAACGTTCGTCATGGTAACATTCAACAGAGTGGTGGTTTCGGATACGACAATGGTCTTGTTTGATGAGGCTGGAGATTTAATAGTCATGAATGATTCAAATTGAAAAAGAGCGGCTATTGATTTTAGGTTATCAGGACTTGAAATGCTCAGATACCATGTAGGAGAATAAAATGAATAGTAAATTAGATCGATGTGACAAAATATATATACTGGTAGAGTTGGACTTAATCTAGGTATTACACATTTACTAATATATCCTTTCCTATAAGAACATGATGAGCCTTGTTGAGGAGGATAATTTTTATATAGCAAATCGGACCGAGACATCGTTTGAATACAAAAACAGAAGAAACATAAAAGAGTCGTATTATTTGTCATGTTTCTGTTCTGCACTGTCACTCACAGAAAGAGCGAGGTCTCTGTTCTTTGGTCATAGATCAAGCCAGTAACGGTTGTTGTCTGGTTAGATGCTCAATTTCTGGCGATAACATCAGTGTTTTTTTCTTGCAAAGAGTTACAAGCTTGTCATATAGAATGGTATAGTTGGAGCTACTGATGTTTCTGAAGTAACATTGGTCACTTCCAGTGTATTTATACACTTGTTGTGTAATTCCATATCCATTGACCACTAAGTTATTCTTGACCACCATAACCGCCTAACCGTCTTGCTTGTTCCTTAGCTTGCTCTCAAACGTTCTCATCAACCCTTTATCACTCTTTGATCTCTCTTCGTTGAATCCCATTGAGACATTCGCGATCGCCAGATATGTGTTATTTTGTTGCTCCAAAGAGTCAGAGTAAAGATAAAAGGGAAAACTCTTGATGGAGTTTGCGCAGTAGATCTCTCGAGGCTCTCTTCGCATGAATACGATCGTTGGCTTGGATCAAATGATCTATGATCTGCAAGTTTCCGTCTTTACCTAGAACCATCGTGTTTTTGTAGCTGAATTCTTAATTCGCATTGGTTATGATGTCCCCATGCTAGGATTTGACCAACCCGATGGAAGTTATTGACCTCTTTGCTTTTGTTGTGAAGTTTCCATTCAAGCCTTTGAAGTCCGAAACAGAGCTAATCTCCAGAGAGCTTTCACTGATCTCCAATACCTTCCCTTCTACTTTCTCCCTCACTTGATCCAACCAAAGATGCAAATTTGCATCGATGTACCAAGCATTCAAAGCATTTGTCACAGTAAACTCCACCTTATGAGTCTTTCCATCTATCAAGCTTCCCAAGAATGGAGTGATCTTTATGTCATAACTTGGAAAATCAAAGGAACCAATAGCTGTGATTGGTCTCCAGAGTAAAGGATTGATCCCTCCAGTGAAAACAACAGGAAAAGGCCACACTGCACCTGCAATTTTGCCGTTAATATTAACCACAACTTCTCTGAAAGGTCCATTACCAGCAACACTGAGATTGTTGGCAGTAACGAAGTCATTGGGAAGATTTCCATACCAAAACTCATCATTCTCATGGAAAAAAACATAAACCTCAAGAACAGCTCTATACACATTCCTAGGAATTTCAAACTCTTTGTATTTATAATCATTCTGATCGTTCGTACCAATTACTTCTTCTTGGTCTCTGTCTGGTAATCTAACTGAATTTAAACAAGCGATTTATATCCTTCATTGTGATTAAACTAATCTCAAGTTCATATTAACTTAACAGTAACTTCAGATGTTTTTACTTTTTAAGGACAAAAAAAACACAATTTGGATTTGGTTAATTTCTAGAGATCATGCATATGTACAATAATTAAATGGATTGATCAGTTTACTAAGCAAGTATTATTTAATTCTTCTGTGAACTGGATCAAGATCGATCCATAATCTAAATTTACCAAATCTTAAACCATCTTGCATAGCAATTGATTATTCTCTTAACGGGTTACTTTCTAGGAAATCAATCACAAATCCTAGCATACAAAGAATAACCATTAAAATAAAGCTTTTGAGAAGCTCAAAAACTCTCGGTCTTCCTCTCTCATCGAAGTCGACAACCTTCTCGGAGCCTCACAACTCCGAGATCACTCCGACGTAGCCTCTACGGATCCCTCTCCCTCACGGGCAAAATCCCTCTCTAACCTCCTCAACTGAGACAAGCCCAATACCACTCAGATTCGAATCGATGGCTCGATAATTAACTCATGCATCGACTAAGTAACATCGATATTCTGCTTGGATGGTAGAAAGAATTGCACAAGGAACAGGAAGACTCACGAAGGGTTTCTCTTGAAGATTCTGCCACGACATATCCTAGACCTCATCAAAAGAATACCGCTAACCCTAGTATGGACTCTTAACTGGTGGAAGATCTCCGATCGATGGCAATAGAAGAGGATTCGGTGATTGACTTACCGAAGTCTGGTAATTACCGCACAGCTTCGGACAATCAATACATCCTCATAGGTAAGCTTTTAAACTTGGAATCTCATAATATGACTAGGATAATGATGGGCTTACCTAGGATTTGGCTATTACAAAATAAAGTTAAAGGAACAGTCTTAGGTAAAGATATGTTTCACTTCCGATTTCAATCGGAAGATGACCTTCAAGAAATTCTACGATTTAATTACTAGAATTTTGAGGATTGGAGAATTGTGGTAACCAAAATGGATTCAAATTTCACCCCTGAAAAGCTAAACCTAGTCCCAATGTGGATCCGACTATCAGAAATTTCGATAGAACACTTCATGTTGGATCTATTCAAAGCGGTTGCTAACTCAATAGGATACGTCCTCGAATTAGACTTTGACCCGGAAAAGACCCACCTTCACGCTTTTGTACGTGTGAAGATTCTTTTCAACATAAACCATGTGCGGCAGAGCAGAACCTTCAGATTACCTACATGAGAAATCATCACAATCAAGGTGAATTTCGAACGAGTTTGGAAACTCTGCAATCATTGCCGCATACTAACTCATAATGAAGATAAATGCCCTTTCTTAGTGCCGACTATGGAACCCACAGAGGAAAGAGGAAAAAAAAAGGATAAAGAAGCGAGCAGTTATGCTGGTGCAGAAAAACACAAAGATACCCCTAAGCCAAGGTCTCCTCAAGCATACACAGACAAGACAAGATGCCAATGGAAGCAGAGGCACAAAGCAACATGGCAACAACAACTGATCACGAACCTGTAGGGAAGTCCTTTCCAGAAAGAATGACAAAACCTTTGGAAAGCATTCCAACTACAGTGAATCATAACAGTCTAAAGACAAGCATTGCAAAACTTGACACTGCCTCAGAAACTAAGAAGATTGCGAGTGCAACTGAGAACAGACAACTCTGACTCAGAGAAAAGGTTATGCCCCCTGATAAAGCAGACAACGAGGAGAAGAGATACAAGACTTACAAGAAACAAAAAACTAACTCGAATAACCTTACTATCATTCCAGAGGATATGATCGATGCTCAACATGGTGTGGTGACTGTCCAGAAGTCACCCAATACTTAATGAGCATAATGAGTTGGAACTGTTAGGGAGTGGGGAGCACCCTGACAGTTCGACGTCTTAAGGAAATACGAAAGTCGGTATTTCCAGATATTTTATTCCTCATGGAGACGAAGAATAACAAAAACTGTTTAGAAGCAATCAAGAAATGAAATAGTTATGACCACCTCTTCACGGTGGAGCCGAGGGGCCTGTGTGGAGGCTTAGCTATATTCTGGAAAGATCACATAAAACTTCAGATAACACAGGCTTGTGCACATTACATAGACTCTACATTCTACATCGGGGATGATTTGGTGAAAGACACTTTCATTTATGGGCACCCAGTAACTCATCTACGACCAGAAGTATGAGACAATATTCAAAGTATTGGGGCTGGATCAATCACTCCTTGGTTTCTCATAGGAGATTTCAATGAGATGTATGATAATAGGGATAAACAGGTGGGCCTTTGAGGCCAGAGAGCTCCTTTCGTAGGTTCAGATCCTTCATTAGAAACTGCAGACTTCGAGAATTACCTAGTATTGGGCCTCACTTTTCCTAGATGGGCAATAGATGTGGCCAGTGGACTCAAAGTAGGCTTGATCGCAGTTATTGGAACGCGGAATGGTTCCAAAAATATTCGAGGTCTCTTACAGCTTACATGCCAATCATGGTTTCAGATCACAGACCTTTACACACTAAAATTATGGCTGAAAACACGACTTTCTACGAACGCTTATGTTTTCATAAAAGATGGATTAAACAAAGAGGTTTTGAGGAAATCATCAAAAATAGCTGGGCAAGGTCGGTGTTTAATCCCCTCTTCACAACACTAGATTGCGTTGCTGAGTGTCGAAATGATATTTCCGTATGGAAAAAAAAAGCAAACACCAATTCAATCATGCACATCGAGAGGACCAGAGCTAGTCTTGAACTTGAAACGTCCTAGTTAAACCCGAATACAAATCTCATTGGTCAAATTAAGAAGGAGCTCTCAACACATTAAAAAGAGGATGAGCAATTTTGGAAAGAGAAAAGCAAAATGAGATGGCTTAGAGATGACGATCAGAACACCAACTTTTTTCACAAATTTGTTAACTATAAGAGAACAAAAAACATACTAATCTGTCTCAAAGACCCGAGTGGCAACTTACATTTTGAAGAGGGTTTCAAAGGAGATATAGCCGCCAATTATTTCAGGACTCTCTTCCAAACCTCGTCGCCAGGAGGGATACATAATGCATTATAGGGTCTAAACCCCAAAGTTACTGATGAGATGAATCAGGCACTGCTAAAACAGGTTTCTCCTGATGAGATAAAAGCTGCAACCTTCAGTATTAGAGGCGATAGCTCACCAGGTCCTGATAGAATGACTGCAAATTTTTTCCATGCTTACTCGGACATCATTGGAGAGATAAAATTATTCACGAAGTTCAGCAAACTTTCACTAGATGCTCGTTCTCTGAGGAGTGGAACTACACACACATTGCCTTGATACCTAAATGTGCTAGCCCTACTGAGATAAAAGACCTTTGACCAATTTGTCTTTGCTCTGTCATCTATAAAATTATCTCAAAAAAGGCTTCAAGGAATTCTACCACACATAGTATCTGAGACCCAAGGTGTTTTCACTACTGGCAGACTCATTTCCGACAACATATTAAATGCATATGAAATCATGCACCATCTCAACACACACAAAGAGTGACAGGAAGGCTACATGGCCATAAAAAAGACATGTCTAAAGCATATGATAGATTAGAATGGCTATTCCTACCAGAAACACTTAACAAACTCGGATTCCATAAAGACTGGGTTCGACTAGTGATGTTCTGCGTATCTTCTGTCACATATTCAGTGATCATAAATGGAGCCCCCTTCTAGTTTATCACTCACCAGAGAGGCCTTAGGCAAGGGGACCCACTCTCCCCATTTCTTTTTGTCTTAGGAACTGAAGCATTAATCCACATCATGAAGAAGGCTGAACAGGAGGCAAAGATTACTGGTATTAAACTTCACTCCAATGGCTCTACAATACAACAACTTCTCTATGATGATGACAATCTATTCATCAGCAAGGTGACTTGTTAGGAAGCCATCGAGCTAAAGAGATACCTCAACGATTATGAAAAGATCTTTGGACAATGCATTAATTATGCAAAATCGGCAGTGGCCTTTGGGACCAAGATCAACACTAGGAATCAACCAGCAATTAAAAATATATTACAGATCCATTCTAGCCATGGAATATGGAAATACCTAGGCTTATCTGAATGCTTTAAAGGATCCAAGAAGGAAATTTTCAACTTCATATCTAACAAACTCTCAGCAAAGATGGACAACTGGTTCTCCAAAACACTCTCACTTGGAGGGAAATAAATAATGATCAAAGCAGTAGCCATGACATTCTTAGTGTACGCTATGTCAAGCTTCAAGCTTTCGAAATTGCAATGCAAAAAACTCACAAGTGCCATGACGCAATACTGGTAGAGCACCACTAAAGATAAAAAGAAGATCCCCTAGATATCATGGAAAAGTATGTGCAGACCAAAAAAGGATGGAGGGATGGGATTCAGAGATGTCAAAAAGTTCAATCAGGCTCTACTGGCCAAACAAGCGTGGAGGATTCTAAGCAAAATGGACACTTTGCTAATTAGAATCTACAAAGCTAGATACTTCAGGAACTCTTCCTTTCTAGAAAGCGGAATGGGGTCAAAACCTTCATATGCTTGGAGAAGCATTTGTCATGGAAGAGAGCTTCTTTCACAAGGACTTCTGAGACAAATAGGTAACGGCCGAAGCATGTATGTATGGACTACAAAATGGAATTTCCATCACCAGCCAAGACCTCCTATAAGCAACGAATCCACCTTCAATGTATGCTTCAAAGTGTCAGATTTAATCACATACGAGGACTAGGATTCTGTGAAAGTCTTTGACACCTTTCTTGACATAGATGCAAAAAGAATTTTAGAAATTTCCCCCAATGTCACAGCAGAAGACTCGTGGATCTGGAGCTTCAATAACTCCAGTGAATACACAGTACGAAGTGGAAACTGGTTACTGAACCAACAAAGACACAGTGAACATGATGCTGGCAATACACGCATAGACTACGTCACTACCTTGAAGGCCAAGATCTGGGACCTTCACATCCCTCGGAAGATTATCATTTTCCTCTAGAGAGCCCTCTCGGGGGCATTGGCCGTGAAAGCAATGCTGAAATCTCGAACCATTATACAGAATGATCAATGCCCAATATGTGGACAAGGAACAGAGACCATCAATCACTGCCTTTTTCTTTGCCCTCCTACAAGGCTAATACTGGCGATGGCTTCTATGCCTATCGCCCATAGTGGATATTCACATAATTCGGTTCATTCTAACATGACTTTTTCATGAAAAATTCGGCCACAAATACAGGATCAGGATAAACTACAATATTTCCGTGGATCCTCTGGGCTATTTGGAAAGCGAGAAATAACTAGGTGATTCTAAGTCAACAACCTCACTTTCAGGAAA
This sequence comes from Lepidium didymum, assembly GCA_963920545.1. Lineage (NCBI taxonomy): Eukaryota > Viridiplantae > Streptophyta > Magnoliopsida > Brassicales > Brassicaceae > Lepidium > Lepidium didymum. Next base: position 14,255,861 of record OY986979.1, read on the forward strand.
TAATTAGAGAAGCTACACAAGATGCAGAGTACTAGAGCATATCAAACCTTGGGAACTCCGTTTGGGACATACGATCACATAATATCCAGGAGACAAGAGTAGAAAATGTAGTTCCTAGGATCCATAACATGATCACCTAGAAGGTGAAATGGACACCACACCATAACCTGCATGGAGCTGCCCTCATCATCACCAAGGATGGGAATACAACTTGGCTACATGCAAGACATGTTATTGTTGATGTGTCCTCTTTTATAAATCTTGCCTTTCAAGGCCTCATTTGGGTGCTCAAGTCAACACTAGAGTTGAATGTCACACATGTAGTGGTTGAGATCGACAATAAAACCCTATACAACATCATATCCTCGCCAGATGCTTGGCCCTGATACAGATCGTGGAGCAAGAAAGTTCAGAACCTTACTTTTCGTTTCACAGATATTCAATTCGCTAGCATACATCCTAAGAGTAATGTCAAAGCAACTGACATTGCATGTAGTGTCGTCAAAGATAGGAGATACAATTATTATATTGCGAGGGGGGACCCTGGGTGGGTCATTCATCACACCAATATGGATATTGCTATTTCTTCTAACCTTTCTTCAGCTGATTAGGCCATCAGGTTGTATTCGCAGGATCTTTAACCTTAGTTCAATTCTCTTGAAATGGGGTACAGATTTCACTGGGATGCTAGTAGTTTATTTTAAGTACTGATATATTCTCCCGGATTGATTAGATTTTTTTGCTCATAGGGCTTGGGTTCGTAGGCTCTCGGTCGAGTTATTGGATCGTGTCCATATTACTTAGGCCTCTGCTGTCTAGACTAGCTCTCTCTTCTGGAACCCTTCAACTAAAACCCACATTTAGGATTGGCCCATTAGAAATCTGGCCCGTTCTCTCTCCTACCTCTCTAGTTACACCGCTGATTTATCCTTTCTCTTTGTCGTTTTAGCTTCCCATATAGGTAATCATTTCTTTAGCTCTGCCTTAAGTCTACTTTAGCTAATCATTGCCTCAAGGTAACGCATTTCGTTAGTATTGTTGGCACGTATTATGGGAACTGAGAGCCATAGGCGTTTGGGTTGGCTTCTTTAATATGTGGCAGGTTTTCAAGATTTCAGCCAATCGTATCTACTCTGTCTAAGGCTTGGATTACTGCACCACACCTTGCGTGCAATGCTGAAGAGTCGTCTCGATTATGCAATCCTTTTTGCATATCTCAAGATAACTCCGGCCACAACTTGTGCTTACCTGTAGCAATGTACTAATCATGATTACATCTATGTTGAGGCTATAAATGGAGAGAATGGAGAAGTTGTCACAGTCATTACCACTAAGATAAGTACAACAACCGCGACAGGAAATGGATAACAACTTGTGGCAGGCGCTTAACCAATTCGACCTCGGGAGATCTGCTCCACCTCCCTTCCTCCCTGCAACGATATACGATGACAACCTCGCTAAAAACAGGAAAAGCCTGTTCGTGAGGCCCTCAATCCGCTCGAGCAAAATATTCAGTAGCTCACCGAGGATCTACCTAAAGATTGGGGCCTGCAAAGCACTGTAAGAGGTAGAATGATTGACAAAGAAATTGCATAATTCTTCTTCACCAATGAAGAGGACCTAAACTCAATACTGAGATTACAACTACTCATTTATAATGGGTGGTTGGTAGCGGCTCAAAAGTGGGTTGATCATCCTCTGCCGAACTTCCTCACGAAGATTCAACTCTAGATCCAGCTCCGCAACCTGTCACTGCAATACGCCTCAGAAACGGAAGTTCGCAAGATTGCTAGTACAGTTGGTGAAGTCGTTGAGATGGACCTCCACGACGCCTCTGTGACTTGTCCTTTCCTTATCACAGCCAAGATCAACTTCAACATTTCTCACATGCTTAAGTACTATAAAACGGTACAATGTGAGAATGAGGACAGGTTTCAAGTGCAGTTTTAGTATGAATGGGTCTCGAAGTTTTGCTTCAATTGTCAAAGGCTCACCCATAACACGACCTTCTGTCACCACATTCTCACTGCTAAAAACTACTTTGGACACCCACTCACACACACAGATGATGGTAACTTGAGCCCTGAGAGTAACACCTCTTCGGAGAACCCCACAACTATGTCGAGATCAATAGCCACTCAACCGATTTCTCCTATCACTGAAGGGACCCTGAATCATGAGGACTCGACCTACAGCATCAAAATCACGATTGAGGATGTCGTCAGCAACCCGAATGACACATTCATGGCAGAAGTGAATGCGCTGCCCCTTGATCTAGATATATCTATCCCCTAGGTCCCAATCACGTGAATCTAACCGCAACTACTACAGCTACCTCAAATGTTGATGCGGCTGTCAGACCATCCTCTGCTGCGGACATGAAGACTAACCCACAATGAAGTTACTGCTCTTTACATGTCTTATATGCTTGAGTCGTGGTCTAGTTTAATCTTTCTTGTTGGTCACTTAATAATTGTAGTACTTTTCTATCTATGTTTACAGCTAGATTTAGTCTGAATCTTTTGGTCTTGTCGGGGATCGAGTTACTCTGCCTTGCAACCAAGTTTCACACTTGGAATGTTATCTCTTTCTATTTTAATATAGAGTAATCCGCATTTGGGAAAGAAAAAAAAAAGAATAACCATTTGTTGAATCTTTGAAGCAAAGCTAAAGATAGTACCTAGTTTAGTTACAACCATATGATTGAATCCAACTACCAAAAGAAAAAGTAAAAAAACACAAAACGAATTATGAACACTGAAAGACTAGACATTAAGAAAATCACTGCAAATTTCATGTTCTTGATTAGGAAACATCAGTTGTTTTTCCAATAAATTAGAGGCTTGGCTTAGCTATGGACAAAAGGTTTGAGAACAAAAATTGAAGAAAGTTGTTGAACATACAAAGAAAGTTAGTAGAGAGATATATTAAGAAAGAGATCGGTTGAGCATAGAGACTTGACCGGAATCTCCATTGAGTACGAAGACTTCAAGAGGAATGTAAGACGAGGATGAAGAAATTGATCCAAACCTGTATGAAGGCTGCAACAATTTGCTACCTTTCGCACATTGAATCGTTAGAAGACGCGGTCCAGTTCTCATCTGCCACACCTGATTTCAGTTCAGAGCTAATCAATCACGCATATACACAAAGACAATGATAAGGTTCTTGAGAAAAGACAACATTACCTCGATGATGCCTTTTCGTGGCGCATGAATGGCTAAGCATAGACAGTAATCACTTTTTACTGGTTCTGTGTGAATTACTGCTTTTCCTTTATCCTTTTTGGCTAACATTTCCATGAACAGGCAGCTTGCGTCACGATAACCCTAACAAAGAGAGTTCAATTTGTAATGCACACAGAGTGAAAACTTAAGCAACAAATTATCAAATTATCAAGGTACCTTCCATAGTCGGACAACCACGAGAGCTTGAGTGTCTAGCAGCAGTATTCGACCAAGAGAATCTGTTATCGCAGCTAATGTCCCACTCGGTGATAACGTGAGCTTTTCACCTTTCCTTGGGTAGTCCTTTATACATGTCAAGGATGATGCTGCATCAACGTTTTGACAAAGGTTAAGCTATAGATGAATGCTCAAAAAGTGAAGTAATTAGAGACGCATGACATTTACTTTTAGCGAATGACTGAGTCTCGGCTTCTGGTTTTCGCTTTGGTGATTGATCATTACTTCTCCAGATCAGTTTAGAAAAAGAAGCTATGGTTGAAGCAGCTGCAGGCACAACTTTTGATAGAATCGCTCCAACAAGTGATCTACCTTTGTCTTCGGAGAGTCTTTAAAAAAGGATGATCACAGAAAGCCTTTTTCAATGAACAGAAGAACACCATCAAAGCAACATGTGAAAAACAATCATCGAAAATATTACCAACCTGTAAGCCGAGATGACAGCATCCTCTCCAATGGTCACTGCACAATAATAACGTTGACTTGACTGTCAAAGAATAAAATCAGCCAAATTTATAAACCAGAATAAACTTCAAAAAGGTCTCGGCAATATTTCTATATCTTTACAACAGCAGAAACATCAAAACTATGCTTTACAAGAGAGTGCAGAGAATTTTTGTATTTCCCGAGTTTGAAACAATCAAACAAGCATTCCTAGTCACCTGAAGTTCCAGTAATGGTGGAGGCATTATGCCAGTGACAGTAGCATCAACACACACGCCACTCTTGTTGACATTCCATATCTGATATGGTAGTCGTTGGTACAAGCTACCACTATCTTCTGGATCTCCCTTTCTACTCTTTTGATCCCAAAAGTTGGCATTTTTTTCTTGATACCATTTCTGCAGCATACTCTACAATCATACAAAGACATAATTAACAAACAAATCTCAGAACTTGGCAAAACTAGGAGAGAAAATTGAACACAAGATTTCTCAAACAATTCTCCTTCCGTCAGAATGTATTCAACAATACCTGAATGTTGGAGCCGTCGAAGCGGGCAATAATACCAGGCATTACAATGCAGATCTCTTCAGAGGATGTCACTTGGATCAAATCTTTTTTAGTTCCTCGAACTCTTAGTTTCAAGATACGGCTTGGATGTACTATCTGTAAAAACAAACAAAAAAATAAGCAATAAATCCATAAGATCACTTAAAATTATAAAGTCTCCCAAGTACCCCCAACGACAGAATTGCCACAATGTTTGCGACAACATTGGGCATAAAACAAAAATTTCTGCAGTTTAAGTAACCATCAATTTTCGATATGGATAAATTCATAATGAAGACCGAAAAGTTTCCCAATTTCACCTGCTTATGTATCAGATCACCGGCAATGGAGTAAAGCAGGAGATACCCACATGAAGTCCCTGCAGCGACGACTCTGATATCATCAAACACTAACCATTCGATAGCCGTGATCGATTCGGCCTCAATTGGAGACAAATCAGGTCTGATCTTGACACGAGGCGCATCAGGATCAGCCCAATTCACAATCAAGATGAGAAATCGATTGGCTAAGGCTATAGCATGAGAATCGAGTGCGCACAAAAGGTTGGGGTTGTTCACAAGCCATCCTTCTTTACCCGCACCGAGCTCGCTAAGTTCCTCGCAGGCGATGCAGCCTAGTTCCGTCAGGTGGATCCGTTTCGCCATCGCAAACGCAAATCTATTGAATCAAAAAGAATAAAACAAAAAAAAAAAAAAGACATGATTTTTTTTTGGTTACTAATGGCTTGTTGGTCACAGCTTCTAAACGTCGGCGTATCATTTGGCTTGTATTATTACCGTTTCTAATCAATCTCTCTGAGCTGTTTCGGGAGAAGAAAATGCTGTGTCAAGATTTATCTTTCTCCAAAACCCTGAACCCTAGCTTCTTCCTACGTAAATCTCCACCCAATTCTGGCTCACGAAGGATAGTTTCGATTTTACCGGTTATTACCGAGAGGAATTATGCGTTCAGGGTCAAAAGCTCCGAACTTTTGCTCAGAAAAGATGGTGGATTCTGGCGAGACGTGCGGGCTTTGGCGGGGAGGAGCAAAAAGAAGCTTGGAGGTTTATCTGGTGGGAGGATAGAAGGGGATTCGGATATGAGGAAGCAGGTGAAACGGAAAGCCCGTGAAAAGTCAAAGAAGCTAGCGGAATCTCTATTTTACAGATTGTATAATAACCCTGACAAAAGTCGAAGCAACATTCTCAGTAGCCACCCGGATAAGTTCACGGAAGAAGAGCTTGAGATGATAGGGCTTGGTTACGATAGGATGGTTCGGTTTATGGATAAGGATGACCCGAGATTGCGTCATCCTTATGATTGGTTCAAGTATGGAGAGTTTGGACCTTACTCGTGGCGTGGTGTTGTGGTCGGTGATCCGGTGCGTGGTACTATCTCTGATGAGTGTGTTACTATGATAGGTGAAGTGGAGAACCATGAAGAGTTCGAGAAGATTGAGCAGCATGAGATGAATATAGCTTTCCAGAAAAGAGTTAAGGAGTTGGATTCAAATGTTGGTTTGAGATATTTTTGGGTTTTTGTTAGGCATCCTAAATGGAGACTCAGTGAGTTGCCGTGGGAGCAATGGACGTTGGTAAGCGAAGTGGTTGTGGAAGCAGAGAAGAAGCAGAGGCTGGACAAATGGAACTTGATGGGGAGATTGGGGAACAAATCTCGGTCTTTGATATGTCAATGCGCAGCTTGGTTTAGACCCGATATTGTGTATGTGAAGAAGCCTGTGTTTCAGTGCAGGTTTGAGCCTCAAGAGGATTTCTTTAATTCACTCATCCCTTATCTAAACCCGGTAACGGAATCTGGATTCGTGTGTGAAGTGGAGGATGATGAAGGTAGAGTGGAGTTGAGTACTTATTACGGAGGGTTGTGTAAGATGTTGAAGGTGAGACAGACAGCTTTTGTGGATGATGTGGTGAATGCTTATGAGAAGTTGAGTGATGAGAAGAAGTCCAAAGTGTTGAAGTTCTTGCTTGGAAACCACCCGAACGAACTGTTGCATCCGTATACAAAAGAGTGGAAAGCAAAGTTGGAGGAGATGGAGCTAGGCTGTGATGCTCCAGATGAAAATGAGAACCATATGAACACTAGTGGAAACTCAGAGAAGGCTGAATTCTCAGAATGGATTGAAAAGGAAGGTGACAATGATGATGATGATGATGATGATGATGATGATGATGATGATGATGATGATGATGATGATGATGATGATGATGATGATGATGATGATGATGATGATGATGATGATGATGATGATGATGATGATGATGATGATGATGATGATGATGATGATGATGATGATGATGAGGATGATGAGGATGATGATGATGATGATGATGATGATGAATATGATGGTGAGGTGGAGGAAGAAGATGATGATGATATGGTTGTGAATGTGGAGGGCAACGAGGAAGAAGACAGTTTGGAAGATGAAATAGAGGAGTCGGATCCGGAAGAAGATGAGAGGTACTGGGAAGAGCAATTCAAGAAAGCAACAAGCAACGCGGAGAGGATGGAGAAGCTTGCAGAGATGAGTATGGTGGTGTCAGATAAGTTTTATGACAAACAATTAAAGGCAATGGAGGAAAGAGAAAAGAGAGAGATTGAAGGAGATGAGTTGGAAATGAGAGGTAAGAAGGCAAAAGTGAAGCCGGAAGAATGGAAGACAGTAGGATATGGAAGATGGATGAAGAAGACAAAGAAGAGTAGAATCCCACCTGAGCTGTTTCTCCGTGCTGCTGTTAGGCCCTTTGTTTACAGAAACCTTGTCAAAGAGATTGTTCTAACAAGACATGCCATTTTGGAAGGTGAGATTGGTCAAAAGGAGTGATTTTACTACTTGACGTTCAAGTCTATTCTGATGAGCATCATAAGAGATTATTCAAGAACTTCCCAGCCTCATGTATGTTTTTTTTTCTTTTCTTTTCAAAAAATGTCGTTGCACTTTTGATTTCAATTATATCTGTTAACTCCAAATATTCAGTTATGTTATTTACGAATATAAATATTATATTAAAAGCAGGCAAACAAAATTATATGGTTTTTTTAATCAACTTGCCATTTTATAACCATAGAAAGGTTTGGAGAGTTTACAAACATGCATATGAAACATAAGTTTTTGAGAGGATGATACACATAAGCTAGAAAAACATACTTAGAGAAAAGGATTATACACATTAACTAAGCCATAGCCTAGATCATAGATCCCAAAAACCTGCATCATCTATAGATTGAGGCTGTGCTATAACCGTAAGTAGCAAAAGCATTATAGTTAAGTTATGATTCTACCTAAGATAAATTAAAAACATGAAAATGAGATAATTAGTAGCAAAAATTCATTTGCTATTTTGTAAAGCTAAAAAATGTCATGAGGAAATGAAATACTCCTCCGAGGTGTAAAACTTTAGTCCACTCGCCTGCAACCAAAGAGAGTAATTGTGAAATTCTACCAAAGAGAGTAGTTGTGAAATTCTACCAAAGAGAGAAGACGTCTAATGTTTGTACCATATACCTGCGCAAATTTGATGTCAGCATCGCTGTGATCCATTTTTCTTCCGGCTGCATCCCCAACGTAGAAGGATCTGACGAAAACAGTACAGAAGTCAGTATCAACCAAACTAAGTGCTAGCAAGAAACGGATAGAGTTAGATCAAGAAGACTGGCAGATAAATGTGTGTAATCTTCCAGCTTATAGCAAATACAAGTTTTAAGAGCAGGTCGGAAAAACAACTAACTTATCCATATCAATTGCAATTCCAGAGTTAAAATGCTTCTTCATGAGTTGCCACATTCCAGCCTTGGGTTTGCGGTAAAGGTCATCTTTACCACCACCAGAGCTTGAGACTCCGCAGGCTATAAACACCTGTTTGCACAACAAAACCATTTATAATCTTCACAGTATCAGCAACATGTTAGGGAACTGGCACTTTTGAATCTTTGAAGATTTTGAGTGTTAGCTAATATGAACTTGCAAGACAGCATCACAGTTTTCTCAGTTACAAATCATTATAACCATATGAATCATGTTCTTAAATATGAAAAATTAAAGTGCACTTAACCTGAATAGGGACCTCCACGCGCTTAATAAAACTGCTGAGTCGTCCGATTTTCGAATCTACAGCAGCTTGCCTTTTGTTTTTCCATCGATCAATGTTGGATTCATTTGTGAAAATGACCTGTTGAACAATAAAATCAGCTTCTTTCTATTAACAAGACTACTGAGTAACAAAACTTTGAGATTATTTTCTAGCTAAAAAATAATATACCAGCTTATAGCCTTGACTGTACAGACTTTGCAGTTTCTCAGGAATGGAAGGATACATAAGGGACCATGCATCTGCCCCTACTCTGAGAAGGAAATATAAAACGTTAATGACACATTACATCATATCTTATTTCCTTGAAAGAAGAGGCTCACGCATAACACCATTAAATATCAAGATAATAGAAGAGTATAAACAAAAACTGCACGGTCCAAATTTACTAAATTACGGAAGATTTGTCGACTTGCTTTTCTGCAAAAATGTAATCTCTTCAAATAGACAGCCCGTAGGTCCAAAAATCATAAACGGCCGCCCTTTTAGGTTGGAAACCAAGAAAACAGAAATTCTGGGTGACCAAAGAACTTCTTACATTTTCACAGATGTTTTTGCGAGGCATCCATCAAAATCAAATGCAGCTATTTTCTCGGAATCATTTAGGCCATCATCCTGTTAAAATACAACAAGAGAATAAACCATTAGGCCATAATTCATTACCCTATACCCAAGAATTGACATAATATCTGAAGATGATGTCTCACCCGCTCAAGGAATATAACTGTCTCGAAAGCTTTCCATTTTGGTAAGAGACTGGCACCCTGAGAAACAAGTAGATTAGCCGCCAAAAACATACAAGAACTGGAAAAAATACAAATGCCAAAGCTACAAATTCCCAAGAAGAAAATTTAACAGGGGAATACACGGCTTTAACCTAAAAAACAGTAAAGTTCCTACCTTGTACATCTCCTTCACATCAGAAGCTGAAAGCGAGATTTCTGTATCAACCTCGGCCTGAGAAGCCGACTCACTGATGTTCACCTGTAAATTACAATATAAAGTGATTTTCTACACAATGAGGAGCTAAGTAGCATTGAAATGGGTACGAGGCAAGAAACGGGTACGGGAAACTGTAACCTTAATATACGGATACAGGTATTGTATGGATATGTCTATTAAAATAACTGTAACTTAGATATAAGAGTGGCTAGCATAATAGCTTGCATACCTTATGCTTTCTACACGTGTGTTGATTCGCCTTAGCTTGCAGTTCCTCTTCTTCCACCATCTCCACAACCTTTATAAGAAACAATAACTACGGTATATTCCAGTTTTACAAAATTATATAAACTAAAATGTGATTATTGCTATTTATGAACCTGAGAATGTTTTCTCTTGTTTGTCTCCTCCATTAGCCCATTATCATCTTCAGATTCATCCATCTTCTGCAATACCGCCAGGCGAAGTAAGAAAGTTAGTTTGGACTTTGGAGAAGCCTGGGATATTTAAGTTCTCTAATTGTTCGGGTACGGAGTTTAATACTAGATTCCGCTTAAGATATGATAACACTTTACAACAGAATGCTTTCATCAAAGAAAAAGAAATTATGAAAATGGGTTTTCCTAGTTATTGTACCACACTCTTCTTCCCGCATTGTAGGACCAATTCCTCTAATGCATCCTGATCAGTACTCTGTATATATTGAAATTGAATAAAAAATAAAGATGTGTTAGCACAAACGAGAATAATTACATGTTTGGATGTTTATTCAGCATGACACTGACAACGATGTCATGCCAACTTGACAATACTTTTACTACCCACATGTATATTTTAGATAGCATTATCTGTTTTGTTTAATAATCCTTGTCACCAGAAGAGATATGCAATCATCCAAAAGCTCTACCCCCTGAACCAAAAATTCCTTATCTGTAAATACAAACTTACCTGCAGTTCTGAAATTCCACCAATGTCCTCTACAGAGCTAATTGGGTCTGAGTCCACAGGAAAACAGCTCAAGTGATGCCATTGTGTCATGTCAAATCCCCGGAAGTTTCTGGTCACTAGCCCCAACCTCAGTTCCTTTGCAGTGATAGTCTGAGAGCATTTCTTGCATGTTGATCTGCTCGATTTCGCATATTCAGCAATAACTTTTGATGAGGAAGGAGAATCTGTCGTCTCCTTAATCTTCTGTCCACTTTTATTTGATGCAGACCTTTTATTCTCTGCATCCTCATTGAGCTGCTGTTTTTAACCAATACAAGCAGTTAAGAAAAGTACTTCAGTCAAAAGTCTACATATAGATGAGCAAATGATAGTGAAGTCTGCATATAAAACTATCATATTTTCCTCTCACAAAAGAAGATTGTCGCTTGCAGAACTTACTTCTTTTGCAGGCTCGCCGCATTGTTCCACCAATTGTGCAACCGAAGAATAGTTTCCTTTGTTTGTCTCCTCCGTTAGCCCATTTTCAGCTTCAGTCTCATCATTTTCTTCATCCATCTTTTGGGTATGCTGCCAGAAATAAAGCAAGAAGTTAGTCTAGAGAAGCCTGAAATGATAAAGTTCTCTACATTTGCTGAAATCGTTATGACACATTTTCCCAGTTAAAACATGAAAACCCTTTTAAGATAATGGTTTCATACAAAATAAATATTAAATATTAAAGAAAGCATGTTATGCCAAAGGTTATTGCTGGTACATCTTTTAAAGTCTCTTTCCCGCATTGTTGAACCAAATCCTTTATTGTATCCTGGTCAGCATCCTGTTTAGCATAACAAATGAATCAGATATAAAAGATATCAGCACAAATAAGGACATGAAACCGACAGCGATGTGATTGCTGTTGGTATATTTGAGAAGCAATGTGACAATACTTTTAATATATACCTACATCAAGATTCAAGGTAGCATAATAGGTTACATATTAGGATCCTAGTTACCATAGGACATGCAATCATCCAAAAGTTCTATCCTCTGAACTGAATGTTACTAATTTGTAAATACAGACTAACCTGCAGTGAAGAAAAACCACCAATATCCTCTAGAGAATGAATTGGATTATGTTCGAAAGGAAAACAACCCATGTGATGCCATTTTGTCATATCAAATCCCCGGGAATCTCTGGTCACCAGCCCCAATCTCAGACCATTTGAAGCTATTGTCTGGGAGCACCTCTTGCATGATGATCTGTTTGATTTCGCATACTCAGCAATTACTTTAGAAGAAACAGATGAACCTGTCGTCTCCTTAATCTTCTGGCCACTTATAGGCTTTTTAATCTTTTCCTCCTTCTCCTCATGCTGCTTTAAATTCTAACCGATACAAAGCAGTTTAAGAAAAGTACTTAAATCTACATTTATACATCTAGATGAGCAAATGAGACTAAAGAACGTCGCTTCAGATCTTACTTGTTGTTTTACAGGTTCGCCACATTGTTCCACCAAACTCGCCAAAGCATCCTGATCATCTTTCTGTGACCATAAGCACAAGCATTAACACAAATAACCGAAATAAGTGGAAGGTCAGTGTGGAGGAACAAAAAACAATTATTGTCGAATAGCGAAACCCTAACCTCTAGAGTGGATAATCCTTGAATATCATCAAGAGAAGTAATCGACTCCGAATCGGTAGGAAAACAATCGAGATGGTGCCATCTGGTCATGTCGAACCCACCTGGTCCCTTGCTAATCAACCCTAGTCTAAGCGATTTCACAGCTATCGTCTTAGAACAAGACTTACACGACGATCTGTTCGACTTCGCGTACTCAGCTACGATCGGCATTGAAAGTATCTTCTTCGCTGAAGTTGTTCGACAAATGGAAGTGGGGTAGTAGAGATGCTGAGCTCGTTCTCGGAGAAAGATAGCAGACAGATTGGTTTTAAGAAGAGGGAAGAAACGAAGAGAAGAGTAAGAAACGAAGGATACAACTCTAATCATATGGCCATTGGACGGAGCTCGAGAGAAAGGAAAACAAGGGTGATTAGGGTTCCCGCCATTCTGGAAAGCAGAAGAGTGTGGGTTGATATCAGTATTAGGGGTATAATTGTAAATTTACATAAACACAGGTCGATTTCCAGGCCCAACGTCAGGCTATTGTGGGTTCTCATCATAAGCCCAGAAGTTACGTTTCCTGTTTTCATATTAAAACTAGGATATTACCCATTTTAAATTGTTTTTCCAATTAAACTATGATGTGTTACAAAATAACTCTGAGAATATTATAATATTAATATAATATTTGTAAGGATGAATTGAAGGGGAGAAAGACACGTGGGAGAGAAGAGAGTGAATTTGATTTTTTCATTTGTTGATATCTTTCTTTTCTAACCTAAGGGTGAGTGACATGAATAGGAGGTAAATACGTATTTATAAAAAGTAAAGGCGGTAGACATAAGATAATTTTGTAGATTGGTGATTATTATACCTATAAACTATAATAATAAAATTATATATTTATAACATTCTCCTTAATTATTTATCGCTAGTTATGTATTATGTACTGCTACATTAAAATATTTGTCATGGAAAAATCTAATAGGATAGAAATTATGACGAGAGAAAAAAAGTACAATGATGTAATTTCCCCTGAAATGATGGATATTATAAGTTTCGTAATTGACGCATTCTGATACTATAAACATGTTTTCTGAATGTTGTAGTGGAGAGTGCTTTCGTGAACCAATCTGATGCATTGTCTGTTAAACGGATATATTGAATATTCACTTCTTGATTTTTCTTGAGTTCTCGTGTGTAAGAGAAAAATCTTGGAGGAATATGTTTTGTTCGGTCGCTCTTAAAATAACCTTCTTTGAGTTGGGCAACACAAGCAGTATTGTCTTCAAACACTTTTGTTGGCTCTTTATTTATGACTATTCCACTTGCTTCTTGTATATGTTGAGTCATAGATCTGAGCTACACACATTCTCTACATGCTTTGTGAAGTGCAATTGTTTCAGCATAATTTGAGGAGGTAGCAACTAGAGTCTGCTTTTGGGAACGCCAAGAAATAGCAGTGTCTCCAATTGTAAAAATATATCCAGTTTGCGATCGAGTTTTATGTGGGTCTGATAAATAGCATGCATCTGCAAAACCAACTAAATCGACACTAGAATTTCTATTATAAAATAATCCCAAGTCAGTTATTCCTTGGAGATAACGAAATATATGTTTTATTTCATTCCAGTGCCTACAGGTAGGTGACGAACTTTATCTTGTAAGCAGATTTGTAGCGACTGTTATATCTGGTCTAGTACAATTTGCAAGATACATGAGTCCACCAATAGCACTCATATAGGGTACTTCAGGACCTAATATCTCTTCGTTATCTTCACAAGGTCGGAATGGATCTTTGTTGATATTAAGTGATCTATTGACCATTGGAGTACTCAAAGGAGTCGCTTTATCCATATATAAGCATTTTAAGATCCTTTTCTTATAATATGATTGATGTACGAAAATTCCATTCTGAAGATGTTCGATCTGGAGTCCAAGATAAAATTTTGTCTGTCCAAGATCTTTCATTTCAAACTCTTTCTTCATATGAGTTCTTGTCTCATTAATTTCCTTTTGAATTCCAATTATGTTCAAGTCATCAACATATACAACAATGATCACAAACCCATATATAGATTTCTTAATAAATATGCAAGGACATATCGCATTGTTAGTATATTCTTTACTCAACAAATATTCACTTAAGCGTTACATGGAAATTCTTTCATATCTCTAAAAATATTTATTAAGAAATATTCATTTGTTGAGTAAAGGATATACCGCATGAGTGGTTGAGAACAAGCATTACATGAAAATTCTTTCGCTTGAAAAATCTTTTGATTTTTCAGCGAATGGTCATTTTTATTTTCCACAATCTTTCGTATCATGGCTGAACCAGGGTGGGTGTCCTAAGTGTTCATGCCAAATTTTGAATGTACATGTAAACTTCGAGTATAATATAACATATGATTCAGTCATATTTATTTTTGTGAAATCTATTTCGGAGGATAAAGCTGGCAGCTTTTCCAATATACATTTTTTTCCGAATTAACTAGTGTGATGCAAAAATATTCAACACCATTTTTATTCATGGTTTCTACGTGATATCCATTTCTGCGGATATCTTTGAAACTCAACAAATTTCTACAGGATTTTGGGAAATATACGACATTATCTATCTCAAATTTTGTTCCCCTTGACATTGAAAAACAAGATCTTTGGGAGCCTATAATAATTTTTGAATCACCAGATATAATATTCACGCTTCTTACGGAATTGTTCATTTTAAGAGAAGAGAAATACTTTTTATCTTTAAGTATTGTGTGCGTTGTAGTACTATCTGCCAGACACATATTTCTATCCTTGTTTTTGAATTTCAACATTTTCTGATTTGAAAATATTCATAAAAGATGTGTTAATATAATAAAAACAAACTTTTTATTACAACACAAACTATTTTACAAACAAAACAAGAGAGAAAACAACATTATGCAACCATTACTAGTTATATATCATGTCATACTTTCTTCTTCAGAAAGATTTTAGTCTTTTTGGCTTTCGTTGATATCTATAGAATCAACAACGAAATCAGCTACATCGAGATATGTATCATTATTTATACCATCAAAAGACGGCTCGATTTCACGGTTAAAAGAAGGTCTAGCCTCATTATCAAAAGAAGGTCCGACATTGACATAAACGAAATTGGTTTCCTTTTGTTTTTCTTTTTTCTTTTGTGCATCTTGGTGTAGATCGGCAAAATACTTTGGCATACGACAGGTACGCGACCAATGCCCTTTCATGCCACACCTATAACAATTTTCCTCATGTTGTCTTTTTCCAACTTCCTTTCCTTTTGACAGTTTATTACTTCTTTCATTGTTGAAATCATTAGGACGAGACTTTCTTCCTTGTTCACGTCCATACCCTCCTCATCCATGACCACGGTAATTACTTCGACCGCGTCCACGTCCATAATTATTGTAATTTGATGATGCAACATTCGCTTCTAAGAATGATGCTGATCCAGTAGGACGAGACTAATGGTTTAGTATTACAAGTTCATTCTTTTGTTCTACTACAAAACTTTCATTAATTTTGAATACTTCTTGTACCCATTAGCCCGATATTGTTGTTATATGACTACATTCTAAGCTGAAATGTTTGGAGAGTTTTTTCGATCATATCATAATCACTTATCTTCTCTCCACATAACATTATCCTGGAAGTGATTCCAAACAAAGTAGAATTATATTCACTTAGACTTTTGTAATCCTGAAACTGGAGGTTCAACCACTCATGTTTAGCTTTCGGTAAAATCACATATTTCTGGTGATCAAACATATCTTTGAGTGATTGCTAAAGATCTGCATGATCTTCTTTTGTTATATACTCATCTTTTATGCCAAAAATATCATGGCATTAGTTTTTTGCTCTTCTGAAATCGTTTTCGACTTATCGATGGTATCAAGGAGTTTTCTTCCTCTTAAGTGTATCTTTGCTGCAACTACCCATCTCATATAATTATTTCCAGATATATCAATGACAGTGATCTCGAGTTTTGCCAAATTTGACATAATTACTGCATAATAATCATAAAATTTTATTATTTATTTTTAAATATTCGACATAATATTATTAATTAAATACATAAAAATGAAATATGCAGCGATTACAAAAAGATATAAAGCACAAATAAGCAAACCAATATTCATCCAAAATTATGCTGGAGTATATTCACAAAATAAAAACCCGAAAATTGCAGAGAGGATTATAACAAATGAAAAAATTAAAATTCAAAAAAATATTTTTTTACAAAGCAAAAAATAAACCGATTTTCTTGGAGAGAATTTCTTTTTTTTGAGATGAGAAAGAAAAATTTGGAGTGAAGAGATGAGAGAAAAATAAGTGTATTTATAGATAAAAAATTTGTATGTAACTGGGAATAGTGATAAGAGCCGTTGGAAAAATATATATATATATATATATATTTTTTTTTTTCATAACCGTTAGAAAATATAACCAAAATAAATTTAGCAAAATTAATATTTACCAATAATAACATGATTATGAGAAACAATCTAATTATAAAAGAAATACTCACATATTAGATATTAATTATGATATATTAAAATAAAAGTAATTTAGAATTTTTATTTGTCTTTTGGACAATTTATTTATATTTTATTTGTTCTTCTAGAACAAATTTATATTTATATATATTTATTTTATTTTACTGTTTTTGTAAATGTCTTTGGAACACTTTTAATTTTTCTGTTTTTCTAGAACATGTTATAAATGTCTTCTGGACATAATTAATTTTTTTATTCGTTTTTTTCAAATATTTTATAAATATTTTCAAGATATAAAAATTTTTTATAGAGAACAAATCACTCATACGCCATTTTGACTATTAGTATAACTTATAAATTAAATTAAAATATATAGTATATATATGGAGACCAAGTTACACATTACAACAAAATATAAAAACAAATTTGATATAAATTAAATTTTACCTCTCTAATTGGGAATATCATAATATTAATATAATAGTTGTGTATATATATATTATTATATATTCTGTGAAAGTTAAAGACGGGGAGTGACATGAGTAGGAGGTGAATACGTATATATAAAAAGTAAAGGTGGTGGACATAAGTAAGATATTTTTGTAGATCGGTGATTATTATACCTATAAACTATAATAATAAAATTATACATTTATAACATGATGATAATTTTTGATGCATGTTATAAAATGATTATGGAAAGTTTGTTTATGATTAATCATATGTACAATATAGAACATAATCACAGATTTATATTTTTTATATTATCTGTATGTATGTTTTGACCATTTAACAATTTAACTAATTGGGTGCTGCGTTTTATAAAAGTGGATAGATTTATATAACATATTATACCAAACTTGTGTAAAAATTGTTTTAACACAATATTTTGTTATACCAATTATAATCATTTACCAATTCCGCTGAATTACCTTTATAATCCAAATCACTAATGGATGGTAAGGTTATATCTTGTAATTAGTATTTAAAGTAATCAGCCCATTACCTTTATAATGCGAATATGGTCAATTCATAACTCAATGGTAATACTTAATCAGCCCAAGATCCAATTATAGCCCATAGTAAACCCATTACACTTTGGTCCACTGAGTTGAAGCTAAAAACAAAAAACATTGGCCACGACATAATCTGAGAAATATTATGTATTCGATCAATTTTTGGATCACAAAAGAAATTGAAATTGGCCCACATTTGAAATTAAATTGCTCCACTCTCACTTTCACCTGATTACTTCTTCTTTGGTCAGCTGAAATGACATTTGAAAAATAATCAACACTGGCTCAGCTCTTACAGAACATTCGCGAAAAATCAGGGGTTCCGACCACTGATAAACTCCTGAGCCACCACCAATGAATAAATCAGCTAAACGGAGGTTTTTCAACTTCTGCATCCTTCAATCTGAGTTTTCGGTAAGTGAAATTTTCTTTTCAGCTTGAAATTTTAGAGTTCAAATTTATTGATTGTACAAGTTTTGAATCTAAAACCAATAAAAGGTATCTCTGTTTTTACAAAATACAGATGAAGCAGAAAAGAGTCGAAACCCTAATCAAGTAAAAAGGGAAATCAAGATCTTAGAATTTAGTCATACAAAGGCGGATCTGAGTGTTTCTATACTACTCTGCTCCTGGAATCTGAGTACAATCGGTAAGTTACAATGAAATTTCCATAAGGAAATTTGTTTTTCTTTCAAAAAGATAAAAGTAAAGGCTTTGAACCTTAAACACTTAGGCTGTTCCTTTATGTTCTTACCTATAGTAGCGAAGTTGGATTTTGAAGAGATCATCAAATAATCGAGCTGAAAATAAGCTGAGTCAATACTCATGAACCAGATAAATAGGTAAATCTTAATTCCTTTTATTGAAATTTTTTATAATGTTAAAACATCCATTGTTCTCTTGTTGTTATCGATATTCTAGTTTTCATATCTCTTTAGTTACCTTTGTTTACAGAACGATTAGTCGTTATAAGTAATATAGCTCCTAACAAAAATAATATCATATTTTATTGTTACATATCAGTGAGAAATAACCAGTGATTGAAATTTCTAAATTGAGAAGTGAAGGAAGGTTATACTCATAATTAGGCCTTGGCATAATAAACCGGAACAAAAAACCGAACCGAAATAAAAAGAACTGAATTGAACAAGAACTGGCTAAATAAGAGTTCCTAAATTTTTATATCCCAGATAACCGAAACCGAATCAAAATCGAATAGAGAACCGAATAGTTAACTAAAATACAATTATATATTTTAAAATAATTATTTATATAGAATATACTAATAATTTTCATGTGACTTTTTTATTGTATCTTAGCCTATTATTTTGTATACTTTTTTTTTGTAATATGAAACTTTGATTTCTGTTTGATTTAGTAATTCCGATAAAAGAAAAACAAATATAGGTTGTGTCAAATGGTTATTATAAGTTTTTTTGGTTATTTTAATTAAAAATATTAATTTGGAAGCAAAAACCATTGAAAACCAAAATTATTTTGGTTCTTATTCGGTTCCAAATTTAAGTATTAATTTGGAACAGAACCGACAATAACCAAATTGAAATTTAGTAAATACTTATTGGTTACCATATTTTAAGAACCAAAAGAACCAAACCGAATCAAAGAATCGAATGCCCAGAGCTACTCATAATTATATTGCAGAAGGACAAACAGTTTTATTAAGGATAGGACACGAAAAACTGAAGAGAAAATATAAGTTCACTTTAACTTGTGTCTTGATTCATACTTTATGGTAATTTAGATAATTCATTTGAATTCATTTTTTGTTGTTCAAAAAAATACCTTAATACACATTACTATATTGTCATACCTTGTAGTTTTTGTTAGATTATAAAAACTTATTTTTACAGTTTCAACATTAAACTGTTCTATTTTAGTAACTTCATTATTACTTTGATTTTTTGGAGGCATTGCTTCTTCTAATATCAATTCTTTTGGAAATTCAATTTCATCCCATTTAATAGATCTTTTTGTGGTAACGTGTGATTTACCAAAATTTGTTTCTATTAGAATTGTTTCGTTTTTGTAATCCATTATTTTACATATAGGGTTTAACGTGTGTAATAATTTATAATAAATTCTATAACAGATATATATTACTTTTGTTTCTGGCATATAATCATAGCCGTGAAGTTTTACACTTAATATTAAAGCATTTAATGAGTTTTCATCATTTAATGATATTTGTACATTTGGGTAGGCATTAAATATACCGGTCCATAAACTAAACTGGTTTGAATAGTCTTTATTAAAGATTTTTTCTAGTTTTGATTTCTACCATCTCTAAGAGTTGCTATAAAGCTCTCTAGTAAGCCTCTTAATGTTAGCGGTTTAAATGCAACTTGAATTAAACCAATATGCATAAAACGATAGTTGTTCCTATAAGGGGCTAAATCATTTTCGTTTAATAGTTTAAACGTGGCATGATCACTATCTATTGTTATTGTTTCTTCTGTAGTTTTTACGACCTGTTTTAGGCCTAGTTTTTCAAATGTACCTATTTGATATATTAATTTTGGATGTATTTTTGGAATCGTCCATTTATTAAGGAGATTCAATTGTTGAGGCATATCATATTCCTTCTTTTTAATATTTTTAATATTTGATTTTTAATGATGTTCATTATAATTTTAAAATTAAGGGTGTATTCCCAATTCATACTTAGTTATGAAAATCCTAAATAATATTAAGCAAGAAAATGAAAAAACTGTTTAAAATGCAGTTTATACATTAGTTCTAAATTTATAGAACATTTTTCAGGAAGATGGTCCGATAATAGTGAAACCATTAGGACTTTACTTCAAAATCTTAGATGTAAAACACTAACATCTTTTAGATGGTATAAAGATGTTTTCTTATCACGAGTAATGGAATTACCAGAATGTAATAATGTTTATTGGAAGTCTAAATTTATAGATGGACGTCCTCCATTATTTGCTGAAAGAGTAAGAAAAACCCTTAGAGGCTCAACAATAAATATTGATTATAATCAATATACTTATGGAAATTTAATAAGTGTTTGCACACAAGAGGGTTTATCCCTATGCAATGAAATAAAACTAAACCAACAAATAAAAAGGCATCACCTAAATGAAAGAAAACAGGTAGGTGAATTCTGTGAACAATTTACAATGCAAGTACCCAAAATAAAAAATAAAAAGAATCTCATAGATTCAAGAAAAAACATCATAATGGTAAATATTATGATAAGAAAAATAAATACAAATCTAAAAGATTTGAAAAAGACACAATAGAAAATAACAATTTTATAAACAAAAAGATTATATAAAATCTAGAGAACCAAATGCATACTATAAATATGACATAATAGGACACTATGCAAAAGATTGTACAGTCAAAAATAAAATAAAAAATCTTGACTTAGATGACAATCTGAAAAATTCTTTATGCAAAATTCTTCACCAGAAATTTCTGAATCAGAAATTTCTAATGATAATTCATCCTGAAAATATAAATGAAAAACTATAATGATAAAAGATGAGGATTATACATCTACATCAGAAGAAAAATGCTTTTCTTGCCAAATGGGAAAACCATGTGAAAAGGAAGAAAATATGAGTTTTATAATATATTCTCACAATTTGATAATACAGAACTTAATGTTTTAACAAATAATGATTTAATAGAATTATCAAAAACAATAAAAAATCCAGAAATAAGATCACAAATTATTGATAAAATGGATGAAAATAATATATCATCCACAAGCCAGCCAAAGGAGATTCTTTCGTCTGATAAACCTCATTTAATGTCAGAAGTTCATAAACTTTTGAAAGAAAAAATAAATCTAGTGGAAACACCAACCACTATCCAAAATTTATCAGAGGAAACAAACAACCTCAAAATAGAAATCAATGAGTTAAAATCTTAGAATTTTATTCTTAGTAAAAGAATAACAGATTTAGAAAATCACAACACAAAAATAAGTGATATAGATTTTAGTCAATTTGGCAAAATCACTGATAATGATCAAATAACATAAGGAAGAAAAGAAGAATTCCTCTCTAGAATGGAGTTATTATTAACTCAAAAACCTATGGTTAAAATAACTTTACTAATAGATTACAATTTTAAAAAAGAATTTGTAGCACTTATTGATAGTGGTGCAGATCTAAATTGTATACAAGAAGAAATGATACCTTCTAAATATTTTCATAAAACAATATATAGTCTAAATAATTCTAGTGGTAATAAAATGATAATTAATTATAAAATACCAAAAGCATATATATGTAAAAATGAAGTCTGTATACCGGAAACATTTGTCTTAATAAAAGACATGTCCAATGAATTAATATTAGAAATGTTTTTTATAAACCATATTACCCCTCTAAGTAGATGGGATAATAAAGAAATAAGAGACATATTCGATAATAGAAAAAATACATCTTGAGTTCATAACTCAACCATATGCAAAATATATAAATGAAATTAGAAATTCTATATTAAATAAACAAAAACAAATAGAATTTTTAAAATTGGAAATATGTAGTATGACAATAAATACTACATTAGAAAATCCTAAATTAAAAAGAATGATTGATTTAATAAAAAATTAATTTGAACTATAAATATGTAGTGATCATCCTAATGCATTTTGGGATAGAAAAACATATGGTAAATCTACTATATGAAGAAAACTTTCAAGAAAATAATATACCTACCAAAGCTAGGTCATGCCAAATGAATTCAGAATATCTAGAATTGTGGAAAAATAAAATAGAAAGTCTATTACAAAAAAAGTTGAATAAGACATTCAAAATGTCTATGGTCTTGTACCGCTTTTTATGTAAATAAAAATGGTGAAAAAGAAAGGAGAGTACCAAAATTGGTAATAAACTATAAACTTTTTAATAAGGTATTAAAATGGATAAAATATCCAATTCCTAATAAAAAAAATATGCTGGAAAAATTGCAATCTGCAATAATATTTTCCAAGTTTGATTTAAAATCAAGCTATTGGCATATCCAAATAGCAGAAAGAGATAGATATAAAACAACTTTTAATGTCCCAATTAGATAATATGAATGGAACATAATGCCATTTAGGCTTAAAAATGCTCCTTCAAAATTTCAAAAAATTATGAATGATATATTCATTTCATATAGCAATTTTATAATTGTCTATAAAGATGATATATTAATATTCTCAAATAATATTGAGACATATTTCCAACATTTGAAAATATTTAAACAAATAATAATAAAAAATGGTTTGGTGATATCTAAACCAAAAATGTTATTATTTCAAACAAAAATCAAACTTTTAGGACATAATATTGAAAAGGGATAAATAATCCTAATACAAATAAGCATAGATTTTCTTTCTAAATTTCCTGATATAATCACAGATAAAACACAGCTTCAAAGATTTCCTGGAAGTTTAAATTATGTCTCATCTTTCAGAAAAGATTTGACAAAAGACACGTCTATATTATATGATAGGTTAAATAATTTCTTGCCTTACATTACCTAATAATAATTGGAAAAAATTTATTGAAATAGATACCTCAGATATAGGTTATGGAGGTATACTGAAACAACAAGATCATGACTATAAACATGATTATTTAATACAATTCTATTCCGGCAAATGGAATAATAGCCAAAGAAATTATGCTACTGTTGCTAAAGAAATATTAGCAATAGTAAAATGCGTATTAAAATTTCAGAGTAATTTATATAATAAAAATTTATAATAAGAACATACTGTCAAGCAGCCAAATTCATCTTTAATAAAGATTGTAAACGTGATGTATCAAAACAAATGTTTGCAAAATGGGAGGCTTTATTAGCCTCATTCGATTTCGACATAAAATATTAAAAAAAGGTTCAGATAATAATCTGAGATTTTCTAAAAGAGAATATTTAAATGTTTTACAGAAGGCATCAAGGATTCAAAACTCCCAATAAAGGGAGGGGTCGAGGAGGCTGAAACCCAATGGATAGAGGCCAAAATTTGGGCTGATGTAATATCCTTATCCAACATGGAAACAAGAGGCTTATCTGGATCAATTATTAATAATGAAATAGATCCAAATAATCCGAGATATCAAGAGTTTATGGATTTTATAAAATCCAAAGATGATGAAACTAGTCAATCTCAAAACCCATCATATTCAAAAACCCTCAGTAATGAGGAAAATGAGGTTTATAATAGAAACCAAAAGGAAGAAGTCATACTTCTCCTGGAACATTCGGATCTAAAATGGGAAAAAGATCCATGGCACATGATTAAAAGATATTTTGAAAAATCATCAAGTCCAACACCTAGTTATAAACATATGATGCATTATGAGACAATACTTTTGTCATTAAAATCAGCTGAGATTAATCATTTCCACCCAGCCAATACAAAAGAAATTTATAATTTCTCAAAAATCATTATAAAAAAGCGCAGATGAATGAGGACTTAGTACTCTAAGAGAATCAGATTGTATTCACCCCCCACCAAAAAATCCCTATAAAATATAATTACTGGGATTACACTGAGAGTTTTTTAAAAGTGTTTTTATACGATAATGAAAATAAGAAACACTCTTGGTTTATAAAAGTATGTTCACATGTTTTTGAACAACAAATACCAAATTGGTTCTATAAATGGTGGATTTATCATGGACCAACAATAGAAATCCTTCCAGAAATTTTTAAAAAATAATATTTACAATGGGTAGATATATCTCCCACCTTGAAAAAATTTCAAAAGAAAGATATATACTTTGAAGGAATGTCAACTATGTATTTCTTTATAGAATTTTCAATTCCATTGATATTAAAATGGAATGTGGAAATTAGTATAGACGAGGATAATATTCCATGTCTAAAAAAAGTTTTTTACACAAAATTTTGGAATAAATTATTACAAAAAACCTAGAAGAAAATTACCATGGGCAAGAGTTAATAGACTCTATCAAGATTGCTTTAGAAAAATACAAAAGCTAAGACGAAGTGCTTCAAGCACAAGAAATAAGAAGTCCCTTCAGATACATCTCAGAAAAAATGAAGATGAAAAAGGGATTAATTTCATAATCAGAATTATTGGCTTCATATATGGAAGAGGTCAAGAAATATCTCAAAAGAACTATGGAATTAGAATTTCACGATGATGATGTCACAATGACATCAGCAACAAAAAGCATGGAAGATGATGCATGCTTAGCCGGAGAATCTCAAGGTAATGATGAAGATTTTGATATCGAGGAAGAATGGAAAAAATTTCAAGACACAGTCCAAGGCCAAATCGATGCCACATAGCAAGGAGAATCATCCAGCTCAAAAGGAAAGGGAAAAGCTACATAATTAAAGGCAAAGAAGGTCCCAAAGGAAGAAAGTAAGTGCAGCAGGACCTGAATGAAGATAAAAGATTCCTATAGCTTTAATAAAGCAAAAACAAAGATATATACTTTGAAGGAATGTCAACTATCTATTTCTTTATAGAATTTTCAATTCCATTGATATTAAAATGGAATGTGGAAATTAGTATAGACGAGGATAATATTCCATGTCTAAAATGAGTTTTTTACACAAAATTTTGGAATAAATTATTACAAAAAACCTAGAAGGAAATTACCATGGGCAAGAGTTAATAGACTCTATCAAGATTGCTTTAAAAAAATACAAAAGCAAAGAAGAAGTGATTCAAGCACAAGAAATAAGAAGTCCTTTCAGACACATCACAGAAAAAATGAAGATGAAAAAGGGATTAATTTCATAATCAGAATTATTGGCTTCATATATGGAAGAGGTCAAAAAAGATCTCAAAAGAACTTTGGAATTAGAATTTCACGATGATGATGGCTCAATGACATCAGCTACAAAAAGCATGGAAGATGATGCATGCTTAGCCGGAGAATCTCAAGGTGATGATGAAGATTTTGACATCGAGGAAGAATGGAAAAAGTTTCAAGACACAGTCCAAGGCCAAATCGATGCCACAAAGCAAGGAGAATCATCCAGCTCAAAAGGAAAGGGAAAAGCTACATAATTAAAGGCAAAGAAGGTCCCAAAGGAAGAAAGTAAGTGCAGCGGGACCTGAATGAAGACAAAAGATTCCTATAGCTTTAATAAAGCAAAAATTTGGTATTGTAGTATATGCATAATATGAGCCGTTTATTTTACTTTGTAGTATCGGCAAGATATACACCATTGATTTTATATTTTCTTTACTGTATTTGAGTCTATATAAGGAGTGTGTATGTAAACGGAGAAGACACGAATTAGGAGTTCACTCCAACTTCTCTTTAAAACATCTCTCTAAATAAAATTTGAAAGTTTAAAGAATACTACTGGCACACGAGTCAAAAAAATTTGTAAGTTTCTTTACTTTCTTTATTTTGTTTTAAATTTTAAGTATATTTTAATTGTTAGCCTAAATGATAGGCTAAACACTTAAGGGTGTAAATCTAATTCATATTGGTTATGAAAAGATAAGTCGTGTACTTATTAAGAAGACCCTGGTTTAACACTTAAAATTATGGTTAGACGAATAGAGGTTCAGGCGACTAAGAGATACAGTGATGATGGTTCTGGTAATAATACCGGATGTTCCGAAATAAGTCTCGTTGAGCCAGAGGGGCGTTTGGGTAAAAGGGCACTAGTTTAGAATTATTCTCGACAGGTCTCTTAGTTCTGTGAGAACCTACGTTTGTAAAATTCCAGTAGTCTTAAGGGTTAAATCTGATAATATCATTCTATCAATCTTTATTCATTCTGAGACTAAGTCCTCAAAATCATCGTTTCTTGAGTTGTGAAAAGGCTGATAGAATAATTGGTTAACATCGATTCGTTTACTATATTGTCATACCTTGTAGTTTTTGTTAGATTATAGATATAATCTAATCTTGAAGTTTATGTATGCAGATAATTTTGTTATGGTTCAAGACCATAAAATATATAGCAGGTTGTTAAAGAAACATAGGTAAAATAATTACCTATATTATAGACTATGTGAAAATATCTATGATATTTTTACTCATTTCCACCGACTTTGTATGCTTATAAATAGCACTTACCCCATGTAAATGAAAGACACTACATAAGTAGAATAAAAGAGAAAGTTATAATAAGAATTCATCTCTTTTCCAAAATTTCCAAAATACGATCTTCTCTCACTTCAATATTATAAGATAATATAAATATATTATTTTATAACACGTTATCAGCACGAGCTGCTCTTACACCAGAAAAAATAAAATTTATTTTTGTTAATTTTGATTTTATACTTTGTTATAATGGGTGATTTGGCTCCCATATATATATACTATATATTTTAGTTTAATTTATAAGCTGTAATAATGGCCGAATTACCGCATGAGTAATTTAGTCTCCATATTTAAATATTAATTTTGGGAAGATAGGCACTGCCTTCCCCGAATTGATCGTTAGATAGGCTATGCCTTCACGATCATGATCATAAGGTAGACTATGTCTCCTCAGATCAATATTTTTATATGTACAGAAGACATATACAAAATTTTCCAGAAGAACATAAAAATCAAAAATATCCTGAAGATATTTACTAAAACGTTCGTGAAGAACGGTAAAATAAAATAGATATACATATAAATTTGTTCCAGACGAACAAGCAATAAACAAAATAAATTTGTCCTAAGACAAATAATATATTTAAATTTACTGTTATTGCATCATATTTAATTTATAAAATTGTGTAATTTATACTCTGAATATTTCATGATTATGTTATTATTAATTTTGATAATTTTATTTTTGGATATATTTTTCTAACGGTTATGAAAAATAATAATAATAATAATAATACATAATTCTCCAAAGGCTCTAAACACTATTTTCAACGGCTACATACAAATATTTAATCTATAAATACACTCATCTTTCACTCATTTTCATTACTCAAGATTTTCTAGCTTCTCTCAAAATTTCTCTCTCGAAATCGATTCATTTTTGTAAAATGTATTGGGTTTTAATCTTTTGCTTCGGTATAATTCTTTCTGCTATTCCCGGATTTTTCATCGGCGATTTCACTAATGTAGAATTTTGAATGAATTTTTGGTTACTTATTTGTACTTTGTGCCTTTTTGTAATTGCCTGCTTATTTCATTTTTATGTGTTTAATCATTGACATATTATTGTGTTATATTTTATTTTAAAGTTTAATGATAAATTATGATTATTATGCAGTAATTATGTCAAATTTGGCTAAACTCGAGATCGCTGCCCTGGACATATCATGCAATAATTATATGAGATGAGTAGTTGAAACAAAGATGCATTTGAGAGGGATAAAACTCCTTGATACTATCGATAAGTCGAAAACGACTTCATAAGAGCAAAAGGTTAATGCCATGATATTTTTGGTCCATCATATCTACGATGGCTTAGAGAATGAGTATATCACAAAAGAAGATCCTGCAGATCTTTGGCAGTCACTAAAAGATAGGTATGATCACTAGAAATACGTGATCTTACCAAAGGCGAAACATGAGTGGCTGAACCTCCATTTCCAGGATTATAAAAGTGTAAGCGAATATAATTCTGCGTTGTTTGGAATTACCTCCAGGATAATGTTATGCGGAGAAAATATCACTGATTATGATATGATCGAGAAAACTCTCCAAACATTTCATCCTGGAAATGTAGTCCTACAACAACAATATCGGGCTAATGGATACAAGAAGTATTCAGAATTAATGCAAGTGCTTCTTGTAGCAGAGTAGAACAATGATCTTGTCATCCTAAACAATCAGTCATGTCCTACTGGATCAGCAGCATTCCCAGAAGCGAATGTTACATCATCAAATTATAATAACTATGGACGTGGATGCGGTCGAGGTAATTACCGTGGTCGTGGACGAGGAGGATACGGACGTGGATATGGACATGGACAAAGAAAAAGAAATTGTCCTAATGATTTCAACAATGAAATAAATAATAAAAGACCAAAAGGAAAAGAAGTTGGAAAAAGGCAACATGAGGAAAGTTGCTATAGGTGTGGCATGAAAGGACATTGGTCGCGTACCTGCCGTACGCCAAAGTATTTCGTCAATCTACACCAAGAGTCCCAAAAGAAAAAGGAAAAACAAAAGGAAACCAACTTAATTTATGGCAATATCGGGCTTTCTTTTGATAATGAAGCTGGTTCTTCTTTTGACCGTGAAGTCGAGCCGCCTCTTGATGATATAAACAACGATACATATCTCGATGTGGCTGATTTCGCTGTTGATTCGATGGATATCAACAAAAGCCAAAAAGATTAAAATCTTTCTGAAGAAGAAAGTATGACATAATGTATAATTAGTTATGGTTGTATAATGTTGTTTTCTGATTTTTTTTGTAAAATAGTTTGTGTTGTAATATACAGTTTGTTTTAATATTAATGCATCTTTTATGAATATTTTCAAATCAGAAAATGTTGAAATTCGGAAACAAAGATGGAGATATGTGTCTGACAGATAGTGCTACTACGCACACAATACTTAACGATAAAAATTATTTCTCTTCACTTAAGATGAACAATTCCGCCGGAAGCGTGAACACTCTATCTGGTGATGCAAAGATTATTATAGGCTCTGGAAGAGCTTGCTTTTCAATGCCAAAGGAGACCAAATTTGAAATAGATAATGCATTATATTCCCCAAAATCCTGTAGAAACTTGTTGAGTTTCAAAGATATTCGAAGAAATGGATATCACGTAGAAACAATGAATAAAAATGGTGTTGAATATCTTTGCATCACATTAGTTAACTCGGAAAAGAAATGTATATTAGAAAAGCTGCGAGCTTTATCCTCCGGAATATATTTCACAAAAATAAATATGACTGAATCATATGTTATAGTAAACCCAAAGCTTACATGTACATTCAAAATCTAGCATGAACGTTTAGGACACCCTGGTTCAATCATGATGCGAAAGATTGTGGAAAATACAAATGGCCATTTGTTGAAAAACCAGAAGATTTTTCAAACGAAAGAATTTCTATGTAATGTATGTTCTCTTGGAAAACTAATAACTCGGCCATCACCAACCAAAGTTAAGAATGAATCTCCGGTATTCTTGGAAAGAATACATGGTGATATATGTAGGCCTATCCATCCACAATGCGGGCCATTTAGATATTTTATGGTATTGATTGATGCATCTAGTAGATGGTCACATGTGTGTCTATTGAGCACACGAAATATGACTTTCGCAAAATTCATTGCCCAAATAATCAGGTTAAGGGCACAATTTCCTGATTATACAATAAAAAATGTAAGACTTGACAACGCTGGTGAATTCACTTCACAAGCCTTCAATGACTATTGTATGTCATTGGGAATAGATGTTGAACATCCAGTCCCACATGTTCACACACAAAATGGCATGACTGAGTCTTTAATCAAACGGTTACAAATTGTTGCTAGACCGTTAGTAATGAGAACAAAACTCCCAATTTCAATATGGGGTCATGCAATTCTACATGCCGTGGCACTAATCCAAATAAGACCGAGTGCATATAATAAATACTCCCCATTAGAATTAACATCTGGCCAGAAGCCAGATATATCTCATCTCTGTATTTTTGGGTGTGCGGTATATGTCCCCATTGCGCCACCACAAATAACAAAAATGGGACCACAAAGGAGATTGGGAATATATATTGGGTATACATCACCAAGTATAATTCGGTATCTGGAACCAAAAACTGGTGATATGTTTACGACACGTTTTGCCGATTGCCATTTTAATGAAGATGAATTTCCCGCGTTAGGGGAAGGAACTAAAGAAGCTCCAAAAGACATCACATGGAACACACCGTTGTTATGGCACCTTGTTCCCCCTACGAAACAACGTGAACTGGAAGTTCAGAAAATTGTGCATTTACAAAATATGGCAAATCAGATACCAGATGCATTCACTGATACAAAAAGAGTGACAAAATCGTATATTCCTGCTGTGAATGTTCCATCAAGAGTTATTGTTCCAAAAGAACAAAATGATAGAAACATAACAAATAAACCCAATGTTCAGTTAAAAAGGGGGAGACATGTGGGATCAAAAGATAAAAATCCCCGAAAGAAAAAGATTTTAGGAAAAATAAATATAAATGGTCCAGAAGAACCAAATTATAAAGAGAAAAGTCTTGAAGACGAAAATAGACTATGCCCAAAACGGAAATATTTAGGTTAGAAGTGAAATAAAAGATGATGATGAAATTTTTTCATTCTCTGTATCAAAAGAAATTGACAATGAAAGTGATGATCCAAAACCAAAGTCTATATTAGAATGCCAGAAAAGATCTGATTGGGAGAAGTGGAAAATGGCCATGATAACTGAATTGAACTCCCTAAATAAAAGAAAAGTCTTTGGACATATTGTCATAACTCCTGAACATGTAAAGCATGTTGGGTATAAATGGGTTTTTGTTCGAAAAAGAAATAAGAAAAATGAGGTAACAAGGTATAAAGCCCAGCTTGTTGCCCAAAGATTTTCTCAAAGACCTGGGATTGATTATGAAGAAACATATTCCCCGGTAATGGATGCAATTACCTTTAGATTTTTGATGAGTTTAACAGCATCTAAAAATCTAGAAATGCATCTAATGGATGTTGTGACAACATATCTATATGGATCACTTGATAGTGAGATATATATGAAAATCCCAGAAGGATTAAAGATGCCTGAAGCATTAAACGCAAAATCTAAAGAAGTATGTTCAGTCAAATTACAACGATCACTTTACAGATTAAAACAATCTGGACGCATGTGGTATAATCGTCTAAGTGAATATTTATTAAGTAAATGATATACCAACAATGCAATATGTCCTTGCGTATTTATTAAGAAATCTGTATATGGATTTGTGATCATAGCTGTATATGTTGATGACCTGAACATAATTGGAACTCAAAAGGAGATTAATGTTGCTAGAACTCATATGATAGAAGAGTTCGAAATGAAAGATCTTGGATAGACAAAGTTTTATCTAGGACTCTAGATCGAGCATCTCCGGAATGGAATTTTTGTACATCAATCTAACTATACAAAAAGGATCTTAAAACGATTTTATATGAACAAAGCAACTCCTTTAAGTACTCCAATGGTCAATAGATCACTTAATATTGATAAAGACCCATTCTGACCTTGTGAAGATAACGAAGAGATATTAGGTCCTGAAGTACCTTATATGAGCGCTATTGGTGGACTCATGTATCTTGCAAATTGCACTAGACCAGATATAACATTCGCTACAAATCTGCTTGCAAGATATAGTTCATCACCAACGAATAAAACATATATTTCGTTATCTCCAAGGAACAACTGATTTGGGATTATTTTATAATAGAAATTCTAGTCTCGATCTAGTTGGTTTTGCAGATGCAGGCTATTTATCAGACCCACATAAAGCCTGATCGCAAACCGGATATGTTTTTACAATTGGAAGCACTGCAAATTTCTTGGTGTTCCCAAAAGCAGACTTTAGTTGATACCTCCTCAAATCATGCAGAAACAATTGCAATTCATGAAGCATGTAGAAAATGTGTGTGGCTTAGATCTATAACCCAACATATACAAGAAGCAAGTGGAATAGCCATAAATAAAGAGCCAACAAAAGTGTTTGAAGACAATGTTGCTTGTGTCATCCAAATTAAAGAAGGTTATATTAAAAGTGATCGAACAAAGCACATCCCCCCAAGATTTTTCTCTTACACACGAGAGCTCGAGAAAAATCAAGAAGTGAATATTCAGTATATCCGTTCAACAGACAATGCAGCAGATCTGTTCACAAAAGTGCTTCCCATTTTTTATTTTTAAAGATTTTTGTTTGGCCTTCTTCTTCTAATCCATTAATCAACCATTTTTGTTGCGCTATGCCTATGCTTAAACTTTGTAGCCTATTCCTTTAACAAAACAGATGGGTTAAATCGGTCATAGAGATGTAACGAAATTCTCCATGAATGATCAATTGTTTAAATTGATGTGTTTGTATCTTTCTGTTCAATTTTCTACTTTACATATAAAAGACAAAAATATAATAAGCACAATCTCCATTAAACATGATGCACAATAACTGAGTTCATGGATTTCTATGTTTATTTAAACGTGATGTCATTTTAAGAAACATGAAATCACACTAATTTATAATTAATCATACAACAATCTTCTAAAATCTTCATATAATTATTTTACAAAAAATAAAAAATTAATTTAAATCTTTCCAAGTACCTTAAAAACTCACTCAAATCTCTCAAAATCTATTGAAATCTAAATTCTATCAAATCACCTAAAATTCTAGGTTCAATACACCCTTCTAAAATTACATATAAAAAAAATTAAACTAAACAACAGTAAAATATATACCCAACATTACTAAAAACATTTTTGAGAACCACATTTCTTGGTCTTCTCTCCGGTTTCTTTTCTTGTCAGTGATTAGAATCTCCAGCCCTCTCTTAGAGTTAACCCTAGACAATGCAACTATAGTTGTCCATGAGAAAAACCATATTTAAGAAAATAGATCCCAACATGTTTAAGAGTCTGTCTTTGACTCTTGTTTATAGTGATTGCAAATTAAATCAATAGTGGAAACTGTCTCTTCCTCATTTTGAATTGAATTCTAGAATCTAATGGTGAGATAAACATATGTCCATCATAACATGGTATGTATTACATTAAGCAAACTAATCAAAACTTGGTAGGTTTTTTTATGCACACTAGGCAGGAAGTGTTGATAACCGAAGCAGCACATCTAGAAGATGTTTCTTTCTAGGAAATAATCTTGTGTCCTGACACAACAAGAAGCAGAGTTGTGTTACTCTGTCTAATGCATAAGATGAGTATATTGCATTGGGAAGTTGTTGTGCTCCACTCATGTGGATGAAACAAATATTTGCTGATTATGGTTTGATTTTATACTATTCTTTTGCATTGTGATAATATGAGTGTCATAAACATATCTAAAAATCATGTGCAACTCTCTAGAACAAAGCATATTGATATTGGGCATAATTTCATTCGTGACTTAGTAGAGGAAAAACACATTGAGATAACTCATATTGCATCAGAGAATTAGTTGGCTGATATTTTCACAAAACCATTGGAATTAAACACATTCTCAAACCTTCAAAAGACACTTGGTATTTCTGAACATTGAAACATTTTGTCTCTAAAAATGTGTGCTTGTGCAAAATAATACAACAGTAGCACTTGTTGTTTTCTTATTCCTTGGATACAACTACCGCAACACAAAACTTCATGTTGGCAATTCAGCTCAGAGAAAGAGCTTTTCATGCGGGTTTGATCTTCGTCTTACAGAGGTATCTTGTCAATGTAATATTAAAAAAAATGTAGTGTACAAAAGGATAGATAACTTTCTATATGCGATAAAAAAACAAAAAACAAAAAAGGGGGTTTATCATGGGTTGTAGGACTGAGGCGTTACAGGTTGCTCTGAAAGTGATCTTCAGGAATGTATGGTGATGTGTAGTCTCTCTCGGTTGATCAGTAAGTGTGTAAGCTCCTCAAAACTGAGAAATAGCTACCTTGCCATGCTGATGGGTTGACGTTTCTTCTTTTATAAATCCCCAAGTGCTCTGTTGTACCAAAATCACGACACACATCTTGTTAAGATGGTGAGTCTTCTCTGTCATGGGTATCCAATGTCATATCTTAATGTAATTGCCCTCAAAATCTTGATAAACTATGGATATGCTAATTATGTGATCATTTGTTAAGTCTCTCGTGGGTCACTCACTATCTTACAATGAGATGGCTGCATCTCAAGGAATCTTATAGTAGTCGGTTGTTGCAATATAAGTCTTGTTGAACATGATGCATTTTACTCATTCATTTTCTAGTATAATTTTTCTCTCTGACTCTAGAGTAGATCGGAACTCACTGTGTTGTGCTGGTTGTCTACTTTGAGGGTTAGCTTTCATTACTCACGAGTATTTTCTGAGATGTTTTCGTAGTGTTGTGTTTTAACCTTGCTTTAGGGCCATTGAACAATATCCAATGATAGAGGAAGAAGGATAGTTTTGTCATTATATTTGGCAAAACCCTAGTTAGGCTGAAAGATCTTTCTTCTCTGCTAAGTGGCCACTTGAAATCACATATTTCTCTCTATGTCTCAGACTCTGTACCTTTTCCTCTCTCACTCACCGAAATTCTTAGATCGCCATGGTTGACATGCTCCATCTTCCTCTGATGACTCCACAACTCTACGCCTTCATTCTCAAAGCCATTCACAATTACAATCAAGAGTCTGCAGCTCCGCCAAAATCAACTCGAAAATCCACCATGTGACCTTGTGCTGAAGGTTATCTCTCTCGTCGAACCACACTCTGGAGGTCTACTCGACGCCAAGATTCAACTCATGATGCCCCCTCGTCCAAAATGATGCTCGTGGATGAAGAAGAAATTGAAAAGGTGGGTCTGGGATCTGTCAACCATGTATATGCCTTAGTGTCGGTCTCAACTCAACAAGAAACCATGAATATTTCCCGGTCTAGATGTGTTAATCCATCAGTTGGTGGGTCGATTGAGAAAACCCCAACTAAGTCTCCGGTCTCACAAGCAGATGAGACTCTACGAGAGACTCCTTACGTCGCTACTGAGAGGATCGAAGAACACTCTCAGACTAAACCGTCTTCTCTACATCATGAAACTATTTAGAAGCAACCTTCTCTGGTCATCCAACCAACAGCCTCTCAAGCGCCTCCGAGGTGTTGGCTAAAATGTCATCTAACTGTGACTCTTATGCTAAAGGTGGTGTTGTTTTGTTCATTGAAGGTGTCGTGGATTTGGTAAGAAGGTTGAGTGACCAGAGATGTTGATCGAATTGAGGTGTAAACCGAGTAGATGTGACTTTCTGATTCTTGATTCTCCTCTACACCAGAGGGTCTGTGGTTGAAGAGGTAATCCGATGGCAGTGGAATGTATGGGCAGAAGCATGTGTTGTGAGTCAATCTTTGGCAGTTGAAGTAGAAGCGAGATACTCATTCGTAGTAAAAC
Organism: Lepidium didymum; assembly: GCA_963920545.1. Taxonomy (NCBI): domain Eukaryota; kingdom Viridiplantae; phylum Streptophyta; class Magnoliopsida; order Brassicales; family Brassicaceae; genus Lepidium; species Lepidium didymum. The sequence goes on from OY986979.1 coordinate 14,291,463, forward strand.
TCCACCTGAAAACTGTCACCATTTTCGCAGTGGACAATCTTCTATCTTCAATGTTGAACATGATCTTGGCTCTGACCAGAAAGGGCCTAGTAACCGATCATTTATGTAGATCCTTTTGATACTGACAAAACTTTACAATTAAAGTTAGTTGGATCAAAATACATTTGACAGTTGTGAAACATAACTTTTAATATATGTGTTGTTTGGAAGACAATTCTTTGACTATCTATTACATGTGTATTACTTAACTTTGATTTGAATATAATATAAGTTAGATTATGTACCAAAATAAACAATATTGATAATATTTCAAACAATTTTAACTAATTTCTTTTGTTTTAAATTTGTATCTTTTCATTGCAAATTTGCTTAAAATATAATTTATATTAGTTTTTATTCCTAAAACTTTTGTTTATTTATAATATATATTCATCTAAAAATTATATAAAATTATATATTTTTAATATTTTATGTGTTTTTTACTGTTTAAAATTAAACATAAATGTTTTAAAACATCTATTCATTATGTCTTAAGATGTTAGATAATAAAATGAATCCAATGTTATTAAAAATTAGTTTTTTGTGTTATTTAATTTATGTATATATAATAATATAAGTTAGAATCGTACCCTATTTCAACTAAAAACTAATAATATTTTTTTTAAAATTAATTATTTTCATTGTCTTTTACATGTATTTTCAAGATAATAATTTTATTTCAATTATATTTTAAAATATTAAATTAGGTGGGTCAAATGTTATTAACAATTGATTTTTGGTATTATTTAATTTATATATATGTAATAATATAAATTAGAATCATATTGTATTTCAACCAAAAGTTAACAATATTTCATTCAGTTTTTAACTATTTTTATTGTCTTTTTACATATTTTTCAAGGTAATACTTTTATTTCTTAAATTTTTTTATTTATTATTTATATATACATAATTTATTTTCGAAAAAATCATCCACGTATTATATCTTAAATGTTATATTTAAAAAAAATCAACAATGATTTGAGTTACCATATTAACTAATAATATAAGTTAAAAATACCATAATGTATTAAAATTATATATGATGATAATTCATAAAACATCTCTTCGGAGATAACCGATAAAAAATGAAAAAATGAAAATATGAAAAATGAAAAATGAAAAATGAAAAATGAAAAATGAAAAAATGAAAAAATGAAAAAATGAAAAATGAAAAATGAAAAATGAAAAAATGAAAAAATGAAAAAATGAAAAAATGAAAAAATGAAAAAAAGAAAGACACAAAGTTTAGTGATCGGTAAGGAGAATAAACTAGTAAAAGTTCAATAACGTTGTACTTTGTATTTGCCGTGTTGCCGAATTGTTGGACACTATGCATTTTTTCTTAAAAACAATCATTTTTGCTTTATCCACTATACCTTTGACACAACAACAACGACTTACCAGCGAGGCATACTTCTCGAAAGATGTGGAGCAAACACCATGAACATTTTCCATCACTGCATCTAAAATTCTGATTTGCATTGAAGTAATCATCTTCATTTCTCTTTGGTAGAAGCTTCGAAGCCTTCTTGGTTTGTGAAGACTACAGAGAAACACACGATCATTGACCTTGCAAACGAACCTAATAAAAAATCGGAGATGAAAACTTAGGACATACCAAATAGTTTTTAGTCTAGTGGATTTTTCTAATAAAGAAATCATGAGTTCAAATCCATTTAGGAGTGAGTTCAAGTCCATTTAGGATGGGTGATTTACGCATGTGATATTATCAACGGCTGGCTCCGGACACCGAAGAAGATTACAGGTCAAAGATCCACAACTCCTACGGTTTAAAAATAAAAAGCTTAGGACAGTAGAATATGAGATTTATCATGTTTCAAATAGTTGATGAAATCTTTGGGATAACTCGAACATGTGGTGCTTCCGCGATCTGAGGTCTTTTGAGGTGTCATCGGTGATTTGGGAGACTTTTTTCTTACTGTATGTCTCTACAAATTTGAGTTATCTATGTCTTTTAGAATCTATAAGATGAGAGAGAACACAATTTTACTACAAAATCGAAGAATAACTATAGATATTATTTTTGAATGGAGAGAGATTTTTACGCAACGCTATGTTTAATCTTCTTTATCGATTTATGAGTGGAAAAACGTTAAAGTTTCGATGGAATGAGAGAAAGAGATTAAAATTGGTTTAATATTAATCTAAAAATTATATGAAGAAAATTAGGAAGAACAGGTGGAGATTGACAAAGATATAGAAATTATATCCTTTATTTCCAATACTCTATACTTTTTTCTAAATATCAATTACTTATCTCTTATTACTGATGGTTGCTGTAATATGATTGGCGAAGACACATATGATTCTCTATTAGGATACAACGTAAGCCAAAAAATTCGTTTCCCGTATTTCAGGATAAAAAGTAAAAATGTCACCAATCAAGAGTAATTGGTGGATCCTGCAATTCGCATTTTCTTGGAAAAAAAAACTTTTAAAAAAAGTGATTCGTGCTTTTCAAGAGTAAAAAGTAGACCGCGAAACTATTTCCCAAATGCACCAGATAAGGTGCGGTCCAATAGGTAGAAAGAACCAACCATATATTTTATTATTATTATTATAAATAACTAATATTATTTCTATTATAAACGTACACTCTTCTACTCTTTACATCACTTTTTTACTCTTCATCTCTCTCTTATACCAACGTTCCTACTCTTCATCTCTCTTTTACATCATTTTTAAATCATCTCTTAAACCACTTTTTATACACAATATTTGGTGAGGAAGAGAAAGACACTAATTTTATCAGGTAATAATTTTTTTTAGTTTTTTATTATATATGTACGTACTTAGATTAGATAGATGTGAAAAATTTGGATACAACAACCCAACCTTAGATTCAGCTGTTAGCAATATCAATTATTGCCGTCTTTGTCGCCTATATCTTCAAGTTCGGAGAACTCAAGAAGCAAGTCATGAAAATGATACATGGGACAAAGATTAAACTATGTCAATTGTGTTTTCTCAATTTTACTAATGTTATGAAATATTTTATGTTTCATTAGTTTGTGTTTAAAAATTTTATGTTATCTTTTAATGAAAAATCATGTTTAGTATTGACACATATAATTTTGTTTGTTTAAATTTTCAGGCTTTCTGTATATGTCGGTTGCGGTTATATGGCATTATGTTACGAAGAGAAAACTGAACTGTAGAATTTAGAAAATGAGCAATTTGAAGAATTAGTAATTCAACCAGTTTTGACTTACTATGATCGATATTTTCAAAGGGGATCAATGCAAATTGATAGAGGTTTACGATGGACGAATATTTGGCGCCGACTCCAACAAAATAATGCTGCTTGTCTTCAATAATTACGAATGTTACTTTTCTGTTTCACAACATTGTTTACTATATTGCAAACAGATTATGAGCTACAACAAACATTGAATATAAGCATTGAAGAAAATGTGGCTATGTTTATTCGAATATGTGGGCACAATGAGATTCAAAGACATGTTGGTTTAAGATTTGGAAGATATCAAGAGATTGTGAATAGAATGTTTTTTGAAGTTTTGATAGTTATTGAGAGACTTGCTTGTGATTATATTAATACTCCAACACAACAAGATTTACACCAATTTCAAGAACGATTGCAAATGAACCAAAGATATCGGCCATATTTTAGTGGCTTTGTTTGTGTTAAAGTTAAACTAGAAATTCAAGGAATGTATTGGAATCGACATGATGTTACATCCTTCAACATCAGGGAAATATGTGATTTGAACATGTTATTTACATATATGTAGAATGGAGCACCATGATCATTTCATGACATAACTATTCTCACAATGACACAACAAAATGATTCTGAGTTCCCATACCCACTAGCAGAAAAATATTATGTTGTTGATTTTGGGTATCCAAACAAACAATGATTTTTGGCTCCATACAGATCATCAAGAAATGGAGTTGTCATATATCATATGTCGTAATTCAACTCTGGTCCTCCTCCAAGGAATAAACAAAAATTGTTTAATCGATGTCATGCATCTTTAGGTTCTCTTACTGTGAGAACTTTTGGTGTGAGGAAGAAGAAATGGAGGGTTCTTTGTATTTTCCCAAGATATAGAGTTAATGTACAAAAAAAAGTTATAATGGCTACCATGGGATTAAATAATTTTATCAGAATTTTAAAGTTTCCAGATGCAGATTTTGCATAGATAAAGGTAGAGACAAGATTAAACAGCATGGATAACAAACCAGATTCTGAAGACATTGAAACAATATGAGTAAATGATGGAGACCGTATATCAGAAATAAGAGATAATATTGCAAATATGTTGTGGAGAAATCAAAATCGTCGAAATTAATTTTGTTTGTTTTAATTATTTATATCATATTTCTTTGTTAATGAATTAATAATTTTTAACAATTTTAGTTATGTATTAATTTAATTAGTTTATTAATTAATTAAATACATTATAATAATTTTAATTTTTAATCAAATCCATAAAATCATCCCGCTTTTACATTTTCACCAATCATAGTTTTATTTTGTCTCCCACCGCTATATTGTCACCAATCAAATCACATTTTGTCCCATTTTTTTATCAAAACTGCACTTGTCCCGCATCGCACTTGTCATGCACCACACTCTGTCCTGCACCGCTAAAATCAATGTTACCAATTGAACCCATAATGCTATTCTCGAATGGGTTTAGATACGCTTTGGGCTGAAAATTCAAACCAAACATCTAAAAAATTGTTTTGTTAAACATTCTATTTTAGACACGATTACTATAACTATTTTGCAAAGGCATCCATTTTGTTAAAAATATATTTCTTCACCACATACCATACGTACCAGTTCAAAGTCAAATCATAGTCCATTTGATATTCTATTTACTAAACGTAAACAAACCAAACTGAACAAGTCAATCGAACCGAAACATATAAAGATATGACGTACTTTTGGCAATATTTTATTGGTTTTCCATCCACAAAATCAACCCCTTTATACAGTTGAACCGAAGGGTTTGAGTGGTGGACTGGCCTTATTCTGGAAAAACCACCTGAATCTCCAGATATCGTTGGCCTGTGAACATTTTATAGATTCCACTCTATATATAGGAGTAGATCAGGTGAAAGCTACATTTGTGTACGGACACCCGGTAAACCATTTACGCTCCGGAGTTTGGGAAGAAATTCAACACATAGGAGCGGGGTCTACGGTTCCATGGTTTCTCATTGGTGACTTTAATGAGATTAACAGCAATGATGACAAAAAAGGTGGACCCTTAAGACCAGAAAGCTCATTTAACAGATTTAGATCCTTCTTGCGTAACTGTAGCATGAGGGAGATTCCAAGCACTGGACCCCATTTCTCTTGGATGGGTAACAGGAATGGTCAATGGATTTAATGCAGATTAGACCATAGTTATGGGAACACGCTCTGGTTTCTTAAATTCTCCAGATATCTCACCGCGTACCTACCAGTCATGGGATCGGACCATAGACCCCTTCTTACCAATATTAGAACTGAAATGAGGGATTTTCACAAGCGCTTCTGCTTTGACAAAAGATGGATTAGGCGGAGAGGATTTGAGGAAATCATTAAGGAGAGTTGGAGTAACTCGATTGCAAAACCTCATCTAACAACCCTCGACTGCATTGAGGAATATAGGAATGAGATCTCCAGGTGGAAAAGACAAAACCCAACTCAAGAGTACACATCGAGAACATCAGAACAGAACTTAACTATGAAATGTCTATGAGTAACCCGAACAGGCAGCGCATTGATCAGTTCAATAAGGAGCTATCAATACACTATAAGGAAGAGGAGAAATTTTGGAAGAAAAAAAGCAAACTCCGATGGCTTAAAGATGGTGACCAAAACACTAGTTTTTTCACAACTATGTGAACTCTAAGAGAACAAAGAATAGACTAATATGTCTCAAAGACTTTTTAGGGAATTTACATTTCGAAGAATGCTCTAAATGAGACATTGCCGCTACTTATTTTTGTAATCTATTCTCAACCTCTAACCCATATGGCATTCAAGAAGCTTTCTAGGACATGCGGCCCACGGTAAGTGACACAATGAATCAGCAGTTACTTCAACAAGTCACGCCTGCGGAGATCAAAACAGTTGCCTTCAATATTAGGGGAGATAGCTCGCCGAGCCCTGACGGAATGATATTGGTTTTTTTCCAAACATACTGGAGTACCATTGGTGGTAAAATAACTCATGATGTCCATAATGCCTTTACGACTGGATCCTTCCCCAAGGAGTGGAATTATACCCACATAGTCTTGATTCTGAAATGTGATAACCCTACAGACATGAAAGACTTGAAACCGATCAGCCTCTGCTCAGTCATCTATAAAATTATCTCTAAAATAATAACTAGGCAACTTCAACAAATTTTACCCCTCATAGTTTCTGAAACTCAAGGCGCTTTCACTTCTGGGAGGCTAATATCAGATAACATACTGCTGGCACATGAGATAATGCACCACCTCAACACACATAAAGAAGGAAAGGAACAATTCATGGCAGTTAAAACCGACATGTTTAAAGCGTATGATAGGCTGGAATAGGCATTCCTAGCAGCCACGCTACAGAAAATGGGCTTTCACGATGAATGGATTCACCTGGTGATTAACTGTGTAACCTATGTCACTTACTCAGTACTCATTAATGGGACTCCATATGGTTTCATTACCCCTCAGAGAGGCCTCAGGAAAGGCGACCCACTTTTCCCGTTTCTCTTTGTGATTGGCACAGAAGCTTTAATACATATCATGTAGAAGGCTGAACATGAAAATAGGATTACGGGCACTCATTACTCACAGTCGGCCCAAGATACATCAATTGCTATATACTGACGACAATATGTTCATGAGCAAGGCCAATACCATAGAAGTTCACGAGCTTGAGAAGTGTCTCAACATCTACGAACAAATTTTAGGATAATGTATCAATTATGAGAAATCAGTCGTGGCATTTGGGGCAAAGGTAGAGCTGAGCAAACAGCTGGAAATCAAACGCATTCTAAATATTCACTCTAATCATGGCATAGGGAAATATTTGGGTATACTGGAATGCTTTAAGGGATCCAAGAGGGAGATCTTTAAATTCATATCTGAGAAATTATCCACGAAGATGGACAATTGGTTCTCGAAATCTTTGTCACTCGGTGGAAAGGAAATCATGATCAAGGCAGTTGCAATGGCTTTTCCGGTGTATGCTATGTCAAGTTTCAAGCTATCTAAAACTCAATGCCAGAAAATCAATAGTGTCATGACACAATACTTGTGGAGTACATCCAATGATAAAAAGAAGATCTCATGGGTCTCCTGGAACAATATGTGTAAACTAAAGAGAGACGGAGGGATGGGGTTTAGAGATATAGAAAAATTCAATCAGCTCTTGCTAGCCAAACAAGCGCGGAGGATTCTTAGTACACATGATACAATGTTAGCGAGATTTTATAAAGCTAGATATTTTAGAACATCGTCTCTCCTTGACTGTGGTGTGGGGGCTAGACTATCATATGCCTGGCGAAGCATCTGCCATGGAAGAGAACTGTTATCGAAAGGCCTTATAAAGCAAATTGGCAATGGTAAAAGCACTTACATATGGACGGCCAAATGGATCTTCCATCACCAGCCCAGACCCCCTATAAGCAAACACAACAGGTTCAATGTATGCCTCAAAGTTTCGAAACTTATCATAGAAGGTAAGTGGGACCACCAGAAAGTGATTGACACCTTTCTCCCATTGGATGTAAAGAGAGTTTTAGAGATAATGCCAGATCCCTCAGTTAAAGATGCATGGGTTTGGAACTTTAACAATTCAGGGACATACACAGTGCGCAGTGGGTATTGGCTACTACAGCAACAAGGCAACAGACTTCATAAGAACATCAATAGAACCCTTGACTTCACAACCTCCCTTAAAGCTAAAATTTGGAATCTAAATATTCCTCGGAAAATAGTGATGTTCCTCTGGAGAGCACTATCTGGTGCCTTGGCGGTGAAGGCAAGATTAAGAGACAGATCAATCATTCAGAATGACCAATGCCCGGTCTGTAGCCAAGAACCTGAAGCCATAAACTATTGTTTATTTTTATGCCCCCTGCAAGGCTGCTACTGGCAATGGCGTCCCTGCCAATACCACAGCTACACCTCATGCGTTCAATATAAGTAGGCTTCAGAATATGTCCTTATTATATTTATTAGAGTGCTTAAACATTAAATTAATAATATACGGTTAATCAAATTCAGTGGTAATAACTGTAACTTACTTTCGCATTATTTGTATCGTAATTATGCGAAATGCTCGGTTCTCACAGCACATGGAGTTTTAGATAATAAATCTTCTAAAAACTGCTTGAATTCTTCATAATTTTCTTTCGGCTTACTATGAATGACAATATCATCGATATAATTTTGTTTTCACATAAACTATGCTACACGTTTGATGTTTTCAATTCCCCCATGTTTTCCTAGATAGAGGAGTGGAAATTCTTCCAAGAATGCGGTTACAGTCAACTTCTCCGTCGAAAGACTATTCCATTTCCTCACCGCAAATACCACTGCCTATAGAAACCAATAGCCTAACAATTTCCTGTCAAAAGATGTTAAAATATATGAGTGTTCAAGGCTTTCCTTTTTTTCATCAGTTACCAAGGGAAAGAGTTAGGTAAATTTCGATAAATACATATTTATGAGAAATAGATGTACTAATCGTTTTTTAGAAGGCATAAATTAAATTTTTTTTGTTAACACATGAATCAAATTTTCTCTATATAATATCATAATATTTGGAAATTTGCATTGAGTTGATACCACCAAATGTATTCCATTTTAGTTTAAATTCATGTTCCAGATTCAGTAATAACATAACTTAATAAAAAAAAGTAGTTTAGGCCGTCAAAAAAGTAGTATACATTATAGTATTACTACATCATTTGTAAACCAAAGTTAATCACCTTACTTTTATTTAAATCATTATTTTCTAACTTTTTTAGAAAACTAGATTAAAAATATAGAATATCATTTCTACAATACATTAAAAGTTCTCATATATATATTCCATCTAATTTTAATTTTAGTCAATCTTTATATAGATAATATAATACATATCAGTTTAGACAAAAAAAAAGTTACATATTAGTAAATATCAATGTTAGATATTTTAATATCAACCAAGTGTTAAACAAATGGAATAAAAACTTAATTACAACTGAGCCTACGAGTACTATAATAGTTTATTCAAGTTTCTCAAATACACAAACATTAGAAGTCAATATTATTTTCAACCAAAAGTAATTAAGACAATAAATTACAGTCTTGCATGCAAATAATTTTATACCCGGGGTTTGCTTGATTTGCTTCAGAAGTATGTTTGGTTTCTTGTCCCTCCAAAAGTTTTCTATTACTGTCAATCTAGAATTGGCTTTTTTCTGAGAAAACAAGCAAACAGATTATTTTCTGACAAGCAAACACTATTTTATAAATTAGTAATAAATATCATTTTATAAATTGTGATAATTTACCTGCCATTTGCGGAGAAAATCAAGTATGTCCTCCATTGTTGGCAAATCTTCACCCTCCTCTGTGGAAACACAATCAACAAAGAGTTAAGGAAAAATGCACAATTGACAAGACCTGCGTCTTAAGCTCTTTGTATATTCCAGCCAATAGAAATTATAATGTACAAAGAAAAAATCAAACAAGAGGAACACAAATAAAAGGATATTAATGTTCTATAATGGGGGATTGGTAGCCAATGAAACGGACACTTCCAGTGTCAAAGCTGTGGGAAAACTGAAAGTTTTTCTTAAATAAGGGATTAAGACTAATCTGAGGGATGCTTTCTTGTGGAATGGTTCCGATGACATATTTGTTTCCATCAACAGTGGCATAAAAGACACTACATTCTCCATTTGTCTCTTTATCAAGTGTTGTCTACACATATAGAACACACAAAAATCAAGATATTGATTAATTGGTTCTCCTATAAACAACTTAAAAAAAATCACAATTGTATTTTGAAAATAACCCAAGAGATGTGGATGAAGAAGTCTTCATCAGCTTTCACTGTAGGAGACTCTCGCCTTAACTTCAAGTCCTATGAAGAACAACACAATTCAGAGCAGGAGAAAGTACATATGCAAATATGCAGTGTCAGTATAAATATATCATTTTCTCAGTGTTGGAACCACGAGATGGTTAATTTTTAATAAGCAGTCCGAGATTTAGGATCCTTGCTTAACTGGCAAATACTAAATTAGATAAACTTGACTCAAAAGAGAGAAAGAGCATCCCTTGTGACTGAATTTGAAAACTCCATATCAATCGCCATATAGGGATTGAAGCTGAGGTTGCTTTTAATCCTTTTATGTGGCTCGACGTTTTGGTTTTTTGAAAAAATACATGTGACAGAAAAAGCAATGTTATAACTCAAAACATGAGAACATACTAAATAAGAGAAACTTGGTAAATCCTCACTTGCCTTACCATAATTCTGAGTGACAATTATGTTGGACAAAGCAACCTACAAAACATGACAGAACTGTAACGTTGATCTATTTACCGCTCTGGCATATCCCTAATTAGAGAATTCGAAAGGAATTAATAGATGAGCGTGATGCATGCAGCACTCCATGTCGGTGTGTAGCAACGGGTGTAGATTTGAATTTGGGGATGTATGGGATCAAATCTAGGCACAATTGCAGAGGAGAGAAGAGGAAAGGGAGCAATTTTTTCGAAGAAGAATTTAAGGAGGAAGGACGAAAGGGATTATCTGTGTAAACTATAAAAATAATTTTTGGATGCATCAGTTAAAGAGAGAAGAAAGAGGTTTTGTAAGAAGAAACGTCTCAGATTCCACTCATTTCTCTAGGTCCAACACTTACGTTTTGTCGATAGTGGTATTAGCTTAAGATGATGTGGAAGCATTGGATAGGCTGACAAACCTCAAAAAGCTCCTTTTATAAATATTATATATCATTATGAATCACTACTAGACGCTTTATGCCATTACTAATCGGAAGCCTATATATATATATTATATTATTTTAATGTATGTTTGGTTCTTATACTTGAAAGTAAGTTTAACCAATAATCCAAATCATCGATATTTTTTTTGTTTTGTCGGTTTTCTCTATCAAATTTATCTCTAAATTTTTTGTTAGTATATTTTTAGAAACTTGTTTTGCATTCCAATTGCATTTGTCTTCCTTGTTAGAGTCTTTACTTCTTCTAATCCAAATACTCGTGATGTATACAAAATTTTCAAAAATATTAATACCATATATCCAAATATAATTTTCTAAATAGGGTTATAAAGCAATAGTCTATAAAATATATAAAACATATATATGAAGAACTACTTCATAGAATTTTCGATATTTATTTCGGACAAGTATTTGAATTTTTTTAGCATTTTGGCAACACTTAATTTGCATCTATGTACTTAAGTTAATCTTTGTAAAGTATTATCCAACACATAATCTTATTTTATCAGTGAATACCATCGTCCCTACAAGCTTTGGCTAATTCTCCCTATATAATTAAATCTCTTATTTTGCCCTGCAAAAACATATATAGATATTTACAAAATATCTTGAAGTTAACTGCCACGGATAAGCCGCAAACTCTGAAGCTATCACAATTTCTTTTTTCCACCTTTAAGGCCTCACATTTGCAAACATAAATCATCAGCTTAAACACACAAACCCTAAGTTGTATCAGGAAAGCTGGAGGGTGTAATTAATAATCAGTTGAAGGGAAAGTTGACTAATTGTTTAAAAACTATACCAATCTTTGAGAAAGGAAAGACCAAACTAAATTTTGTGGTTACAAAGTAATAATAAAAGGAAGCATAACGTAGAGCGCATAATGCTCCTCATATAATGGTGTAAGATTTTGAGATCAAACACATAGCATACCTGGACCATCTCACTGATGAAGTTCAGTCGTCCAGGTCCGATAGAGTGATTCAAAGAATCATGTTAAAAGTAAATTACTCATAACCAAGAATCTTGCCTCAAGTCTAGTTGTAATAATGGATACTTTGACTTGAAAGTAGATATGCCGAAGAAATTGTCTTGACACAACACCAAAATTGTCATGTAAAAGCTAATAAAACAAATTGTCTTTTTGTGCAAAAACTTAGTTTTCGATCAATCAGAGTTGAAGTGTCATCAGTTATGTTATTATTGTCCAATTTGAGAACATCATGGATTTGAAAGCGCCTAAAGAAAATTTGATGGAGCTTAATACGTCTCCCAATTTAGTACATTGAAAAAAGTCATCTAAGGAAATTCTAGAAATAGAACGTTAGTTGGAATTGAAAAGTTTACTTCTCTTGTTTTCTCTCATTTTTCTGTGTTGACTTTACTCTGGCTACAGTTTCCAGAACTGCCTGATCACCACAAATATTTCAAAAAGAAAAAAAACATAAATTGACAGAGATTCTTACAGCATTATAGAGAAAAGATGGATAATGCTTCTGCAATTTCCCGCAAGTCGGAGAAGAACCCATCCTGTAGAACTTTTGGTCGGATTAAAAGACTCATGAAATTTACCATTCTGAAACGAATGAGAAGAGAAATCGATTAACATTTAATTTTGTTATGAGAAGCCCCTCTATATATACTTGAGGTAGTGAAGCTAAAGAAAGAAAGAAAAAAACAAATTGTGAATGGATGGTGAAATATAGAAAAGAATCCAATGGTGGTTTCGACTTTATCTAACCAGAAAGACCATTTGTTTGCAGTTAAACAATTGGCCTAAAGTTATGGTCAACAAATGAAACCCAAATTGTCGTCTAGAGAATCAAAGAAGAAAAGGCAGAATAAGTGGCAGAACGAAGGAAAACAAGAAGAAATCGAAGAAGAGAGAGAGGTTTAAGGAGACAAAAATGTCAAGACTGAATATTTAGGGCTTTGGTAAAATGAAATTAGGGGGAAAAGACACTTAACCGCTTGAAGTAAACGATGATTAATGGTGTTTTAACGGTGTTAAAGTCACATAAACGTTGACTAATCTCGGTTACGAATCGGCTAGGTCAACAAAACTTTGTATTTAATTTGGGAAATAAGAGAGTTCGTGTTTAATTTGGAAAATTATGTAAAGTTCGTATTTTATTTGACAATTTTCCGTATTATTACCAGGTAAATATCCGTGCTACATTGCGGTGTTATTTCGTAAAATAATATACTTTGCAAAATGGATATGACAGGAAAAATACTGAGTTTTTTTTCTTAAGAGATGAAGAAAGAATGATGTTAAAGCTTAACTAAAATGTGACGAAGTTAAAACATGAAAGCAATGAAAATTTTAATTTTATAAGGGTTGTGAAGTTAAAACATGAAAGCAATTTTTATTTTAATTTTATAAGGGTTGCCAAGAAGTAGGTGGTCCAGTTGGCTTACCCCTGATCTAGCTAAGTACCAGATGAGAAGTTCGAATCCAACCAATTCCAATTGGAGCATTTAAGATATGGATCAGATTTTATTGATCCAAAAATAGAATGAGTAATGTTGACAATAAAAAAGAAAAGTTAAAGTCAATAATCGTTACTTAAACGGTTTGATACTTAAAATGTTTATTTCATCTTTAAGCATCTCTTGACCATTAGTATTAGAATACAAATTAAATTTGACATGAAATTTGGCTTTAAGATGCTACTCTAATCTTGACCGATTTGCTATAAAATGTTTTTAACTCGTTCCTCCATGACAAGAAAATCCCTTTCTTCTTGGTTAGATTGATTTTATGCAAATGGATATTTCTGCAAAGAGTAACATAAAGCTATATTGGCAAAATGAAAATTAGATTTAGGACAATATATGGTGCCTTATAACTCTTAGGAACCTCATATTCAGTATAGACCCTTCAAAGTGTGTCTCTCCTACACCTTCCTTTGAAACAAACTTTTGCAGGTTATGCATATGACATATGAAATAAATTTGAGAATGATGCAACAAGGAATACATTATAACATATGAAATAAATTTGAGCATGATGAATAACAATAACCGAGGAAACAAGAAGTGTAGCGCAAAAAAAAGATTTATCTCATCCCAATGATCCTTTCTCTCCACAACTAATAAGATTTATCATAAATCTCACATTTTAACGCATCGAAAATCACTTGACCGAATCCAAGTGATTCTTCATTTTTTTGAAGAGGCGATTGTAAAAGAATATTGGAAAGGAGGTTTCAATTTCTACATTAATGGGAGACGATTTCTTTTGAGATGTGATATATTTATATTTCCTACACCATGATTGGTGATTGTGTTGATGAGTTGTCTTAATCCTATGATTTTATTGGTTGCTTGAATAAGGAGTTATGCTTATGTATATGATGATGTGTCTTCACCACAGAAGATATCCAAACCCTTTTATTATATATATTAAGTACATACCCGCGCTACGCTGCAGTTTTCTCTCAAAAAGTTGTTTTATAAAATCAATTGTCAGAAAAAATGTTTTAGAAACAAACAATAATGGGACAAAAAAATAACAATTATGGATATCTTGTTTTCAAACTTACTATTTTTTTTCTAGTGTCATTTGCTGTTGAACCCGACTCCCAAGTATCTTTCTCTATTCCGTTTTGGAAGACTTGGCCACCTCCTAATGTCTAGAACAAAGCTTTGCTCTTCGTCACTAAGTATATGTATCAATAAGAGAATTAAACTCAATCTTACTTGACCACTACCTTCTTTATCTTCTTCTCCTTTTCTTCTTTTTCATTGAAGCACCACACTTGAAACAAAGACACAAAGAGATCTTCAGAAAGAAATTGTTAACGTAGTTTACATATAATCACAAATATACACACAAAACTAAAACTCTGTAAATCAGAAACTCTTCATATACTTTTCTTAAAAGGAAAATTTAATGCTAGTGCAGATCAGAAGTTGAAGCAAGGCTGTTATTTGGAGTCTTTCGTAGTCTTTAAATCAGAAACAGCAGCTTTGGACAATGGTGTAGGCATTGAGACACTTTTAGGGTTAAGTTCCTTTCGGATCTTGAAAGCAACCCATGTGGTTCCAATAGCATGTCCTGCTGTGTCTATCCCTTTGTTGGTTTCCTCAGCTGGTTTTGTCTTGTACCTGCAATCAAAACAATATCCTTAAGGGTTTTCTAACATCTAAGGATACTTTGATCATTTGCTGGAGATAACTCTTGCTGAGATATGTGACTATTTCAATGTGCCTATTTTTGCAATTAATCAATACCTCTAGTTAACGAGTTCTGTTGTGACAGTTGATGAAGTTGAGAAGACGTTTTTGCCAGCGACCTAAACTGCATCACAAATCTTGTCTGGAGGAAATAAACATGTGATCAAAGAACAAAGAGATAATAACAATATCTGCCTTAAAAATGATGCAGCAGGTTTTGCATGTAAAAAGGAGAAAAATAAGAGATTAAATAGGTCAAGTATGGAGGATAACTGAAGAACTGAAGAAGGTTGAAATCAGCCAAAATATGTATCTTTGGCCTTCAAATCTGTTTACAAATCAGTAAGCCACTTAGCTGATTGTACGACAAGTCTGTGATTCATGAGAAGCAAATCAGTTGTGGAGATTTTTCCAAGTAACTTAACTATAGTAAGGATGTATATAACAGAGAGGAGAGACGCACGGACAAAACCTAGAAGGCAGTGGTGCAATTTCTTGTCCACGTGCCTGTTGAGAATAAAATGCAAAAGTAATTGTAACTTCTTAAAATTTTAAAAAATGTTTCATCTAATCCCAAAGAATGTTACAATCTCTAAGCTTCAAAGGAAAAATAAACGAAAGGTTCAAGCTGCAAGAAGATTAGGTGTCTCGGCTTGAACAGGTAACAATGTAGTGTGAACCTTATCGACCCAATTTTTTAGCTGATCACTCAATGACTTAATTTGTGGAATTCTCAGCACCCTCAGTTGCGTCCATGAGATAGTAACTGTTCCATTCACCTGATGTAGTATTCGTTCTATCAACTGCACCTGCATCACTTATTTTCCTTAGTTTTCACTAACAATTGATACAACACTAACAATATCATATTTAGAGCAAGAAAATCGTCCAGGAAAGTCTTCTGTCTTGCCATTCTTTTTAACATTTCATATACTAAGAGAATGGGACAGAGAAGAAAGAGAAGGTACTCATCGGTAAGCTCTTCATGAGAAGGTTTTCAGCATCTTCGATTGAAACTTTAGTGCGTTCAGCAATGACACTCAAAGGTATGGTCTTGTCTTTACCATGTCGGCTTTGGCAGATGGTTTACGAACAATTTAAGCACACAGTTTTTTTTCATCTGTGTATGGATATAAGATGTTTCCTAAAGAGACAATACATACCTTAAAATGATCGCAATAAGGCAGAGAAGGTTGCTTTTGTAAAGCCATTCCACATTGGTTCCAAGAAGAGATTTGAAGTGCCATAACATATAACATGTCTGTGTTCCTCTTTAAAAATAAGCCTCAACACAATTACCTTCACTTCAATCTCATTTTCTCTTCGCATGTTGGTGGGATATGAACATCGTTGCGCAACTACTTTGTGAATATTGTTTGACAGTCTCTGTTAACAGTCTGAAATCTACGAAGTTAGACAACGAGCATGAAGGTGAATATACTGCAAATTCAGTTTATCAAATCTAAAAAAGCAAATCTCAAAACATATAATTCTTAGAAACCAAAAAGAAAATTAGAACAAATCAACAAAACAATTTGATCATCACTTTGCAATTGAACCAATCCGCCACGGAATTTAGTACAATCAATTGGGTAGATAAAGAGTGATAGTTTCCACACTAAACCACGCTATTCCATCGTCAATGGATACTTTTCTTAATAAATGTACCAAAACTGCAAAAACCTTAGAGATTGAAATGAAGAATGAGAACAAAAATGTACCAGTAAAAAACCTAATGTCCATCTTTGTTCTTCCTTTCGATTCATGTGTATTATTATTCGACCTGATTTCAAGCTACCATCGTCGCCTTTATCACCAAAATCATAGAAAGACTCAATCGTTTCATTTTCTTGGTGAGTGTGCCTTGTATAGTTTTTATTACTTAATTACAAAGGAAAACATGGAAGAAGCTAAAGAGATGAAAATTCTAAACGTCACTCTACTTAGCATAAATTGATGACTTGGATTGAGGAAGCAATTTAATTGGTTCTATAAACTGATGTATCATGACTCTAAAATGCAGAGGTGTCTTCACCACAGCAGGAGAGATCCAAACTCTCCTTTTATATATATAATTACTAAGGGTTACACTTGGCTCCCGTTATTTTGACAGGAAATATGCAACAGAGATACGAAGCACGAGAAAATGATCTTTGATGAAGTCCCGCTCCACGCTTGAAAATATGTGATTTTAGTTATTCTAAGGTCTGAAATATATCAACAACATATATCCCACCTTTCACTCATTTCACTAAAATGCATGAGAAAATCTGGCCCATTACAAAAGAGAGTCTCTCAATTGAAATGGCTTTATTTACATTTCAATGGGCCGTTATGTCTACATATAAAGATAAGAGTACTTTTTGTCTAATGCTCACTCTAAAATTATGCCACATGTCTCCCGTAATATTTTTTTTTGTTTTTGCCACAAAGGAGTAAAAGGAGGTAGAACAAACTGACAAGAATACCCCTAACCGCTGGTTTCTTAATTGGTGGGATGAAGGAGAAGACGTCCGTTCGCTACGTCTGGTGAATGTGATAATGGATGATTTTTTTAGGAAAAATTATGTATAATGTCATCTTTAATCTCGAAATTATGACACATGCCACCAATGTGAGAGTAAGTGCTTCATTTGGTGGAGAGCAATTCAGTTTTTGGAAATGTTTGGCTTATAAGATGTGTTTAGTAATGAAGGCAAAAATGATAGTTGTGATATGGTATGGTACGAAACGAACATGTTTCCAAGACAAGTGCATGGAGACGTCTATAGTGGACAATATATGAGATGTATTCCAGGCATTAATGTAGTTTGTGATGAAAATTGATTGGATGTCATAAGCATGGTAGGAGTGTACGAAATATAGGGTAAAAATTAGAATTAAATGAGGGGACATAGAAGGTGGATGCAAAGAACGAGGTAGTAGAATAAATTGGACGTTTTTTCTGGACAAGTGCATAGAAACGTCTAGAATAGACAAGAAAGGGGTAAAATCTTCTTTTTACATCACGCGAGGGGAATAAAAAATAAGGAAAAAAAAAGTGAACATAAAACAAAATTTCGGAAAAAAAATATGGACACTGAACGCAAATATTTCTAAAGGTAATCAATACTAACAACTACGGTTTTAAAGATTATTGCACTTTCACATTATCAGTTTACAAAAGCACATACCACCTTCCCTCCTACAAAAAGTAATATTTTGCCACCTTCACATCACCATTTTCTGTCATCAAAATATGACAACAAAAGATTCCACACCCTCTTCCTAGTCATGTACTTTTGAAATTCTGGATGAAATAGAAGAACAATTCTGCAATAAAGAAATCTTAGTCCGGTTCCTACATTATTGGGAAGCTAGGAATTTAGAAAAAGGCAACATCCTTATGGGCATTGAACTCCTCCTAGACTCAAAGGTACATTAATAATTATTGTTGAACAGGTTCTATTTTTTGAATATTTTAGAAAAGGAATATTAAATATATGTTGTCTTATATATTGGATTATTTTTGTTTCCATAAACCCAAGTGATTATAAATTTGTGGTCATAGATGTGGTTGCATGCTAGATCGTTGATATCATCTAGAATAGTTAGTTTCTTTTTGATCATGAGTAGTTTCTCTCTGCATTAATTCTAGATTGGTAACGACTATATTCCTGTCTATATTCGATATAAACTGGTCGAATAATAAAAATGTTTCAAAGCTTTCGATTGAGCTACCTTAATTATGTGAGACTGACGAAGGATGATCGTTACAAGGATTAGATTCTGTCAATTTATTTCATTCTTTAGCATTTACTTGAATGTGACGAGGACCTGCCGTGATTGATGATGAACCGAGTAGTTTTTAATTTGGTAGTTAGGATGATTCAGTTAATGACTCATGATACCGAGGTTCGATTCCTTCCCACTACACTAGTAGATTAAAAAAAAAATTACAATGTGGATTTTAGACTATAGACCAGGACTTTATCGATCCAATTGTTGAAAAAAAAAAATTTTAATGTTTTCAAATTCAGATTATAGAGAAGAACTATAATTACACGAAGGTAGAATTATATTCAAAAACAGAAAAATTATTTATGTACAGGAGTTCGGGAAAGGAGCTGTGCCATAAGAGCTAGCAACTATATGTAAGAAGAAAACATACTGTCTTGATTAAATAAAATATTTTGTGGAAGAATCCTAAAACTGTATATCATTTTTTTACAGAAGAATCTGAATACTAAACCAAACAAAATGTATGGAATCGACGCCGTGATAGGAGGACGCGTACCATACCAAGTGTCTCCGTGCATGTCTTGAAGAGACATAACTATGCCACGTTCACTTCGTGTCTCTTTTGTAAAAAATTATGCTGACTTTTTATTTTCTTTGTATCCACTTGTTCTTAGGAAACCAACAATAACCCATGTCCCCGATTCTCTGTATGTTATTATTTTTATATTAACAAAATAACAAAACCTCCAATCAGGTTCGATAATGATTTTTCATATAATAAAAATCCAACTAAAAGAAGGTAAATCATGTAATTTGATTTTTATTGCAACCGGACATACATAACACAACATGTAAGTTCTTTTGAATATATATTACAACCATGTAAAAACCAATCTTTGATTTGGATAACAACAGACATGGTAAAAAGTAAAAACCTTCAAATTAATATCTAAAAACTAGTGAAGTATTCTTAATTCTCATTAGCTTTTAAATCCTTTTTTGGTCATTACCATTTTAAACGTTGGAAGTTTGGCGACGGTCGTGGCTAGTCCCCCAACCAGCAACGCCCGTACGTAGCTCACCCGCAGCTATAAGAAATTCCGCTTGTTGTAACGGACTAAGTAGTTCCACCACACGTTTTATCGTTCTCCGCCGTAGATCGTTGCTTCGATGCACGATCTCTGCCAGCCGTCGGATCCTCTGGTCAGGATCGGACGATGTTCCCATGACAAGGTCGCTCGCGTCGTCTTGCCACTCTGATAACTCTTCCGTTATCGCGTTCTCTTCCTTCACGGTTTCACATTGTAGCTCACTCACCGTCCTGCCTTTAACAAATTTAATCCTAATATTAAATTCGAATAGTAAAAATGTTTTTAGTCAGTCCATATGCTTCACTTGGAAATAATCAAAACATTTTTTCAAAAAGAAAAAATTTATTTTAACTACCAAAATAACCAAATCTTTACCATTTATGACTATGAACAAAATGTGTTTTTAGTACCTTACCTTACTAAGAAAATAAACGATCTATATATATATGTTTTAACATTAATCTCTCTGACATCTCTAGTTGTGAACATTTATTACTTTTGGTAATTAGTCTATAACACGTGAATCACGATAACCCTTCGATTAAACTACAACTTTAGATATATTTTCATAACTTAGATAGAAAATTTTAAGAGATTAGGAGCTGTGATTAGTAAACAACTTAGCTAATTAAGGTTTAGTGTATAACCTGAACTGAGAAGGAGAGAGATCACTCAGATCACCGGTACGAAAGCCACGAAGTATATCAACGATGCGAGACTCAAACAAAATACTAGACTCGGTGTAGACCAGATGAAACAAAGTGGTTGGTCGCCAACCACCGAGCCAATGGAGCGACCGTTCAAGAGCAGAAGACCAAGGAGAAGCCATAACTCCGATTACGTCTTTCTCCGTCGTCGCCCACTTGGCCCGGTGATACTCGTTAAAGTGTTCCATCACTCGCTCCACCGCCTCCCTCAGCCGTTCTTCGTCACCGGTAGCTGAGTTCCGGTAGTGGTTTTGGGCGGAACGGAGGTGGTTCAGGTGGTGTTGTAGCTGCTCGAGCCACGACTGTTGGAATTTCTTAAAGCTCGCTATGGCTGTTTCTTGACTCATTTTTTGGGTTCTCCGTAGTAATTTGGGATGGTCGAACCACTTATATCAATATTCTATATTATGCTTTTATACTATCTTTTTTGTGTCACCGACTTTAATACTGTATCAACGTTCACATTTGATTTTTCTTGATTTTTTTTGAAATTATTGATATGCATATAACATATTATCTCATCCGGTCAAAGATAAAGTAAAGTTTTATCGCTTTGTAGAATGAATGTTTAGATTTTTGTTGCGCCCAAATTTTTTGTAGAACTGTTTATCCGTGGGCCAAGTTGTAAAACTGAACGATACGTAACAAGAATTCACATGTACGTTTCGGCCTCAAGTTTTTCCTCTTTTCCCCATGATATATATATATAATTTTTGTCGTCTGTTTTTATTAATAAACTTAAATGGGCTAGAAAGTTATATGTTACAATAGTAACGAGTTTTATGGCCGAAATATCAAAGCCCAATAAGCTCAATCATGGAAATTACTGGAGAATGCCACACGTTTGTTTCCCATCTGACAACATGTGTCCATCAGTGGAGATCCGGTTTATATATGGTCAGAACCACTATTCTTCAGCATGTTTTCTCGTCTTCAAGTTCAAACCAGTCAATCTCCTCTGCAGTTTTCATTCTGATGGTTGTATCATAATTAAACCGATATTGACATCCACCTGTGAAACCCAACCAAGGACAATTTCGATAGAGCGAAGAATTACACTTCTTAAAATTAAAGAACTCCACATTATTTAAAAATCACCCACAATCAATGATGAAAAAATTGTCAAACCTAGGCTAAGCTCGGAACATAATCCAAACAACCCAGATGAAGGATCACGACGGGAGCGTTATTGTAAAAGAACTTAAAAACTAAAAAAGAAAAGAGACCCAGAATTTTACAACCTAACAACAAAACAAACACCTAAGACTAAATCAGATCTACGCCGACAAGATACATGAGATATCTTCCAAATCTAAACTAAACATTATTCATGTTTATAACACATTATTAAAAATGTCCACCAAACTCTACCAAAAATTTACAAAGACCACCAAACTCTACCAGATAGTGTACAATGTCCACCAAACTCTGCCATAGAGTGTACAATGTCCACCAAACTCTACCACTGAGTTTACATTTTTCGATACGGCTCTTATGTACCAATGTCCACTAAACTCAGTCATAAAGTGTACAATGTCCACCTAACTCTGCCACATAGTGTACAATGTTCACCAAACTCTGCCACAGAGTTTACAATTTTTCGATAGGCTCTTACGTACCAATGTCCACCAAACTCAGTCACAATCAAGTAGACTCTTATGTACCAATTTTTCCCTAGCTGATCCTTCAACACTATCGCCTCCTCCATCATTCTCATCTCGGGTCTCACTTCCACGAGACTCATTTTGATCAGCAGCAGACTTCTTAGTCTTTTCTAAGGCTAGCACCTCCGGTGGTTTTGTTTCCAACAACATAAGGAGGCGTTGATTGATCAAGTTCTTTTGTGCAATGCTTTCCTCAACCATAAAGAGGCATTGATTAGTCAAGTTCTACTATGCCATGCTTTCCTTAATCCTCCGA
The DNA here is from genome assembly GCA_963920545.1 of Lepidium didymum. Taxonomy (NCBI): domain Eukaryota; kingdom Viridiplantae; phylum Streptophyta; class Magnoliopsida; order Brassicales; family Brassicaceae; genus Lepidium; species Lepidium didymum. Next base: position 14,314,119 of record OY986979.1, read on the forward strand.
ACCTGCACATTCGTCACTGCATCGTCTACTCTTTGTTTCTCCACTTGCGCAAGCCGTTCAACGGTGTTTATTTGATCAAATCTCATTACATCCAACGCCTGCTTCATGGTCTGCAGCATGTTAAATATCATTTTCTTATCCTTCTTCTCCCCTTGCGTTCTTTCCTTATACCTCTTTCTCCATTTCTTATCTTTTCTCCTTCTCTTTTTCTTTGGCCGCCTTCTGAAAGTCGGCCAAAGTCATATCGGGTGCCAAATGCAGAGTTTCCTTCTCTTTTATCTTTGGACTTTCATTAGCCTTCTTCTTCTCAATCAACTTTTTCTTCTCTAGCTCATTCACCTTTGACTTCTTGGAGGTTTGCAGCTCACGATACTGCTCATCAGTCTTCCTCTTTGTAGAAGCCGAGATAGTCCAAAACGTCTCATCTAATGTCCCAGCAAGTATGTCTCGAATCATTCTGTCAATTTTGGGATCCTTGACATCTCTAGACCAAGCATGATAGATTTCTTCGTGAGGCTTTCGAAGAAGATGCACCACACGAACCTACAAATAAACAAAAAAAGTCAGATGTCAAAGGCATACTGATCTACCAAACTCTGCCAAACCAAGTTTCAAGACAACCAAACTCTACCAAAATCTGTTACACTACATCCTAGCTCTGTCAACCAAAAACCAAACTTTACCAACATCTGCTACTCTACATCCTTGCTCTGCCAACCAAAAACTCAAACTATACCAAATTATAGTACATTACATCCTAGCTCAGCCAACAAAAAACTAAAATTTACCAAAATCTACTACCCTACATCCTACATCTGCCAACGTATTGATATGATCTACTAAACTCTACCAAGTGGGGGAAGCTTACCTTGTTGTCGGTGGATATTGTCTTATCAGCTTTGAAGACATTCTCAATATCTAAACTGCGGGTAGTGCGTGACGCCCATTGCAGAAAAAAAATCTCACCTTCTCTTTTTCCTCCACACATTACTTCTAGCTGTGGGATATGCTCGAATGCTTATACTATAAGCACATGCCAAAGCCGTGCAAAGTGTACGTTGAAGCTTGCAGTGATGATGAAGAGAGCGATCTAACCAAGGCATCAAATGCTACTCTACCCCAAGGATGCCTCTCAAATCTTTCCGGATCCATGACTAATTTCGCATGATAGACTGGATCCGATTATTCGCATGCAAACTAAAAATACCTACGTACAACACCACCAGAAACCCCACCATTTTTCTTTTGGCAAGCGACCAATCCTTACATCCCCTAAATGTTGCATCAAGCTCAGCCCTGTTTGGGCCATCACCGTGTAGTAAACCCATCTATGCTCCTGCAGCTAAGTTTTCATCATTAGGATCACGTAATCTACAATTGAGTTGCGTGATATGCTGAAATTCATGTAGAGAAAAACTAATTAGACGACCATTAGCCAACATCCACAACTTATGCGTCTTAGTTGTTTGAAGCATATTACCCAAAAGATGTTGCAGATGTTTGCTTGTCCATGTGAACCATGCGCTAGCAAACTTCACTATAAGACCAAGTTGAGAATTCCTCTATATGTCATCGTATGCATCAGCACCAATTAGACTCCTCATTGTTGTAATTTTCTTCAATGTGCAATAATGGTTAATGCTTTTGTTTATCATCAAGAGCTTTCCTCTTGAAACTATCCTCCGAGGGTACTTCTCCTCCTCTGACATAGCTGTAGAAAAGAAACAAGAAAACCGTTAAAACCAAAATCATCCAAACTCTACCACTATATAAACCAACTCCACCAAACTCCATCACACAATATAATACATTTACCAAACTCTACTAACTATAACTACCTCTTCCAAACTCTACCACTCTATAACCTAACTCGACCAAACTCCACTAAACTCTGCTAAATTGCAAACAAACTCGTTCAACATGTAAACAAAGTACACATAAATCTAACAAACTACCATCAAACCCTCCGAAATAGACAAAAAAAAACAAGAAGACTATCTCAGAAACTCTACCAATCTCTACCACATTACCAACTAAGAATCGAGATAAACCCAAAAAATCCACCAAATTCTATAACTTACAAACAAAGAATCGAGACAAACCCACAATATTTAATCCCTAAAACTTCTCATACAACATTTATTTTGACCAAATAATGCCTTGAATTGTTAAATCTGTAAGTTTAGGGTTCGAAATCTCTCAAACCTTAGAAAAACAAAATCAACATCAATATGCTACAAACCCTACGATTTAGAGTTTGAAATCGCAGAAAAACTACTACATTACCTTCGATTTGAAAGAGAAACTACTGGAGAAGACAAGTTGTATTAATGACTTTTCTCATCCATTTTTTTTTTCAAAATTTTAGAGGAATATTTGAGGAATTACATGATAATTGTAGACTATTTGAGTCATTATTTCAAAATAATATACTACTTTAATATTTACCAAGAAAAAGATACGTTAGCATTAAAATTATAGAATGATATTTCTATATAGTCTTTTATCAGTGTTTAAATGTTCATATATATATAATTTCATTGTAAATAGTTTTGTAGTCTTTTTTTGTCTCATTTATTATTATTAGACCAAATAAAATAAAGAGTTACACTGTAATTAAACCTGCTAAATAACAAGAATTCCTTGGAAGATACGATTAAGATTCAAAAGAAATAGAATCTGACAGAAACCAACGAATCCCGATGAGTAATCCCAAAAGAGGGAAGGTTTATATGATACTAGGACCAAAAATCGTTTAGAAAGAAAAGAAAAACTAATCTCGAAAGTTACTATCCCAAACCTGGAAGAGCAGTGTCTCCACGAAGTGACCACAACAACAATGGACAACGAAACCTCTTATAGTGAATAGATACACCTCACGGTTGATGAACTAGGACTGCTGAAACGAAAGAAAATGAAACTCAATATCTTCCGATAATGGCAAAGACAAAGAAAATTGTCTTTAAAGGACGAAGAGACTTGTTGAAGCTACAACAAAACCCTTGAAAACAATAGACCTTAAACAAGCCTCTTACATGTAGACAAGGAGCGAAACTACCCATAACCAGTGAAGCCGAATGCCGAATAAAGCAGACTTGGATTAAACCTAGTAAGGAAATAAAGCTCGACCTGGGGAAGTAACGAAGCAAAACTAGCCAATCACATCATAACAAAGCATAACATGTCTAAACTAACCTAGTTGGGCACAAAATAACATAATTATAACATTCAAACTAAAGGAACCACCTCCACCGCTCCTAGTCATCCCCAACTGTCCGGAGACCGCTCCGTCAAAAGAGATTTCAGCGACGGCAGCAGTAAACCAACCAAGCTCCATCACTCCACCAGCTTCCTACCTACAACAACTCTGGCAACCGATCACCATGGATGGGAGAAAAACTACACCTCTGACGAGCCTGATATGAAGCTCCAACACTCCGGCCAACCAAAACGTACAAGATCCGACGAGCCAAAAAGATGCAACTCCAGTGTAGACACCTCATAATTACGGTCTTCAAGCAGTCAAGGCAAGGAGGCCATCACACATAGACGGTCACACTACGGTTGAACATGGTGGAAACAATAAGGAGGAGGAAGACCAGAGAAGTTATAGTTTTGTAGTCATGTACGGTAAAATTTAGAATACTTAAAATTTTGAATTATTATTTGGTTCGTTTGAATCTTATTTCAAATAAAAGAAAAGGAATATTGTCAAGAATGTCACATTTGAGTTTTTAATTGTCAAAAATGCCACTTTTTTTCTTTTTGGATATGCCATTTTGTGTGGCATTTGTTGCATGGAGATTAACGATTTTGCCCCCACTACAGTGCGCATATTATGTCATTCGCAGAATGTCATCGACACTGTCCGATTGGAGAACTGAAATCATGTGGTTGAGATTAGGTCATCTGGTAGTGAGACAAAAGGACAGGATGAAAAAAACACAATTTCTTAAGGAAGTACGTTTATGGACATGGACATATATATGCCTTTATGGATATACACATAAAGATAAGAACATAGACATATCTTTATGAACATACACATAAAGACATAGACATACACATGAAAACATGGACATCACAATTAGATTTCTAGATTTTGGCAACTTGAGCTTCCATTGCAAAAGTAAACTTTCGATGCATGTCTTTTCACCACTCAAACGATCATCATAAATAGATTTGATTGCTTTTGGAATTCATATGATTGCGCACTCATAACAAAGAAAAATCAATGAACATTATACAATAAACAAACAAATGAGATCAAATTCATAGATAAAGAAAGACAAACATGCCATTTGGTGGTTCTTAGTGCAACTTGAAGGTCCCTGTCAAGCTGTTCAGAGTACCATACATTTGAAGCGTCTCGTTTTTTATGGATCCATGTCATGTATGTTGACTTTATCTTGCACATTTATCAAGAATGCCCAACCAACAATGAGAGTTGTGATTTCACATATTTAAAATGAAATTGTGAGAACCTCATGCAAAAAAAGAACATGAGATCCATAAAAACTATCCAAACTCATCATCATCTCTTGCGAAATAGAAAAAAGTCTAAGACAACTTGTGTAGTTTAAAATTGAAGATAATATAAATTGTTTTTTCATTGGCAAATTGGTCTTTCAATTTATAAGAAGTGGCATAACGCACTAGCTTTATAATTTGTGGCATAAATAATAATTTCAAAATATTTTGGGGTGCCGTGGACAAATCATTCCTAAAAGAAATGATACTAACTGGTTCGGGTGTGGTTCTCGTCTTCTCGAATCAAAGACCAAACCGAGTCGATTTCCAAAAACCAAACCAAGAAGGTGAAAATGTTGAGGAAACATAAGACCCTTAAATAGGACAACTTTTGGGCCCAGAAGATCTATGAAAATAAATGGACCCATCAGAGTATAGTATGATATATTTGGTCGGCCGTAATAAAAATTAGACAAATCTATTGGACATAAAATCGAAGAGAAAAAACAAAGTCGATTCTTCATATTTTAATCCCTTGTTAGCCTTTCAAGAGATCTTCTTCATTCCATTCATAATAAATTATATTCACTTAAATCACATACATCCTTTGGTGATGCACTAATATTGACATCATATTATATTGACTACAACATTATGCATATATTAAAAATACAGTAGCAAATAACGTTAATTATTACGAATTATTTATTTATGATATAATGTAGTGACGATATCTAATAATTGACGGGGAAACAGCTAAGAGATGCTTCTGTCTCTCTTGCACAAATATTGACAAAAAAAAAAAAAACAATGATCTCAACAAGCAAATACTTTGCCTCTTCCCTTAATCCAACGGTCGGTAAATTTTGTCATGATTTATTTTCCTCCTACCCCCAAAACGTTTACCCACCACCTAAATTACCCTAATACCCTTTTAACGTCATCATTTTATTCTATCTGATTGGATGGCGTTGACTTGAATGCGTGAGGTAGACCTCACATTGAATCATTGTTTTCCCAATTCTGAACCCAGGAACCACTGTAAACGCAACTATCGGCGAGCTTTCTTCCTCCTCCGGCGAGTAAAACGCTTCCTCCGCTACGCTCTTCATGTACACTTCTGAAAATCTGAACCCTTTAGATACTTGAAAGATTGAAGCTTTTGGGTCGAAGGAGAAAGCAAGGCAATGTAAAAGCCAGACACGTTTCGCCATTTCGAGAAATGCAGTGAACAAACTTGTCTCGGGAAATTCACCTCCAGACACTTGGTTTCTTAGATGCAAATGTCCGAAAAACGCCTGCTCCATTTTGGGATGTATCAGCTGCAAATACTTCCCCCTGCAAAACCTCGCTAATCTCGATTTAGGCCGTGATGCTAAATAGTCTTTCATCTTCATCGATCGAAGCTCTGTGAATCTTTTAAAGAACGTCTCCTTATCTTCTTTGCTCTTCTCCACCATTGTGTGAGCTGATTCTTTGTTTGAGAAGTAAGGTAGATGAAACGCTTCAAACATTACCTTGCAAACGAAATGCTCGAAAGCGAAACACTTGTGATCTTGCTTGTAATAAAACACTTCAGGCTGTATCGAATCAGCAGCCATATCGATGTCCCAAGCCGCGAGTTTCATCTGCTCAACCATCAATTTGACGAATCCTCGGATTGATTTGACAGTATGGTGCAGATAAGTGACGTAATGGGTCGGATTTAGCCCTGACATATGAAGATTATGATCTAGTGGATTACAAAGTTGGCCGCTTTGGTTTAGTCTCTTCTCCATCAACTTGTTCTGATTCATCGATTCCTGAAACTTCTCTTTAAGAAATATAATCTCAGATTCTTTAAGCTTTAACTGACACTCCAGCTTCCTCCCCATGATCTCGTAAGTCTTCAAGAGGCTTCTGAGTTCCTGAATCTCCGCAAGAACAAGAGTTCTATCAGGATTAGGGTCAATCTGTTTTTTTAAGAAACTCTGTTTCAGCTCTGACAATGTCTTCAGCTCAGCTACGACCAGCTTGTCTGCTTTCTGAATCCCATTTGGATCGTATGGAGATTGAGCATACTGCAACTGTGCATAACCTGATTTTATGGAAGAAATCGTAGCAAACAGCTTTGCAAGAAGAGCTTCCAAGGAAAGTCTTTTCTCATACTCTTCCTCCAGTTTGTCAAAGGACTCAGACAGATTTGCAGCATTCTTCACTAAATCATTATCCAACTCTACCTTCTCTTGGCTCTTCTTCACTCTATCAACCTTGTCGCCTTCTGGAACAACACCAGTTAGCTTTTTCAAATTGATAACTTTCACAAATGCGCGTCTGAGTTTTCCTTTTCCTGAAGTTACATCCAATGGTTTCAAAGACTCCATCTGCAGATCCATCACTCAGGCTTTAGTAAGGTGACAAACAAATGTGACGAAGGGGACTAAAAAAAAGGTCTATACTGAACAAAAAGAGAAAAGGAAGCTTGGATCTAGAACCATAAATGGAGCTTCACTTTGTAAGACTTCTATAGTCAACAACCAAAAAATGAAGAGCGCAAAGAAGAAGCTTAAGATTGTTTCACTAATGGTTCACACTACACTTTTTGGTCTTTAAGGAGAGAGATGGAGAGAGGAATGCAATAAATATGTAAAATACACACACACACACATTGAGAGAGGTAACATGTCTAGATTATCTAGTGGATACAGCTTAAAGATTCATCCAAAGTTGTGGGGACAATGTGGTTCATCTTTAAGAAAAATGTTTATATTTGTAAAGAATAAAGAATTGAGAAATGTCCAAGGAAGAAGAATAAACAACTTGCGTGTGGTAGTACCATTTTCTTTACATGCACCGATCTACTTTTTTTTTCTTATTAATGTTCTGATTTTCTTTGCTATATATTTGTGGGGCTATTTAGTCAAATTCTGCTGCAATAGAATCAAACAAAAGTGTTAAAAAAAACATAATACTCCATAAAATATGCACTCAAATGGGCAAATCTGCAGAACACATGCAAATAATTCAACATCCCTCGTTCTTATATCTCAATTAACTTTTTTCTGAAAAGGAACAGTCAAGAAAAAAGTGCAAAAGGGAAAAACAAAAAGAACCCATAAGTTTTAATATATGTAGATATACTCCAAGTTGTTCATAAGTGATCAATTATGATATTAAGATTATCGTATTAAGGAGTTATAATTGCTACAAACCACATCAGTTAAACTAGTATCCAATAATAGAAAATGCCCCACACACAAACATACACATGTTTGTATATATATGATTTTTACAAATGGTTATTTGATTCGACTCATTTGGAAATAAAGTAAGACAGCATTTAGTACAGTCACAGGATACTCACAAAACAGCCATATTCTCCCATAAAGCACACAAAAGATTAAACGTGGAAATGGACTCAAAACCATAACCATTAAACCCCAGGAGTTTTGAGTCCATTTTCAGTTCTTGAATACAACAATTTTGAAATCAACACTATAGCATTCTGAAAAACGAAACTGTATGTACCTTGTAAAAGTTGCAAGGTCTCTCTCTCTCACTGTGGTTCTCACTTCATTGTAGAGTGAATCTGAAGACACCAAGTGGCGAAGTGACAAACCAATCTCTGCTTAAACCCTGCAGGATTAAATCAATCAGGTAAACATAAACCATCAAGGGAAAAATGAAGAAACGGGTAGAAATCATAAAGCTGATATACGAAAGAAAATATAAACAGAACAATATCAAAAGCTGGTGCTAATGGTTAACCATGTCTTTACTGTTATGAGTTTTCGACAATGGGGTTGATCAAGCTTTACAAAGTCACAATTATGTATTAATTGGTTGAAATCATAGAGAAGGAAAAACAAAAGATTAAAAAGTCAGATGAAGTTAATGAATGTTGATCAACAAACCTAATCGAGGGAAGAGATCTTTGTGTCTGACCTGCAAGTTGTTTGCTAACGAAAGAGAATGGGTGAGAAGAAAAAGATATAGATTCCTTAAAGACAAACCCGGAGCTCGAGAATGAGGAAAAGAGGAAGAGAAAGAGAAGCATAGGGAAGTTCAAAGGAGCAGTAAATACCAATATTGCCCTCATGACTAGAAGATAATTACACCGACATTGGCGCTTAACGTATCGGAAACGTCGTAACAAAAGGGGTATTTTTGGTATTTCAAAAGATAGCAGAGAGACCGACTTATAAGGTTTTGTTTGAAGATTGCTTACAAACAAAACAAATGACACGGTTTGGGAGGTGTTAAACTACTCGGAAGCTGTTCTTTCGTACCTAAACATCAATCTCGGTCCCTCTTGTGTATAAATGAAATGAGGTTCATTATAGACACGTGTTCTAATTTAACTGTCTTCTTGATTCTAATTGTGCTTTGATTATGATTTTTATTAAGGGTATTCAACAATGAAATTGTATTTTGTAACTTCGTCGTTTTTTTTGAAGGACAGTATTGGGATTCACTAAATACGTGAGAAATTGAAGTACGTACAGTTGTCTTATATTGATAAAAGCTAATATTTGCAAATTGCTAAAAGTATTGGGTTTTCGCTAATCCAGGATGCAAATTGCCAAGTTCCAATATTTGATTCCTTTTAAAAGCTAGAAATGATCAAATAATTTAAGTTAGAGACAATGGAGTGCATTAGCATAGAGGTAATACAGAATGAGTTAATTTTCCTTGTTTAACGGAAAGACAAAATTAACTTATTCTGAGACTATACATATGCTTATATTTTTAATTTTTAATTTTTAATTTTTAATTGATATATTTACGAACGTTAGGAAAAAAACAGACATATCGTAGAAGTGCGTCTGATCGGATCAGCTTTTCTTTCTTTCTGTTTTTCTAATAATTTTGTCCTATCTTCAGGACTGCTAGTGGGTAAGCATTTACCACTGATATTGCACTCACTAACTCGGCGTATCCAAGGTAAAAAGTAAGAACCTTACTAGGCTCATTGATGGGCCTACTAAATGGCCCATTAATGGTATCAGACATAAACCAATAAGGTAATGTTTTTGACCCGAAAAAACAGAACCAATCAGGTGATGTTTATAAGAAACAAGTGAAGCTTAAAATTGCAAGTATATATATCTTTAATCTTACTACAGTCTGTCAATATTACTTTCAAAGAAAAAGGATCTGCAAATTGGTTTCATTCTATTAGTTGTTGTCTTGGAATGTGTGAATCGCCCTAGGGTTCCATTCCAACATATTTTACAGTTGAAGTTACAGGAGAAGAGATAGATGGGGGAATCTCAGATTTTAGTGATAGAGAGCTTTACCTGGTCTTTTAAGACTTTGTTTACTTTATCGATCCTCTTTACTCTTCACAGCTTTCCATTTCAAGCTCAAGCTGCTCCTTCTGGTAAACTAACCAACTTACTTCAGCGTATATCTGTTTCATTTTATTATTTCTCATTGTCAGTGATTTGGGTACTTTGATCTATCTGCTCTCATTCACTTTCTTGTATTGCTTACAATAATTCAATTCAATAGCTGCTCCACTGCTTCTAATTCTGTGAGTTTCTCATTTATATGGCTCTGAATTCACTTTTGAATTTCTGGGTTTTCTGTCAACTTTGTAAATGGGATTAAGATTCGTTGATAAAGCACATGTCCTGGGTTCTGAAGTGGACTACTGGATCATCATCTAAAATATCCCACTCAGGTGATTGCTCAATTTGGTATTGTTTATTATTATTATTTTTTCAGTTCCTGGTTTTGATTTATTCTTGTCTATCTGCTTCTTGTGCAGACACTAATGTTCTTCAGTTTGAGAATGGTTACTTGGTCGAAACTGTTGTGGAAGGAAACGAAATCGGTGTTATTCCTTACACGATTCGAGTTTCCAACGATGGAGAACTTTATGCTGTTGATGAAGTTAATAGCAACGTCATGAAAATCACTCCTCCCTTGTCCCAGTGTAAATTTTCCAATCTCCTCAACTTCTTCAATTTATAATTGACTTGGTTTTTGCGGTTTTAAGTACATCCAATCATATTTGATCGATGATAACTTTATTTCTAGAGATACTAATCATGTAACTTGTTTAGTTGGGCTTGAGTTATATATGCTGTATATGAATTATTTGATTATCACATAAGCTGTGGACATTGTTATGACTTTGTTTATAATCTATGTGTTTATGGGCAGACAGCAGGGGAAAATTGATGGCTGGATCATTTCAAGGAAAAACAGGACATGCAGATGGTAAACCTAGCGATGCTCGTTTTAATCATCCAAGAGGAGTAACAATGGATGATAAAGGGAACGTTTATGTTGCTGATACTTTGAATCTTGCCATTCGAAAGATTGGAGATTCAGGTGATGCCAGTTTTCTTTACTAGAACAACTTGGAAGAGATTGGTGGTTACTTGTTCAAAAATACTAGTGTCAGTCCAAATCAAAATGAGAAGAACTGTTTCTGATAGTGTGCAACATTTTTGAAAGGTGTTACTACAATAGCTGGGGGAAAATCAAATGTAGCTGGATATAGAGATGGACCAAGCGAGGATGCAAAGTTCTCAAATGATTTTGATGTTGTATATGTTCGGCCTACCTGCTCATTGCTGGTTATCGACAGAGGAAATGCAGCTCTTCGCCAAATATCTCTCAGCGAAGAGGACTGTGACTATCAGGATAGCTCAATCTCTCCGACTGGTAAAGAATTTATTAACATCTCTTTGCCATCTTGAACTATACGGATCATTGGATAAACTCAGTTTAGCGGTGAATTTGAGAGTTTTAGCAGAAGATCGTGGCTTGCTTAAATGTGGTGTTTTTTCTTCCATTCTTGAGCAGATGTCCTCTTGGTTGTTGGTGCTGTTATCATTGGTTACACTACTTGTTTGCTCCAGCAGGGTTTTGGACATTCTTTTTCCTCAAAGCCGGTAAGTCTCAAAATATTCTCTATTGCGCCTTTTAGCTTCTCATCAGCCATATGCTACAAAACAAACAAAGGCTTCTGTTTTGTATATTAACACAGCAGCTAGGATCACAAACCAGCTTTGAAGAAGAGCATCCAGGCAAAGAGAAACTCTCTAGATCTGTCCTTGAGACAACAACAACTAAAGAAGAACCTGGTTGGCCATCATTTGGGCAACTCATTATTGATCTCTGCAAACTTGCTCTCGAGTTTATAACCAGCCACCTGGTTCCAACCCGATTCAAAACAAGCCCCAATCTAAGGCCATTAAAAGATACGCTCAAAATGCCTGAAGATGAACAGGAACCACCTTTAGTCCAAAGGCATACTGCCCCAGCACCAGTCTCTGAACCCCGACATGCCCACCTTCCTAAACCAAGTGATAGTTACCCAGAACATAAGACCTCGAAGCCAAGATCAAGTGGTGTAATGAAGGACCCTGCTTTGTCATCATCCAAGCACCAGCGGTCATCATCAAAACGGCAAGAGTATGCTGAGTTCTATGCTTCGGGAGAGGTTGTCCAACCGAAGATTCATAAAGAGCGATCGAGGCGTCGCCATAGAGATAAAACAACCGAGACAGAACCAAAGATAACAGCATCAGATACGGTGAAGCCTGTAGAGTATAGTAATAGTTCAAAGTTTGATCATTATAACATGAGGAGCAACAAGTATGGACCTGAAAATCCATTTCGATTCTAAAAAGCCAACACACATCCTCCTTAGAACCCTTTTCTGAGTATACTGTGCACGTTCTCTGGTGCTTGCCTTGGGAAGATTCGTTATGCTTTCTATTTGTTACAGTTACTAAGAAAATCTTATTATACAGATGAAAAAGAGGTTTAAAGACTCGTCTTGTGTAATGAAGGATTGATGATTTACTACGGAAAGTCTGATTTGTTTTTAACTTTAATCGGCATTAAAGGTTTACTCGTTCACAAGAACTGGCTCTTCGTGATTGTAACACCGAAATCGATAACTATGGACTATTGCGATAGGGGGGTAAAAATAAAATTTAAGGGCCCTACCGGGTTCGAACCGGTGACCTCTTGATCTGCAGTCAAATGCTCTACCACTGAGCTAAGGACCCTTCTGTAGCTTTGTGTGATATGTTGCTATTAGTATCATTGTGTTGAAGAATTTACCGGAAGATATATCCAATTGAATTAGTGTTTAGATTATTAGTTTTGCTTGATAATTCAATTATTTGATCCCTACCTACGTAACTTATAGGCCATAGATGGATACAAAAATCGGAAACGGACGTTTTTTCTTATTGAGATTCAAATACAAAATGAATCAACGACAATACGAGATGCTATAATTCTGTTTTATTCTATGTTTAATAATTAATTTTGAAGCATATAATTGTAAAGAATGAGATTCCAAGTATCGGGGACGCCAGAGAGACACCAGTGACTGCAATCACCACTGGCTTGACCACCTAAACCGTAAACTGAAGGATGACCATCTTTCCGAAGCAACGAAAGCATCGTAATATCTAACAAAGTCACTGGTTTCAATATTTTCTTCAGTGCTCTCTTCAAAACTCCAACTTCTTCTGGTAATCCTCCTGGATAATTTGTCCCTAAAAGTGGTTCCTTCTGTCCCACGCAGCTCTTTGCTGCTGGTTCACCCCACAAAACTCCTCTATCAAACAAACAACATCAACGTTAAATTGATCATCTTTGAATCAGATGTAGAATATAAACAACTTACTTGTAATGAGATGGTGAAATTCCTTGAAAAAACACTTTAGTTTTCTGAGTATCTACTACTGTATCAACCCATTTGCCCCAAGTTCCGAGTGCGGTTTCAAACGCAGCCACACGGTCCATGTCCTTTGTAACGTTACTCCCTAATTGAATCCAATCCCATCTGTCCCCAAAATATCCAAACTTTGATCACATTAATGTTTGTAATGAAGCCAAAAAAGTAAGCATATAAAAGAGTTTAATGGAACATACGGCTGCGAAGGACCTCTACGGCTCCACCAATGCCATGTATTGAAAATTAATGTATCCATTTGGGACCAATTCTTTCCATCATTAATCGAATCAAGCTTCAACACTCTCCCAATCTTCTCCCTAACTATATCTACCAAATACACATTCCTATCAAGCTTCACTTCCACTTCATACTCCTGCAAATTTTACATAATTTTCGGTTTAGCTTCGTCCCGGTTATCTCTGTATCTATGATGATCAAACTTATATGTATACCTGGAATGTGAAGGTTGAGATAGTGCCTTGTGTGGTTAAGGTATAGGGAGAATTAGGAACAGAAGAGTGAAGCATACATGTCAAAGATTGCCATTGATTTAGGCTAAGAGAATCACCAACAAACATTATCTTCTTCCCTCTATTTTTCTCCAAAAACTCCTTTCCGTTGAAGCTACAAATAAACAAACAACAACACGAAAACGGCGACGTTTAACTGCAGTGGCAGTAACGAGGAATTAACGTAAGGAAGGGAAGGGCAAAACCGTCAAAGAGTTAAAAGATAGTGTCCCCACATGTGTGGAGGAGGGAACTTATGTCTTCTTATGAAGACAGTTTGGTGGCTGTCCTAATCTCAATGGCGGCGCGTGTAACTCACGTCTGAGCCACCAATTGGCATATTAAGACAAAAGAGTTTCGTTTCCTAACTCGTGCAATTTTCAGAGATTCCGAACAGCATTCATTTATGGCAAATAAATATATAAATAGCATTTCTCTTTTATCATTCGTTCTTGCTTACTCAAAAGTGCTTTAATTTGCTAAAAGGTATTTAACAGCTATCTTGTTAAATTTTTCTGATTTTCTTTAGAGTAAAGCTATATATATATATTATTAATTAATCAAATCAAGTTTTCTTCATAAGATTATTTTTTTCTTTAAGCAAAAAAAAAGTGAAGCTATATAACGTTTATAAATATGTTTAATTTTTTCATCTCCTTAATGTAATGTCAAATTGCAATATATAAATATAGATAAAAAAAATAGGATTAAAAGCACGAATATGAAATCTATAAGGTGGCTTTAATTCAATATTTTGTAGAAAAAAAAAATATTATGTGAAAGTGATGATACCTTGCTAAATCGCAGTTGAGAGGCTGCCATCTGAAGGTGGGATAATCGAGATCCGGCCGTCCATTTTTCTTGCAAGAGAACTCGCGTCGAATGAATGAACACGTGGAAGGATCGTAGAGTGGGTAAGAAGCGTCCTTCACCCACCGGCCCGTGAACATATCACAGCCCTCTGCTTCATGGAGAAGAGGAAGTAGAAGAAGAAGCGATAAAACTAATGCAAAGCCATAAGAAATGGCGTTATCTCTTGAACCCATTTCAATACAGAGGAGAGAGACAGAGATTCAAATCCCCATCTGGTTTTTATACACCCACGCATCTATATATATATAGATGTGTATATTTATGTTATATTATTTTTGAGTCAAATATATGAACAGAACTATAATGACATCTACAGTTTCTGGTAAGTAATTTAGAAAGAAAATCTCAATATCTTTTATGGTTTAAATACTTTTGTTTTTTTGGTATCAAATGGTTTAAATATTTTCAAGATTTTATACCTAAAAATTAAGTAATGTTATTACTAATTACAAGGTCAACAAATTAATTATTGATATGATTTAGTGCGATATTTTCGTTTTTTTTCCTTGACATCTTTAAAAATGCAAAAATGTCGGTTACGGGTCGAGATTAATTTCAACCATTTACTCCGAGATCATGCTCAAAACAATTTTGAATTGGAGAATAAATCGAGTTGTTCGGACCATAAAGATTCTGTGAAGTGCTTTCTTTTTGTTTTGTCTATTTAAAAGGAATTTCATTTGCCGGTGCTACCTCGTGAAAAACTTGTGGACCTGTAAATTAATATTTTATCATTTCTTTTAATTTAATGTAAATTTTGTATATAATATTTTCTAAACGACAATATATAGATTTTATTAAACTAATATGGGACTAATCATACGTCCACATGTAGAGATAGATGTTACTAGAACAACCAACATATTCCGTCTTACTTAATTACTTCAAAATTATTGTTATGGTTAGCTTAAGCCAAATAATTTCTTATATTTAAATATATCATGAAACATATGGAGTTATTAATAATATAGTTGACTAAGACAATTATATATTTTTTATTATAAGACAATTATATTTAGGGGATAAATACAATAATGTCAAAACATAATTTTGTATTTTGTGATGAATTTATTTGTTCATCTGATGAATGACAAAATTTTGGCTGCGTATTAGATATTTATACTTATTATTATTAGATGATTAATATGCGGTGCATAATATTAATATTTATGTAATTTAGTTATATAGTTTTTGTGTTTTGTTTTTAGATACATTTAATTTTTATGTATTTTATGATGCACATATGAGAAATCAATATATATTTACAGTTATTTTTATTTATTTATAATATGTGATATTTATTTTCTTTTATTTATTTTATGGTTTGATTTGTATATATAATTTTATTAATTTTATATATACTTGATATATTAAAAATTAATTTATTATGATGATCGGTGTTGTACACAATATATAATTTTTGATCTCTGTTGTTTATGTTTTGATCAATTTTAACTTTCATATATAAACTACTTTGACTCTTGTCATTTAAGTTTTAAACTCATGTCCATTTAGATTTTTAAATCCAGATTCATTTAAATTTTTAGACTCACATTCATTTAGAGTTTTAAACCCGTATTCATGATTTTTTAGATCTATATTTAATTTTTATATGTTATATTATCGATTGGACACATATTTTATTTATTCAGATTTCAAGTTATATTTACTAATATATATATAAATATAGTAATATGAATTATTCTTACTAATTTGATACAATTTTAAATAATCATATTATATTTTTTTTAAAAACACACTTCAGAGCACAAATAACAAAATTAGTTATAATATTTATGTTACCTTGTTGAACTTGAATACCATATTATTTATAAGCTCAACATTGTAATGAATTTTCTGACCTTACAAAAATTATTAGATTATATAAGCATTTATATGGAAAAGTGAAATAAATAACAAAATAAAATTATTTACCTTGATAAACTAAATATTAAAAATTCCATATCATAAATTAAATATTCGAATGATTCATAATATGTTCTAACTTTCAAAACTAAATATTTGGAATTATAGTTTCATTAAAAAAAACTAACATTGTTATATCGATTATATATTTGTAATTATCTGCAGAAACTGCAATTACAAATATTTATGGACTGTAGACATTTCTAATCATCCATCATTACTACTTCTTATACATTCTCACTATACATATGATTCAAATAAAAAACACATAACATGAATATATAATCTCACCAAACAAAAAATAAAATTTAAAAAACTTGAAATACAAAACAAACCTGTTAACTAAGCATTTATAACAAAAGTTATTGGAACATCACTTGTTCTTCTTCATCACCTTACAAGATGCAGAAAAGTTCATCGTCTTTTGTCGACACTGCAAGAAAAAAACAAATTTTTGATTAATAAAAATTACAAAAACCTCAAAATAATAGATTTTAAAGGTGAATAAGAACAAATATACTAAAACCCCAAGCTAATATGTGTATTTATATGAATTTGTTTTAGAGTTTTAGTTTTCAAGACATTTAATTAAAAATGTTAATATTAATTATAAATACATATTTCAATTATATATAAGGTAATTTTAATCCGGTTGCTATACTAGAGATTTCTTTCTTTGTTTAAGGAAATAGATATGAATATTCATGTAGTAATATATATTAGGAATTGATTAAAAACAAAAGTTCAAATTTTTAGTTATTCCATTTTCAATATATTATACCAAAAATCAATATGAATATTTTCAAAATTTTATAGTAGATTCATAAATTTATAATTATTTTAAAATTTGAAATTGACATGGTAAATGTAATATTCTCTTTGTATAAACATGGTATGTGTGCAAGTGGCCTTTAGTCTAGTGACAGGGGGTAAGTCCACATAAGACATGCACATTTGCACAATTAGAGATCGAGTCCCACCGTCTACATTATGTAGGAACTTGGCTAATGGACCGGCATGTTGTGGTCCAATGTTGACAAAAAAAAAACATGGTATGTGTTATATTAAATTATCATTAATAATTAATTACTAAAGTAATTACAAAGTAAACACCATTCTATTCATATTAAGTGATGATCTAAAAGGAAAAAGTATCATATCTCCAAATAAAATGTATAATTTCTAAATTATTTGCTTTACCCTGAAAGATAGAAAATGTATATTATGGAATTTGTGTTTATTTACAAATGAATAATATCTTTATATACGGATCTATAATATTTAATATTATTTGTTTAAATGTAACATTAATATTGTATTTAGTTTAATATTATTGAACTCATTATAAAGGAAATCCGATTCTATTCATATGTAATGATGATCTAGAAAGGCAAAATGTATCAACTAGTGGAATAAAATGAATAATTTTTAAATTATTTGTAATTATTTGTAACATAGTAAATGTATATTATAAATATATTGATAATTTGATCATTATTAAAATTGATAATTTTAAAATTCACTTTATATTAAAAACTACTACACGTATTTAAAATATGATAAATGTACATGATCAGGAAAAAATTGAGAAAACTGTTTGTCTTATAATTTAAATACAATGTTTATTATATTTATTTATTTATTGTATTTTTATCATATGTTTTTATTGAATATTTTTATTTATTTGGGTAACATTATAAAACCATATATTTCACCTAAATCATGTCGTCTTAATCGAACCTGAGTTTTGTTCTATAATAATAAATTTGATACAAATTATTTATAAAAGATAATTAAAATTGATTGAATTATAGTTATTTATTAGATCCAAATAGAAGTTACAAAGAAGCGACAAATAAAAATTGAATTACAAATTAACAATCATCTTTTATATATATATTAGATGATACACTTGACATATAATGTTTTATATTTTTGAGTAATTACATCATTATGATCTCAATAACATAAAATTATAAGGATATTTTATGGATTTCTTAATTAGAATAATTTGGTTTTAAAAATATCTTAAATATTAAAATTTGACAAACGTAATTAATATAGAAGATACACTTTATTTAATGCATTTGGACTAAAATTACCTTTCTAATTTTCTAATACAATAACTAAACTTAATAGCATACAATGTAATATACCACATAATTGTAAGGTTGTTTTTATAAAATATTTTAAGAATAAATGGATTTCGTATAGGTTCACTTGGCTTGATTAGTGTATCACGTCACATTTATATAATGAGATATAGTCATTTATAATTAGATTAAATTCCATATTGACATAATCGCGTAAATAATACATTCCATTTGTATTGTATTCTTTTTCTTCGATATTTCATATATTTCTCAAAAAAACAATGACGTATAACGTATTATTTCCTTAGCTTTGTTAGCAACAATTACTAATTTCAGTTCTATAATAGTAAATACAATATTAATTTTGTGTTTATATATATATTATTAAAATCTTTGTATACAAATCTAAAATATCTAATATTTTTTGTCTAAACATAATAAGTGTAATAATTAATTATCATTGATAATCAATAAAGAAAATGTAAAGAAAATCGATTCTTGTGATATTTAATTATGATAATAGAGAAAAAAATTTAATATTCAATAAAATGAATAATACGAAATATACAAAAGACATATATAATATTTAATATTTTTTGTGTAAACATGGTAAATGTACTAATTAATTTTTATTAATAATAAATAAAAAAATTGTAAAGGAAACCTGATTATGATCTAATAGGCAAAAAGTATTTAATATCTAATAAAATGAATAATAGGGAATATACAAACAAAATCTAAAATATTTAATATTATTTGTGTAAATATGGTAACTGTAATAATTAATGTTTAGTAATAATAATAAAAAACTCTAAGGAAACCGACTATTATGATTCTAGTTTTAATAATTTTTCTTGCAATTTTTAAGATGTGAAGTTTTGTTCTATACAAAAGACTTGATCTTGCATCGATGTCTTTTATCAACATATTTTTAAACATAAATAAACTTGTCTAAATTCTTTTAGTCGATGGAGAAACGAATAATCTGAAAATTTTAATATAAATTTTGTTAGTTTATATATAAGAAAAAAAAGATAAATAATATATAAAACATTATTATTAGCTTAAGATTAAGATAAATTGTGAAGATATTAGTATATACATTTAAATATTTCTGGGAAAAAAATATAATCAATCAATATTTTATCATAGTTGATATAATACGTTAGAATAACAACAAATGTAAAACCTCTTAATAGATTAACGCTAACAATAAATTTAAATATGAAATAAAAGAACAAAAAAAACATAAACATAAACGATTATTAAAATATGAACTTACCTAGATACCATGGTGGAAGATGGTAAGAAGTGAATGATAATTGTGATGCAAATGTAATGTATATATATAATAGAGGATTAGGGTTTTAGGGATCACTAATTATGTTACATTTTCAAAATAATCGATTATAATTAATATAATTTTATATTTATTCTTTAATTAAATACATATTTAATAAAAAAAAAGAAATTAAACAATAAATTTTGAAATATTCGGTTATTAATTTCAACGATACACTCAATATAAATGGATTCCAAAAAATTAAATGGTTTTTATTGATATGTGACCAATTTAATCCTGATAAATTTCTAAACATGTATCTAATTTCCAGTGGTATCTAATGTAATTTAATCATCCTGAAGTTATTCGGAGATTTTGTTCCCATAACTCTTTCATCTCTCCCTCGGCGATGTGAACTCTTGTCGACAATATCTCTGCCGATCTGCTCCTTCACATCCCAACGGTGAGTCTGTTCTTCTACTTAGTAAATCGATATCCATGGTTTCTTAAAGCTCTTCTTGCGCCGAGGACACCATTAGAAGCTTGAAATCTATGGTTTGTAATTGTTTCGCTTATCTGAGATTGAAGCTCTTTCCGTTAGCCACCTTCAGATCCCTGCTATCTTCTTCAGTGTCGGTTAGCTCTCCTCTCGGCAGCGAGCTGGATACTCACGACGGTGTTGATTTGCAAGAGTGGGTGTCTCTCCTAAGCTGGCGGCGGCTAGGGTTCATGTGGAGTATTGGGCCTTTCCTTGCTCTTCGGCCCAGCTAGAGTTTAGGACATTTGGACCTTTGTTTGTGGACAGAGGTTTTGGGCCTACCTATGGGCCTTCTTTTATATTTCCTTTTTGGGAATGGATCAAGATTAAGAGATGAGCTTCTAGAATTGGTGTAGCTGGCCCAATTCAACCATCGAAAGAGCTTTCGATTCTCCTAGTTGAGAATTATAATCTGCTCACTTTCTCTTCTTTTTGGACAAGAGTCTTTCAACCTTTGTGTTGATTATTCTCCTTGAAGGAGAGGTATGTTCTATTTTCTCCCATGGATTTAGAAAGAATTTTAAGAACTATCATCAACTGATTTATTGAAGCTCTATCTCGAATTCGTCAAATTTGGATCGAGGACCTCCAAAGTTTAGCAAAGACATGTATGAGTTTTATGACTGGATATCTATCTTCTCTTTATGTTGCCTCAATGTTTCTATTTGTAGTAGCATCCGACTACTTTTGCTTTTTTATTCATGTAATGGGTTCTTAATTTTAATGAAGTGCTTCTTTGACAAAAAAAAAAAAAAAAAAGAAGAGAATATGGGGTTGATGGTTGCCCAAACAATGGGGTATATTAGCACAAATTGTATTTTAGAGTTTCTATCAATAAAAGTTTGTCCAATCTCAGCAAAATATAATTTTGTTAGCAATTGAATGGCAAACATCCATTTATAATCCAAATTCCATTACTAGAAATTATGTAATTATTTGAAACTGAATCCCAATTCTAAAAACGGGTAAACCTTTAACACTTGATCAAATATAATATCTGGCAATATCTCATCTAGATTGGTTTAAACCTTTAAATTCTCTTCAACATAAATAATCCATCTCATTTTGTGTTTCAGGGAACTTAATATTCTAATTATTGGAAAAGAAAAAAACTTTACGCAAAATAAATACAAAACATGATTAACCTCGGGTGTTCCAATAGGCAGAATCAAGCTGAACAGGGTAAAGATCGCCGGCGTTAGCGGTTGAAGTAGAAGACGACGTGAAAGGTCCATCGGTGGAGACAGTCCGATCAGTTGTATTCGTTATCTCTGCTTGACCTATCATGGCGTAATGCCTTTTCATTGCTCTCACGCTCTCTTCGTCTTTTGCGCTTCCTCTGCTGAACGAAGCTTCAAGAAGCTTCTCAACATTCACCGTCGAGTGTCCTTCGAGCATACTCACCACCGTTGACATAGATGGTCTATCCGTTGCAGCTGGACTGGTGCACAGGATTCCAATCTGAATCATCGCCATTGCTTCTTGTCTGTTGTAATCTGTTCCTAGCCTTGGATCTACTACTTCCAACAGTTTGTTTTGCTCCCTTAGATCGTTTACCTGTGGAAGACATTGAGAATCAGAACCATAACTCACGGTTTAAGGTTTAAGGTCAAGGGTTTTAGAGGTGAAATGATGAATTACCCAGTCAATAAGGTAAAAGGTCTCGGTTTTGGACCGCGTGTTCGTGTTGCTCTTTCCGTGAACGATTTCCAGAGCCACAACTCCGAAACTGTAGACGTCGGCTTTATCTGTCAAATGGCCTCTCATGGCGTATTCTGGAGCCATGTATCCACTGCGGAAAAAACAGAATGTTTGTTTTGGTTATTAGAAATCTCAGAGCTGCAACTTCTTGCTTGTGATTGATATAATTTGACTCACTATGTTCCGGCGACTCGTGTGCTCATGTGTGTGTTTTCATCATCTTCATCAAGCTTAGCAAGACCGAAATCAGAAATCTTTGGGTTTAGATCCTTGTCCAGCAAGACATTAGTGGCTTTGATATCTCTGTGTACGATCTTGAGTCTTGATTCCTCGTGGAGATATGCTAGTCCTCTTGCTATCCCCACGCAAATCATCTGCCTCATTGGCCAATCCAGTCGTATCTGAGTCTCTTGAGGACCTTTATATTTGACAGAAACAGAAGCTTTGTTGTTGAGTAAAACATATAATGGATTGGACATTACGTTCTAGGCTCTAGGATTGTTAAAAGCGATGACTAACCGAAAAGAGCTCGTGCGAGACTGTTGTTTTCCAAGTACTCGTAAACTAGCAAGAGCTGATCACCTTCGACGCAACATCCATATAGTTTAACCAAATGCGGATGCTGCAGAGCCGAAATCATAGCAATCTCATTCAAGAACTCTCGATTCCCTTGTTTTGATTTCGCCGATAGCTGCTTCACCGCGATTATGGTTCCATCAGTCAACACTCCCTGTATTCATACAATGAATAAACCTTATAAAGTAATCTTTCTTTCTATCATAACAACAATGCTAATTCACAGTATGATGCTAACCTTGTGTACAGGACCAAAACCACCTTCTCCGATCTTGTTTGCAGGATCAAAGTTATTTGTGGCAACTTTAATTTGCCTCAACGAGAACGAACTGATCTGGAAATCTAAGTTCTTGAAATCTGAGGTGAGGAAACACAATTGAGTTTAGGAAGAAGCGAAGAAACAAAACTCAAAATTAATTGGAATGTTGAAAAACTATATGAGCAAGTATTTGTAATTACCTTTTTCCATCTGACTCTTGGGTCTTAAGCAGCCTCTCCACCATAGTATACCGCCGATTAAAAGCACAAAAAACACCGTTGAAGCGATTACACTACCAACCACTGTACCAACAGAGGTTCCACCACCAGTGCCAGGTTCCTTTGGTGGATCGAAATCTACACAGTAAGATCATGTGAGATAAAGTAAAAGAGACAAAGAAACTCAAATGAAGATGAAATCTCTTTAAACGAGTCTGGGTTTTGCAAAATTTACCTGGATCTACCTCTATAGCCGATATGAGAGGACCATAAACACCTCTATCAGGAATAGCTTGAGTTCCTTTCCCGGCCCATTGCAATCTTATTTCCAGTTTCCCATTTGAAATCACGACCGGAAATTTCTTAATAACAGCTTTTCCCGCACCTTTTGCCTCATCAACAATATTGAAATCCTTCAGCTCAAGTTTACCCTGCATATTATCACACCAGCAAATTTTTGATTAAGCTTTACAATCATTCTTGACATTTATGAAACAAGTTTAATCAAAATACCTGAATGTATATGTCGAAGAATCGTCTTCCCAAACTGCTATATGAGTTGTTATTACTGAACATAATTTCAGCGAAATGAAGATTGACCGTATAGTTTCCTTTTCCGAGACACAACGTGTAGTAAGTGAGAATATTGGCCGAGAGACGGGCACTTCCATAAAGCTGATAATCTGTTATGTTAAGCTCAGTATTCACCCATAAGGACCCTTTTTTAGACCGATCATCATCCAAGAAGTTTCCCGTATTGCTAGAAACCCAACCCTTTCCACTATCCGAGTAAATCGGATTAACCTCGGTGTCAGGGTCATACTTGGTCTCATTGATTGTTATTTCAGGACCACCACAGTTTATATAAAGACCCCACAAAGCTGAGAACAAAATGATTAATAACCGAAGATCAATCAGATGCACAAAGACATTTTAAGCGATATGGTATTTGGTTGTATGTATAGCGTCAAAGACTTACTTTTAGGACAGATATATGTATCCAGACACGAAACATTTGAGCTGTAGCAACACATAACGTAACATCAATACTCTATTGAGTGCTATATACATCAAAATCTTTTCAAAAGTCATGAGAAGAAAAAATAATTCTTACGAGCTATTTGCCACTAAAGGCCTCGTGCTTGAAAACATATTCCTGCAGATAGCAAAAAAAATAAAAAATAAAAAACGTAAGATTTGTAGCGAATTTGAAGGCACCAGAAGTTGAAATGTTTATTGATCTTCTTACACATCGTTCTTGGAACATTCTGCGGTTCTTGGAGCTTCGGAGAAATCATTGTAAGAAAGATCACTGCAATGAGAAATTCACAACAACCAAAAAAGACATTAGTTCTGTTGTTGTCACTAACAAAGAATTGTGTTGTGTATATACATCATCGGAGAAGAAAACTTACATATTGTCTCCTTTGTCTACCATCCAATCTGGTACATCCCCGTTTAACATGTTACCTGTAAAGTATCTGCAAGATCCGAGAACAAACTTCAGTGCAATTAAACATTATTCCATAGAAAGCTTTTAGTGAAAAAGAGGAAAGAAGAAGAGAGCAGCATACATGAAATCTACATCTGAAAGACGGGTAAATGTGCGGGGTATTGGTCCACGCAGTTTGTTAAAGCTAAGATCTCTGCACAACGAGTCTCACAATGTCAGCTAAAATACTTCTTCGGCTTCAATTAAACGATTTACGCTTGCTGAAGAACAAAGAGATTACTAACAAGTTCTTTAAGGATCCCTTTTGTCCAATATAGTCAGGTAACTTGCCAGTAAGGCTGCAGTTCCTAAGAATCCTGCAATGAACAGTGAGCAGAAATGGAAGTTAGGTAATTGAAGGTGGGAAGAAACCATTACCAAATTCGTAGGCTCAAACTCACAAAAATTTCAGTGTCATGTTCTGTAGCGGCGGAAATGAAGATTCAGGTCCGCTCAAGTCAGTGATTCTCCTACGAAATTTCAAAGTTGGAACAGAGTAGATAAACATTATTGATGGTAATGGTGTATACGAGAGGCAAAAATAACGAATCCCTCACGCTAAGCTAGTTTACTTACAAGTCTGTTAACTTTTCCAGAGAACCAATGGCACTAGGAACCGGTCCTACTAAACCACTTGCTTGAATAACCCTGAATCAGTGCAGTAAATACACATTCCAATGCACTATAAGTAACTAATACTGATATGTAAAAATGAAAGACTGTGATTATGCTGAAAGGACTGCTTACAATTTCCCAAGTCCTCTCCAGTTCTGGATGAAATCTGGTATAGGACCAGTGAACTGGTTGTCACTTAGACGTCTACAAATCAAGAGAAATATATTATATGTAAAAAAATGACAAAATCTCCATCAAAACATATGTTCCCGAATAAAGTAAAAGCAGAGGAATACTTACAGATCAGTCAATGTAGTAAGATTGGCGAATGTACTTGGGATTTCCCCGGTCAAGAAGTTAGAGCTAAGAAATCTACAAAGAGTAAACAGAGTCTCAACAACAGCAAAGACCAATAAGCTGTTTCTTTTTTATAAACGGAACATTTTGGGAGAAGTTGGTAACAGTTGGTCTTACAGTCTTTCAATGTTCCGTAGATTCCCTAGCTCTGGAGGTATTTCCCCTGTAATATTGTTGTATTCCAAGACACTAAAAACCAAATGTTACAGAAATTAGGAAAGTAAAAAACCGAACCAGATATAAGCAAAGTATAAATGATCTGAGACATTGTCTAAGTAAGAGCAAGATCGAAGACGTGTACTCACAGACTCTTAAGGTTTGGAAATTTTCCAAATTCTTTTGGGATTGGACCGGTTATCCGGTTTCCAAGTAGTGAGCTGCAATTTTATTATCCAACAAACATAGTCAATCACTCTGTACGCACACATATATATGAAGTGTATATGAACAGAGATAGGCATAAACATACATGTTGAGAATTGGCAAGGCCCCCCATTCGGGAGGAAGGGAACCGGTGAGAAGGTTTCTAGTCAAATCTCTGAAAAGAAAGAAGAGTATGACAGTTAGTTAATACAGTTAATGAAAAACTAACAGTGGCAGATATCCTAAATAATATAAAAATTAGAGGTTCATTATGCTTACATCTCTTGCAGGAAAGGAAGTCCTGACAAATCTGTAGGAAGAGATCCTTGAAGGTCTTGTGCCTTAAGAACTCTGTTCTCAAGATTTAGAGGGAAAAAAAAGGAACTTTTAAAAACTGTCTCGCAATATATAGGCCCATTAATTGCCCACTATCATTCGGCACGTAAGTAAAAAATAAAAAAAACAAAATCATTTTTTGACTCACCGATGCCGACGCGTCAAAATAAGGTCAATAGCGACGGCCTCATAAATTGTGTAACTAACTACGTTAAAGGAACCTACTTTATTTTGACCAAAAAGCTATTTAAAATGAGACCTACCTTTAGAATAAGTAGTCTAAATATTTATATGATTCATCAATAATATCCATATTTTAAACATATAAAAAATCTCAAGGTTTGAATCATTTATGAATTAATTTTGATAAATTTAAAATAAGTTGATGTGTAATAATAATTAAAAAAAAAGCTAAAAAAGGAAAAGAGATGAACGTACATGCCGATGACGTGGCAAACATCGGAAGTGCAGTTACAAGTAACGGCGTTTTCCTGTCCCTTAGCGGG
Organism: Lepidium didymum; assembly: GCA_963920545.1. Taxonomy (NCBI): domain Eukaryota; kingdom Viridiplantae; phylum Streptophyta; class Magnoliopsida; order Brassicales; family Brassicaceae; genus Lepidium; species Lepidium didymum. Next base: position 14,340,925 of record OY986979.1, read on the forward strand.
GTTACGATCGATCCATCCTCCTTGAGATGAAGCGACGTCGCATGGATCTACACTGAAATTCCAGTTATTCTTCTTTAACGCCTTTGCTATACCTCTTAAAGCCTCCACTGCGATATTCAAATTTACAGAGAACCAAATCAATTTTTTTTTTTTTTTGGGTAAAATTGAACCAAATCATTGCATATACATATCTATACATACATACACTCACATAAACTTCATATATACAGATAAAAATACCTTCCTCTTTGGGTAACGTTGCAGAGGATGCGAAGCCGAAAAGGATAAGAGAGACGAAGAAGAAGTACGGGAAGAGAAGTTGCTGTCGATTGCACGACATTTTTAAAATTAGGGTTTTCGAAGATCTTTTGAATTCGAGTTTGGTGAGGGGAGATGCGATGAAAGATTAAGAAGAGGGGAGACTCTGTGACGAAGGAAGAATCACGAGAAATGGTTTTAGAGGAGATAAGTAAATCAACACTATTTTAAAAACATAATAATAATGTTTTCTATAGTTTGAAAATAAATAAATTAATATGGATTGGATTTTTATATGCTACTTGAGGCATTTTCCAATTAACAAAGGAGGGCCAGCGACATGATCTTCTTCATAATAATTCATTGGTATGTCTTGTGATTTAAAAAAAAAGAAAAAGATATTGATGTTTTCCTCTCCACCAAATTTTAGAAACATATAACTAAATTATCTTACATAGGAGATGGAAAATAAGAAGTAACGCTGCAAGTTCGACGCTGATGCAACTTGGATCTTGTTTTTTTTGTTTATGAAGAATAAAATAACTTTAAGATTATTTTTAGCAAACAAGAAAAGTAACACTCTCAAGCTCGTGTTGTCGTGATTAGTATGTTTTGGTAGCTTTTTTTTCTTTATAGTAATCTTTGTAACGTGTAGTCTTTATGGACGCTACGACTACGATCCAACTGTATTTATCATTGACCCATAAACTTTTAAGTCAATACATTTTTGTTTACATTTGCTCGACACTCGATACATCTCAGACTCTCTATTTTTTATATAAAAAATCTCATAGTTTTGATTATTGTATTTCTTTTATAAATGACGACTTATATTGGCTAAAACAATAAATCTTAAGTTTTGGCAGATATGAAACTGTAGTCTGCAATACTTAAAGCATTTGCTGGATCTTAAAAGACACTAATTGTGGGTTAACGAGTTTAACTACCATATACAACAGTTAGTGAGGGAGCAACACGGTCTTTTCACACGTATGTACATTGAAATGTGTATGTATAATGTGTTATGTATTAGAAAGATTTAGAATTCAAAAGAGTTATTTAGCTGAACAGAGAAAGAGGGCTGGCCAATACTTGCAAGAGAAGTATCAGCTCTAACAACAATTCCTGTGCGTCCCACGTTGCCATTCCATTTCGATCGACCAAACTGCAGTTTTCCATTGAGAAGTTATGGTCATGAAGAGGAGAAACAGTCAAGTTTGAGTGAGTGAGAAAAGAATAGAGATGTTTTGCTTACAGATACAGAGGCAAAAGCAGAAGGATGCGTGTTGAGAGCATAGCCACATATCACATTTAACTCATCCCTCAGCGAGTGAATAACTTCTGCCTTCATCCCAGGATTGCTTCCACCAAATGTGGGACAAACACTGTTCCGGTATATGAAATATGTAAATGGAGCATATATATTTCCCGTTTAGAGGGAAGTGGGAGTTATAAACAGCTTTACCTGACTTGAATTGTTGGCTTCATAAGTAGTCCAGACCTACGCCAAGCCAAGGCTTGAGAAAGATCCAATGCAAAAGATTTGTCAGGCCAATGGACCATTGGTGTAATTCGGGTTCCGCATTTATTCTGTTCCACAAACAAAGAGATTTAAAAAACGACATTTAAGTTTCTTGAGAATAAGGTCCACGAGGATCATGACGGGTTCCGATCTATATCTGACCTTACAAGAGAAACTAAATCTCATATCGCCTGGATATTGACCCTGTGCTTGAAGAAGACCACCACAACAAGGCACAAAGGTACTTATCGTCAGTCCCTCGCCAGATACATATGTCAATTGCCCATTTGGGAACTGCAAATCCATAAATGACTGTCCAAAGCATGGAGACGGCAAGTTCAATGAATCAGTTCAACAGAAGTGAAAACATAATAGCAGCTTTAAGGAAGAACCCGGCTTACACAAGCTAAAGGATTCAGACAGAACATTGACATCATAAGCCATCTTCGATGCTTTGACCATAAAGATGGACAGAGTGAATGCATACCTTTCTGCAACAAAAAATTAACAAGATGACATGAGTTTTAGGGGTAGGGTTCTAAAAGTGAAACGAAATACTCACTGAAGTGGGCAAAGTTTCTGACGCATACCTTCCTATCATATCCATACCAGAGCAAGTGTTGCTTTGATAGATGTAACGGTAAAAGAAGAGTTGAATCGCGTAAAAAGAGAAGCGGTCCAAGCTGGAGAAGAAAGAGAGACGAAGTTCCATCACTTGCAGTAGAACTCGAATTTGAAGCTTCTACTCTCCAGAGTTCTCCTCTGGCTGCCAACGAATGTTCTATTCCATTTGTCCGACTGTCATAACTTGATGATATATCAATTGTTCCCTGCATTTGCCGAAAATTTTACAGTTACTCAATAAACAAACAGACAGAGTGAACAAAATGTATTTTCTTTAAAACAACTGTCAGCTACACTGAACATATACAAAATGGAGGAGAAGACTCCCCAAAATCCACAGTACAGCGTCCAAGCTTACATTACTTGTTTCAAACCATCACAAGTTTCTTCCGGATTCACAGAGATATTACCACCAGCCTAATCCTAGTCTCGCCAGGTTAGAATCAAATCAGCATCTACATTTCTAAAAAAATTACATTTATATTCTCGATCACCCGTTCTCTATGAACTAACTTACATTTCAGTTCAATCTAGATATATATATCCCTACATTAATGTCAAACTTGAAGGAAAGACACTTACAGACAGCTATAAAATCCCAGAAAATATAGAAAATCAGGTGAAACAAAGAAAAACAATAACCATAAGACTGGTGGCAAACAAGTACCTTTGATCTTCCAAGCAATCCAGCTGTTCTTAAATATGCATCAGCAACTTCCTCCTCAGACATAGCAACAGAAACAGTATCATCTGTCTTACCAAAACCTGAGTCCCTCAACCGTTCTGCGGCCAATCCCAAATCACCTTTTGTGTTCACATAAGCCCTAAGGCTCCTTGTACTATTATCACTTCCCACAGAGACAGCAAACTTGTTATCATCGTCGTGCAGGAACGGTATAGGCAACCTCCTGAAGAATTGTTGGACCATCGCGTTCAATCCAGTACCGAAATCAACACCAGCTTGGCCTATCTTATTCCCTATATCGAGAATTGCTGAGACACCGTCGATGGGTTGGTTGATACCAAACCTAGAATCTCTAATAACACTGAAATGTTGACTGGGGAACTCGAGATCGAACAGTTTTGCTTTGTAATGTTGATGATTCGGCGGCCATGGAAACGAAGGTGGGTTTATCTGAATCAAACCCGTAAATCCCTGAGCAAGTTTATCAGCTAAGTCTTGCCCATGTCGTTGAACCTCTTCCCATGCTTCAAAAGATCTCTCCACAGACATTGTTTCCTTGCGTATTCAAATCCTCATGCGAATTAAACACCGAAGCTTGGAAATTTATCAGTGAAATTGAGTTCTGAAACCAGAAAGCAAAGATTCAACTTTTAATATAACGAACTCGGAAACTTGATTTAGCAAATCGAGAGAAAACATACGGATTTGGGATTATCCACTTTGTTGTCAAAAGTAGGGTTTTGACACTCAGCAGAAACTCGAAAACTGGGGAGACGACACGGTAAAAAGGAGGAAAAATCGGAAATTTAGGGGTTTCGCTAATCAGATAGTCACGGAGATGCGAATGGAATCTAGGAATGTGAAGGTTGAAAGAGAAGAGCTATATGAATGAGGCGAAGAACGTACACAGATTCACCTTTACCAGTTACCGCCACTTTAAAGCAATACCTTTGGCTATTGATGTTTCTCACACCAACAAATTATGATTTTCTAATTTTATACTTACTTTCAACTTCCTTAAACATCAAACACGATCAAATCTTTGTCATGTGGGCTGGTCCTATCTACTCCTGTCCAATTAGGGTATCCAATTGGATTCAGTTCAGATTATTCGGGTTAAGGGTTATTCAATAAAATAATTTAGTTACCAAATTAAATCCGAATCTATATCGGATTGAGTCAGATCGGATTTCAGTAAGTTTCGGGTTTTTGGGTTTAAACCTGAACAAATTATATTGATTAAAATTTTAAATTTTTTTTTAAGTTGATAAATTAGATATTATAGAATTCAAGCGGTAAAGTTTAATTATATTAGTCTAGCTATAGCATTACATATAATTAATTGGCTAAATTTCAGTGGCTCAAATATAAAAAATAATAATTACATTATATATAATATACTAATAAATAATAAAATAGATATAATTATCTATAACTATATATATAATCGGATTATTCGAGTTCTTCAAAACTATATCCTATCTATAGATAGTAGTATTTATCCACCAAAAAATAAAATTCATACTTACTTTCGACTTTTGCACCGTTACTTATCCAGAAACTCACTTACCCAATTTGAAGGACCAGCCATAATTATTCGTTATTCGGTTCGTATTCATAATTTAGTTCATAGTTCATATAAATATCTAAGTACATAATGTACTCAAGTTAAGTAATAAGTAAAAGTTAATTACATTACTTGTACGTAACAAATATTAATAAAAAGCTCAATACTCGGTTTATTAAAATTTTGAGAAAAAAAAAACTAAACTATGTTAAATCTAATATTTAAATCTCTATCACAAATATCTTATACCTCAACAATTATTTATTAAAGGTTTAAACAATTATAATAAAATATAAATATTGGTTGATATTTATCTTTAAAATTAAATTGATTTAGATGAGATTTAAGCTAAGGATAGTATTTGTCGATATATAAACTATGGATAAGATTTGTTGATCCAATTGTTGACAAAAAAAACTAGTAATTTTAAACTATTAATAAATCGGATTAAGTAACTTATAAGTATTTTTATTTTTGTAAGTATTTATTTTGACAAGAAATTAATTTAAGCAAAACAAATATATATATTAAATTTTATTACTCGAGTAAACCAAACCATAAGTATATCAAAATTAGTAAGTACTCGGCTCGTACCCACCCGTACCAACTAGTACTGTGTGACGATCTGTTTGGTTTACTCTAACCGAAATCTCGATCTATACTTAATATCGGTTTACTGGTTGATAGAGCTATCGTGTATCTTCCGTTATCAAACTATAAGTTTCAACATCTAATGGTAGTAATTAGTAAACATGTTGACAAGTTTCATGAAAACGTTTGATTCTCCGTGGGCCTTCTATACTTTTTGACAACGTGCTTGTTACGTATTGACCACCTTCTCCTTATTTATGAGCCCAATAAAGAGTACCAAAATACATAGAAAAATAATTTGTATTCTGTAAACGTATCTTTCTCTTTTTGTGAAAAGGCTTTCATTTAAATTGAAGAGTTTACAGAAGGAGAATACAAAGAACAACAACTCCAAATTCAGGAGATGAGAAGCAAGAAAGAAGAAACAATGCTAGCCTAACAGGAGATTGGTGGCTTCGACATTGCGGCTTGAACTGAAGATCCGAGACACGACAAGGCAAGCAAGTCGAGCTTGAACAACGAGCAATGTCTAGCGACCTCAACCTGAACGCCCACAAATCTCCAAACTCTTACAAAGCAACCAAAACCAACACTCCAAGCCTTGAACTTGAGACCATCAGACTCCAACCATGCCACACCAAAACCACAAACTTTGAATCTCCAAGCTTGTACTTCCACTCAACTCCTGAAAGACAAACCCAAAAGAGACTTAGCATCATGGAAAAGTAGAGAACCAACCTCACCAGGAACTAGGCTAAGCAAGAGCAAAGGATTTGGGAATCAACTCCACACACACACAACGGGGCAGACACACACCATCAGAGCCTAAATCAGTGTAAAGCCAAACGAGAAGGGAATAGACAACTTCCACACGATTTAACTCATCGGGCTATGGCGAACTACTCAGTCATCAAGTTGGAAACTCACTAGGAACTAAAGCAAGAGGAAAGAGAAAAGGAAAAAAAATCCGTTACGCTTAGAATTAGCAAAACATCAACCTCGTAGCCTCAGATATATCATATATATAAACATATATGATGCACAACACGGGTCTCTAAACCTTAAAAAAAATATTTTATGTATATTTTCTTTCTAAAATATACGAATTTATTTTAAATATGTTAAATATTAGCAAATCAATATAATTATTACAAAAACACTAATCTTAATCTAGCCAGAATTTATATTGTTATTTTATTTATTAATTATAAACCAAAATTTTAAATTTAGACAATATTTAGAAATAATTCAAACTTTAAAACATTTAAAAATAGATAAAAATTTAAATTTATGGTGAGCGTGGCACCAGAAAAACCATGAAATCGCATGTCTTAACTCTAATGAACCTATTTTCTATTTATTTTATTGAGTTAGTTTAAATAATCACTATTAATATGTTTCATTAGTTTCAGTTAAGAGTCTTATTTAATTAGGCATATGACCCATTTGTTTTGGTTGTTTTAATTAAGGATTTAACACGCCCATAACCCATCAGATTTAGAGTTTTTTTTTATTCTTTAGAGAAATGCCTATAAATATGTAATTTCTTTGTTGTAATAAAATCAGAATCGTTATAATTTTTAAAAAAAAAAAATCGAAAGGGAATACCTCTCAAAATCCTAATTGTCAAAAGAGAGCATCTCTTCACGCTAGAAGCCAGATCTGATTAGTCTTTTTGGCCATCGTTAAGTTGAGTCTTACACGCATGCATGAAATTCGAACTCTAGTGTAAGCAGAGTTCCTGAAGATCTATCTAGATTTGAAGGTGAACTGAAACTTATCCATCACGTCTCTATAATAGTTGTTTTTCTCATATCCTCCCCAATTTGCTATTTTGAATAAAAAAGTAATTTAATTTTTAGAAATAATTGTATGTAACACCCAATAATTTTAAAAATTGTGAATAATGTGACTACAAGATAAAACTATGGACAACCATCCTACAAGCATAGACGAAGACTTTGTTTTCCTATAAACAGTGAACGTTTATTGTGAAAGGATCCGAAAATGAAAAAAGAGCACACACATGCTTACTAAGTTGACCTTGGCACTTTGCCCGTCGTTGCAGTCTAGAAATCCTTATATTATCTCATTAACTTAATCTCTATTCCTAGTTATGTTTCAGTAATACGAGATCTCCAACCCCTTTTTCTACTCTAATTACAACTCTATTCGCTGACTATACTTTCTTAAGAAAACTTTATGCTGATACTACATCAACAAAATTTGTTGCAAAAATATTCATATATATAGAATATCGTCAAGAACCTTTTTTTCATGAATTATTAGTAATAACGTATATGTCTTTGAAGATTCGTACACATTTAGCAAAGTTGATTTGCTAAAGAATATGAACTAGGATTATATTCGTGTTATATTGCGAAATTTGATTTTTTTTAATAAAGAAGTTAATAGTATTTATTTTTTAATCAATAATTTTTTTTAATTATGTATTTTAAAATATGTTTAAGAATATAGTGTGGTGAACAAATATAGAAACTTAGTGATATTGTTTTTGATGTTTTTGAATATATTTCTTTTTAATGATAGAAAATTATTGATATTTAAATTCAATTATCAGGATTTAAAACTTAAACTTTGGATCCAAACCATAAGCTAATTTTAGCTTATAATTTTCTTGAAAGTTATACCCTCTCAACATTTATTATTAATGTAAAAACACAAGTTTATTGCTAGACATAAAACTTGAAACTCGAACCGAAATCTAGGGCTGTTACGGAGCGGATATCCGGTTCAATTTGGCATATCTGTATCTGTATCCGTATCCGTATCCGGCGGATAGTAAAATCTGTTATCCGTATCCGTATCCGAAAGGGCCGGATATCCGTTGAAAACTGGATATCTTTTTTTTTTTTTAATATATATTTTCTAAATGGGCTGGATATCCGCTCCGTATCCGGCCCATTTAGGCTTCGATCTGTATCCGTATCCTAAATGGGCCGGATATCCGCTCCGTATCCGTCCCATTTAATTTTCGATCCGTATCCGTATCCTAAATGGGCCGGATATCCGCTCCGTATTCGGCCCATTTAGACTTTGGTAGTGGGCCGGATATCTGCAGATATCCGGTCCATTATTTCATCATATCCGTATCCGTATCCGGCGGATAATAAAATCTATTATCCGTATCCGTATCCGTTTAGTCTGGATATCCGTGTTACGGACCAAAATTCGGATACAGATACGGATATCCGGCGGATAACGGATAATGATTAACAGCCCTACCGAAATCGACCCGAATTAAAGGAACCGAATCCGTCAAAATAATTATATGGGTCTCAAATCTATATACCCAAAAAACCGAACCCAAATCCGTACCGGAACCAAATAAAAAACTGATAAATACCTAATATTTTTTATTATATTTTGGTTTTTTAAAAATTTTTTATTAATTTTTTATTTTATAACAAAATTAAAATTAAAGATAGTTATAAACCATAAATTATATTTTATCCCATTATAAATAAAACATCAACTAAATTCAAATATGGAAGTGTCTCCTGGTTTCCTATATAAAATATGGAAATATGCGCATATAATATAAAGTTGCCGACAAATAAAATGAAGTTGCAAGAAGTACTTAATTCGCGAAGTGAATAAAACAATCACATCAGTGAAGAATCCCATTTTATAATCCAACTCTCAATGCTGTCACTAAATAATCACATCAACCAGGTGTCTTATTCCATTATAATTTGGATTTAGTGTTGTAATTAATAATTACTGTCACCTTGATTAAAACCACTTTTGGTGCTTGCCCAATTGTAAATTCATTTGTTGATAACTTATAAAATTAGTGAAGATTAGGTGATGATTTATTTGTGGTTATAAATATCTAAACATCACCATTAACCTTTTTATATACTTTAAATTAAAGAAATTTATGTATTTAGTAGTTTTATAACATTTATGTAAATCAACAGTTGATTAGGACAACATGGCAAACATCCCCCTTCAACTGAAAACACATTCCAACACTCAATCTTATCTTTTACCCAAATTTTATGTTTACTTAATATATACATGTGATCGTTATACGTAATATATATATATATATATATATATATATATATATATATATATTTTTTTTTGTGTCTATTTTACACTTTTCAGTAACTGGATTGACAATACTGGATGCTAGCAATCAATTAAAAAACAAACCCCACCAATAAACAATGGACAACTAGGCTCTTACAATTAAGGGTCCGCCTCAACCTATCATGTGCCACGACGAGATTTGTGGTAACCTTTTTGGCTTTAGGTCACAATCTTAAGTAAGTGGTGTCTAAGAATCTTTTCTGTGATGTGTTGTGTTGTATACTTATGTACAATGTACATTAATTATTGAGTAAACTATGATATCGAAAAAGTCGGAGTCGTATACACGAAACATATCTGATACTGATGCGCATATTTTCGTTGCGAATGTATTTTAGTTGATAATTACATTTATTTAGATATATGACACGGTTCTAAGCTCACGCACGCGATCACAAATCAGATGGCTCGTACAGACAAATATTAGATATGTATGATGAGTGGACCAAGACATTCGAAATTCAAGAATTTGTGGTCCATGCTATGTGTCCGCATTGATCACGAACAATAGATTCAAATCATCTATTTTCATTTACTTTTCAAGTCCAATAGAATTAAAAACTGTCTTTTGTCGATCACCATTCACCAACAACTTTAGAGATTTAGAGCCACCTATTAGCTACTAAATACAAATTCAATTTCATAGTCTTTCTAAGACAATCTCCAATGTATTTCTCTAATTTTAACTCTAAAATAGAGGTGTGTTTTGTTACAATGTATTTTTCCATTTTTTACTCTAAAAAAAAATATTTTAAGTATATTCTAATTTAAATTTACCATTAATACCTTTTAATTTTTAGAAATTACAATTCAACCATAATTATTTTATTCTTTAATTTTTTTCCACAAAAAATTATATTATTTAAATAAAATTTATTACAATTCAATTAAAATATTTATTATAAAGAAAATTACATTAAACATCGTATAAAACCAATAAAACATAGTAGATTTTGATTTAGACACCACCACCACTATATTTTTGTGTTGTTTAATCTATGAAATTTTCATTATTATGATGTCTTTTAATCAATTGAAAATCATATTTTTACTTAATAGCCTCTTTTTCAATCATATTGGATCTGAAAATTTCTTTCATATACTTGGAATATGTATTTACATATCATGTATTGGATTTTCAAATGCTCATTGTTGTAATTCTTATGAATAATTGAATAGCAAAGATATGTGGTGTGATTAAATAAGAGTGAAATGATAATTCTTTAATTAGTGAACTATGAAAATGTATATGATGTGCGAGTCCATGTGTACTTGAGTCAAAATCATATTATTATTGATTATTAATATTATTTATAAAAAGCTAAATGACTGATTTGTAAAGAAAAAAGTTCACCTTTATAATAGAGGAAAAATTAGTAATTCCCTATAGAGAAAAAATAGCATTCCTCTATTTTAGAGTCCAAAATAGAAGTGGGTTGGAGAAAATTTTGCTCTTAAATAGTATTTAGAGGCAAATATAATAATAGGTTGGAGATGCTCTAAATATAACCATCTATATGTTATCTTTCATCTAAGGATTGAGAAATATTTTGACCAACTTAGTTAATTTGACGGATATTTTAGTTATAGACCATAATTTGGTTGAGAAAAAATAGACCCAAAAATGGTTTATCATTTGTGTTTTTTGTCAACCAATAATTCATTCACTAATTAGTCAAAAATCTAAAATAGAATCTACAAAAAAAAAGTAGTCTCGAGCAAGTCATTTAATATTTTGAATAAACAAAAAAGGTTTTTTTTTATAAAAAAAAACATTTTGGTTTTATTATATAAGAAGATAATACATGGTAGGCCTCGTCAAATACATCATAATAAGCTTCTAAAATAGTCTGTTTTGAAAGCACATCAGCAAAAGCATTTTTGAACGATTGAAGTGATTAAATATTATCGATCTGAAGGCGTTGGAGAATTGAATGATGTCGAAGCTCAAGCCATAGAGATTTTGTGAGTTGCTTTCCCCGTAATCAATTAGATCAGCTGGATTGAGTCTGAGAAGATATCGAGACTCTCGATCCCCATCTGTGATGTGTGAAATAAGGCTACCTGGAGATTTGGTGGATCTTCTTACTGGTGATTCGCAGGTTATAATCTCTCCCGATGGATCTGCGAAGCACCATCCCAACACACTATTTGGTAGTTTTGTTCCACGCTGCATCCGTTGCAAGTTTGATCTTTGGATTTTCTTGGGCTTTGATCGGGAATCGCGTGCCTTGGGTTTGCGTATCAAAGGTATCCTGCTATGCTTCTTCCCACTCCTTAGCTTATGTGATTGCCTTTGTTGCTGTCTCTTGTGGTATTAGGAATCTATTATCATATACAAGTTTGTTTCTTGCGGTATAGATTGCCCAAATCACCCATGAAAAAATAGGCTTTACGATCCCTGACGATGGAAAAAAGATCATTGGGTCACTTCTCTGATCATGTCCAAGTTGTAAGTAGGTGCCTCTTCAAGGGATTCGTTTATTGGAATGAGATTCCAAACTTCTTTTGCATATTCGCAGTTGAAGAACATGTGTTATATTGATTCATTTTCACTACATCTTTTGCAGACACTCGACTCCACTATCCTTCTCTAAAATAGTGCATCATATGTAGGTAGTGCTTTGTTGATTACATTCCACATGAAGAGCTTTATTTTCGGAGAGCATGGAGCTGGCCATACAAGTTTATTCTAGTTGAATTAAGCCGACGTATGTGTGATCTTTCTCTTGCAGATTTGATGCTATCCAAGAGTATTATCCTGACTTCACCTTATATTCTCTATATGAGCTTGGAATCCAACTGTATTTTTCCATAGCTCCAAGGTTACTTGGTTGTATTTGTAGGATTTTCTTTTCCCATTATGGGATGTAGCTTCTAATTTTATTTATGCTCCATTGTGCAGAATTGTTCTCGAAAAGATCAACCACTTTCAAGTCCATCTGGTTGAGATTTGGTGGGAGTCAGTTGAGAGCCAAGGTTCTCGCCAAATGGAGGTGCTTTTGGCATCACCTATCACCTTGCAGTTAAGGAATGCTCTGCCTATCATTATGCTTCTCCACCTAAGGGATACATTCCCCGACAATTGGCATTCAAGAAAGAGTTTATAAGGTGAGTACTTCCCTAGCAGAACTCTAGAGCATAAGTTGTCTTACTTTTCCAGAATTCTCCAACTCAATTTAGCTAAAAGCGTTGTGTTAAAGGCTTGAATGTCCTGAAACCCCAATCCTCCATCCTTTTTCTTTTTTTGCTAGTTTTTTACCATGATATCCAACACATGCTTTTTTTCTCAGATGTATAGTCCCACCAGAAACGTGTTAAGGCCGACTAGATCATTGCAATTAGGCTGTTTGGCAGCTTTAAACAACCCATTGCATAGGCATGTATTGCCATTAAAACATATTGTAGCATAACAAGTCTTCTTGCTTGTGATAATCTTTTTGTTAACCAGCTTTTTGCTCTTTGTTTGATCCGATATCCATTATTTTGACAAACATGTCTCGTTTCTTGCTTCCAAAATATTCAGGTAAGCTAAGATACTTCTTGTTTTCTCCTTCCCTATAGATTTCCAGTAGGTTTTTCATCCTAGATTTAATTCCCTGCGAGGTTTTTGCTGAGAAGGTAATGGTAAATTTATGTTTGTTCATCTTTTGACATGATACTTGTTCATACTCCATGAGAATTGACTTTAGTTTTATGAAGCTTTTGTCATCCGACCTACAGAAGAACATTGTATCATCCACAAAGAGTAGGGGGTTGATACATGGACTAGCTTTTGCCACTTGAAGCCCTTGTAAGGTACCATCCTTACTCGCATTGGTGCATAAAATGAAAATGAATGGGGACATGGAATCACATTGTCTGATGCCTCTTTGTGGGTAGACTAAACCTTTAGATGCACCATTTACTAGGAAAGAATAAGACATTGTAGTGATGCACATCATAATCCAATTTATCCATATAAGGTGAAATCCAAATTTTTCTAGAACCGCTTGTATAAATTACCACTCGAGTTTGTCATAGGCTTTCGTCATGGCGGTTTTAACCACCATTACATACTTTTTCTTAGCTTGAGATTGTTCATCTCCTTGGTGATTAGTTGAGAGAGGGCTATGTTTACTACGTCATTTACTTCAGCATGATTTGAGGTAAATAGTTCTAAGAGGTAATTTGCAATTACATCTCCTATTTCATCCTCCTCATAGACCATTTTTCCATCGATCGATATCTCATGAGAAGCTACGCACGACATGTTGATCGACCAGCTATCATGTGTCGATTGATCTCCACCTCACCAGAAGTTGTGCCCGACCATCATATCGACCGACCATCTTGGGATCGATCGTTCCAAGACCGTGACGAGTAATCTGCGCACGACCTGTAGATCGACCAGCCAAGATCAGGATCGACCATCTCATAGTGGATCGGTCAATCTACACATGGATTAATTGATCCATAGGCCTATGAGATAGTTTTGTTTTTGTCCTTTTAAACAATAGGGTTTTCGATTTTTAGACATACAACTTTTCATTCTTTTGATGGCAACCTTTTGTAAGTTATTAGGGAAAAGATTTCATCCTCTACTTTTGAGAAGATTTCTGAACTCTATTTTATTTCAATTGCAATGTGATTATGTTTTCTTCATCATCTATTGTTTGTTCTTCTTTGATTATGTTTGAGTAGATCCTTAATTAGGCTTAGGGTTTTCTAGGGATTTAGGGAATCAACAAATTAGGAACAAATAGGGATGTAATCCTTTGTGTTATCCGTCTATTGCTATGTGTAATGCTTAGATTAACCTGATCACTTATTATATGACCTTAGATTGTTTAACTCTCCAAAAGTTTGTTAGATGTCTGAATTGCTTAATTCGTCCTTAACCAACGAAAGTTGATGTTAAGGTTAATTGTGGACCTATTAGACCAGTTCGTTAATGCGTATTTAGATCTTTAGAACCAAACGACAATTTAAGATTTCTAAGTTGCTAGATATACTAGTCGATGCCACGACAGTGGGTTTGCTATAGGATTATGTTTCAGTCGAGAATTGGTTGTTATCCGTGTCCTGAATAGTTTCTTGATTCGATTCCTTATTTTTCCGATGAATTCATGATGCATGATGCTTTTATTATTGAATTTCATAACAATATTTTGTTTAAGTTTTTAGTTAGAAATTATCTCTCATTTTATTTGTCTTAGCTTGAATTAGGTTCGAGTAATTGATAGTGTAATCTCTGGTCTTCGTAGATTCGATCCCTACTTTGATTTGTTGTGCACTTGCAGTAGATCTAGGGTTAAAACTCGTTGTATCATAAGACCTTGTTGCGTTGTTGCCATATTCTTCTATCTTGTAAGCTTTCTTGAGTTCATTGGTGATTTTTGTGAAAGAAGCTTCGGCTCTTGAAGGGCCTCTCTCCTTTTCAGCATCACATGTAATCTCATTGAAGTCTCTCGTTATATACCAAAATTCTTCTCGTTCCCCAAATTAAAGACTGAGTTATTATCTCCCATAATTATTTTCTTTTCGATTTTCTGGTGCTATGAATGTTGCGAAGAAGGTTGTTCCCTTACTAGTAATTTTTGTATCAATGTAGTGGCTATCCGTTATGATTATTTACATCTCTAATCTTTGTCCCAGAATAAAGCCAAGACACCTCCCGAGCTAGTAGAGGGGGAAACAATTTCATGTTTATCATCAGGACGCATTTCAGCTTTCAAGTCCTTGCTTGATTCGACGAATTATAAGGAGATTCCCCAACCCCAGACAATGCCAGCTAGCTATGGCTAAGGAACAGGACCTTGCAGGTCCTGAAAATCCATAGCCCTCTTTATGGAGTTGGGAGTCTTCTTCCCACTCTGTCTTCTAACTAGATATGGATTGGAGAGTTATAGTCACCAAGCATGACATACACAGAATCCATCTCTACTGGAATTTGTATATCTTCTTGCATCAGATCTGAGTTTGATATCTGAGTTGATGATGTAATCCTTGGAAACTTTTGAATTTGCATAGCTATTATTTATTTGGAGCTTATCCCTGGGAGAATTTGTGGGCTTGCGTTGATCTTCTTCTTTGTTGGTGGTCTTCCAGGTTTCCAGTGCAATAACATCACTTGGCTAGAGCTCCATGTTCCCTGGAAGGAGCTTATCATGCTTGATAATTCAATTGGTAGTCCCAATCTAAGAGATGTCTGAACTCTCTCTGGGACTGGCCTAAATGGCACTATGTCATTTTCTTGATATATTCTTCTCATTTGTGCTCTAGCCATATCAGCTGCGGATAGATCAAAGATTTTGCTTTCATGAGCTTTCCTTTTTTCCCCCTTTCTGACTACAATCTCAGTAGGGTCACCACCGCTGGAATATTAGATAATAACTTCACATAGGTTCTCCATTGCTCCCACTAGAGCCTTTTTGATATTTTAGGCTCTTGCCTTTCAGATTCCTTTTCATTACTTCTAGATTTTGCTTCTAACTCATGCCTGAGATCTATGACATGTGATGATCTTCTTGCAGGTGGGGAAAGAAATTTGTTGTGGGATGCTTCTGGTTCTTTTTCCTTGCTTCTAGATTTTGCGTTTAGTTCCTGTCTTAGATCCTTAGCTGATGATAATCTCCTTGCAGGTGGAGAGAGGAAGTCTATGTGAGATGATTCATGTACTTTTTCTTTGTGTCTAGACTTTGCCTCTAGCTCCAGTTTTAGGTCTTTGCCTGAGAGATTTCTGTTAACAGGAGGGGGTGAGGACTCTTTGTGTGAGGATTCTGGTTTTGATTGTGAGATATTTTGCTTTTTGGTTTCACGCCATGTGTAGGAATCACTCTCTGTGCGGCTTCTGGTAGTATCTCTTCGGTATGGATTAAACTGGTGGGCTTGGGAGTTGTTGTTACTTTGGTGAGAAAGATCTCCCTTGGCCCGAGGTTCTCTTGTTTCAGTATAAGTTCTCTCAATAGTCTGTGAGGATAATCTTGTAGAGTATACTGCTCTGTTTGAGTGATAATATATAGTTACGCTCACGATGTTCCTTGTCGTAAGAACTTCTCTTTTATGGACAGTCAAAAATGGCATGGCACAGACTATTTCATTCAAAGCAATAGTTTTCCAGCATCTCGTAGATTAGATTCACAATATCTCTTCACCTGATGGAATCTCCACCACTGTCTTTGTTATAATAGGTAGCAAGCCATTAATCTAAACTCTCATTTTCACAGTCAAAGATGTTATTTCGACGTTTTCCACTAACCAATGTCTGCTCCAATGTTTCTCACAGTATCCTTTGTCTAGAGATGGAGAGGTAGGCCCTGGATTTTGATCCAAAATGGGATTTGGGATGGAAAAGATCTTGAGATGGTCGGTTCCCATCTTTGGAAAATAAGCATCCACTTTGTGAAGTGGTAGGGTTGGTTTGTTAGGACCTGGCTTATATCTTCTTCAGTGGCAAACTGGACTTGGAATAGGCCATTGCCTTGCTCAGCACCTACATGCATGCGAGAGAGGTTCCAGTGTTCAACCATAAAAGGTATTAGTGACCAAATCCTTTGAGCTTTGATGTTTGTAACCCTCCCTATCAGAGTAAGGGAATATTGGCTTGTTTTTGTGGATCCTACCGGGAGAGGGAGTTTAACCTTTCTTCTTCTTGGGGGTTGAGTATTGCTTCTCATGAACTCTTTTTATTTTGCAGAGGCAAGGATTTTGTTTGACATATCTTTTTAGATCTAGGGCTGAAGCAGTAGGAAATAGAGATAGAGCCCCACTTGTTCAGAGAGTATGGAGAGGTTGGATAGACCAGAGGCTTTTCCGCACAACAAAAAGTTCGTAGATAGGAATCTTCACATTAAGAAAAGTAAGCAGAGGGAGATGAGCTCTTCGCAAACAGCGAAAAAATTTCTGATTTGGACCAACTCATTAATTTGAGAAGTGGCTGATGATGTTTTGCTTTGGTTAGAGAGGCATATTTCACGGCCGGAGACCAACCCTTCTATGGTTCCTTGAGATGAAACTGTTGAAATAAACCACTTTTGATGAAACTTTTCCCGAAATGGTTTAAAAATGGTAGTTGATTCTCCAAACTGCTTGTTATTTTGAAAAACTTTTCTAAAATAAATAAATATTAGAGATGATAATGTTCTCTTAAAAAACGTGTTTGAGAGAGAAAACTTCACAGTTTTTATATATATCTTCTCATTTATTTTTTATTATCTTTTGTTTATAATATCCATTTTAGCATAATTGAATTCACATGTTTTTCTTTTTGCTATCAATCAATGGTGTTTAATGTAAATTTGTACAAACTGTACAATGTATGTGAACAGAATTAGAAAAAATCTGATATGGAATTGATATATTTTTTTCCAACAATTTGATCGATAAAGTCAAATCCATAGCTAATCTACACAAACTCCTAAACCTCTAACAATATCATGTAAGACAAACACGATTATCTAGAATCGAAAAACTCTTGCTTCATGTCAAACTGAATTATATAAAAGCAAAAAGATTCATGTTATCAAAAATAGAAATGAAACGAAAAACGAAATAGTTTTATATTTTATTTTATTCGACATAGTATTATTTAAAATGAAAAATTAGAATTGAAAAGTATCTAAAACAGAAAGCCAAAAAGAAATAGAACATTTGGAAAACTAGTTGATTGTATAATTAATGGTTTGTATCAAGTGGAGTCATTGATAATTACAAGATAATTCCAGCAATAACACGGAGTGTTCAATCCTGAGGAGTGTCGAGAAGAAAGAACCATGTCGATTATTGGTTGCGTATGTGGCTTGTGTGCCGTTTTAATCTCTCATGAGTCGCTTTCTTATATTACCTTGTATTTATTCACCAGGTCGACCAACTATGGCCAACCACGTGTACCTTTCTTATCAGTCCAACTGGCTCTATTCTCCCTCTATTTTTCCTCCGCTAATATGCAGCCACGTAAGCCAGTCTGGCATAACAGTAATTTAATTATTTTATTTGTTCGTATAATTGTTTTGGATTTTGGTTTTTTTGTCACAAGTAATCAATAGATTTTTTCAACTCTAGCATGGTGAGATTTAGAAAGTGTTTTACTTTCACCAATATCTTAATTAAATCAACAAGACGTTAAATTTCTGCTGTTAAACCCCATAAAACAATTATAGGTTTTAGATGTGAATGGTTGGGCATGCACAGGTGTACGTACTAGGATTATAAAAAGAATTAAGTAGGTGTTGATAAATAAATAAATATATAATTGGATTTGGGAAGAAAAATCATTGATGAATGATGATTGTAATGATTTGAAGCAGATACAAATGGTTCAATCAGTCAGCAAAATTATGTTTCAGTGCTCTCTGACAGAATTCGAATATAGAAGAATAAATAAAGTAGGTGTAATAGAAGAATAAGAGCTTGTTAAGTGTCTTTCTTCTAATACCTCTTCTATAAAAGATTATTCTCATTTCGCCTGGTGCATGCATGTTTATTTGAATAGTTCTTAACGTAGTACTAATAGTTATTCTTTATACATCACATTCAATTTAGGTTTTTTAGCCCAACAAAATATACAATCATAATTTCAGAATTTCAGAGACGAAAATCTTTATTCTGAAAACTCTGTTATCATGGCGTTCCTTTTCATCCGTACAAACACTATTTTGTTACTTTTTAAAGGGACATAGTAGGAAAAAAAACACATTATCCTGTTAATATCTTTGTTGCTTTTAGCAATTAGCATAAAACTCATTTCCACAAACAAATCACATCACATCATATATATACCTCATGGATCAAATCTTTCCTATAAATTATATTAATTTTACACGCTCACATATCAGACCAAATTTTATTCCGCTTTCTCATTATCATCAAATATCACCTGCTATTTTCTTGTTTTTTTATAATTTTATTTGCACTCAAAATGACTTACTTAACTCTCACCCTCATCTTCCTCTTTGATCGTACTAGTCTCTTCTGAAAAATCCCAACTCTTTTTTTTGACTAAACCTCTCCAATTATTCATTTTTTTTGCAAAAATCTAGACTTTTGCCTAAGCGGGATCTAACCTAGCATGGCCGGTGCTTCCACTGACCGGCGGGACTTCATTGTGAACATCAACGGTCAAGAGAGTGGAGCCGTCGGTGCTACAAGTTCAAGCAGCAATGCCGAGGGTGGGAATATTTGGAGAGAATCAAGTTACGATTTTTGGGATGGTGAAAAGGGCCGTAAAAACGATATGAAAGGAGGAAGCTGCGACGACGACTACGACGAAGACGGTGGCAGTTTTCACTTCACTCAGCGGAGGGAACGGAGACATAAGTCAGCTGAGTTACCTGATCCTCCGTCGAGGCTAATAAGTCAGTTTCCTCACAAGCAGAGAGCTTCAGGCGACGAAATCTCTCTAGATATCGAGCTTAACATGGCAGAGCTCCAGAGCAATACGCCGCCACGTGCTGTAACTGCAAGCAACACGCCTCAACGTGGCTTAATGACAATTTCTGAGTCTTCTTCTCCGTTCAAGACTAAGGTAAAAGCCGACGCTGTTAAACCACATGGTGGAAGTAGCGACGAAGAAGGTCGTAACGGTAACAGAGACAAAGCAGAGGTTGTGAAGTCTAGTTTAAATAAACCGATGCTGAGGAGAAACATGACCAAATCCAGATTGCAGGATCCTCCGACCCCAAGACATCCAGAGCTTGAGAAAACTGAGATGAAATCTGGTCGGAGATCCGGGATTTTGAAATCTGGGTTTCTTGGGAAAAGCCCTAAAGCGGGGACGCCTGGTCGGAGTGGGTTCTTGGAAGACGAAGAAGAGGAAGATCCATTTGTAGAGGAGGATTTACCGGAAGATTTCAAAAGGGATAAACTTAGCTTCTGGGTTATGCTTGAATGGATAAGTCTAGTTCTGATAATCACCAGTTTGGTCTGTAGCTTGACTGTACATAACTTGCAACGCAAGACATGGTGGAAGCTGGACTTATGGAAATGGGAAGTGACGGTTTTGGTGTTGATATGTGGGAGATTAGTCTCGAGTTGGATAGTGAGAATCATTGTCTTCTTGGTCGAGAAAAACTTCCTTTGGAGGAAAAGGGTTTTGTACTTCGTCTACGGAGTGCGAAAATCTGTTCAAAATTGCTTATGGTTAGGGCTAGTGTTGCTCGCGTGGCACTTCTTGTTCGATAAGAAAGTCGAAAGAGAGACTCGGAGCACTGCGCTTCAGTATGTGACTCGAGTATTGGTCTGTTTGCTTGTTGCTGTTAGCATTTGGTTGGTCAAAACAATTCTGGTTAAAGTTCTGGCTTCATCGTTCCATATGAGCACTTACTTTGATCGGATTCAGGAGTCGTTGTTCACTCAATACGTGATTGAAACTCTCTCGGGTCCTCCTTTGATGGAGATTCAAAGAATGGAGGAAGAGGAGCGAAAAGTAACAGATGATGTTAAAAGCTTAGAGAAATTAGCTGGAGCTAAGTTGCCTCCAGCTCTAAAGGCTACAGTCAAAAATTTCATGAAAGTAGGGAAAAGTCCCGGACTGACTCGGATTGGTTCTAAGAACGGAGCAGATAGTGAAGGGATAAGGATTGATCATTTGCAGAGAATGAACACAAAGAATGTATCTGCTTGGAACATGAAGAGGTTGATGAATATAATACGAAAAGGAGCTATTTCTACTTTGGATCAACAGATGCAAGGCACAACTCAGGAGGATGAGAACGCTACGCAGATAAGAAGCGAGTGCGAAGCCAAATCTGCAGCTAGGAAGATTTTCCACAATGTCACCGAGCCAGGTTCCAGGTATATAGCTCTATTGATTATATATTTCTCAAAGTTGTTTAGCTATGTTAGTTTCAGCTCAGATATTTATAAGAGTATTTTTGGTGTTTTAGGTACATATATTTGGAAGACTTCTTGCGTTTTCTCAGTGAAGCCGAGTCTGAAAGAGCCATGGCTCTCTTTGAAGGAGCTTCAGAGAGCCATAAGATCAGCAAGTCTTGCCTCAAGAATTGGGTGGTAAGTCTCTCATATTCGATATCGTCAAGAATCTTAATCATTGAAACAGAGTAATTTGATCTTGCGATTTCTTCACAGGTTAAAGCGTTTAGAGAACGGAGAGCTCTGGCTTTGACCTTAAACGATACAAAAACAGCAGTGACCAGGCTTCATCGTATAATCAACGTCTTGATTGGCATTATAATCGTAATCATCTCACTTCTTATACTAGGAATCGCCACAACCAGATTTTTCCTAGTCTTAAGCTCTCAGCTCCTTCTAGTAGCCTTTGTATTCGGGAACTCCTGTAAAACCATCTTCGAAGCCATCATTTTCCTTTTCGTTATGCACCCATTCGATGTCGGTGACCGCTGCGAAATAGACGGTGTTCAGGTTTTTTCCCTCATATACAATAAAGTTATATTAGTCTCGTAATGATATTGTAACGTACGGTTCTGATTGTTATCTTTTCTTTTGTTTATCTACCAGTTGGTTGTGGAGGAGATGAACATATTGACAACTGTTTTCTTAAGATTTGATAACCGAAAGATCGTATATCCAAATAGTGTTCTCGGCACAAAACCTATTGCTAACTATTACCGAAGTCCCGACATGGGAGACGCCATCGAATTCTCTGTTCATATAGCTACTCCTCCTGAAAAGATCGCTGCCATTAAACAGAGAATACTCAGGTTAGTTAAACCGTAAATCCTGTCCGATTTACTAGTTCAAGTTTCTTGAAAGTAAATATTCTTAACGATGTACTACTTGTAATGTTTTGAACAGTTACGTAGACAACAAGAAGGATCATTGGTATCCAGCACCAATGATAGTGTTCTTAAGCATGGATGACTTGAAGAGTATGAAGATTGCAGTGTGGTTAACACATAGAATGAATTTTCAAGATATGGGAGAGAGATTTATAAGGAGAAGTCAATTATTAGAAGAGTTGGGAAAATGTTGTAGAGAGCTCGATATTGAATATCGCTTATATCCTCTTACCATTAATGTTCGAAGTCTTCCTCCTACACCTACTCCAGTCACTTCAGACCGTGTTCCTCCTGCCTGGATGCAACAACGTGGTCCTTAAATTGGAAGTGTTTTGTGATTTAAGCAATAAGCATACAATCATTGTTGTAGCTCAGTTTTTTTCTTATATAAAAAATTGGATGAATTAGACTCCATCCATAATTCAAATCTTAAATTTGATTGTATCATGTAAAACTATATAATTATTTACAATTGAATTCCGGTAAAAAAAAGTAGAAATTTTGAAATTTAACTTTTTGTAGCTAAGTTATATACTTCAAATATGAAAGCAGTTGTTAAGTTAAAAGTTTACTACTCTAGATGCAATGCTTCAAATCTAACTTTTTCAATGGGAAATGAATAACAAATAAATACAAAATTATCAATGACCGATCAATGACATAATGAATGAATAACACATGTATACAAAATACTTCCTGTTATTTTTTATTTTTTTTGGAACCAAATACTTCATGTTATGAAACCAAAATATAATAATGACTATGATCAATATAAAAAACCTAATTGGCCATTATGACTCTCGAATCCAGATATAAAAGAAAGATATATGAGAAAAGCTTTATATTATTTTATCAAAGTATATATTCTAACTAGTACATAAAATCATATAAATAATAGTGATGGGGATGTATAAATCAAAAGTGGTCGATGTCATACAACACTACAAGAAATTGTATCGAATTCCGAGCGGCTAACTATGGTCGAAAATTTCCAACAGAAAAACCGATCGAAATTAACGGAAATTTATTTTGTAAAATCTGTATAATGATATATATATAATTAATTTTAAGTATTCAAGTAAAATAACAAATAAATAAACAATTTTTTTTTTAAATGGTCGGAAATTTCCGACCATTTCCGACTGGTCTTAAGTGGGAAAATATCTGTCAAAACTTTTTTAGCTTGACTAGGTTAGCTGCATGAACGTGTCACGTATCCGTTTTCGTTTTCCGATCGCTTCTGACCAGATTTGTGGTCAAAATCTTTTTATTATATAAGAAACGGCACTTCATTTTCACCGACAAAATTGCGACTTGTGGGTCAAAAAATCGCCTGAAACTGATTTTTCGGTGATTTACGGTTCCAATCCTTGGCATTACTCAACAACCACAACTAGATTCGAAATCATGTAAGTTTTTTGGTTTATTGCATCTATTTATCAACTCTTATCTTATATTTGGGATTTACACTCAATGATCTAAGGTTTTAAGTTGAGAATGGTCGAATTTAGGTTTGGATAATCCGGATTCAGTTGTATCTAATCCAAAATTTGTAGAATCATTTGATGTTAGGTTTGATTTCATTGATTGATTTTCATGAAACTAAAACGTTTTTGTAGTCCTTCGGCAATAGGAACTTAGTGATCAAGTTTTGTAACTTGATGATACAACAAACATGTGTGCGTAACACTCATTCTTGGACACCATTATTACTATTTCATCTTGCATTATGTCTTTATTGTCTTTTGTTCTCTCGTTAAAATTTTTTTATTGAAAAACCTAATGGGAAAAAACATATGTAGGAAAAAGAGTGCAACGACAAAAGCTCTCCTTCAAATGATGGTGATCACATCTTATACATCTTGTTGCACATTTCTAATGCGATGAATATATATTTTTTTCGGCATAGTTTGTTGATTGGATAGATCTTATTGCAATATCTTTATCGTCATTCGTTGCCTAAATACAAGGGGTTAAAGAAGGACCTAAGCCAAATGATATATGAAGTTTTATGCGTACAGAGCATGGCTATGAGCTCTCTTATTCACAAGCATGAGAATCTCGTGAGTATGTAGTAAATGAAGTTTGAGGAATATCTGAGAAAAGTTTTGGTAAAATACCAAAATACTTGTATATGATACAACAAATGAATCCTAGTACGCATACTAGTTATGTAACTAATTGTGACGGTAGATTCGAATACCTTATTATTTTGTTTGGCCAATCCATAAGGGGGTTCTATAAAACCATTCGCAAGGTAATTGTATTTGATGGAACTTTTTTGAATAGCAAATATAAAGGTATAGCCACCGGTAAATTAGTAGCTATATGACAATATTCTTGTAGTGCCTAGTTGGTACAACAGTAGATGGCAACTCGAATTTCTATCCAATTACATGTGGAATTGTTGATTCTGGGAATGACAGTTCATGAGAATGGTTTTTTCAGCAACTAAAGGTTAGTATAGCGAACGACAAAAGTTTAGCTTTTGTGTATGACAAACATTTCTCTATTGAAAAATGTATTGGGAGAATTTATCCATTAGCTAGCCATGAAATTTGTATTCACCATTTGTCTAATAATGTGGTAACATATTACAAGGAAAAAGGTTTAGCCGGCTTGGTTGCTAAGACTTCAAAGATGTGCATTATTGTTGAATTTGAGAGATTATTCAACCAAATATGCAAAAGTAGTTCACTGGTTGGAAGATATCTTGAGGAGGGTGATGTCAGAAAATGGGCTCGATGTCATTTTCCTGGATACTGATACAATCCTCCCCAAGGATCCAACAGAGAAGTTGGTATTGATGCCAAAGAGAACAAGAAAGGTGCAGAAAGTCCTTCTGTTGCGGCTGTAGATTCGACCCTCGAGTGTAGTGATCGAGTTAGAGGTCGAGAGAACTCAGAATTGGATGAAAATTGATAGCCGGGGTATTGAGAGGCGGATGAATTTGGTGGTAAAGTTTCAGCTTGACCCGACAAACGAGTGAACAGAAACGAGTGCAAAGATAAAACAAAAATAACCAGAGTGTTTCTTCAGTAGTTGGCTCATCCAAGAAGGAAGAGAGACTCGAACCAGAGGCTGAAGACACAGCAAATCGAGTAGAAGTGTTGAAGTTCAACAAGTTGGTTTTAGAAGTTGAAGAGACAACTTGACCACGTTTTTGAGAGATAGTTTTGACAAAAGCTTTTTATTAGTTGGTGATCCAATCCAGGATGCTTACAATGAGAAAACTAAAGAGATTAAATAGAGAAAGAAGAGAAGAAGTCTAAGAGACTAATATTGAAAATGCAACAAAACTTAAATGCAGATTTGGAACTCTCCCACGCCATTCCAAGTATAAATGAGCCTTCCTTTGGTTGTTGGACTTCAATAAGAATCATTAATGGGCTATTTGAGAAGTGAGTCATTTGCCTCCTTAAAAATCTCTCCAAAAAAACCCATTGGGACAAAACTTGGATAAGGGAAAAAGAGCACAACATGACTCACTTACCCAATTAATGATTCGATTATGCTTCTTGTTAATAGCTTCTTGAGTGTGATTACACCAATCGCCAATGCCTTTCTTGATGTTGCTAGTCTTTGCGCCTTGTTTAAGTTCCAAATCAGCCTTGGTGCTTGGTTGCTTCTTGATTCCTTGCTTGAAGCTACTCAGTATCATATCATATACATGTTTGACATCAGAACAACTAACTCTGTTGAATTTATCAATTTGGTGTCGAGGTTAGAGAGAAAATATAATTCCTTAGGTAGAAAGCAACACAAAAATGTTGACACGGTGGTTTTATGAACATCGAGCATTGAGTTCAAAGCATAAAAGCCCTTTTACTAGTGAGATAGAGAAAAATATTGCTAAAAGGATCGAGAGGGCAAAAATTTTGATTGTTTCTTCGGTATCATCTAACATATTTGACTATATAGTTGACTTTGGAAAAATATGTTCATGTGGAAATCTTGATTTAGTTAAGATTCCTTGTAGACACGCCATTAAAGCATTGCAAGAATATTTTAGAGTAATCTAAATCAGTTTTCTTTATAGTTTTAATCATATTTCAAAAATTTAAATTGATTCTCTTCTATAATACATGTTAAAAATTCATAGAAGGATTTGGTGAAAGAAAAGTAGATATAGGGCAATATTAACAGCGATTTCAAAGTTATTATAGTAGCCATGATAGACTGATAATTTGGAGGTAAATGTTCAAATGTTCAAATTTTAAAGGTTACTTATAATATTGTTCTATGGTGTGTTGCCTACAAGGACCCTGTGATAAAGAGAAAACGAGAAAAATTGTAATTAAGATTTTTGTTTACATTGTCATCACTAGAATCTATGGACTGTGTAATGCACATATTTTTTTTAAATTATATTTATAATAATATTATGAATAGAATTTTTGAAATTTATATATATTTTGAAGATTTTTTTAAACAATATATACCAAATTATAAGTTAATTTATATTTACATGTCGATATATTTTAGTTATATTTATTTTGTAAAAATTTATTATTTGTAACTATAGTAAAAGTAAAAGATAAGATTATTAAAATTTGTTGGTACATCGTTTCTATAATTTCACTCAAAAATAGAATTTAGATAATTGTAATTTACCTATTAAAAAAATATAATTATCTTTATATAAATGGTTTCTAAAATACTTAAATATATAATAGCTCAAAATTTAGGCTTCAAAATGGTTAACAATTAATTTACCCAAAAATGATTGTAGTTAAACAACAATGTACAAAAATAAATTTCTATGATGATCCAAAATCTCAAATAGGTTTTTATTCCACCATCAGCTTTTTATTTTTTCTTGAAAATGAATTTTATATTTAAAGTAGGAAAATAAAAAAATAAGGGAAACCCAAGTTTAATCTTTTACATACACATAACAAAGATTCTAATAGAGAAAATATTCAACTAAAAAAAAATATTCAACTAAAATATTCAAACGTGAAGGAGCATTCTAAAAACCTATAGACTTGGCCTATCTAAGGAGTTAAAAGGTTTGGATTGAAGAAATGATGGAGATGAGGAGAAAAGCATGTAGTACCTAAACTAATCACCCAACACCATTTGCGGTAAACCACGTCTCAAGAAGAGAAGAACTCAAATTTGAATTTCTCTCTGGTTAACTTAAAGATATATTACGCAAAAGAAAGTCAATTTTTTTGACCAGTAATTTCAGTGGTTTGGCGAGAATTCTTTGTAATGGATTATTTATTTATGTCCAAATCATGTAGATGGAAACTTGCCAAGGTGAATTGATTAAGATCTTCTTACTTTTTGTTAAACTGATATTTCTCATTTGATCTAAACCCATGTCCCAATTTATCTGTGGATTTGAGATTAGCTTTTTCCTTTTCCAAAAAATCCATGAGTATTGACAATCAAAGTACATTAACTATCAGACTCATATAACACAATTCTACAAACTACTGAATTTTGTCACCACTGTCTCATTTTGAAATATATTCTCCTTTTCTTTCTTGTTCTGATTACAGTAGATTGAGCCAACACTTGGGATTGATTATGTGTTTTGTTTATTCTTGACAAATTCTAATCCATTCAATTGCTTATTATCCAAATTTCGTATTGATTTTGTGTTTTCGCAGTTGTGTAAACTACATATTTTTGTTCACGTATGTTGAATGCAAATATTCGCCAAGTAGCTTCAGATGCAGATAGGTAACGATATTAAAAATAATTTTTTTAATCTCATTGATCTCTTCTTGTGATTCATTTCCTTGTGTATTATGATCTACTACTTTTTTCAATCTTCATGGTTGCCATGTATACTTCATTTGTGATATATTTGAATAGATATTTTACGGCAGATGACCTATTGCACCATTATACATTGGTGTGAGCTTTGGATACTTTTAGGAGTGAGAGATTGTGTGACACAACATAGCTATTATCAAGCTTTGTGTCTCCTATCATGAAAAACATTGTTTCACCATATCTTCTATGGAGCTAATGTAGCCAACTTCATTAATATTTGTGATATTGTTGTATGATCTTGCAATTTTTTTTGCATTTTCTTATCATCCATACACTTATGCCTGCATGGTCCATTCACATAAATTGTTCGAGCAATTGAAAATCTTCTGAATCAGCCTCTTTATTTGGTAACTCAAATATGAATGTCAGACTATTTCCCCCCATGAAGTTTCTTATCATATCATTTCCCCACGAACTTTGGGCTCTGTTTAAATCTGGAATCCAGAAAGTTTAATTCTTATTTTCCCCTAAATCAAAAGTTTCAACTTATTTCTCCCCAACTGATTTTGTTTGGTATTCTCAAACAAACCATTCCGATACTAACAACAAATCCGAAGTCGGTTTTAATAAACCCGAGTCATGCCCGACCCGTATATATCAATACCTGAATACGATTTTCCCCAAATCTCTGTTAGGTACGAGCCCATAATTTCTTCTCAATCTATCTGGGTTTCGAGAAATTGAAACTTTGTGTGCATATATGTGTTTTCGAGTTGCATATGGTAGTTTTTAGTTTGGTTTCATTTAATGCTTTTGAGTCAATAGGAGTAGTGTAACTTGGTGGAGTTGTTGATTTCGTTTGATTCAGTTACAGAGAAGAAAATGAGTAATCTGACAGCAGGAGCTTCAACTGGGTCATCTTCTGGTCGGAACAAAGGAGGATTCGTTGTCGGGATTCCAAAGAAGTGTTAGTGTGGAGCCTCAGTCGAATCGGAATTGTCAAGATCTGATAATAATCCATATCGGTGGTATTATCATTGCACAGTTGCAACATCTCAAAAGGTTTAGTTATAAACCTCTTATATTTATTAGTTTGATGATTTAATTTCTTTACAAAGTTTGAATTTGATATATTTGTAGCTAAGTGGTGATAAACATGTCTTCAAATGGGCTGATGAAGCTTTTCTTAATGAGATAGAAAGAATGTCTTCATGGTTTGAGAGAGTTCAGAATAACATGTCAGAGATAGAGACAAATTGTTTATAGTAGCAGAAATTGGAGTTTGAGAACCTGCAAATGAAGATTGAAGATGAACTTAAAGAGAAAGTGGATGCTTTACCGCAGGAATCAGAAGGCAAGATGAAGAAAGTGATGGTTATGAGTTTAGTGTTAGGATGTATGGTATGTATTGGAGTCATGAAGTTGCTAGATTGAGCTATGGCTTGTGGGTTTAATGTCATTGTGACTTGTGTTTGCATGTGTCATTTTGACTTGTGTTGCCTGGTTGGCTGTAACAAAAACAAATTCATGTAATCTGTTTTATCATTTGTCTTACAATGAATGTGTTTCTGTTTTATCTTTCATTTGATAATGTATTCTAGTAACAAATATACTTCATTGATCATCAACGTTTGGGGGCAATAGCAAAAGAGAATAAGGTTTTGTGACTTAAGTTAATAGCCACACAAAAAACCAAAAATTAGCCTAGAATACCCTTGTACACCATTCCTACTTAGTATTAGCCTAGATAACCCACACACCTTTCTTAATTAGCAATGTCCGTACCCGCAACAACCAGACCAATATTCGGATAACACGACTTACATGCAGAGAGCCAGGCGGTACATGAGGCCCATACTAGAACTAGCTTACCAAACCATCGAGACACGAGACACCAATGCTCTTATCCAGCGAAATGATGAAGGCCCTTATGTCACATTGATCTGAAACTCACCGCATCACCTTTACCGGACAAATCAACTCGGAGGCTTACCTCGATTGGGAAAACATGTTAAATCATATTTTTGAGTGCTACGAATATCCTAACCGGAAGAAATTATCTTTTCCTGCAACTAAACTCACGGATAACGCCCTCACATGGTGGGATCACGAAGTAGCTGACCGGAGACGCCTCCGGTTGGGCCAACTCTCTATATGGGACAACACGAAGGCCATCATGCGACATAGATACATGCCCTCTTATTATTACCGGGACCTTCAGAAGCGGCTCTGTAAGTTGACTTAAGGCACGAAGAGCGTAGAGGAATACTTTGACGAGTTTGAGCTCTTGAAGAATCGATTGAGAAAAGAGGAGTCTGAAGAGAGTCTTATGGTTTAGTTCATTGACGAACTTAACGAGCGGATTGCTTTAAAGGTCGAAAAACATTCGTACCATGAACTGCAAGAAGTATTGCATCTTTCTATTCAAGTTGAGCAACATATTAAACGAAAGACCGCCGTTCAGCCCAAATGTACTTGGGTTGTTCCCAAAACCGCTGAATCCGCACCTAAAAGAATTAAGATTGAGTCTCGTTTCAAGAAAACCTCTACCAATCTTCCTTCGGCCGGACCAACCAAACTTATTGAGGTAACAAAAATCCCTGAATAATCTCAAACTCGAGATATTACTTGTTTCAGGTGCCAAGGTCGTGGACACATGGCATGAGACTGTTTAAACAAGCTAACAATGATACTCACGGCTGATGGAGACTGTAAGTCTCATGAAGAAGCTGAAGTAAAACAAGAGGACTCAGAGCATAAGATTGAGTATGCGGATCATGGAGAAAGCCTTGTCATCCGGAGGATTTTAAGTACTATCATAGACCAAGAAGAGTTAATCCAGCGGGAAAACATCTTTCACAACCGTTGTACCGTTAACTCAAAGGTATGTAACCTTATCATTGATGGTGGATCTTGTACTAATGTGGCTAGCAGATATATGGTTGAAAAACTTGGGATTGCAACAACCAAACATCCGCACCCTTACAAGCTCTGATGGTTCAGTGACAAAGCTGAGGTCAATGTGTCCAAGCAAGTCACTATTTTGTTTAGTATTGGCCGGTATCATGATCAAGTGTTATGTGACGTGGTACCCATGCAAGCCAGACATATATTACTAGGCCGTCTATGGCAATTTAACCGAGAGGTGATACACAAAGGACACACCAACTTGTACTCCTTCACCCATGACAAAAAGAAGTACATTTTGGCCCTCTTACTCCGACACAAGTCCGAGAAATTCAGTTCAAACAAGCTACATAAAACGAGCTGAAACGTTCTAATTTTTATGTTTCTTTACACATGGTTTCTAAAGCAATTGTTAGTCAAGAACCGGTATTACTTATGATTTTTAAGAATTCTTTAGTTGCAGGAACTATGTACTTGGAACTACCTGATGAGATCAAGTTATTGTTGGACCAATTCCAAGATTTATTTCCCGACGAGATTCCGGATGGATTACCACTTATCCACAAAATTGAGCATCAGATCAACTTGGTCCCCGGAGCGCCGCTACCTAACCGGCAACCTTATCATATGAATCTGGAGGAAACCAAAAAGTTAGAGAAATAAGTACATTAACTAATTAATAAAGGCTACATCTAAGAAAGCTTAAGTTCTTGTGTTGTACCGGTACTTCTAGTCAACAACATTATCGTGAAGTACTGACACCCAATTTCACAGATAGACGACATGCTTGTCGAACTTAGCGGAGCAAATATCTTCTCCAAGATTCATCTCAAAAGCGGATATCACCAAGTTAGAATGAAAGAAGGTGACAAATGGAAGACCGCATTCAAGACCAAGCAAGGACTCTATGAATGGCTTGTTATGCCATTTGCGCTTACCAACGCACCAAGCACCTTCATGCAGCTTATGAATTAGGTATTGTGTTGCTATATCTCTAAATTCGTGGTTATCTACTTTGATGATATCCTTGTTTACAGCAAAACCTTGGTCGATCATATCAAGTATCTTGAGATGGTTTTGAGCATTTTCCGCAAGGAAAGTCTTTAAGCTAACCTCAAGAAATGCACCTTTTGCACTAATGAAGTAGTGTTTTTAGGTTTTGTTGTAAGCTCTACAAGTCTATGAGTGGATCAAGAGAAGATAAAGGCGATCCAAGAATGGCCGACAACAACCACCATTGGACATGTCCGTAGCTTTCACGGCCTTACGAGTTTCTACTGTCAGTTTATGCAGGACTTTAGCACCATAGCCACACCATTCACTGCCATCATAAGAAATACGTACCTTTTAGTTGGGGTCCAAGCCAAGAGTCTGCCTTCCAACAGCTCAAGGACCAACTCACTTAAGCCCCGATATTATCCTTACCCAACTTTGACTGAACCTTTGAGGTTGAATGTGATGCTTCAGGACTAGGGATCAGAGCTATCTTGATGGAAGGAGGTAAACCTGTGGCGTTCTTTAGTGAGAAGCTTAGTGGAGCCACACTCAATTATCCGGCCTACGACAAAGAGCTTTACGCATTAGTCCATTCGTTGGAGATTTGGCAACACTTTCTCTTGGCTAAGGAATTCGTATTGCACACGGACCATGAGACTTTGAAGCACCTTAGTCGAAAAACCAATCTCAAGAAGAGTCATGCACGTTGGCTCGAGTTCATAGAGACCTTCCCTTACGTGATCAAGTACAAGAAGGGCAAGGAGAACGTGGTCGTCGATGCACTCTCAATGAGATACGCCCTCATCTCCACGATGGATGCTAAGGTATTGGGTTTTAAATCACTTAAGACTCAATATGTTGATGATGCAAATTTTAAGGAGACTTTCGAAGCTTGCGGCCAAGGAGTGTACAGTAATTTTTACCTCCACGACGGATTCATTTTCAAGAAAATGAGGCTTTGCATTCCTCAAGGATCCATCAGGGAACTGCTTGTGATTGAGGCTTACAGAGGAGGTCTTATGGGGCATTTTGGTGTCAAGAAAACCTTGAGCCTTCTCAATGAGCATTTTTTCTCGCTTCATATGAAGCGAGATGTCATCAGACATTGCAAGCGTTGTGTTGCTTGTCTTACGGCTAAATCCAGGTCCTACCCTCACGATTTATATATGCCTTTGCCTATTCCTAACGCCTCTTAGGTAGATGTTTCTATGGACTTTATGTTAGGACTTCCCAGGAAACAGAAGAGGGACACGATTCTCGTAGTAGTGGATAGGTTCTCGAAGATGACATCCGAGAGATCGTACATCTGCATGGCATCCCTCGCATAATCGTGTCTGACCGCGACCCAAAGTTCCTTAGCCATTTCTGGCGCACCTTGTGGAGAAAGCTCGGGACAAACCTAGTATATTCAACTACGTGTCATCCACAGACGGACGGACATACGGAAGTTGTCAACTAGACTATAGGGTCTTTGCTTAGAGCGGCCATTGGCACAAACATGGCGAGCTGGACCAAAGCCTTGCCATATATTGAATTTTCTTATAACTATATTGTCCATGCTACTACTAACCGTTCATCTTTTGAAGTTTTGTATGGTTTTCAGTCATTGTCTCCTCTCACCTTAAACCAAAGGCGGAGCAAATATGCAAGATGCATGAAGACATAAAGAAAACCATCAAGGAACACACAGCGAAGTATAATGCGCGAGCTGATAAAGGATGGAGGGAAATAATTTTTCAACCCAGTGATTGGGTATGGCTACACCTATAGACCAAAAGATTCCCTAAGGAACGTAACAAGAGCAAGAAGCTAACACCAAGAGGAACCGGTCCATTCAAAGTGCTCGAGCGTATCAACAACAATGCCTATCGCCTTGACCTACCAAGCCACTTTAAGGTACACCATGTTTTCAATGTATCTGATCTGACACTTTTTGAAGCAGGGGAAACCAATTCGTTGGCGAATCATTCTCAATAGAGAGGGAATGATGAGGTCATTGACCATAACCTACTGATCATTCAAGCCATGGTTTGCGTACCGGTTATACGATAAGGACCAGACACACAAAGTAAAGGCAACGCCATCCGTGATAAGTTCATCGATCCTATCAGCACGTTACTTAGCCTGATCGAACCATAGTTGAGGCCGACCTTTCACAGCTTCACCTTTGACAGATTGAAGAGGTTCATATCGGATGTACCACGGGTAGCACTGCCTCGACCACGAACTGTACCTCGGGAAGTACAGCCTCGACTACGGATTGTACCCATAAAGCTTCTTCTCGACCACATGCTGTACCGCGAGAAGCATTTCTCTGACCCATGTACGTTTGTATTTTTTCATATCCGTCTTTGCAGGTACCAACGTCGACATCCAGCCATAATTTAAGAGTCTTAGGTCTAAGTTTGTCGGTCCAACATAAGACAAGTTAGTTTTCGACCCATGTGGACAACAACTTGCCTTATTTGGATTTTTCGCTTGTTTTTCCTTTGCTTTGGGTTTTGTTAAGTAAATGTCAATTCTTTCCTTTTCTGAGTTCGTACGAGTCATTGAGTTGCCCTAAAAGGTCCCCAGCTGTTGAACCCTTTATAAGGTTCCATTTCGGCATTTGTATTCTTTACCTTTTGATTAATGAAAATGACAAACTTTTCTCTCTAGGAAAAACCTAGGCGCCACTCATCTCTGAGGATTCGAGACTGAGAGACATGTTCAAGCCTTGTGAGAGTTCTAAGCCTTGAACGAATCCGAGATTATCAAAGGAATCATCGCCTTCCTTTGTGGTTCTCATTCGCATACACCCGTCAAAACTAGTCTCCGTAGATTCAAACTCACCACGGTCAAATCTACGGATTCATATCCAAGCTCCTCACCACCGAGGCGCTTATCATATATATATATATATATATGTGTATGTTTGTTTTTCTTTTTTCGTCATATATATGTGTTTGTTTATTTATAATTAGTAGTTGCTTACTATGGATTATTTAATAATTTAGGAATAAAATTATATTGTTAGAAATGTGTTTATATTTTCTTAATTGTTTTATACAAAAAAAAATTCTTATGAAATAAATATCATAACTTCGATCAAAAGAATAATATTTATTATAAAAAAACTAAAAAAATAAAAAGTTAAAAGAAAAATCTTCTAAAGGCGAAAATCGCAAAGCAAAATTTTGACTTCGTGATCCCATAAACAAATCTCACACACAGAAGATTTATTCATGTCATTATCAAAACCGTAGTGATGCCAAAAATCATTGTACTTTACGAATTTGGTAGTTTGACCATCACAACTACACTTGTCTTTGATGTAAGATCTTTTCAAATCTGAGTGGACACCATACATATTGGACCTGAGATGTTTGTCAATTTGAAAACGAATTCTTTTAAGGTTCTTTAACGTTTTTGATATTCGAGTCATGAGAAGAGAAGACTAAAATTTTAAACCTTTTGGTTTATATTTACCTCCAAGACATATGAGATAACATCATAAAGATACGTTAAGAAAATTTTGACTCATTGTTTTGACTAAATTCTGCAGTGAATACCTTCTTGAGCTTCAGAATCTTAACTTTAATTCTCCATAAAGACATATGAGAATAACACAATAAACTTACATAAAGATTTTGATTCATTGTTTTGGATATGATCAGCCAATTCAATCTGCAAATCATCATTAAGAATCTTACAATACAAATTTGTATTTATGAGTTGTAATCTCTTATATAAATAAAGTTGAAATATTTTTTAAAAAATAGAAATATTAAAATTAACAGAAAGAAAGAGGAAATGTGAAAATTAAGCACCTATACTTCAATTCCAAAACCTCTGAGATTTTTCATTATCAAACCAAATTTGAGTACACTCATAACTATTAGAAATAATTATGATATCTGAAATAAATTAGTAAATATTAGAAAAAAACAATATATGAATAAATTATAGATAAATTAGAATTGTAAAATATTAAAGCTATATATATATATATGTACCTTTAAATACTTTTATCTTGCATAACTGCAAAAAAATTATGGCTTGGAGAGAAAATCCATTCTTGGTATTTTTTTTTCAACCATATGAGCATATTTTTCCCAACAAAAGACAAGTAATCCCAAGGAGTCTGTATGAAATAAAATATAAATTTTGTACGACTAAATATTTTACTCATTTACCTTTGTATCTTAGCACCAAACTCAAATGAAATTATTCTCTGCTTTTCACTGGCTCGGCTGCTCGATAGGAATAGGAAACCGTTCCAACCACTTCCACAACTAGGAGGATTGGCATTTGGCCAAGTCCAACTGGAATGAAAATCTCTGCCACGAACGGGCTACTCCGAATCAGGTGGGTAGATCCAACATGAGTGATGGGCAAGAAGGCTCCATCCCCAACCATCACACTGTCGGATCCCATGGAACGAAAATTGACTGTACTCCAAATCTGTTCAACATAGACATAGACCCTACTCCCACTCAATAATTTATTCTTTCCTTTCCCTCTCTGGCTTATCAGTCTAGCAAGCATCCCACTTTGAATGAAAAAAGCTTTTTATAATAAAAATATAACAAAAACTTACTCAACATTCCTATGGCTAATGTTTATTCGTTTAGTTGGTTTTCCATTCACTTCAGTATTGCTAACACAAACCAACTGTCCGATGATATCTATAAAAAAACAAAATAATTAAAAATTATAATGATAAATTAAAATATAAAATATTTTAAAAAGAAAATACTATTTACCTATAAGACATATATCTTCAAGATGTTCATCAAGTAATTCACGATAATTAACAAATTTTAATCCCAAAATTGAGTTTGAGAAGGATCAGTTGACTTAACGGAGGTTGTGTACGCAAAGGAAACTTTGTACTTATGAGTAGAAGTACAGTAAGATCTACTTGCAGGACAAACCTGTAGGTTTGTAATGATCTTAGTACATTCTTACTCAAGAAGATACACAAATTTGGAAACCATTTATCATCCTACAAAATATATGAATTAATTAGAAAGTATTCCTAACCGTTATAAAAATATGCAAATAGATAAATTATTAGTTACATATACCTTAGAATCACAAAGAACCATATCAATGGTTAGACCAAATTCTTTAGTGTCACTACAAGAAATTAGACGTATAGTGTCATTTATTTTATTTATTTGCATCAGTTTTAATTGATATAAAAGCTATTTATACCACTTATAAAAATGAGTCTGAAAGTCGTGACTCAAATAGTTAGTGTCAGTTTAAGGAATTGATGCAACTATTTTCATCATACTATACGTGATGTCCTGTGTGTTTGTAAAAGACACAATAATAATGTCATTTGTTATAAATGATGTTAAATCACATATAATGTGTCATTTGTTAATAAGTGACTCTATATAATGTCATTTATTTAAAACATATAATATTACTGATGTTATATGCATGCTTTTTTGTTGCATGTATACCTTCCAAAGTTTGGGAATCTTAACTTTAATTTTGCAGTTTTGTTTGCAAGGTTTCAAGGAAGAAATTTCATAGAAATACATGATTAAGGGCAAAAAATCGAGAGAGAAAAAAGACTGAGAATTGCTAAAAATCGTTGGTGTTATGATAATAGTCATGAGATGAATCTTAAATTGAAGTTTGATATGATTTTCTATTAGGATTAGAAGTAAAATTTTAAATAGATATTCATTAGAAATATTTTTTGTATGATATACCCTGAATATTATGAATTAGTTTTGATAAGGTGTTATATTTATTTAAAATCTCTTAGTTGAAGTTTAAATCTTAAATTTAAATTTGATACTAACGATATTATAAATAATATCTATCTAAAAGTATAGTTTATAGTTTGTTCATCTAGTCCAACCGTTATCTATTATAAGAATTTTATATAACATATGATTATAGAAAACATGTTGTTATATTAGTAAGTGAATTATTATATTTAAAATTAATAATATAAAAGGTTTGATAATTTAAATTGATTATATTAATTCTTAACATCCACTAAACAATCTCAATTAGATTAATTGTCTTCCAATTCTTAGTTTTTTGTCAACGAATAACCATTGGATCGATAACAACACCTGATCCATAGCCTAAGTTTTCCAAATGGAGCAGGGTAAGATTCGAACTCACCACCTCGTGCCTAACTAAATCAGGGAGAATCCAACTGGACCACATGTTTCTTGATCCTTCCATTTTTATTATATTGAATATAAAAGACTTGATAATCTAAATGGATTATATTAATTTCTAACATCCACTAAACAATCTCATTAGATTAGTTACATTATGTTTTTATTATATTTAAAGTTAAAATAAACTAATAATATTCTATAGATAATATAATTAGTTATAAAATTTTATTAATAAATAATTATTTTTTATTATTACTACATATATAAATATTATATGATTATTATTTTCTAATAACAAATTTGTCACAATACTTTCTAGGTCAAAACAGACCAATATAATACGGTGTTGAATTTAACGCTATATTTTTATTATATAAAAGATTAAAAAAGGACTATTTTTATTATATAAGAGATTAAAAGAAGACCAAGACTTGATAAAGTAACAAACATCCGAGACAAGACAACCAACAACATAAAACTAAAGACGTTAAAACTAAGCGGCTAATCAAACTAAAGATCGACAAAAAGGCCGCAATTAGAACCAAAATATGCTAGCAATGACACCAACACTGTATCGAGACCATGGATCAGGGGTGTGGAGAAAGGGGAAGTTAGAGACTTTTTCTGGCCTTGTTTGACGATTCCGTCTCAACATCTGGTTTAAATGAGTTTAATATTAATACAAAGATTATCTCAACAAAATCAAAAATTAAAAGTACAATTACCAAAGATATTTATAAAATATCCTTTATTTCCAATTTTCTCTAAAATATATTGGATTAGTTGAGATCGGATCGGGCTTCATCAATCAGATTTATCCAACCGGGCCGTGTTATATATTTAACTAAACCGGGACATAATCGGATTCAGTTCTCGTTATTGTTTATTCGGTAAAACCCACCCGAACCCCTAAAATTCGGATCTTTATAACCCAAATCCTCCATCGGATCTGATATTCTTCGATCCAGCTTCTTCCACCCGTAACCCTTAAACGAACTCCTCGGATCCTCCGATTCTAGTCTCCACAGATTCTGACGGCTTTTTCTTTTATAAACAAAGGTGTCGAAATTTCAAACCTTTATGCTTTTGCTTCGTGTTCGTCTTTCACTCTCCGCTGATTTCATCACATGAAAAACTCTGCCTTGTTCGCAAATTTCTAAAGGGTTTTATTTGTTTCTAGTGTAGACTGATTTCATCCGAAATTTGATTGATTTCATTACACAAAGTTTATCAGATTTTTGCGTTTGTGTTATTGTTGAAGAATGTGGCACTTCCAGGTTTCATGATTTGATCTCTGTTGCAATGCCTTCTTCGTTGTGAATGTTTTGTTTTGATCAAAGCTATAAGTGTATAATGCTGATAGCGATGCTTTAGTATGACCTTTGTAACTCTCAAGCCATTGTAAAGTCTAAATTTTTGTTGTTTTCAATCAATGAATAGGTATTTTGGTGAAGCAGATAGTGAGTTGTGAATGATGGATGAATCAAATGAGATAATACTGCAGAAATCAAAGAGGTTGACATCTGTTGTCTGGAATTACTTTGAGAGAGTGAGAAAGGCTGATGTGTGCTATGCTGTTTGCATTCAGTGTAATAAGAAACTCAGCGGATCGAGCAACAGCGGGACAACTCATCTTCGGAACCATCTTATGCGGTGTCTCAAGAGAACCAATCACGACATGTCTCAGTTGCTGACACCCAAACGGAGGAAAAAAGAGAATGCTGTTACTGTTGCTACCATCAATTTTGATGAGGGTCAACCGAAAGATGATTATCTCCGACCTAAATTTGATCAAGACCAACGTAGGGACGAGCTTGTTATAAGCCGAGGAAGTGGAGGAAGGTTCAGTCAAGAAAGGAGTCAGGTTGATCTTGCACGTATGATTATCATGCATCGTTATCCGTTGGCTATGGTTGATCATGTTGGGTTCAAAGTGTTTGCTAGGAATCTTCAGCCATTGTTTGAAGCTGTGCCAAACAGCACCATTGAGGAATCATGTATGGAGATTTACATGAGGGAAAAACAGAGAGTGCAGCACACTTTGGATAACTTATATGGTAAGATCAATCTTTCGGTGGAGATGTGGTCTTACCGGGATAATGCTAAGTATGTGTGTTTGGTCTCTCATTATATTGACGAGGAATGGAGGCTACATAGGAATGTTCTAAACTTTATCACCTTGGACCATTCTCATACTGACGATATGCTTTCAGAAATAATCATCAGATGTTTGATAGAGTGGAGTCTTGAGAGCAAGCTTTTCGCTCTTACGTTTGACAGTGTTTCGGTAAATGAAGAGATTGTCCAACGCATTAAAGACCATATGAACGGGCAGTTATTTGAACTGAAATCTGCCGCTCATCTTCTGAATTCTCTGGTCCAAGATTGCTTGGAGGCTATGAGAGATGTAATCCAAAAGATTCGAGGAAGTGTGAGATATGTCAAGAGCTCACAATCAACGCAGTTAAGATTCAACGAAATTGCTCAACTTGCTGGGATCAACTCTCAGAAGATCTTGGTTCTTGATTCTCCTGTTAACTCGAACGCTACTTACGTAATGCTTGAAACCGTACTGGAGTACAAGGGTGCGTTTTGCCATCTGCGTGATCATGATCACGGGTTTGATTCATCTTTAACTGACGAAGAGTGGGAATGGACAAGATCCGTTACTGGTTATCTTAAACTTGTGTTCGATATTGCTTCTGATTTTTCAGGAAACAAATGTCCGACAGCCAATGTATACTTTGCTTCGATGTGTGATATCCATATCCAGTTGATAGAGTGGTGCAAGAACCCGGACAATTTCTTGAGTTCTCTCGCAGCAAATATGAAGGCTAAATTTGATGAGTATTGGAACAAATGCAGTCTTGTTCTAGCAATTGCTGCGATATTGGATCCACGATTCAAGATGAAGTTGGTAGAGTATTACTACTCTAAGATATATGGCAGTACCGCTTTGGATCGTATCAAGGAAGTCTCTAATGGTGTCAAGGAGCTTCTTGATGCATATTCGATGTGCTCAACCATTGTTGATGAAGACTCTTCCTTCTCTGGCGGTGGCATAGGTAGAGCTAGTATGGACACTAGAGACAGATTAAAAGGATTCGACAAGTTTCTCCATGAGACTTCTCAGAGCCAAAGCACCACGTCGGATTTGGATAAGTACTTGTCTGAACCGATCTTTCCCCGTAGTGGTGAGTTCAACATCCTGAATTACTGGAAGGTTCATACACCGAGGTACCCTATTCTCTCTTTGATGGCACGTGACATTTTGGGGACGCCGATGTCAATCGTTGAGCCTGATTCAACATTCAACTCTGGGACACCGGTGATCCCTGATAGCCAGAGTTCCTTGAACCCTGATATTAGACAGGCTTTGTTCTGTGCACATGATTGGTTGTCATCCGAAACAGAAGGTACAATTCCAAACTCTTTTAAGTCTTTTTTATATATATGAACTCAAAAGCCAATCAGTTATCAACTTCTACTGACTTTGCCTTTTAATCTTATACCGTGCCAAGAAAGTCTACCATTGTCTAGACAATACTCTCAGGCTCTGTGAATAGAACAGCAAAAATTCAAGGTACTGAGCTCTTCTTGTTCCTCTCCTCCACTGTTTTCATTTTCATTTTATACATCTTCACTCAAAGTGAATAATCTTCTATTTTCCTCGCAATACAGATGAACTTAATTGCTTTTGAATTGTAATAGGATGAACAGATTATGGAATGTCACTCATAGTTCAAAGGTGGCAAAAGAGAAACGGAAAAGCTGCTTAGATTGGTCGTGTGGTGAAGATGAGAACAGAAAGTGTAGAGGTTTAATTTCGTTTGCATTTGAGTTTGCAATTTCTATTTATGCATTAGGTAGATTTCATAAGAGAAGCATATTTTTTATGTAAGAAATAGGATCCTCAAGATTTAAGCAAAGGGGATAAGTTACACTCAATAAATTTTGTATCTTATGCTCTCTTTAACTCTTTTCCGTATATTGTCACGAAACCGAAGAAAGGAACTATTATAAAAGTAGGAATCAATCATCAAAGTAAACATCTCAAGTAAATTCA
Organism: Lepidium didymum; assembly: GCA_963920545.1. Classification (NCBI taxonomy): domain Eukaryota; kingdom Viridiplantae; phylum Streptophyta; class Magnoliopsida; order Brassicales; family Brassicaceae; genus Lepidium; species Lepidium didymum. The sequence continues at coordinate 14,382,864 of OY986979.1, forward strand.
TTCATGTAATAATATTAATGTAAACAAAGATGTGAGTTGTAACGTTGAATGTGTAAAGAGAGCTACATGTTCGTTGTAGAAAACAAAAAAGAGAGTAAATGAATCAAATGATAAATCAGATCAGACTATAACAGAAACATCATAGTGAACGGAGAGAGAGCAGTGTGTGTGTGTATGTGTGTTTTACGTTCTCTTGTTGGGTTCGAAGACGTATTTGATCAACGAATCTTTAATGGAAAGCATCTTTGGAAATTCCTTGCTGAGCTTGGCACCATCCATCTCGTTGTTGCTGCGTGGTGCAACGATGACCTTAGCCTGTTCTTCCAAAGTGAAGTTGGACCATTTGAAACCAGGATCGATGTAACTCTTGTACATCTCTAGAATCTCGTTGTGGCTCACCACTCCTGGATTGGTGAAGTTCCATATTCCTCTTAGGTTCCTCTTTGCCATCTCGATTGAGATTGGTAAGAGCTCGTCTAGAATGGTCATGCTGTTTGGGATGTTCACCACTTTATTGTAACGCGAGATCTTTGTGATGAAGTTTCGTGGGTTGTTTAAGTCCGATGAGATTGGCATCCGCACTCTCAAGGTGCATACATTGTCAAATTCTCTTAATAGCTCTTCGACCTGGTGACAAATAGAAACAAATGATTTAAGGACAAAGTTTCAAGAGATTGAGGATCAGATGTGATGATCTTATGTATCTTAGTATCTTACCATTGCCTTTGTTTTTGAGTAGAAAGAACCGGTGAAGTTCGGTTTGTCTTCTTCCTTAAAACCAATCCCTGAACCTTCTGGATGTGCAGCGTCATACTCAAATATACAACCGGTTGCGAAGTTCATCATCAACAGACCATTTTCTCTGCAAACATCTGCTAGAGTCAAAGTTCCAGCAACGTTGACTCTGATGGTCTCGGTTTTGTGAGATTCACACCAGTCAACATTGGGTCTGCCAGTTAAACCGGCGGCGTTGAAGACATGAGTTGGTTTGGTGCTGCAGATATCAGCCACGAGAGAACCCCTGTCTTCTAATCTCCCTTTTCCATACTCGTATGAAATCCCTTGCTTCTCACATAGTTTCCCCAGAAGACCACCGAGCCACCCAGTCTTCCCATAAATGAGGAACTTTAAGAATGCTTTATTTTTGGAATGACCCGCCTTGGGAGTAACCACTGTGAATGTCTGATTACCATCCGCATCCCTGTGCTCGTCAGTGCCATCCGAGAGTCGTCCACCCGGCATCATCAGCATTCGTGGATGAGGTAGAAGAGCTCCAGAAACATCTCCCCACCACTCAGGGTTCTCAGTGTACCATTGCATTGTCTTCTTCAGTCCTTCTTCCCAAGTTGTTCGCTCACACCATCCCAATTTCTTCAGCTTCTGGTCATCGAGGAAATATCTCTGGTCATTGAATGGTCGGTTCTCCACAAATTGAATGGTGGAGTCAGGGTCTATACCAAAGAGTTTGCTGATGTCATTGGCCACATCAATAACTCTCCTTTCTCTCGTTGTCCCGATGTTGTAGACATGATTAACTTCCCCTTTGTGAAGAACAACCTCAAATGCCTCAGCAACATCTTCGCAGTAGAGGTAACTCCTCACATTAGCTCCATCGCCGTGGATTGGGAGAGGCTTCCCATTCATGGCCAAGAGGATGAACTTAGGAATCAACTTTTCAGGAAATTGGTTAGGACCATAAACATTGTTCCCTCGAGTTGTTATGACTGGTAACCCATATGATCTAGCATATGCCATCACAAGCATCTCAGCTCCAGCCTTAGTGGCAGAGTATGGATTAGTCGGGAGCAACTGAGAAGCCTCGTGATTCCCCACTGAAGCATCCTCATCGGTCTCTCCATAGACCTCATCGGTACTCACATGGATGAACCTCCTGATCTGTCCAGTGACTTTACATGCTTCCAGAAGAACATGGGTACCATAGATATTGTTCTTGGTAAACTCAAAGCTATTACCGAAAGAATTGTCAACATGGGTTTGCGCAGCAAAATGCATGATGGTGTCGATGTTTTCAGTGATGAGAAGGTAGTTGACGAGATCAGCACTGGCAATATCTCCTTTCACAAACTTGAAATTGGGAGAGGATTTAGAAGGGTTGAGGTTTTTCAGGTTTGAACAGTAATCAAGCTTGTCAAGGACAACAATTTTGTAGTCAGGGTAGCTACGAACTAGTCTGTTGGCAACATGGGACGCTATGAAACCAGCAGCCCCAGTGATGAGGATGTTCTTGGGCTTATATGTAGCCATGTGATTGTGAAAATAAAATACTATCTGAAACATCAAAAACAATGAAATTGCATTTAGGAAAGCATCATCAATGTCGAACAGCACGAGAAAAACTCAATATTGCCACAATTAGTAGACCAAGAACAAAAGTTTCATTTTAATGGAGAAAATTCCAAATGAAATTTGATCAAACAGATGGACTACAATAAGCAGAACCATTCAGATCTATCCTCTAAAAAAAATTCGACTCTATTCACCACTATGTTTCAGTTCAATCAAAACTCATGCGATTCCGATAAATAGAACTGAGCTGGTAACGAGAACTCACAACAATACAATGAGCAAACGCAAAGATACAGTTATTGGCGAAATTTGAAATGATCAGGAAAAAAAAAAGACAGATCTAGATCCAGAAGTATGACAGATGTAGCGAATGATTGACACGAAATTTCCCAGATTGAGCATCAGATCCAAATGAAAAAACGATGGAAAGAACATCAAAGATCATAAACCGGATAAAAATAAGTATAAACTCAGAACATTGCATGAAAAGTTGCAGAACCACGTACATTTACAAACTAGCTGCTCAAAGATCATAGAGAATTGGGAAAGAGAAAGAGTTAACGTACCGGGTGGGTGGATTCAGATCAAAATGAACCTAAGCTTGAAAAATATGTGTAAGAGAGGGAAAATTCGTGGAGAGGAGAAAGATCAATGGGAATAAATAAGAGTGAAGAAAAAAGGAAGAAGAAGAAAGAGAGGGAAGGAATCAAACGAGCGTCTGAAAACAGTAAGCCTCTTTTAATTTTGAGACAGTTACGGAGAACCAGCGGACTTTGAAATGACCAAATTGCCATTATTGCGCTGTAAAATTAAAGTAAAATTGCTTCTTTTTTTTCTCGAGAAATTTTGTTTTATCATTGGATGATTAATAACCGAAAATATAGGCAACGTAGGATTTTCAGTATGTCCGCATGAGTTTGGTATTTCAAAAGTCTATACGTATAAGGAAAATATTTTAATTCAATTATACATATACATACATTTCGTATTTCAGAAGTCTATATACGGAAAATATTTTATTCAATTATACATATATACAACGAATTTAGAACCATATTTAATATGAAGTATACTTTCGTATTCATATATAACAAAATTGTATAAAATAAAAAATATAGAAATTTTTTACCAAGAATAGATTTCCGATTTAATCTCTGATTTGTTCGAGTAGGATTTACCACCAAAGGTTAAAATCCAATTTGGAGATTCAAGAAAGAAGATGGGTAAGGATTGTGATCTTTAAGGAGTAAAGGAGAATAGTAGTAATAGTTAAATGTGTGAGTTTTTTTTGTTTTATATTGCTTGTGTTTTGATTATCCAAACTTGGTCATCTTGTAAAGACTTCCACCTCTATTTATAAAGTATAGAAGCAATTTCAATTTAATCAAAATATGAAATATTACAACTTTGTTTAGATTTAATGTTATTTAGAAGATTTCTGCGGGATTTTCGAAAAGATTCCCAATCAGACTACGAATATTTTCATTTCCTTGCTGATGACATGTCTTAGTGATATTTCAGCTTGGATTAGGATTATTTCCATTTTTTCACTTGATGACATATTTGCCGAGTTCCTTTTTCTCTGGGTTAAAACTAACTGGTTGAAACATCAGTTCGAACAGTTTCAACCGAGTTCATGACATTGTTTGCTATCGTTGACCGAAGTAAGATCCTGAATTCACCTCCAACATAAATCAACAATTTGACAAAAAAAATTAGTCAAAAAAATAGTATGTGGCACATGCCCAACCATACTTTTCCTTCCTCCACCATTGCATATATCTAGGTTTCGGTTTTGGAATAGTAATGTCTCGAATATTTATCTATGATCTTTTCTCTGCTTTTGGTTTGCATATAATAACTAGTGTATATATATATATATATATAATAATTTGTGATACTTTATCTCATTTCAATTAATTTAATTTTATTCGTAATTTTCGTAAACAATCATGACTTGCTTAAATTTTGTTGACAAAATAGACGGAAAACAAAAAACTTTGTTGACAAAATACAGTTTGGAAAGGGGTCAATAGATGTTGGGCCGGGCCGAATTCTGTAATTCAACCTTAGAATATAAATGTATTGAAATATAAAATTGGGCCGAGAAAAGAAAAAGATTGCAGAAATGGGTTTTGACTTTTGGACTAGCATGATGCAAAACATGTTTCCAGACCAGAAACGAACACAACATAAGGTTCTTTGAATCATAAATTCTATCCAGTTATGTTAATTTGTTCTATATGTTTTGTAAGATACTTTTTTAATTTTTTTAACTTCATAAGATACTTTTTTAATTTTTTTAACTTCATAAGATACTTTTTTAAATAAGCATAAAAAAAAAGATAACTTTTAATTTTGAATTTTCATATAATTGAGAAAGTTTATTTGATCGTTTGTTGGAAAAAGTATCAGTTATATATTATTTAGAAATTACATTATTGTTTGACATATGACATTGAAAAGTGATGTTGGACCCAGAAAGTGAATGTTTAAGCAAATGAAAAAAACAAGTAGAATTCAGTGGCTGAAATGCCATTATTTTTGTGCATTTTGACAATGCATGTTGAATAATCAGAACCACAGCTTTTGGATGAATCCAAGAGAAGATTTGAACATATATCCTTCATGGTTAATTTAAATATTGGATGTCACAAGATTTGTGGGAATACAAATTTTACAGAGAGACTTATCCTCAATAGGTTAGCCATTTTGCATGCAAAACTTTGTATTAAATAATATCTTCAGTTGAAAAATATAAAGAATAAAAGAAGATCTGATTCCTTAAAAATAAAATAAAATGTTCGACCTCACACAGCTTTTGTTTTACGTGACTCTTTTAGGAACTTTGCAGATTTTAGTTAACTAGCAATAGCATCAAGCCTTGTTCATTGTTTATGGGGCATTTGAGTCTCATTCACATGCAAATCTTCAAAAATATAAGCCAATTATTTGCAAAGTTCTTATTTTTCTTTTGGTGAAAATGTTGAATTGTTACACTATTTTCAATTTTTGAAAAAAAAAATTATAGTCATAAAAAAAGAAGTTATAGTCACAAACAAAAATCATACAACTGATAAAAATTTCTCCTATATTTTGTATTTGGGATTTCTGTACATGATTTCATCACTGTTAGTCTGTTACTAACAATGAGTATTTGGTAACTCTTGGATGTTTTGATCATAGCTCAATATTTGACACCTTTTCACAAGAACAGTACATATATTTTACACTGTTTTCCTTTTCTTACATTATAGCTTACAACATTAATTTATTGCCATCCAGAGTTAGAAATGTGTGTTTAAGAAAATCACAAACAAATGTGTTAGAAGATTAATTGGTCAATATGTAATTAAGAGCACTTTAGTCTTTGTATGTTATACACTTAGGTCATATAGAGTTGTATATAAGCTGAGCCATACAACATGAATAAACAAGAAACCATTTTTATACAAATTTTGTTTCTTATGATGGTATCAGAGCCATACCTACATTCTTAGAATGACTTTATTCGATTTCTCTGGCCTAGACACTTTCGATTCTACTATTGAGGTGTCTCTACTTTGTTTTGCACTTTTGATTCTTCTATCGAGGTGTCCCTACTCTGTTGTGCTGAAGCATCTGTGAAAAAAATCACGTTACAATGTCTGATGCTTTAGCCTCTGATGCAACTCAGGTTCGGAAAGAACATGTACGACGGCAGATCGATCCTTACAATATGTCCTCTGGCGATAACCCTGGAGCAATCATTTCCCAACCGCAAATTTGTGGTCCCAACTATGATGAGTGGGCTCTGAATATTCGGATGACTCTAAGGGTAAGGAAGAAATTTGGTTTTGCTGATTGCACCATTCCTCAACATGCAGAAGATTTTGATGACCTTGAGGATTGGTGGACTAACAATACTATGGTTGTATCTTGAATTAAGGTGACAATTGCTCATGATCTGAGCAGCTCTCTGTCCCATTATGAGATTGCTCATGATCTGTGGACTCATATTAAGAAGCGATTCTTGGTGAACAACGGTCGACGAGTACAATGTTTGAATATGGAACTTGCTAATTGTCATAAAAAAAGGTATGCCTCTGGAGGTATATTTTGGAAAGTTGTCTAAACTAGGGATGATTTTAGCTAAAACACTTGAGGACACTTGAGGAGATTGTGAAGGAACGTGAAGAATACAAGCTTCATCAATTCCTGATGGGCTTGGATGAGACTCTCTTTGGTGTCAAGTCATCGCTTCTATCTCGTGATCTTCTTCGTTCGATCGATGAGGCTTACCAGGTCGTTGCACATGATGAAGATTCACGAAAAATTGTGAGAAGGCGTGAAGAACAGAGTGAAGGGGCTAGCTTTTCTGTTCAAACATCATCTCGTCCTCGTTGCTCCTCTGAAGTTCGTGATTCAACTGTTGTGTGCACATATTGTGGTCGAACAGGTCACTTGGTAGACAAGTGCTTCAGGATGCTTGGCTACCCAGAGAGGTGGGGAGACAGACCAAAGTTTCCTGATCCTTGAAATAGTTTACCCTCCAAACGGGATGAACCTGCTCGTCTTAATCATCTCACAATAGCTCCACTCTTTGTGATAGCTTTTGTAGGAAATTCTTTCTTCAATGATGCATACAAAGTTGGTTTCAGTGGTCTTAATGACCAACAATGGAAGACCTTGGTTGGTATGTTGAATGATCAACAACGTCCTGCGAATGATCGCATGTCTGGTACATATTTTCTTGAATCTTAGATAATTTATACTGCTGTGTCTAACCATATGACTGGTTTTGCTGATTTTCTGGTGAATATTCAAGATATGGCCCCTCTGTTTATCAAATTGCCTGATGGTCGGTTCACTCAGACAAACAAAAGTGGCACAGTACATCTGGGTTCTCACTTGCAATTGGATAATGTGTTTTTCATGGATGGTTTTGACTGTCATTTAATCTTTCTTTTACAGCTCACAACAGACAAGGGTTGTCTGTTCAGTTATCTGATTGGTTATATGTTGTTCTGGTTCGCATCACACAGATGCTGATTGGAGCAAGTGAACAGCTAAACGGACTGTATTTCTTTATGAGTTGTGGCGGATGCGCTGAGAACATAAATGGTGGACAGTCAATCCATGGAGTTGGGGCAACAACGTCTTGGTCATCTTGGATCTACAGCAATGGAGATGTTGAGTTTTACTAATTCCAATTTTTTGTTTGATTCTAAGACTTGTGATGTTTGTATTCGGGCAAAACAAACATGGGATGTATTCTCTTTGAGTTCTAATAAAAGTACTGCAGCTTTTGAATTAATTCCCTGCGACTTATGGGGTCCATATCATACTCCATCTACTTGTGGTTCCAAATATTTTCTATTGTTGACGATTATACTCGTGCTGTGTGGTTATACTTATTGGTTGAGAAAATTGAAACCGCTTCTACTCTTCGTGATTTCATAGCCATGGGTGAAAGATAGTTTGGTTCACCCCTCAAACGCATCCGCAGTGACAACGGGACAGAGTTCATGACTCTTAGTCGTTACTTTCGTGAAAAAAGCATAATTCATGAAATCTCATATGTTGGTACACCACAACAAAATGGCCGTGTTAAACGGAAACACCGCGATATACTCAATGTTGCTCATTCGTTACAGTTTCATGCAGAACTTCTGATTGAATTCTGGGGATTTTGTGTGTTAACATCTGGTTGCTTAATTAATCACACACCTTCTGCAGTTCTAAATGGGAAGCCTCCATTTGAGCACTTGCGCTTGTTTGGATCTCTCTGTTATGTACACTATCAGAAACATGGTGGTGATTTCAATTCTTGTAGCCAACGATCTATCTTTATCGGCTATCCGTATGAAAAAAGGATGGCGAGTTTATGATCTTGATACTGGAAAAATTTATGTCTCTTTTGTTCTGTGAATCGACATTTCTGTTTGCTCAGATAGATACACTGTTATATGGTTCATCACTCACTCCTCCAGTTCATAATGTCCATGAAGTGAATGATTCTCCTTTGGCTGTCATTCCAGTGACAATTCCGCATATGCCTCTCACAACTGTTGATACTCCGGACGTTGCACTCACGCCCAATGTGGATGTCGATATTGTCCCACTATCTCCTACTACAGTTACCCCTGCAGTTGAAACTGAATATGTTTCTATTGCACCTGATCAACTCACTGTTACTTCTGAGCCACTATCTATTGAATCTGAGCAGCTGGTTGTTGCGTCCGAGCAAGGGTTTGTTGCTTATGAGCCAATGTTTATGGAACCTGAGCAACTAGCTACTGCATTTGAGCAAGGGTCTATTCCGACAGAGGAACACGTTTCTTCAACACCAGAGGTTGGCAGTGTTCCACCTCCTGATGAAACTAAAACATTAGGTCGGGACTGACGATAGAAAATTCCATCAACTAAATTGCATGATAATGTGACTAATACAATACACACTGAATCTGATGGTGATTTCCTAGATGATTCCTGGTATCTGGTTGGTGACTATGTTGACTGTTATAGATTTTTTGAACAACATACCGCTTTCCTGGTTGCTGTAACTGCTGGTGTCATTCCAAATTCTTTCCAAGAAGTAGCCATGTGCATAACGAGAGACAGGACGAGAAATCACTGGTATCGGATGAGAACAATTAGTTCAGGAAACTAGATTTACTTCCCAAATAATTCTCGTTATTTAACGGGATGAGAACGATACAAGAAGAATTCTGGGAATCGGGAACGAGAAGGGAATCTAATCATAGCTACATTTGTCAAATTATAGAATTTTGGGAATCGGGAACGACAAGGAAATCCCAATATGCACAGGGCTACCAAGAAGCAATTAAAGATGAAAATTGGCGTGAGGCCGTACGGAGTGAGATATGTGCCCTTGTTAGGGACATGGACTGTTAAAGAATTACCTACTGGTAAACGCGCTTTGGGCACTAAATGAGTGTTTACACTCAATATTGCTCTGGCGGAACCTTGGAGCATTACAAAGCCTGTCTGGTTGTTCTTGGCAACACTCAATCTGAAGGTATTGATTACACTGACACTTTTACTCTTGTGTGTAAGCCAATTACAGTTCGATCATTTTTGGAGGTTGTGGTGTCAAATGACTGGGCAGTACACCAAATGGATGTACACAATGTGTTCTTATATGGTGACCTTGATGAAGAGGTATCTATTCGGTTTCCCCTTAGTTTTTGACAGAACGAAAACATGGTTTGTCGGTTACACAAGTCATTGTACGGTATGCGCCAAGATCCTCGATGTTGGTATGCCAAACTCTTTAAAGCATTGCTGGATTATGGTTTTAAGCAGAATTATGAGGACTATTCGCTTTTTATTTATGCACAGAATGACATTTAGTTGCATATTCTTGTTTATGTCGATGATATGCTCATTACAGGTAGTTCACTCAGTGTTATATAAGATTTCAAATAGTACATGAGTTCGTGTTTCAAAATAAAAGATCTGGGTATTCTCAAATATTTTTTAGGCATTGAGATGGCTCGCAGTCCCGAAGGTAAGTATCTAGTGCAACGGAAATATGCCTTAGATATTATATCTGACACCGGTCTACTTGGATCATATACGGTTTATCATCCGATTGAGCAGGACCACACCCTTGCTCTGGCCAAAGGCGATCTCTATGTTGATCCTACACATTATCATCGTCTCGTCGGTCGTCTCATCTATCTCGTTACTACTCGTTCTGAACTTTCTTATGATATTCATGTTCTCTCATAGTTATGCATGCCCCTACGAATGAACATTGGAATGCTGCTACCGGGTTGTTCGATATTTGAAGAGCAGTCCTGGTCAGGGAATTCTCCTCCGTTCGAACACACCTCTCACGATAGATGCTTGGTGTGATTCAGAATGTGTTGCATGTCCCATGTCTCTACGATCACTAACTGGTTGGTTTATCCAGCTTTGTGGCTCTCCTATCTCATGGAAAACTCGTAAACAATGTGTGGTATCACGTTCTTCTAAAGAGGCAGAGTACCGTGCTGTGGCAAATACAATGAGTGAGCTAATCTAATTTAGATATCTGCTTAGTCACCTTGGTGTGGACTGCTCTATTTCAGTCACCTTACATTGTGATAATCAGTTAACCATTTACCTAAGTGTCAATCCTGTTTTCCATGAGCGAACAGAAACATGTTGGGTCTAATTGTCACTTCATCCGTGATGAAATTGAGAGTGGTGTTATCACACCCAAGCACGTTACATCTTCTGAACAGCTAGCCGACATCTTTACAAAAGCTCTTGGCCGCAAGGAGTTAGATGTTTTTTTGGATAAGTTAGGCATTTGTGATCTCTATGCTCCAACTTGAAGGAGGGTGTTAGAGGATTAATTGGTCAATATGTAATTAAGGGCATTTTAGTTTTCTATTGTATACTTAAGTACACAGAGTTGTATATAAGCTGAGACACACAATGTGAATAAACAAAAAACCTTTTTTATACAAATTATGTTTCTTGTCAAAATGCAAATCTTTAAAGGTGTCAAGTAACGTCGTTAAGTACCCAACGGCTACGGCACGGTCGTCAAGGTGTCTGATGACAACAATGATTGTTATGAAGTACAAAATCTCTAGGCATAACATAACAATTATTGTGAGTTAGGGTAGTATGTATAGAATACATAAAAGAGCTAGGACAAAATTCGAAATATGCAACAAAATGTTATATTTCCAATATAGAGAGAGACTCGAAGATCAAAGTTTGGTACTCAAACTGCCTCAGAATTCGTCATTCTCCATAATTCAGCATCTATAACAAATGTAAAAGTTCAAAAAGCTCATATAGCCTAAACATTCAGTAATGTCAAGGAAAAATACTTAGATTGCTCTCTTTGATATATCTAATACTAATGTAGAACAAAATGGCGTTGATGGGAGATAGTTTATGTGAAAAATAATTCAGAATGACGTGGACGGCAATAGAAATTTCACTTAGACTATAGAAAAAAAATTCAACACTAGTCATATCACGGGTAGGATATACGAGGTTTTTGTGATACTTGGATCGGGATCTGAATCTGTCAGATCTGTGATTTTATTACTCGGTTCCAGATCCAAATACTATAGATATTTGAAATTTAATATCCGTGAATATTCAGATCTGGATTTGTGGATATCTGGATCCGAATCATTATTACATTAAACAAATTTTTTTATAAAAAATAATACCATAATTGTAATTGTAGTAAAATAAGATTATGCTATTAAAAATTATACAAAATAAAAAAAAATTAATTTTTTAACTGAATATATCAAATATATTAATTTTGTTTATAAATTATATTTAAATACTATTAATAATTTAGAATAACAACATTTTTCTATGTTAAATTCCAACATTACCATCTAAAAATATTATATATATATTTTATTATTTTAAAATTTTAAAAAAATTTACACATCAACACATTTAAAATTATTTAATAGAAATAATACATATTATAAAAATCATACACTAAATATTCTAAATCAAATTGGATCCTGATATTTGGAGGAAAAATATTATTACCTGGATCCGGATATGTACCCCGTGGATCCATAATTTTTATTACTCAGATCCAGATCCGTTCATCTCGGATACCTAAAATTTTAGGACGGATCAGATCTCAGATCTTGGATAATACGCTCAGCCTATTCAACACTTTCCACATCACTTTTTAACCTTCCACATCATTTTATCTTTCTTCCACCTAAGTATTCAACACCCACTAAAAATTTACACCCTACAATGAATTTCTTTAATAAAATTCAACACCCTACCCCATATTATTTATTTTATATTAGTTTCGTTAATATTTTAGTTTTCATAGTTATATATTAATAATAATTTGAAATCAAAACTAAATTAAAATAATTAAATATTAAATATATTTCTTCAATTTTATCTTATATTCTTAATTAATTATTTTCTTCCAAATATGAAAAGTTAAAAATAAATTTGATACACTACAAATAAATCTGTAACACTACAAATAAATTTGTTAGAGTACAAACAATTATATTATACTACAAATAAATCTATTAAACCACAAATAAATCTGTTACATTATACAAACTACTGTTCTTTAATTTTTTTTTTTTTAAAACCTTATTGAAATCTTCAAAAAAGTTGTGTAAGACCTTATAAGTTGGTTTACATTTTATAATGGTCTTTGTAAAACCTTATAAAAATCTTTGTAAAAACTTATGAAAAGATAATAAGAAATATTGATTAAAATGAAACTAAAATATTTAATAGTTAAATGACTTTTTTCTTATTTTCAACTTTAATATTTTTAATTATATGATTAAAACTATTAAAGATGAGAAATAGAGATTGACATTATTAAAAAGATATATATATATATATATATATAGATATAGTAATAAATAGAGTATTTTAATGTGTATCCGAATTAAGTGAAACAAACTTCTATTTATAGAAAATAAAAAATGATGAATTTTGGTATAAAAAGTTAAAACAAACATTAATATTTTATTACATAATTGGTCTGAGCTGAAAAAAATATGTAGGAATTTCAGCTTCCAATGAAAATATTACACATGTTTCAATATACAAATTATTATTAATATAAAAAATCAACTATTCATCATGTGCCATGTTGCAATGTGAGACACACTCCCATTTGATTCATTTTGTTGAATATATATATATATATATATATATATATATATATATATTAAACCTTGTTCTTTTCTCTTGATGCCACCTCATCAATTCATTTTAATTACCTCTTAAATTAAAAACAAAAATTATTAATTCATTATAAGAATTTAAATTACCACCCTAAATTAGAACCACTAATACATAATTAGTATACATCAGCTCATTTTAATCACACCTTAAATTAAAAACAAAGATTATTAATTCATTACAAAAATTTTAAATTACCATTTTAAATTAAAACCACTACTACAGAATTAGTCTACATCTCAATTGCGAACAAAGACTATTAATTCATTTAAAAGAAATTGATTCTAAATAGAAGAACTTACACGCAAGTGATCTTTAGTCTAGTGGCAGGCGGTAAGTCCACATAACACATGCGCACTTGCACAACCAGAGATCGAGTCCCACCGCCTACATTATATAGGAACTTGACTAATGAACCAACCTTTTGTGGTCCAATATTGACAAAAAAAAAACAGAAGAACTTACACTTAATGAGCCTAACATAAAACTTAAGAAAGTAATGGAGAATTTATTATTGGGCTTAAAACGGTCTCAAATTCGTGGTCATTACATCTGTGAATGGGATAATCACATCTGCATTTGGATTGTTAACGTGAAAACACTGAACCATATTGTCAAAGTTTTGGGTATTAAGCTTTAGAAACTTGCAAAACATATGTAGAATGCAAAAAAAAAATACACCCAAAAAATATCATAACGTTAGGTATACCCAAATGACTCTTACTACTTTAGTTGATGCATACTTTTAACTCCTCCTATACCCAAAAAAAATCATATTCATTACACAAATAAATAACGAAAAGTTATGATAAATTAAATTTCACTACACTATATTATTTTAACTTTCCACCATATTGTGTTACCTCTCCACAAATGTAACTTCATTTTCATCTTCTCTTATAAATAGATCATTTGATAGTTCTGTTTTGGGAATTCATCATTTGAAAAATATAATATGAAAACATACTTATAATTTCTCTTATATCTAAAACTAAATTCACTTATAAATTTGTTATACAATTGCTTTCAAATTTTATTTATTATATATATGTAGAATATTTACGAATATAGTGACGATGAGTATCTTAATATTACACGAGCATCACATATAGTGAAAATAAAAGTTTCTATCGAGTCAAACATTTTAATTGTAATGGTTGAATATTGCATTATTTTTTGAACACATTTAATTCAACTCTATATGTCTTGTTCATTGAGATAATGTCACCTCATATATCTATAATCAGTATGTGTAAGAAAATAATTTCATACTTAATAAAAACACAATCAAATTATCTTGAGTTATGACAAATTTTACTCACTACAATATTGTCTTTTATCCAATATTTTGAAAACGGACCAGACACCAACTCAGACAATGTTATTGGATAGTTGGTCGAACCGATTTAATCGGTCGGAGCAAATTTTTAATTTTATTATGTATATAATATCTATATTAAATTGGATAATATGATGATATGTAAAAATAGTATAACATATTTGAAAGTCTTAAAATAGAAAAAATAAAAAATTTGATAATATATTAAATAGAAAGAATAAGAACAATGGTACAAATTCTACAAAATCTACAAAATTTGATAATGTGACATTACGTTTGGTTGAAAATTAAAAAACAACACATATAATCAATATATATTTAAAAGAATATATAAGAAACAAGATTTTTTTAGGTTTTAAAACTTTTGATTTTGTATTTTTGTAAAAGGAAAAAAGTAATAGTAAAATTTTATAAAGAAAATTGTAAATGATTAGAAAACCAGTTTTAAATATAGATCCAGGTCACTGATTTTACCAGTTTTTGACTGGTTTTATCAATTTAATTTAAATCTGGATTTTTGTTCAAATCGGACCGGTTTTAATAGCGAGGTATGACCAACCCGATTTTCAAAACAATGCTTTAATTCACAAAATACGATTTTTTTTCTCAAAAGTAGATCATTTGATAGTTCAAACTTACCATCGGCACCTAATAAAATTTACTTTCTCAAATTTTGACCACATTAATATGGTAACTTCTCATCTCTATTGATCTGATGTGCGAGCTGATTAAACCTCTCATCATTTTGTAAGAATTTTGCGATTTTGGAAAGACCGTAATATCAAAAAAGACAGAGAGCTCATAGATATCAACAAGTTCGCTCATTGATGAAAATGCCTAATGAATTCCAAAATTTAAGTACAATAAACTATTCAATTAAGTCATAAATTTCCAAATACTTTTTTGTCACTTTTGCAGTCAAATCTCGGTCGAAGGCCAGATCAATTGTTGAATCCACATCTATCACCATTTCTTTTTTCAACACATCATTGTAGTTATTCAACAGTTAAATAATTTGTTCAACACCCTAAAAATGAACCTTTGTAAGTAATCTTTGAAGATGCGTGGATTTCAAGTCAAAGAATAAAATGGAAAGAAGACTCAGTCATAGCTGAGTTGTACGAATACGTGTTGACCAAGGAGTACTAAAGACAGAGAGCTGTGGACGAAAAAGACATATCGTTGTCAAGCAGAAATGAAAACATGACATATCTTGTGAGTTTCCATTTCATAGATATTTGGAGCGATTGTAGGTTATGTGTACGCCTTATAAAAAGGCTAGGAGGGTTAGCGTGGCCCGCCTAACACTTTAGAACCATTGGGGGAGAGTTTTAAATTAAGGTTTAAAAGAAAAAAACGCTTGTGAGCCTTGTTTTGATTTGAGTGTTGTTTTGTGTTGGTGAGAATTGTAACCAACAAATATAAGACTTTTGTAGAAAAGTTTATATCAATAAAAAAAGTGTGCGTTGGATCGGCGCTTTCCGATTGAATTATGTGTGTCTCGGTCTCTATACAATTATACTTGGTATCAGAGTAGACCACCTAACCAAATCAGGTGAGATCATGCGGATAATATAGAGAACACACAACAACTCATGGCAATCAGAGAACCGCTGAAGCTAGATCCAAACAACTATGGGCATTGGAAAGTGCAGATGAAACAAATCATCAAAGGGATTGATGAAGAGGCTTGGGGAGCTGTCAAAGATGGATGGACTCCACCAACTGTGAAGAATGGACAAGAGGATGTTCCTAAACCAAGGAAGAGTTTGACAGATGAGGAGAAGACATAGTCCAAATACAATTCAAAGGTGATGTCAGCAATTTTCAACACTCTGCCGTTAAACCAGTTTAAACAAGTACATGGATGTACAATAGCAAAAGAGGCATAGGCCATTCTACAAGTCTCGTTTGAAGGGACTTCCAATGTGAAGCAAACTCGTTTTAACATGCAGGCTTCATGGTTTGAATCTGTCACTATGGGAAAACACGAGTCCATAGAAGTTTTCAGTAGTAAACCCAACTCTCTGTCTTATGAAGCCTTGGTCCTAGGAAAAACCTACAAGGATAAGAAACTGGTGAAGAAGTTTTTGCGATGTCTTCCTACCAAATTTCATGGACATCGAGCTACTCTTGAGGTAACTCAAAACTCTTGACAACTTAAGTTTCAATCAAGTAGTTTGTATGATGTAGGCATATGAAATCCAACTCAACAAAGGTGTTGAACGGCATCATGACAGCAGACCTAGACGATCAAATTGGATTAATCGTGAAGAAGTATCTTAGGGTGCTGACAACACAACTGCAAACATTGTTTTTGTTAAGGCAACAGACACAGAGAGGGCTTCAACTTTAAACTAGAAGCCAATAAGGGAATCTCAACCAGCATCTTATAGGTACACTCAAAGCTAGAGGTATAACAAATACATTAAGAAATCCTACATAGACTATCATAATCAACAAGCAGACTGCTGGTATTGTGGGAAGTATGGTCATGTCAGGTCTCAGTGTTACAGGTTTCAGAATAGTCTTCACAAAAGCATGAGATAACAACAGTACTTCAAGGATCATCAGAACAATGACATAGTTTGGGTCAGAAAGATGGATCTGTATTGTCATGTTGCTTACACAGTTGATAAGGATCAGAACAACTCAGCAACAGACCGCTGGTACGTTGACAGTGGAGGTTCAAGACATATGACATGAAAGGAAAGAAACCTTGTGAACTTTGAAAGAGTCTTCGAAAGAAAGGTGACATTTGGAGGAGGTGCAAAAGGAGAACTCAAGGTAAAAGGGGATACAACTGGATATTCACAACCAAGATTG
Source organism: Lepidium didymum (assembly GCA_963920545.1). Lineage (NCBI taxonomy): Eukaryota > Viridiplantae > Streptophyta > Magnoliopsida > Brassicales > Brassicaceae > Lepidium > Lepidium didymum. The sequence continues at coordinate 14,400,046 of OY986979.1, forward strand.
AACAATGTGTACTTCGTTGATGGACTAAAGGAAATCTCATAAGTATAAGCCAGGTGTGTGACTTGGACTTGGAAGTGAAGTTTACTAAAGTTGGATGTAAGGCAAAAAATACACAGGGAGTTGTGGTCCTTGAAGGTGTAAGGTCAGGAAACGATTGCTATATGTGGACACCAGACAGTAAATGCATGAGTGCGGCTCAAGATAATGAGGCGCAGCTGTGGCATCAATGTTTGGGTCACATGAACTACAAAACAATGGTGAAGCTCACAAATCTGGAAGTTGTGTATGTTTGGAAAGGAACAACAAGACCCCTTATGAATTGTGGAAAGGAAAATCACCAATTGTGAGTTACTTTCATGTTTTTGGATGTGTGTGCTACATTATGAATTCAGGAAACCGTGAATGTCGTTCAGCTTGGAAAGTTTAATTCAAGAAGCGATAAAGGTATGTTTCTGGGACATTCAGGGACAAGCACAACGTTTCGTGTCTACAACAAGCGTACACTGATAACTCAGGAAACCGTGAATGTGGTATTTTATGACTCATCTTCGCCTTTGATAGAGATCCTTCCTATGATTCAAGATGACCAAGCATAACAGACACCTATCTCAGAATCGGAGTCACAAATTCTTGATCAGCCACAAAGATAGATGCAAGTTCATAGAAATCACTCATAGTCATAAGTTATTGGAGATATACAGAGTGGTAGAGTTACATGGAATAAGCATATTGATTTCAAGCAGCTTGCTGAAGGAAGGAAAGGAGCCAAACTTTTTCAATTTACATGTTTCGTCTCAGCCATGGAACCGAAAACACATCTAGAGGCTCTCCTTGATGAATTTTGGATTGAATCAATGCATGAAGAGTTAGAAAATTTCAGAAGGTTAAATGTGTGGGAGTTGATGCCACGACCAAAAAATGTGAATGTTGTTGGCACCATGTAGATTTTCAAGAACAAGATAGATGAAAATGGCAATGTAGTGTGCAACAAAGCTTGTTTGGTTACACAAGGGTACTCACAAGTGGAAGGAGTTGACTTTGATGAGACCTTTGTTCATGTGGCAAGACTTTAATCAATCAGATTCCTGTTGGGGATGGCTTGTAAGCATCAATTCAAGCTATATCAAATGTATGTTAAAAGTGCATTCTTGAATAAATGGCTACAAGAGGAGGTGTATGTAGAACAACCTAAAGGATTTGAAGATCCGGAACATTCTGGCTATGTATACAAGCTCCACAAAGCCTTGTATGAGTTGAAACAGGCTCCCGGGCTTGGTACGAACGACTGACAACATTTCTGACAAATAATGGATACTCTCGTGGAAGTGTGGACAAGACACTGTTTACCAAGGAACTGAATCATATTTAATGGTTGTACATATATATGTGGATGATATTGTGTTCAGTTCCACAAACTAAAGTATGGTTGAAAACTTTGTCAAGGTGATGACCCAGGAGTTCGAGAAGAGTATGTGTGGAGAACTAAACTATTTCCTGGGTCTTCAAGTAAAACAGATAGATGATGGGATCTTTCTTACTCAAAGCACATAAGCCAAGAATCTGGTGCAACAGTTCAGTTTATCTTTGAGTAAGGAGTCTAGAACACCCATGGCAACCACAGAAAAGTTGGCAAAGGACGAGACAAGGGAATCTGTTGATGAGAAACTTTACAGAAGTATGATTGGAAGATTGTTGTATCTCACAGCGAGTCGCCCAGACATGTGTTATGGTGTAGGAGTTTGTGCCTGATATCAAACAAAACTAAAGAAGTCTCACATGTTGGTTTTTAAGTGGGTGATCAAGTATGTCAAAGGAACAATGAATCTGAAAATTTACTTCACTAAGGACACAACCAGCAGTCTGGTCGGTTACTGTGACACTGATTGGGCAGGCTCATTAGATGATAGACAGAGCACAAGAGGAAGATGCTTCTTCATGGGAAACAACCTGATCTTGTGGTTAAGTAAGAAGTAGAACAATGTTTCATTATCCACAGCCGAAGCTGAATACATTGCTCTGGGCAGTTGTTGTACTCAAATTCTGTGGATAAAACAGATGGTTGTGGACTATGGTACTCCTTCTGAACCTTTGCTTATACATTGTGATAATCAAAGTGCCATAAATATTGCAAAGAATCTTGTCTTGCATTCTCGTACTAAGCACATATGATCATACATCATTTTATTCATGAACTTGTTGAGGAGAAACTAGTCATTATCGATCATGTGAACACTGAATTTCAATTGGCTGATATTTTCACAAAACCTTTAGATTTTAATCATTTCATTCAATTAAAATTTGCCATAGGTGTTTGTGAAATCTAACTGTCACATTCGACTGTGTTAAGTGTAGACAGGTACATGCTTTGGTTATTTGTTGTGCAACTCTTACTTAACGAGTCAATGGTATATTCTCTGGTTCTGCACACTGTGGAAAACAGCTGTCTATCATGCCGTTCTGTGTGAATTATGAACAAAGGCTGGTGTTACTGTATATTAGGAGGCCAAAGAGCTGAGGAGAGCAATTGTATCAGCTGATTGAGAAGTCAAGTGATATCTCTGATACAACACTGTGCCGTGACATGGCACAATGAATTGTTATACGAACACCAAATTGAGAAGTTAAGTGATATTTGTGTCCCCTCTACTTGTCCCAAAAAGAGGAATGAACAATGAGAAAAAAAAACACAAAATTGGCAATGATTTGTTCATCTATATGTGCCTCTAAGTGTGTGTACCCTAATTTTTTTTAAAAAGGGTTTTTGGTGGTACACACATCTTCTTGTCTCTTCAAAGAAAATTTCAGCTGCCTATTATACAGTAACATGAACAAAATGCTATTAGTTACACAGGATAAAGGTATGACTGGTGAAAGACTAGCCACAGAAGCCAACAGTTCATGTTCTTTAGACTTGGAACTCAGGCTGTACAATGATCTACTAAGTAAGCCTTGTCATTTTTCTGCTCGTTACATAACTCGTTGTGGAGAGATTCACAGGTACATATGTAAATTATTTAAACTTCAGCAAGTTATTTTTTTAATTACATGAGTTCTGTTCACATGGTTCTGATTTTGAGTTGGGTCATTCACGTAGTTCTTATTTTCTAATTATTTGATCCTCTGTGTGGGCTACACGAGTCTATGCTATTTCTTATACTTTTGTGGCTCGTCTTTATGAAAACAGGTTGCAGAAAAATCCCACTGTCCTAGGCCCAATCCACTATGGCATCTCAAAGGTTTAAAAGGGAAAAGGCACTTAGGGTTTCAGACATTCTCGAGCATCGCAAACGCCATTCAAAGCGTCTGTTTCTCCTTCTTTTTGCTTAGTCTTACACGCTTTTGTCATAACTCTCTCTCTCTCTCTTTCTCTCTCCATCGAGAATCATGAAATTTGTTATCTCTTCACTCTCGTGTATCGTCGGGCATCAGTCATCATCATCTCAACCTAAGGACAATTCCTCATTGTTGATGTTGATATAACAATAGCATGGGTTGCTAGTTAAATCGGTCGGCGATCTGCTGACAGAGAAAAGGATTCCGACTATTGAAACCCTAGCCGAAGACAAATCGCTGCTGACAGAGAAAGTGGTCGAAGGGTCTTCTAATTCACAAGTAGACATTCAGGGGATCATCGATGAAGATCCATGGTGCTGACATAGTCGAAACCGGAGCAAACAAATCATGTCTCTCCAACCATCTCAGAGGGTTCTTCGGTTAAAGTGGTTGTTCCCCCTTCGATAAGTAAACCTCTTTTGCTCTGTTATTATAAGGAAGGCGAAGAGTCTCATTCTCAGGTCCTCAAAGAGTGTGCTTCTTCTCCGCGCAACAATCCACTTGTAGTGAATCTGTTTGATTCTCAGGGATCTCCCCCACTCGGCTCTCGAACATTGCAAGTTACTCTTGTTTCTTCGCATCTTCGTAAAAGACCTCCAGTTTTGTATGCTGATTCCAAAAACAAGCATCAAAAAGGGACTAAGTGTTCAACTTCGAGGAATGAGGATCACAACACAGAGCCAAATGCTTCAAAAGCTCTGTCTTTCGAACAGAGGTATGCAGTATTCTCTTCATCTAAACAAATCTTAGATGAGAAAGTGTTCATCCTTGATGAAGGAAGCTGGATTGTTGAGCACCCTGACAAAGATTACTCTGTATGACCGTGAGCTTTAATTCGAATTCTTTGTTGCTATACCTTTCGATCAATCCAATCTCAGAACTGTCTATGAGAGTTCTTATTCAAGGTGTTTAGGTAGAGTTCTATCCCGCTCGTGTCAATTAACTTTTTGGTCTTCTTGATATAGATGACTCCGCTACTCAAGAGAAAATGTTTCGGTTATCCGACAACGAGCTTGCATCATTTCTCAATGATGGCCAAGTTAAGGTCTGGAAGGGTATTTTGTCATCCTCATTCACTGAGGTCTGTCGATCCCTATACAAAATCTGCTGTCGGAACTGGTATCCTTCAAACAGCGAGTCTTATGGTCAGAAATTGCGTGCTAGGATCGTGTACATGCTTCTGAAGGGAATGTCATTCAATTTTGGTCGGGTTGTCTTTGATCACGTCTTATTGGTTGCACAGAATCATGAATCAAAGTTTTGGCTTCCTTATCCGAGTTTGCTGTTCAACCTGCTTACTAAACAACATCTTATTCCTCTTAAGACCGAGGGAAAGTTGAAGCTTGCACCTACTCGCAAACCTGTTAGTCAGTCTACCGCTCAAGGGAAAAAGAAAGTTTATGCTAAGAGAAACAAAGGGTCATCAGCTGCACAGACTCAGAAGGTCATAAGGCAAGCCATTCAACTGCTGGAATCCCTGCTTGTGACAGCTAAGTACTCTAACTATTACCACGATCACATTTCTATTCTGATTTTAACTCAGTTATGATATTAAACATGGGGAGAAGACCTCGAGACAGAGTCTGATGCCTAATCATGGGGGAACTTAGAAGATTTAGCACTGTTTTCTTTTGTTTCATGGTTGTTGTTTGGCTAAACTTCCTTTGATTTTTGATGCCTTATGTTTTTGTTGGCTGCATTCGATGTAATTGTAGGGATGTGAAAAAATTGTCTAGGTAGATGGCCTATAGGAGGCCACAAATACCTACTTTTAGTATATATAGATTGTCATGAGCACCACATGAGTTTTCCAAATTGTCAAATATGCCATAACACCCTAACTTTGTGTAATATACCACTTCTTGTGGCTAATGTGGCACACATGATTATTATTTTGCCCTCTTTAATATAGTTTTGACAATTCTTTTGTTTTCTTTAGCTGGGAAGAAAAGAGGACAAGAGAAGGAAGAGAAAATGAAAATGTGGAAAGAAAAAAGAAGAGGTTTACATGAGAAATGGAGAGGGGGCAGGTAAGAGAGAATGAAGAGAAAAAAAAGAAATAAGGAGAAAGAAGAAGAAAGAAGGAAAACAGGTATTATTATCTTTTTACTATTTATAAAGTGGCATAACAACCTTTAAATATTGTGGCATTTTTGAAAATTAAAAACTCAAAAATGACATATTTGACAATATTCTCTTCCTTTTATACACGTCAGAAATTCAATCGTATAATTTCCTCAAAATCGGATCAACTTAAGTTAGATGTCCCGTTCCCATCCTGAAATTCACGTACCTTTTGGGAATGGAACGGGTATGGGAAGGTCGGGAATGGATCCGAGAATTTTTTGAATTCATGTTAGGTGTTTGTTTATGTTAACAAAATGTTCAAATATATTGGATTAAAATATTAGATATGTTTCAAATAATTAAGATCAAACTCATAACAATATTTGACTTAATTTTCACAACCTTACAACGAATACAAACTATACAATATGAATATATTGGTATTTTTGGTAAAAAGTAGTAATGTTAGTAATTTAATTACAAATCCAAACACTATTGTTTTGTATTATTGTGTATTGAACTTTGGTATATATTTTATACATTGTTATTTTTTTTATTGATTATATAATTTATAATAGTACTCTTAATTTTTTGATTACTCGTATTTCCAAAAATATTTCATGTACTTATACCACAATTTCTCGATTTAGTAGGACTTTGAGAATAGTTCGGGAAGTAAATTTTGAGTCTCACAATCGCGTACTAGAACCAAGCCCCGAAACTTTCGTTCTGTTCTGTAACGGAAATTGTTTAGAAAGTAAATATAATTTCCTGAACTACCCGTATCCGTGATCTTTTGTCCCATTTTCCATTATGCCCAAGGCAAAACTTAAGCACTTGATTACTATAATGTTTTTTACTTTAGAATGTAGCCACAATAGTAATTTGTTCTATTAATACAATGTTTTGCATTTGTTTTTGTTGAAATTTGGATCATTCTTTTCATTGATTAGATATATGTAAAAAGGGATAATTGTGAAATTGATCCATTGACTTGGCCCAATTGCAAACCTAACCCTCTATTTTTACTATAGATTCATATTTACTTACCAATTAAAATGATTTCAACTGAAAAAGAAACGAATTTCAGTTGTTCACTATCTTTTAGAAGAGTATCCATGTAACATGTCTTGTTCAATTACTTTGTAAAGAAAATAAAAATAAACTGTCAAATCCAGAAGATAATGCCGCATTCAGTCCTGAAAAGAGAGGAAGAAAATGATGTCAACGAAGAATAAGAAAGAAGAAGAAACAACAAAGAAGAAGAAGAGAAAATACCTATTATGTGGAAGTTAATGGACTCAACGACACTTTTCAGATGCAAGTACGAGAAGAGGTCGACGGCGGCATAAGAGAGGAGGAGATGGTGGCCGGCGTAACGTGCAAAAAAAATGGCAAATTGGTGAGAAGAAGAGTGAAGAAATCAGGAATGCAGGGAGAGAGAAAGAAGTAGAGTTGTTACACCGAAGAAAAAGAGGTTGATGGCAGCCAAATATAGAGAAGAAGACGTCAACCAAAGATGGAGAGAGATAGAGGCGGGTTTTTTGTGGAAGAAGAAGAAGATAGTGGTTATGTGGTCCATGATGAGGGATGACGATAAAAAGCTTTTTGTCATTTTCTAGTAAAATTTAATTTTATAGTTAGGTTAAATTTTTATTAACTAATTGGTTTAATTTTAGTTGAAATCAAATCAATTAAAGTTAACATGATTTTAGTTTAATTTTGGTTTAAGATCAAATTAATAAGAGTTAACATGATTTTGGTTTTATTTTGGTTAAAATCAAATCAATTAGAGTTAACATGATTTTGGTTTTATTTTGGTTAAGATCAAATCTTTTAATTAAGATAATAGTGTTTTGGTAAAATTAACATGATTTTGGTAAAAATTAACATAGTTAAAATTATAATTAATTTATAAATTTAATATTTAAATTATGATTAAATCGGAAACTTAATTGATATATAATTCGGTTAAGAAGCAGACTTCATGTGAAATATGTTTTGAAAGTAGATTTCATGTGAAATCTGTTTGTAAGCAGACTTCACCTAAAGTCTGCACTTCATATGAAGTATACATCGTACAATATTATAATTTTACTATCCTAATAGGTTACTTTTGAAATCAATTTCAAAAGAGCTTAGTTTTTGTATTTAGAATCAAATTGTTGGTTACTTTTACAATTAATTTCAAAAGAGGTTAGTTTTTACATTTAGAATCAAATTGTTGGTTACTTTTGCAATTATCCAATGTCAAAATTAGAAAGATTCCTGAATCATGTGTTTTTTTTGTCGTCCTGAATCATTTTAGGTCAATTAAATTTTAAAGATTGATTGTCCCACTCTCACTTTATTATGGTTTCGAATGGTGAATGCAAATAAGAAAAACAGATCATGCAGATTCATGCATATCATATGCAAATAATGCAAAACAAAAACTAAAATGAATTATTTTGATTTTCTCATTAAAAGTTAGTAATATTTTCTCTTGTATTTTTGTTCATCTTGGGTATATTTTTGTGATTTTCTTGTGTTTCTATAATTTTTTATAACAAATATTTTTACAAATTAATAAAATAATAATTAGGTTGGTATAAAATAAGAATAAAAGAAAAAAACCATACATATTTTAAGAAATTTTAGTGTGGAAACTTCTTTAAGGGTATCTCCAACCACAACACTATTTTAGTGTAAAAATTACACAATATTTAGTATAATTTTAGCACTAAAATTTTTTTCTTCTCCAACCACAACACTAAATATCATACTAAAACTAATATTTTTTGTTATAATATTCTCATTTTTGTTATGTAATCGTTTTTATATATTTTTATTATTTATAATAAATTTAATATATAATTAATGTAGGTTAATTTAAGCTTTTAGTTTTTTTATAACTTTGTAATTTTATATTTTTAGTTACACAATTTTATTAAGTTTATACTATGTTCTTTAAGTATGTATTTTAGTTAAAAATGTAATTTCATTTGATTAATAAAAACGTAACTTTAATGTAGGTATTCACGTGATCATTAAACAACATATATATATATATAACCTTTTTAAATTAATATTCGATTCATTAATAACTTCTACAAAATAATATAATTTTATAGCTTCAAATTGTGTTTTTGGTTCAATTAGTATATCGATAAATTAATAATCTCTATAAACTAATAAAAATTATAGTTTTAGTTTACATCCGACAATATTATTAATTTATAAAAATTTTACTCTATATATATATTAAATGCAATAGGGAGTAAAATATTAAATAAGTGCATATCTATTTTTTTTTTATCTTTATATAGCTTAAAATATTTTAACAACTTTTTTTCTACAACAAAAAGTGTAAATGGTAATTAAAATTGCAGATATGCCCAACTGCATTTAATATGCAGTCAATCTACCAACCATTCAAAGCCCATCTAGATCTCGTGAAAAACGTGAGATAGCTTAATGATCTGTATGTGAATTCATCAATTCAATAAGTATATATTAATGAAGATAAATGAAGTATAATAATTTATTGGATAACATGAATCTCGTCTTCGAGTTTTCTATTTAGAAAACAGATCTTCACAGAACACGTTATTTTTATTTTATACCTGTAAATATATCTTTTATTATCCTTACATCTCCACTAAATATTTGTATTCAGTCAACAAATTGTTATATTAAGTCGGTAGCTTCTCGTTAGGCCACAGAACGTATTGACAGGCTGAGAGGCAAATGAATTTCAGAAACAGTAGTAAGATTATGATTGGTTTCATGGGAGTACAAATGAAAATTCTCCTCATTTAAGGATTTTTAATGTTCGAAGAGAGAAGAAAGAAAAAAAAGGAAAAAGACGACAAGTCCAAATTTTGGAAAATTGGAGAGGATCTACTTAAACTCAAACTAATTAAAAATCGGATTTTCTTGTAATTAATTATATATATTTATGGATGATCAATGATGTTTTTCCTATAGTTAAGAAAACGTGGAATAATTGTTTAAAGTGTAATTAACGTGTCCCGTTGGATAATTCATTCTTGGTTGGGGTTTTAGATTAGAATGAGTGACTCAGCGCGATACAGCTAGTTGAAATGGAACGCACGACGACCAAATATTTTTATATTATTACAAGAGTATTTAAATTGTCGACCACAAAAAAAGAAGCTAAAAACTCAATCTAAAAATACTGAAAGAATTGATTGGTGTGCAGTCACTCAGATGATCTCGACGACACAAATAATATTTTTATAAAGCTAAACAGAGAAGAAAAAATTAATTTTTAACAAATCTTTCGAGTCTTCTCAATCTTGTACAGTACATAACTACACTAATAAGGACAATCAAGTAAATAATTCATATATTAACGAAGTCAAACAGGTGTATAAGCCCAAAATCAAAATTTTTGAAATAATAATTAGTATGTATGTGTGTGGAATTTGTTAACGAAAATGTATGATTTACGACACTTTTTGGTTTAATTTGTTTTTGGGTTGTATTGACAGAAGACAGAGTCAAATCTGGACCGCATATAAATAGTCGTAGACATGCAATCTTAGCTCCTTACCTTCTAAAGAAACTCTTCTTTAAAAGTTTCTGGGTTTTGTTTTTTTTTTAATTTCTATATAAGGAAATAAGGAAATCTCGTCTCTGTCGTTCTCTGTTTTCTGCAGAGCAAGCAGAAAGCTTTGTTGTTCTCAAGGAAAACAAAAAAGAGAGAGAGAATTTACGACAGAAAGGCTTCTCATGGATGTTTTTGCTTTCAATGGTTCTTTATCCATGTGTAAAGATGTTGCAGGAATCGCAGGTAGATACTTGAGTATGTTCACTGTTTTTTTTTGTGGTAGATTCTACCTTTTATTTCAATTTCTTTTACTTTAATTCTAATAAAAGAATATAACTAGATCTGGCTTTTGGTTCTATGAATATCCATAAATCAGTAAATATGTTTTTTTTGTCGGCACTTTTCTTGTTTTTCTTCGTTAATAGTATTGTTTCTGATCAAAACCAAGAATTCTGTTCCTGCAGAATTGAAGCAATTCATAAAAAGATAGAAACTTTATCTATTTGTTAATTATACTGATGACTGTTTCATCGCTCTTCTGTGTTCAGGCAACATATTTGCCTTTGGGCTCTTCGTTTCACCAATGTGAGTTCTTCGTCTTCTTCACTAATTCAGCTTCCTCCTTAGTTGTATAATACATAGTTTTTCTTATCTATGGACTTCTCTGTTTATATTCAGGCCAACGTTTAGGAGAATCATGCGAAACAAATCTACCGAGCAGTTTTCGGGTTTACCGTACATATACGCACTCTTAAACTGTTTGATCTGTCTTTGGTATGGCACACCTTTCATATCACACAGCAACGTCATGCTTATGACTGTAAATTCTGTTGGAGCCACTTTTCAGCTCTGCTACACTATACTCTTCATCATGTACACAGACAAGAAGAACAAGGTTTTTTCATTGATTCTACTTCTTATTCAGACAGAAAAATTTATGTTACCTCTAATCTAATCAACATCTTGATCATGGTAGATGAGGATGCTCGTTTTGCTTCTTGTGGTGTTTGCTGTGGTGGGAGTGATTGTAGCTGGAAGTTTGCAGATACCTGAACAGCTCACACGATGGTATTTTGTCGGGTTTTTGAGCTGTGGTTCTCTTGTCTCAATGTTTGCTTCACCCTTGTTTGTTATCGTAAGTTCCCATAAATGTCAACAAATCATTTCAAATGTGCAGCTTTCTTGTTTCCCTGACAGTGATTTGTCTGGTCTTTGCAGAACTTAGTGATTCAGACTAAGAGCGTTGAGTTTATGCCGTTTTATCTCTCTCTATCGACTTTCTTAATGAGTGGTTCCTTCTTCCTTTACGGGTTATTCAACAGTGATGCCTTTGTTTATGTAAGTTACTCAGCAATCGTTGCTACTGCAATTTGTGTTGTTTTCTCACAAGAGTGTGAACTAAACTTATTTTGTTTTTCAAAATCAGACACCAAATGGGATAGGAACAATACTTGGAATTGTGCAGCTGTGTCTATATTGTTACTACCACAGAAATTCTGTAGCAGAGGAAACAAAAGAGCCTTTGATTGTTTCTTACGTGTGAATGGTGGGGAAGAAAAAAGCATAAAATGTAGTTACATCAACATTTTTTGTTGTAATTGGTCTACTTTATGGAGCTCCTTGTGAGTAAGCTTTTTGTTGTCTCATGGCGTGAAGATGTTTATTCCCTTTGCTTCTGTCATGATCAAAAAGAGATGGAGATCTTATGTCAGTATTTATGACTCAATACCTGAAGATTGTCAGAAGACACATGACAGATTCACTTGTGTGGATTTTGGTGTTTGTGAGGTGGAAATCTTTGGTGGGTCGACTTCAACAACATTTCTCCATTATATTGTCCTTTTTGAAGATTATTCTATTTTTTCTTGTTCATAAGATTTTGTTTCTGGTGGATTGATTTGAAGAACAGTGTCCATATATTGTTTGTTTGTTAAATATTATTCATTTTTCTCCACTCTTTGTTCCTCCAAGAATTGTTTGTTCATAAGATTTTGTTTCCCTAAGTAAGCAATCAGATACACAAAAATTGAAACAAGATTTGCATCTATAACACATGAGACATCGATCCAGATACATATTTTTTTAACATTCTCAGAATCTGACCTTTCATCGCGGTTTTTAACTTTAGTACAAGAGACTTCCGTGCAAAGGAAACCACTGTCAAAGCAAATCTCTCAGAGTTGTTCTTACCAGAGGACTCTGTTTCACCTGCAAAACAGCAATGACAAGAACTTATATCAATCTCTGACACATAAACAAAAACATTATTGTTGTTAATGTAGATTAAAAAGCAAACTAACACTAACTTGTTCTTGAGGTTGAAAATGACGAAGAGGATGGCCATGTTCGTCATACAATATAAGACCACTAAACCGAGGCAATTCACATTTCTCACCCATCAAAATTGGTCGCTGCCAAACCGGATCAACCGCATTAAGACTCCTTTCTTTGACCGGAAGCAATGGCTGTGGCCGACGCTGCGTTTCCATCTCCATCCACTTCGCTGCAGAGCTCCAACAAAACGAACCCATCAACGTTCTCTTCACTTTGCTCCACTTACAATTCCTTTTTTCCTCCATAGCCCTTGACCTAACCGCTGCTTCGGATGCCCACTCTGCGTCTGCTACTTGCTTCCCTCGAGAATTACGGTTTAGACACGATGTGGCTATACAGAGTAGAGTTACTGCAGCTGCTGTTACGACCAAGATCACAACGGCTTCTGTCGTTGTGAGCTTCAGTTTCTCCTCCAACTTCCACAAGGCTTCCATTGTATTGTGTTGAGTCTTTTTAGGGGTCTATTGTGATTTGTGAGCAGAGTTAGTATATAGGTGAAATTGATGAGCTTCATGTGAAATCCACCGTTATAGAGTTATTCTATCATTATGATACTTGTAACCTTTTCTTATTTGCCTATCAACAAAAAAATCTTTCATCTCACATTTATGATTCATTATGTTGGGTATTCATGTAATTGTTGGTATTTTAAATGTATCCGTTTGTAGTCAATCATATATGTAACCGATAATACATAAGCATCTTATATATATATATTTTTTTTCCCCTAAAAGATTTTCCATTAGCTTAGTGTGAACCAAAAGTACGTGGTCATACATGGACGCTAGGGAGAGAAGCTCGATCCCATTTAACCAAAAGACTCGATCTAAGAAAATACCAAAGAGTAACAATACTAGCAATACGATGACCGTGAACTTGAAAAACTAAACGACAAAGGCAATAGAGTGAAGGCAGAAGTAGTAGCTGAAACTGGCACAAAAAGAGGAGTATGATAGCACTTGTTTGCAGTGGTTTCAAGGACTCAACGTTATTGCCTTAACAGAGGGAGGTTTCACTTCCAATTCTGGGTCCAGTTCCGCATTTGTCAATGGTTTAGGGCTTGCTGGCATGAGACCGTTGGACGTTGATCCTTCCATATGCCTTGGCATCGCATTAACCTCGGACAGGAACATGTCAAGTGGATTATTCATCACATCTTCAACTGTGACTCTAATATCATCGATGGGATCTTCCTGGTTCATCGAGGGTGGTTGCGTAATTATCGACCCAGTTCTCGTAGAGGTGCTATTGCCGGAGTTGTTGCTTTATGTGTTCTCATTGGCATTCGGGTCTTGGTTCAATGGATGGATTGCATAATCTGCCGCAGTCAGCAAGTGGTTGCAGAAAGTTACTGTGGGTGAGTCTCTGGCAATTGAAACAAAACCGCGAGACCCACTCATAATAGAATAGGACTTGAAAACGATCTCCGTTCTCGCACTCCACCACCTTGTAAAACGTTACCCTGTCAGCGATGTTGAAACTAACCTTAGCCCTGATGAGGAATGGACGCATAACAGAAGTATCGTGTAGGTCCACCTCCAACACCTCCCCGACATTGCCTGCTATCCTTCGCACCGCCTCTTCCGAGGCATATTGCAATGGAAGGTTGCGGAGTTGAATCCACAGTTGTATCCTGGTGAGAAAGCTTGGCGGGGGATGATCGGACTATCTCTGTGCTGCCACAAGCCATCCGTTATAGGTTAGAGGTTGCATTCTCATGATCGTGTTGATTTCTTCGTCGTGGGCAAAGAAAAACTGAGCTGTTTCTTTGTCTATCATCCTTCCAACGACCGTCGCTTGTAGTCCCCAGTATTTTGGCATATCCTCCGTCAGTTCTTGCAGGTTTTGGTCAACCAGGTTCAGTGGACGGACAAAGATGCTTCTGCGGTTTTTGGCCAAAATGTCTTCAAAGTCCACCTAGCCCAAAAAATTCTCGTGCTCATATCCACCGAGCTTGTCTTGAAGATTGAGAGAATTAAAAATGGTAGGTTTGAACATAAATGGATTGTTGTTCTCAGGGAATGCCATGTCACAGGGAAGTACGACACTGGGTGAGCTTAACTGAGCCACCGAGGTTCTCCTCGCTCAATGTAGTCATTATAACGGCCCTCTATGGTTACACTTCTCGCTATGGCCTTAGTCTTGACGTTTGAGCGGGGATTGGTATTGACAAACTGGAGGTCTAAAAGTTGAGAAGTAAGGCTTTGTATTCTACTGTTCCATGATTGGTAGCACGGCCATAGTCTTGGATAAGATATGATGTTGTATATGGTTTTGTTATCTATCCTAATTACCACCCAGCATACCTATAGCTCTAGCAATGTCTCTAAGACCCAAGATAGACTCTTGAAGGCGAGATGCATGAAAGACGGAGAGTTTGCGATAGTGTGCCTCGCATGGAGCAAAGTGGTATTGTCCGCGTTGCTTATCATGAAGGCTGCTCCGTGAAGATTGTGAGAAGGTGACCATGCTACCTTCCAGTCAACTCTGACTAGAGATCTAGGCAAATAGTTTTCGCTTGTTGCCCTCCCATCGTTACTCATTCGTTTATGTGTTATCATCATCGTACTGTTGGAGGTGCTCCAAAGTTCAGCCTCTTGTGTCGCCTCTCGTATGGTTTCGTGATGGTCATTAGGGGTTCCTTGGATTACTTGTTTGTTCCGTGCCTTCCATATATACCAGAGGATCCATGGAAAAGGAGATAAATGTGTCGGTCCGGTTGTCTCACTGTATTTTTTTATCAGGAAGTCTATGTTAGAATGAAGTGAATTCCTAGAATAGCCATTTGGAGGGATAGGTATTGCTGCTAAGGCCAGAAGTAGGCTTGCCGGGGGGCACAAAAAAAGACAATGATTAATTGTCTCTTCTCCCGTGTGACAAATTGGGCATTCGTCGTCCTGTGAGATTGATCGAGATTTCAACCTCTCTCTCACTACCAAGGCTCCGGATAGTGCTCTCCATATAAAGAAAGTAATCCAATCTTACGTCACTGGCCAGTTGATTCGAGGTTCCTTGTTAAGCAAGAAACCTAGTGCCACTTCTCACTGTATATTCTCCAGAGTTAGTGAAACTCCAGATCCAGGAGTCCTTGGCCGAAACGTTAGGAGGGAATTCCAGCACTCGTTGGGCATCTGCATGAAAAAATGTGTCATAGACTTTTTGCCAATCCCAATCACCATCAGAGATGAGATCCGACACCTTAAGGCATACATTGAATGTCAGGTGTTTGCTAATAGGGGGTCTTGGTTGTTGATGAAGAATCCATTTTGTTGTTCAGACGTAAGTATCTCTTCCATCTCCTATCTGTTTAAGCAACCCTTGTGCCAATAAATTCCTCCCATGGCATATACTCTTCCATGCATACGAGGGTTTCACCCCAACATCACACTCAAGAAATGCCATGTTCCGAAAATATTTGGCTTTATATGTGCGCGCTAGGAGTGTTTCCGGTTTGCTTAACAGTCTCCATGCTTGTTTAGCTAGCAGAGCTTGGTTAAATTCTGTGATGTTTCTGAAACCTAATCCACCGTTTGTCTTTGACTTACACATGTTTTTCCACGAAACCCATGGGATTTTCTTTCTGGTTTTAGTCGAGCTCCACCGGTACTGCGTCATAGCGCTCGTAAGCTTTTGGCATTGGGTTTTGGAAAGTTTGAAGCACGTCATTGCGTATACCGGGTAAAGCCATGGCTACCGCTTTAATCATTATCTCTTTACCCCCCAGCGAGAGCGTCTTGGAGAACCAGTTATCTGTTTTGGTGGACACCTTTTCCGATATAAAGTTGAAGATATCTTTTTTTGAGCCCTTGAAGCATTCCGGTAAACCTAAATATTTTCCTATGTCGTGGCTGGAGTGGATATTCAGGATATTTTTGATTTCTAGCTGCCTCTCCTGATTAATCTTAGAGGCAAATGTGACCGCCAATTTGTCATAATTTTTGCTTTGACCTGAGATACGCTCATATGTGTTTAAGCAATCTTTAAGCGCTGTGGCTTCGGTCCTGTGGCTTTACTGATAAAGAGGTTATCATCTGCATATAAGAGTTGTTGGATGATGGGTCCAATAGCGTTAAATTGAATGCATGTTATCTTTTTCGCCCGCTCTGCTTTCGCCATGATATGCACTAGGGCTTCCGTGCCTAATACGAATAGAAAGGGGGAGAGTAGGTTCCCTTGCCTAAGGCCCCTTTGAGGTTCAATGAACCCAAAAGGCGTCCCGCTTATGATCACTGAATATGTTACTGAGGTGACGCAGTACATAACCATGCTAATCCATTGGTGATGGAATCCAAGTTGGCGGAGCACTTCTTTCAAAAAGCTCCACTCAAGCATGTCATAAGCCTTGGACATATCAGTTTTAATGGCCATGTAGCACTCTTGCCCCGTTTTGTGTGTGTTAAGATAATGCATTATTTCGTGCGCAAGTAGGATGTTATCTGAGATTAGTCGTCCAGCGGTGAAGACACCTTGTGTTTCGGATACTAAATCAGGCAATATGCCTTGTAGCCTTTTGGTTATTATCTTTGATATAATTTTATAGATAATCGAACATAGGCTGATGGGCCGGAGGTCTTTCATCTCAGTTGGGTTGTCACACTTGGGTATTAGCGCGATATACATGTAATTCCATTCTTGTGGGAAAGTTCCTTGTGTGAAGGCAAGCTGGACATCATTGATAATCTTGGCGCCCACCACATTCCAATAAGCATGAAAGAAATGGATGGTCATTCCATCGGGTCCCGGGGCGCTATCCCCTCTTATACCAAAGGCCGCACAACGAATTTCTTCCGGGGTCACTTGTGCAGTCAATATTTGGTTCATTGCTTCAGTTACTCTGGGTTGCAACCCCTGTAAAGCTTTCAGTATGCCTCTTGGGGACGAGGACTGGAATATGTTCCTAAAATAATCAGCCGCAATATCTCCCTTTGATCCTTCCTCAAACTGTAGCTTGTCCTGGGTATCCTTCAAGCATAGTAGTTTGTGCTTAATTCTCCTGCTGTTCACATATTTGTGGAAGAAGCCTGTATTCTGGTCGCCTTCTCTTAGCCACCGGAGTATGCTCTTCTCTTTCCAAAACTTCTCTTCCTCTTTGTAATAATTGGATAGGTGTAGTTTAAGTCGTCCAATTACTGCCGTATTCGGACTAATCTTCGACATTTCCATATCCAATTGAGCTCTTGTGTTTTCAATTTCGATTTTGGAGTTAGGTTTTACGCGTCTCTTCCATCTGGCGATCTCTGTTCTACAGTTCGCTAAGTGAGGTGGGGTTCTGATGTCGAATTCAACCAGCTATTTTTGACCAGTTCTTCAAATCCATTTCGTCTTATCCATCTCTTGTCAAAACATAAACGTTTTTGGAATTCTGGTGCCCGAGACATGATTGTGGTGTGAAGGGGTCTATGGTCGGAACCCATAATTGGCATGTAAGCTGTATGAGATCTCGAGAATTTATGAAACCACTCAGTATTGCCATAGTTGTGGTCCAGTCTACATTGTGTCCATTGGCCCCCTCTGTTTCCCATCCATGAAAAGTATGGGCACGTACTTGGAAGTTCTCATAATTGACAATTCCGTATAAAGGATCTGAATTTGAAAAATGAATTCTCCGGTCTCAAAGGCCCGCCCTTTTTGTCGCTGTTATCGAAGAGTTCGTTGAAATCACCAATGAGGAACCAGGGAATACTTGTCCCCATCCCAGTGTTTTGGATGTCGTTCCATACTTAGAATAAAATTAATCTATGCTTCTTAAAAACCTTTAAAAATAAGTTTAAAGTTGGTTAGTTATAAACTTTAAACTATAAATTCAAAACTAATAAAGATTTCACAAAAAATTCAAAAAAAAAATTAAAATTAGTAAAAATATATCAGGTTCAAATTCGGTTCTTGATTCGGTACCGGTTTGGATTTAGATTCAGTTTTCCGGATACATTGATTTAGGATCCATTTCTGATATTTTATCGGGTTCACTTCCTCTAATTCGGTATTTTGGTTTTATTTTTATTTAAGACTTATTCATGTTTTTTTATTTTTCGGATATGGTTCGGATTGGTATAAATCAAGGTTGGTTCATGTATGTTTTATATAAAAATACGAAGAATTTTTTTTTTAAATAATAGAAAAAAATTTAAAAGCTAAAATTTGGTTTTTGATTAAGTTATGTTCGGGTTCGGTTTTCGAGTACATAGATTTTGGACCTATTTGGGTATTTTGTCGGGTTTGGTTTCTCTAATTTAGATCGATTTTGGTTCGGGTTTCAGGTACATAGATTTAGGACCCATTTGGGTATTTTGTCAAGTTCGGTTCATGTAATTCGGATTGATTTTGGTTTAGATTTTGGGTCTCTAAAACAACATCTCAAAAATAATATTCTAAAATATAAACACAGGTCTAATAACTTAAATGAAAATGATTTGAAAAAACAATCAAAATAATCAAATCATGCGTTATAACACGGGTATAATTCTAATATAAATATTAATTATAGCATAATTTAGTTGTATGATTGATAGGTTTTGTATACTCGTAAGCTTTGTTAAAATCGGGTTCTTATTAGCTAGAATTAAGTAAGTTTATGATCTAAGGACATTTTTCCCAATTTTGGGTCAAATGTTTAGTCATCTAATAAAAATAAATTTTAAAGTTATATAGCAAGATTTGACATTTGAGTAAATTATAAATTATGTATGATCGAATTATTTTTAAGACTTAGAGGTTACTTGAATGATTTGGTTTTGTTTACATGAGTAAACATCTTACGGAAGTTGCACAATCTTATGGAATAGATATCACGGTAGCTTGTTGTGGGGACATGTTGTTTTTACGACATCACGAGCCACGCAACGTTTCTTCATGTTCTTGTTGGAATATGGACCTACGGACCTCTGGTGACGCGAATTGAAGATGAAGGAACAAATTGCAAAATCTGAAACAAGTGGGTAAAATTTGAAATTAAGGTAAAATGATGGAGAAATATTATGAACTAGGATGGTACCCACGCTTGAAGCGCGGGTCATATTTTGTCTTTAAATTTAAACAAAAATGATTACAATTTTATGGGTTGTATGAATTAGTATATATAAAATTTATTTGTCGATTAGCATATATAACCGAGATGATCTCGTTTTATTATATCTATATGTATTTTGGACAGTAAACAATTTTGACTATTTTCTTTGTAAGTATTTTAGTAACTTATTTTTACTAACATATATTAAATGTGACAAATTGAGCTGATCATTAACAGTAATTAAGTTAAATTTTTTTTTTCTCCTAGATCCATATTCGTTCTCCATTTTCTTTCCATCAAAACCCCTTTCAATAATGCCTCCATTTTACTACTCAATGTTATCTGCAACAAAAAAAAAATCAAAATCAAGATCATGCAAAACAGAACTCATCTATTTTACCATGAATTGTGTCACTCACATTGTCGTTATTGTTCCTAAGAAGGCTTTGATCATAATGGACTACGAAGCTAGTTTCTGAATCCCTTTGACACAAACCTCTTCAGAAACTTCTTTACCAAATCTCTCCGGCTCTCTTTTTAAAACAGAAACTTGCCAAATGTTTCTGGTCAAAGTAAGAATATATAAGAAGCATATCAGTTTACGTAAAAGAAAATGGCACTGTTGATAATTGAAATTACAACAAAACATTTTACATGTAGGTGAAAAAGTCATAGACATTCACGTCGACCCATAAAAAGGAAAGATGAAGCTTCAAGTCCGAGTCTTAGAAGCTAGGAATCTTCCTGCTATGGGTCTCAATGGGTATAGCGATCCGTACGTTAGATTGCAGTTTGGAAAACAGAGGTCATAGACCAAAGTTATAGTGAAGAAGAACTTGAATCCCAAATGGCTTGATAATTTTTGTTTCGATCAATGCATATAACTACAAACACTGAATCAGCCAACAGTTCATTGTTGGTAGAAATATGGTTCTTCTTCAGATCCAAAAACTGAAAGACATCAGCATGCTATGGCTCCAAGTAGACAGCAAAGGCTCCTTCACCAACTGCAAAATAAACATCAGATATACTGAAGACCATATACTTCATAAATGATTATGTTAAAAGTATTGAAGCTTAGATTTACCCTTCATAAATGATTGTACATGTCCTTATCCCTATAAAATACCACACAATCCATCGAAATCAACTCACATGAAACTTAAACTCTAAGAAAGAGTCTCAGAAAATGAGTCTTGGTGTCTTGTGGAGAATTGAGAGCGCAATCCTAGCAGCGAGCTAAAATATAAAGCACAGAAAGCATGTAAATAATACAGATCATGTTATCAAATTTTGCATATAAAACTTTAGACTAATCTTGAGCAATGCAATAATTAAATCCAACATCACAATTCAATTCAGTGAAACAAAGCTAATAGAAGAGAAGAAGAGACAATCACTATCCACTCGAATCTAACCATAAATAAGTTCCAGTATGTACAACCAGAAAATGAAAAATGTTTACGATGATTTCTTTTCAAAATATCAGCAAAGTTAAAGACATATCCACTCAAAAAACTCATCATGGTGTAAATCAATACAACTACATTGAAGTTACTATTCTTTCAGTGAAGTGGACTATTCAATATTCCTCAACATGTAAATTTTGCATTTTCATCAGTCATGAACACAAATCAAATAATAGAATGAAGACAACCAAATATCTATAAGTTCCACCATAAACACTAAAAAACTGATGCTTTAACGACCCAAAAGACATAGTGAAATGGATTGAAGTAAAATTCAGCAAAAAAAGATGATCGAAACTTAGTTCTCAAATGTTAATATTCAATTAAATACATCAACAACTAAACATTTGGATCAAAAGATAGCAAAACAAAAACAGATACATCTAGATTCGGGATGAACAATTAAGATCTAGAGATAAATATCGGTCAAAGATCAACATACTCTTCAACAAATAAATAAGCTAACCATAATCAAAAAACAACCAAAATTAAGGAAAAAGAAGAAAAACTGAGATTCAATTACTTCTCGTGCTCAGCGAATACATAAAACTGTGATCGGAGACCACCAGAGCAGTTAGGCGATTGAGTGACCGAAAAAGAAGGTACTGAAAGAGATGAAGAATATGTCATACCTCCCTCCGTCGCCGCCACCAACTCCACCACCACCGAGTGACGTCATCATCTCGAAGGCATTCACGAAGAATCAGAGAAAATCCTTCAAAGATTTGGAAGATGAAGAGGCGAAGACAAAAATTTAAAATGCAATTTCTCAGAGAAGGAACTTACACGTAAAACATTTTGAGGTAATGCAATTTCTCAGCTTTTGAAATGGCATCTTCTCTGCATAAAATCGATTAAATCGCTCCTCTCTCTGTTGCCATTGTTTGATGAAATGTATGTAACAAATTTGTCATAAACACAATATATAGGTGAAGAAGACAAATGAAAAGAGATCGATTTGGAAGTTTTCGCTACTGTCAAAACTTCTTTTTCGATAATCTTCCATATAAAAAAAACAAATTACAAAACATCATTCATCGCAATTTAGAATCAAAAGGTGAAATTTGCAAGATGTTACCTCTTGAATAGGATTCGCCATTGTTGTTGTCGTGTGTGTTTTTGTTACCTTGTAAGGCTTCATGGAATTGAAAAGAATTTATGAAGAAGAAATAGAGAGACTACTAATCGTGGGTTAGAAAGTGTAGGGAAAAGCGGAAAGTGGGCTGAGAAGTGGACGAGCAGTTGCTCAGTTCTATATTTTTTTTCTATAAAATCAAAACTAAAATGGTAAAGGTAAAATTTGTTACCTTTATCCACAGTAAACAGATTAAAATCATGGTTAAAAATAGGTTTTTAAATCTTTTAGTGCAAAGTGTATTTCTACTTATTAATAAGGAAGGATACTTAAAACTATAAAGGAGCAATTATAAAGTTTGACTAGTTGGCTACTTCTGGGAAATTGGATTTTAAGGTTTTTGATTTTCTCTCGAGCAATCAGTGTTCATTCGCATCGCCTGTGCCAACGTTCTTCGAAGAATTTTAAGTTGATCGGTCCCTAATTTGATGAACAAGGGGTTTTCTCAGTAACCCTAATTTGTTTTCTTCGTTGACGAAAGGCATCTGTTGCTAGTCGTCAAAGGTCAGTGCGTGATTCTGAGTTTCTAGAGTTTTCTGTTTCCCTTTTCCCGGAATTGAGATTAGATTTTCGCTCCTTCTTAGTTTTGAGACTCCTTTGCGTTTGCTTGATGATAAGGTGTCTTTGGAGTTTTTAGATTTTGATTTCTGTGAGCAGTTTTCAACGACTTTAATCAGAAACGTTAGGGATTGAGAAAATGTCAGGAAGACATCGTGGACCTCCTCCTCCTTCGATGAAAGGTGGATCTTACAGTGGCTTACAAGCTCCGGTTCACCAACCACCTTTCGTTAGAGGAGGACCAGTGCCTCCTCATCCTTCTATGATAGATGATAATAGAGAGACACAATTCAGAGTTGATGCAAGAGGTCTTCCTCCACAATTTTCAATTATGGAGGATCGTCTCGCTGCTCAAAACCAAGATGTGCATGGTTTACTCGCTGATAACCAGAGGCTTGCTGCAACTCATGTCGCGCTTAAACAGGAGGTAGAAGTTGCTCAGCATGAGTTGCAAAGAATGATGCATTACATTGATACCTCGAGAGCTGAGGAAGAAATCATGACGAGGGAGATGTATGATAAATCTATGCGATCTGAAATGGAACTGCGTGAAGTTGATGCTATGCGAGCTGAGCTTCAAAAGGTTCGTTCCGATATTAAAGAGTTTACTTCGGCTAGGCAAGAACTTACAAGCCAGGTTCATTTGATGACTCAAGATTTGGCTAGAGTTACTGCCGAGTTACAGGAGATACCAACACTAACTTTAGAAATTGACAACACAAAGAAAGAGCTGCAACGTGCAAGGTTTTAACCAGTCTCTTTGTGGTTGTTCTTCTTGATATCAATGTGTAATTTAATCTGTGATTTCTGGTTTGTAGAGCGGCTATTGATTATGAGAAGAAAGGGTACGCTGAAAATTACGAGCATGGTAAAATGATGGAGCAAAAATTAGTTGCAATGGCTCGAGAACTGGAGAAACTTCGAGCAGAGATTGCTAACTCAGAAAAAAGAGCTCATGCATCTCGTCCTGTTGGGAATCCTGGTATGTGAATGTATAATTCTATACCTTTAAAATCAGTAATCACAATGCTTATTTTATGCACAAGTTGAAAAGAAAGATCTCTACAATTGAATGCACATACCTATGTTACTAAAAAAAATGTTTGTGGTCAGGTGGAGTTGGTTATGGTGGTGGCTATGGAAATCCTGAGGCTGGCTATCCTGTGAATCCTTATCAACCCAACTATGCCATGAATCCAGTAAGTTATAATTTTTAACTTGATCGCTTCTTTTTTTGAGCTTTTACCTAGAAGAGCATTGCGTGTTGTATAGTAAACTAGATAATATGTCTGCAGTTCTGCACTTACCTCAGTTTCACACTTAGAATGGACTTTAAATCTTAGATATAATCATATGAAACGAACTACAGTAGCTAGTAGAACATGATAAGGTTCGAATTAGTCAATCTGGTGCAAAACAGAACTGGCTCCACTAATTTACTAGACCAATCTCGAGTCGACAAAGAGCTGTGGTCGATGATAATTGTGACAGGATATGTAACTAAATGACTAATCATCTTCACATATCTGCCGTTTTTGTAGTTTTAGGTGCATACATGTATTACACATCTAAACTAACGTGGTTATATGATGACAACGCTGGTTCAGGCACATGCAGGCGTTGCTGGCTATTATCCTCCTCCTTATGGACCGCCTGCTGTGTGGGCTGGTGGCTACGATCAGCAGCAACAGCAGCAGCCACCACAAGGACAAGGACATTGATGAAAAAAGACCAAACTTAAAGTCAAAGTCGTGCATTTCTCCGGCAACTCATGAATTTTAAAGCAGCCTCCCTTTTGTAACTGTGCTCTGATTCTTGATGAAATATGCCTATCGCGATTGTGTACAGGTCGAACATATTAGTGTTGTTCATTAAAGAAAATGAGAAAGCCCACAGTTATAAAAAAGAATAAGTCCATATATCTTTTAACAGGCCGAATTGAGGCCCTTAAATATTATCTGCCCCGCTCATATAACAATTGGCGGGTAAATTCTAAATTTTGTTTCGGATTGATATAAACAAACAAAAAAGGAGGAAGAAATTAATGAAAATTTCAAAAACAAAACAAATTTTAGAAATTTGGCGCACATTGGCGGGTAAGTATCAGTTTTCGTTTGGCTTTATAATTTCTGAGAGATCTATGACTATTCACACAAACCCAAAGATCTCAAACTAAAAGCCATGGATGCTCAGTATCAAGATTTGCCTCCTCTCAAAAGATTACGATTGATGCAGCGAGATCTTGAAGCTGCGCAACAGCAGCAGCAGCAGCTACCGAGCCAACCGGAGGTGAAGTCTTTGCAGTTGCCGGCGAAGAAGAGGAAGCAGATTCGTTTTGATAACGATGATAATGGCGAGAACTCTAATCCCACCCATCTTTCCCTACCGGCAAAGAAAAGGATTTCGGCGATTGATCCTGATCTGCTCTCCGGTAATCCCTTTTCTCCTATCGATCTGAATATTGAGTATAAGCCTTATGTTGAAGAGAATTCAATTGAGAAAAATCTGAATGTAATGGCTGAGTCGAGTCAAGTAGTTGTAGACGATGATAAAGAGAATATTGATCCTCTGGGGAAAGAAAAGTTTTTGTTTGTATCTGATAAAGAAGTAGAGAAAGAAGAAGTAGAAGAAGAAGATGGGATTATGTGTGCTGTATGTCAAAGCACAGATGGTGAGCCATCAAATCCAATCGTGTTCTGTGATGGTTGTGACTTGATGGTTCATGCTTCTTGTTATGGTAACCCTCTTGTTGAGGCTATACCAGAAGGAGACTGGTTTTGCACACAGTGTATTGCATCAAGAACATTGAAGAATCCAGAAAAACACTTTTCTTGCTGCTTGTGTACAACCAAAGGTGGAGCGATGAAACCAACAAAGGATGGTTTATGGGCTCACATCACTTGCTCGTTGTTTGTGCCAGAAGTCTACTTTGAGGATCCTGAAGGAAGGGAAGGGATTTGTTGCAGCGAGATACCAGATAAGAGATGGAAAGATAGGTGTTATTTGTGCAAAATTAGACAAGGGTGTGTTATCGAGTGTTCAGAGATGAAATGTCAGTTGGCTTTTCATGTTACTTGCGGTTTAAAGGAAGATCTTTGCATTGAGTATCGCCCAGGTAAGAAGACTGGTGGCATTGTTATTGGTTTCTGCAATGACCACACCAAACTGTGGGAAAGGGTAAGACTTATATCTAAATTTCTTTAGTATGCTTTTGCTATGTTTAGTGGTGTAACTTTGATGAAAACTTATGTTTGTCAGCAACAGGAAAGTGGAAAGTACAAGATTGTTGCCAGAGATGAAGATAAAAAGTAGGAGAAAGCTCGAGGGTCATGATCATACTTTTACTTGCAACTCTGAAGTTTCATTCATATGAATTTTGATTGTTTACCTTCTCTTGTTTCATTGCTATCTGTTCAGTGAGTAGCATATTTTCTGAAAGCTATCTTATGTTCAATCTTTTGTCATTCCATTTATAAATGTAACTTGAGTTCTTTACTGTTGATTAATGATGTCAAGTTCATGTTTTTTTCTCAATGCTATATGATTATGAACAATGTTTAAGTTAATTAAGTTGTACCATCCTTGCTGTACTTTGAAGTGTTCAATCTGCAACCTTTAATGGTAGTTGGAGATGATTATCAAGCCTTGGAGTTATATCTCTTATGGGTTATTTTGTCATAACTATCATAACAAGTCGATTCCTCTCGGCAGATAACTCAGGAATGTGAATCATGTTCTGCTCTTCATAGTTGAGTGATATTGCTGTCCAAATCATGTGAGACACATCACACATGGCATTAGACCCAAGCTCTTGGAGAGCAAGTAGTTCAAAGATGATAGCCTGTTTCTTTTGGTAACTTTTTTTGACCCAACAAAAACTGCGTTTCTTCTGTTGTTGAAAACAGAGATATAGAAAATTTCCCACCATCACAATTCCAACAATGAACCAATCAGATTATCTTTGCTAACCCAAGTTCATTCAATCTTTGATAAAGAGCTCTGAAATCACAAAACCGTAGATGTTTCATTACAGGGATCCAGAAACTTGGAATCTTAACTTTTTCCCCATATTTACATCCAAAAACTTCACTTCTAATCAGAGTCGTAGTCGAGCGATGTGGGACTTTTAACATTGTTAATAACTTAATATCTTGATTAGGCCCATTTATTAAAAGGCCTTACCTTTCATTATTCACCCTATAGGCCCATATATACTGTAATAAATAAATCAGAGCTTTCTCCTAATTTTCAAATATAATCCCCGACAAAAGTATGATCGTCTTTGTTTGTCTGGATCGAGATTCCAATTATGTTTGTAGAAAATCTGCGGTTAATCCCACGAAATCTAGAATTCTTCGCCACTGCAAAGTCTTCTGCTTTAGCTTCTTTATATTCGACAGTTTCTGGGCTAATTGAAGTAGAGCAGTCGAAGAGATACGAGTACCACAATGTTGCTACATGTATCGCCGCATTGCAACGGTGTGCGCAGCAGAACGACGCCGTTTCCGGCGAACAGATACACGGTTTCATGGTTAGAAAAGGTTTCCTCAACGATTCGCCTCGCGCCGTCACGAGCCTTGTCAACATGTACGCTAAGTGTTGTCTTATGCAGCGTGCGGTGTCGGTCTTTGGGGGATCCGAACGCGATGTGTTTGGTTATAACGCTATTATTTCTGGTTTTGTGGTGAATGGGTGTCCTTTGGATGCCATGGAGATGTATAAAGAAATGAGAGCTAAGGGAATTTTTCCTGATAAGTATACATTTCCTAGTTTGCTTAAAGGAAGCAACTGTATGGAGATTTTTGATGTTAAAAAGGTTCATGGGTTGTCGTTTAAACTTGGGTTTGATTCCGACTGTTATGTGGGGAGTGCCTTGGTTGCTTCCTACTCGAAGTTCATGCTAGCGGAGGATGCTCAGACGGTGTTCGATGAATTGCCTGACAGAAGTGACAGTGCCCTTTGGAATGCTTTGGTTAATGGGTATTCACAGGTTTTTAGATTTGAGGATGCTATAATAGTTTTCAGTAAAATGCGTAAAGAAGGTGTAAGCATGAGCAGTTATACCATCACAAGCGTCGTATCTGCATTTACTGTGTCAGGAGATCTTGACACAGGTAGATTAATCCATGGCCTTGCGATGAAAATGGGATCTAATTCGGATGTTGTTGTGTCTAATGCCTTGATTGATCTGTATGGAAAGAGTAAATGGCTAGAAGAGGCAATCAATATATTCGAAGCAATGGATGAGAGAGACATCTTTACATGGAACTCCATTTTATGTGTTCATGACTACTGTGGTGATCATGATGGAACCTTAGCTCTTTTCGAAAGGATGCTTTTTTCTGGAATCCGACCGGATCTTGTTACATTGACAACCGTTCTACCCACTTGTGGTCGTCTAGCTGCATTAAAGCAGGGCAAAGAGATTCATGGCTACATGATCATCAATGGACTTCTAAACCACAAGCCCAATGATGAATTCATATACAACTCGTTGATGGATATGTACGTGAAATGTGGAGACTTGAGGGATGCCCAGATGATTTTCGACTCGATGAGGAATAAAGACTCAGCTTCTTGGAATATCATGATCAATGGTTATGGGGTGCAGAGCTGTGGTGAGTTAGCTTTGGATGTGTTTTCACGTATGTGCAAAACCAGTATCAAACCCGATGAAATCACATTTGTTGGGTTGCTTCAAGCATGTAGCCACTCAGGCTTTGTGAGTGAAGGGAGAAGATTTCTGGAACAGATGGAGACAGTATATAACATTGTTCCTACAAGTGATCACTACGGTTGTGTAATAGACATGCTTGGCCGTGCAGGCAAGCTAGAGGAAGCATATGAGTTAGCAATATCAATGCCCGTTTGCGACAATCCTGTAGTCTGGAGATCAATATTGTCATCTTGTCGTCTCCACAGGAACCCAGATCTCGCACTGGTGGCAGGAAAGCGGCTATATGAGCTCGACTCAGAGCATTGCGGCGGTTATGTATTGATGTCTAATGTTTATGTCGAAGCTGGGAAGTACGAGGAAGTGTTGGATGTTAGAGACAGAATGAGACAGAAGAACCTGAAGAAGACATCAGGTTGCAGCTGGATCGAGCTCAAGAACGGTGTTCACACGTTCTTTACCGGCGATCAGACCCACCCAAAATTTAAATATATCCATGCTTGGTTAAGCCTATTGACTTCTCATATGCATAGTCAAGTGTATTTGAATTTGATGCTTGATGACTAATTTGGGTAGACATCAGATTTGATATTGTTTTTATGACCATTGAGCACCCATTTACTATCTATGGCGTGCGAGAGAATAGTTTACGCACTAGAATAGTTTTCCACATCTTAAGAATTGTAAATATTTTGCCTTTGCTCTACCACAATTTTGAATAAGATTGATTTACATTTTTCTTTTACTCCGCCTTTTTGTGGCAGTAAGGAACAATGGTTGTGTAATTCTATCTAGTTTTTCTACATTTGGAAGCTAAGAAAGTACACAACGAGAGATAAAAATTTGTTAAACCCGAACTCTCTCTGACACTATTATCGAGACCAAGTCCCCATCTACCTCCTCCGACGCCGGTGACACCAGAACCACCGGATCTCGTCGGCGTCGGGCCACCTTTACTTTCGATGCTTGCTGTCTTCCTCCTTGTTTCCCCTGTGTTTCATTTCTCCAATGTGTCTCCCCTGAGTTGAGGACTCTGTCTCTACCTCTGCCTTTGGAGAGCTTGGTCGGCGAGGACAAAGATCGAAGTGATGTCTTTCGAGGACGAAGCCACCTTCAACGCCTCCACCTCTAACTCTCTTCGGTGGACTTGAGCTTGCCTCTTCTCCCCCTCTCTATTATGCTCCGCTACTCATCTCTTCCGCTGGGAGTTAAGCTTGGTGCTGAACTACGGAGCTCTAGTTTCAGAGGACGAAATTATCCTCCGTGCCCCCACCGTCGACATTTCCCGTCGGAGATAAGTAATATGTATCTTCTTTCACCAGTGTTTCCCTGTTGGCTCCACCGCTATTGTTCTCTGTAACTCGAATTCTTCCAGAAGCTTATGCATTTCGAGATCACTTTTATCACAATCCACCGCTTACTGCGACCTCTCTATCGGAGGCTCAACCTCTAGCCAGAGGCCGGAATCTGGTCAGAGACATCGCTCCACCATCCACCAAAAGACCAACTACTCCCGCATCCTTTACACATTGTCGAGCTTCTCGACGATCTGAGCCAAAGGTTGGATATCATGACGGACGATTGTGTCATCTTCTCCGGCAACCTATCCGGTGGTCGGAAGTTCAAAAGGTGACCGCCGATGACGTCAATCCCCTTGGCGGCGCATCTCCTTCTTCTCAAAGAAGCAAAGAGACTAGGGTTTCAGTTGGATTCCATGGACCTGTTATTGGACCAGGATTATGGGCTTTAAGCTTAATTAAACTTTCAATTAGATTATGTCTTTTAAACCCAATAGGTTTTGCTTATGAGGACAAGTGGATCATGTTGGGCCTAGGACAAATTGTATTTGAATGTTATAGGATTATTAGATCTGGTAGTCTAAGTTCTCCTAGACGGAATTTAGACCATATTATTTCTTTCCGATGGGATAAAACTTCGTCTAGAACCTCCGGGATGGAGATATTCAAAAGCTCTATGGCAATAAGAGCTTATTTGGTAGTTCAACTGCTCTACGTGGCGACAGAACTAGGATTAGTTTTCGACTTTCAGTTTCGAGACTCTTTATCCACCCTATATCCAAGACTTCCAGAGCGTCAGAGTCTCCTCCGCCTGGTTTTATTTGTTATATGCTTTAGTTATCGTATCGTCTTTGATGTTTTTCTATGATTGCGAATTGGAATTGTAATTCTGATTTATAATTAATAGAAGTTATTTGAAAAAAAAAAAAAAAGGAACAATGGTTGTCAACTGATCTTGGAAGACCAAAATCTTAAATCTTTTCCAATAGAGCAGTTTCTGGGAGCACATTTGGATTTTGCTGACACGCTTGGTGGGATTAACACTGAACCATTTTTATTACAATCTCAAATGTGTTCAAACCAGGCTTGATTGAATTATACTTGCATTACATAACGATTAACGAGAAGTTTTTGGCAGTAGCCAACTGCGCCAATATGCTAAACTCTAAGGCATTCCATACCCAACTGTGCCAATGTTTCGGTGTGCAGCTACTGCAACTGCCGCTCCAGCAGGACCATACTGGGATTGTGCGTGCAACAGCTTAGCATCAATACCCACCTTGTGATGTGAATGGACATAAGGGTTTGGGTTCAGCTCAGCTGGCTTGGTGGAGTTGCATTGGGTGGGGACAAACTGCGGTTTTGGCTGAGAGGCTGTATCTCTGCCCTTCTCTTGATTCATGGCGTTAGGATGGAAGAAACAATTAGGAGATATGGTCTGTGGAGGGAGTACTGTGCTTCTATAATATGACGTACTCGCACCATAGGACGACTCTATGTGATTCCTATTATTTTCATAAGTTATAGATAATTCCACAGCACGACCTGGTCTACCTGTTAAGAAAGGCGACTGACTTTGAGTACAATATTTTGTATATCTATTTGTGGTATATATTGTGATGGGAGATTGCTACAATATTTCAGCCTCATAGTCCATAGAAAAAGTCAATACTTTCATAGATTATGGTTTGGGAATCACCTGACGGTACTCTTGGTGGAGGCCCTACAGGTTTAGTTGAATATGCTGAAGTTGATGGAACTACTCCACTTCTTGAGGGCTCGAAAGAAACACGTCGACTGTCTGATGTGTTTAAGATGGGTTGAGCGTTGGAATTTATTGCACTGGAGTGAACTGAAGTTCTACAAAGATGAAGAGGTAGAGATTAATCAAAAGTGCCATTCTCAATCAAAAGAGATGCATATTATATTCTGCGCAGTTGCTACATCTGGATGAGAAAACACACCGTGGAAGTGAAGCATGCTTCCTCTCGGGAGGTATCACTGGCCCACTTTTGCCGCTATTTTCCTCCAGATACGCAAATTGTTTCCTCAAATGACCAATGGCACTGCAATGTAAAATTCAATCGATCAGAGAAAGTAAATAAAGAGAGTATGAAATGTCTCACATTTATTTTGCTATAAAGAGAGACATGACTATGATACAAAAGAGGAGAAAGCAACAACCTAGGATATAGAAAATTTGAGCCTTCAGATCCGTTTGTATAATCCTTAAGCAGCTGCGGATGGTATTCTAGTATTTCCCTGTAAATTAGTTCTCTAATGTCATCCTTTGTCAACTTTCGTCTTTCAAACTCGAATTCCATCTTCGAGATTGGCTGACAAGAAGGTTCTCTTTCAACTTTAGCAAGGCCCTTAAAGTAAGGATCAGCCAGCGCCTGAAAAAAATCATCTTAGTATTAACATTATCATGTACGAAGCTGAAAAATGAACGCCTTCTGCACTAGAAGTTGAATAAAATAAAATAATCTAGTAAAAAATGACAGAACATGCACCTCTGCAGCAGTCGGCCTATCCTTTGGATCAAAAGCCAGCAATCTTTGCAAAAGCCGCAATGCTAAGGGATCTGCGTTAGGAAACTTTTGCGAAAAGGGAACAAGATTTTTCTTCCTCATTTGGCCCAAATATTTTCTAGCCTTTTCATTTCGGACCTGTATCAGAGACATAATTAGTTATGCATGTCTTCTCCCACCAAAGAATAAAGGAAACTTGGTAATGTGAAGGCAAAATGAACATACTCCGGCAATAGTCTCTGATTTTGGTGTGCCAAGAAGATCCGTAATCAAGTCTAACTGATGGACGACACTTTTTCCAGGAAACAAAGGCTTCCCGGTTAATACCTCAGCAAAGATGCAGCCAATGCTCCAAATGTCAATAGCTGGAGTATACTGCAAAAAATAAACACTGCATATCAGAATATTGAGCATATAATTCTGAAAAAGTATACAGCTACTCTTGTAAGCTGTCTAGGCTACCTATAATATTTACAACCACATTGAAGAAAGGAAAAAGGAAACAACATGTACCTTAGAACAGAATGATCCACAGAGCTCAGGTGCCCTGTACCATCTCGTGGCAACATAATCCTGGAACATAGAAAACAAAGAGAAAGAAATTCAAAAACACTGGAGGGATAACCAAAAGTGAATCAACAATTAACAGCAAAAGGTATAGACAAGGGTGCAGACCGTCCAAAAGACTGTTGTCGGTGTATCATTAAAGGACACTCTTGCTAGTCCAAAATCGCAAACTTTCAACTTGCAGTTTGCATTTGCCAATATGTTCTTCGGTTTAAGATCACGATGGTAAACATTAGCTGCAGCCAGACAGAATCCAGTTAACTACAATGTTTACGAATTATGACCAAATTTGAGAGGGAAACAAGACAAAATTTCACCTGTATGCATGTACTTCAGAGCACGAAGCATCTGATAAAGAAAAAACTGGTGGTGCTCAGGAGTCAAATCATCATTAGCTTTGATGACTTGGTGAAGATCTGATTCCATAAGCTCAAACACCACAAATATATCTTTGAACTCCCTCTTCGAAGGTGGTAACATAATGCTTTTGATTTCAACTATATCTGGATGCCTCAGGAGCCGGAGAAGCTTGACCTCACGAAGGATCCGGAGAGCATCAGACACATGTTCAAAGACATCGTTAATCTTCTTTATCGCTACTTTCTCTCCTGTATGTGTATCAACAGCTGCACAAACAACTCCGTAGCTTCCTTTCCCAATGACTTCAAGAATGCGATAGCGGTTAGCATCACCATACTCAGTGAAAAACTCCAATTCTTTCATGTTCTGTTGGGTTAGCATAAATTAGAGCATTAGCACCAAAATCCAGCAAAGAAAGTAGGAAAACATTAATTCAGAAGATACTCAGATTCAACAAAGATAACCAACCTTCTTCTCCTGACCTTGCTGCATCCTCTTCAAAGAAAATAAAACTCAAATTTCTTCCCAGATTAGTCGACAAACACCAAGGGCCAGAATTAAGATAAACGCAGACTGAATTTTTCTCAGCAACCAATTACACGAGTAGATAGATCAAATCTTCAGACTAAATGAACATACCGTTCAACAACCCTATCCTCTTCCTCTTAATCAAATATCAAAACTCGACAACTTAAAACCCCTCAATGATCTCGGTAGAGATCGCAATAAAAAAAGAGTGATCAAAGAAAATGGCAATTCTTCAGATCATAAATCCAAAATTAAAACATCCCAGACACCAAAACCCGATCGAATTTCTAGAAACCCTAGATTCTCTCACAAGAACTCCAAAACCAAACCAACTCTACAGCGTCCGTGAACAGATAAACCTGCGCAACAGGGCTAGAGAGAGAGAAGGAGAAATGAGAAAATCTAGAGATCCAGCGATCGGAGGAAATGACGATAGATTAAAAATGAAGATCACAAATGCTTATATATACCGATTTTCTTTTTGGATTATTTTCTGTGAAATCTAATTTTGTTGTTTCCTCAAAAACAAAAATTATTTCCTAAAAATAGCAATTTTCGTGGTACTTAATGGGTACGGGGACAGGTCACGAGGTACGACATGGCAGTATCGTAATTTACAGTAACTCTGAGCCTTAGTTCAGTGGTTAGGTCCACTGTCGGTGATCTTTTTGAAACTGACCCGTTGTGAGACAACTACCGCACGGACCGCTTTATTATTTAAATATCTCTCTCTTTTAAAATCAATATATGATAAGAAATAATGGTCCAAAATACCTCATTCAGTTTTGAAATCGTATGAAACGCCATAATATTTTTTTCTTTTCGTTTATACCACTTTCAATAAAATTTATAGCATATTAGATAACTATTTTACCCCTACCTTAATGAAGTCAATGATTTAATTTCAGAAATCTTAATGTGAAATATACATCACATGAATTCAATTGTATGTAAATTCGTTAAATAAAATTAAAATAACATTTCATAGATATGGACTTGAATCCAATTATACCTGAGTTCATAAACATTGACATATACATAAATTTATTAAATAAATTTAAAACAACATTTCATAGACATAAGCATGAGATTTTTCACTCTCTAGTTTTTCTCTCTCAGGAATTCGATACACCTCTCGAAACTCAATACTCTAATTATTCTTGGCCGCACCTCCTCCGAACATTCCCTCACCAACAACATCCTCACATCGCATCTACACATCGAGGAAGCTCAATATCATTGCATTCCAACCTCTTAACAACTGGATCGACTTATAATGAGAAGACTAATTAACAGCTTGTCAGAGAGTAAACGAAGATCTATTTCAGGGAGTGGACGCGGGCCAATGGAGGAGCAAAAGCCCTCTATTGAAACGCCCCGAAGACACACCCAAAATTCGTGGTAACCCTAGAATAGAATCCCAGCTTGTGGAGAATCTACGATCGATTGCAATTGAGGACGATACACCGATCGATCTTTCGACTTCTGGCATGTACAATTCTGTCTCTGATAACCATCACACACTCATAAGTAAGATTCTTAACCCGGAATCACAGAACATGGTTAGGTTAATGATGGGTATACCTGGGATTTGGAGGCTTCAAAATAGGATTAGAGGAACAGTTTTAAGTAGAGACATTTTCTAATTCCGATTCCAATCGGAAGAAGATTTAAATGATATACTCAAGTTCCACTACTGGAATTTTGAGGATTAGGGAATTGTGGGCACCAAAATGGACCCGAATTTCACCCCTGACAAACTCAATAGGTCCCTATGTCGATTCACTTATTGGAAATTCTGATACAGCACTTCACGGTTGACACTTTCAACGCAGTAACCAACTCGATAGGAGAGGTTATGGAGATAGATTATGACCCGGAAAAACCCACCTACACTCCTTTATTCGAGTGAAGATCCTTTTCGACACCAATCACCCCGTACGAAGGAACATAACTTTTAGATTACCTACTAGTGAGATGATCACAATTAAAGTCTCTTTTGAAAGAGTCCAAAAACTTTGCAACCACTGCCATATGCTTACCCATAACGAAGCTAAGTGTCCAATACAAAGGATAAATGCTGATTCAACGGAGGAAATTTCGAACATAAATGAGGATAGCAAAGCTGGCAATCACAATGGGGAGGAAACGTAACCCAAAATGTATGAGCATGGAACATTCTCAACCAGATACATACATGATAAGCGGCCCATTGAGATAGAGTTGAGTGGTGACACGATAGGAACAACGGACCAACATACTTCTGGGGAACCAGTACAAGAAGAAATGGAAGCACTTTGCGATAATAATGCTAATAACACTGCACACAGTGGACTAAAGAGGTGGATTGGAATGAGTAACACTGCACATATAACTACTCAAACTGTGACCGCACCACTCCTGAGACATCCAAAAACTATAGACGAATTAGTACCGAATGGGGAGTCCAAGATAGAACGGAGGAAGTTTAAGACATATAAGAAACAAAAAACTAGATTGATCATTAACGACATCACGACATATGATAACACTGAGACGCAAACTGGTATGGTGACTTTCGAGAAGTCACCCGGTGATCAATGAGCATTATGAGTTGAAACTGTCAGGGAGTGGGGAGCTTCTGACAGTTCGACATCTTAAGGAAATAAGAAAATTATTATTTGCAGATATTTTGTTCCTCATATAGACGAAAAATGACAAGAGTTTACTAGAAAATATTAGGAAATGGACTGGTTATGATCACTTATATACGATTGAGCCGAGAGGTCTGAGTGGAGGATTGGCTTTACTCTGGAAAAACCACTTAAAGATGAAGGTAACACATGCTTGTGGCAACTTTATACTCTACTTTATATGTAGGAGATGTTTTGGTGAAGGCCACGTTTATCTATGGGCACCCCGTGACTCATCTAAGACCAGAAGTATGGGACAACATTCAGAGTATTGGGGCTGGAACATCTCATCATTGGTTTCTTATTGGTGACTTCAACAAATTATATTGTAACAGGGACAAAATAGATGGATCCTTAAGACCAGATATTTCATTTAGTAGATTTAGATTATTCCTCCGCAACTACAGCTTGCGTGAAATCCCAAGCACCGGACCACATTTTTCTTGGATGGGCAACAGGAACGGACAATGGATCCAATGCAGACTAGACCATAGCTATGGAAATATGGAATGGTTTCACAATTTCCCAAGGACTCGTACAGAATACCTGCCAATAATGGGTTCGGATCATAGGCCATTACTCACTACTATAATGAATGAAACCAAGGAATACCATAAATGTTTCTGCTTTGACAAAGGGTGGATCAAACGAAGAGGCTTTGAGGACATGATCAAATAGAGCTGGACCAGAGCAGCCTCTAACCCCCTCCTTACAACTTTAGATTGCATTGCTGAATGCAGAACTGAAATTTCCATATGGAAAAAAAGTGACAACAAACTCAAGCATTCACATAGAGAACATCATAACCAAACTAGATAATGAAATGGTTAAACTTCACCCGAAGATAAATAGCATCAACCAACTCAAAGAGGAGTTGTTAATCTATTATACAGAAGAGGAAAAATACTAGAAGGAAAAAAGTAAACTGAGATGGCTCAAGGAGGGCGACTAAAATACCAGTTTTTTCCATAATTATGTGAATCATAAGAGAACCAAAAATTGGTTGTTATGTCTTAAAGATTCTTTAGGGAATCTATATTTTGAGGAAGGTTCTAAAGTGGATATTGCTGCCACTTACTTCAGGAACCTCTTCCAGACTTCCTCTCCATATGGACTACAAGACTTTCTATAGGGTATGCAACCTAAAGTAACTAATGAAATGAATCAAAAGTACTAAGACAAGCTCCCCCGCGGAAATTTGACTTGCTGCCTTTAGCATCAAAAGGGATAGCTCGCCAGGCCCTGATGGAATGACTGGAGCCTTTTTTCAGACTTACTGGAGCATTATCGGAGGCAGAATCATTCATGAAGTACAACAAGCTTTTGTTACATGCTTGTTCCCCAAGGAATGGAATTACGCTTATATCGCCTTAATACCAAAATGCACTGACCCCACAGAAATGAAAGACCTCCGTCCAATCAGCCTTTGTTTTGTTATATATAAAATAATCTCTAAAATATTGACAAAGAGGCTTCAAGGAATTCTGCCTTCCATAGTATCGGAGACTCAAGGTGCATTCACCACTGAAAGACTTATATTTGATAATATACTGATTGCGCACGAGATCTTGCATCATCTCAACACTCATAAAGAGGGACAAGAACAATTCATGGCCATCAAAACGAACATGTCTAAAGCGTATGATAGGCTGGAATGGCAATTCCTTTCGGAAACTCTAAGGAAACTTAGCTTTCATGAGGAATGGATTAATCTGGTGATGTACTGCGTAACCTCAGTCACTTACTCAGTGATCATTAATGGAGCCCCCTATGGATTCATTACACCGCAGAGAGGCGGCCTCAGGCAAGGCGACCCTCTCTCTCCTTTCCTTTTTGTATTTGGTACTGAAGCACTAATTCACATCATGAAAAAAGTTGAAAATGAAAACCAGATCACTGGTATTCAGTTTCACCTAAGTGGCCCCAAGATACAACAACTACTGTACGCGGATGACAATATGTTCATTAGCAAAGCCAATACTAAAGAAGCAGTGGCGCTCAAAAGATGTCTCAATTGTTATGAACAGATCTCAGGGCAATGCATTAACTATGAGAAGTCCGCTGTGGCATTTGGGGCAAAGATAGAATAGAGAAACAGCTAGAAATCAAACATATTTTAAACATCCACTCACACCATGGAATAAGCAAATACTTAGGACTACCAGAATGCTTCAAAGGATCCAAGAAGGAGATATTTAACTGGTTTTCAAAAACACTGTCACTTGGTGGTAAAGAAATCATGCTCAAAGCAGTTGCTATGGCACTCCTAGTGTATGTCATGTCAAGCTTCAAACTATCTAAGACACAATGCCGGAAAATTAATAGTGCAATGACTACATACTGGTGGAGCACAACCAAAGGCAAAAAGAAAATTCCATGAATATCATGGAAAAATATGTGCAAACCAAAGCGAGATGGAGGGCTAGGATTTCGGGATATTGAAAAGTTCAATCAATCTTGCTAGCCAAACAGGCGTGGAAGATTCTCAGTAAACATGACATGCTGCTAGCAAGAACTTACAAAGGTCGATATTTCAAAAATTTCTCCTTCCTAGACTGCGGATTAGGGGCTAAACCGTCATATGTCTGGAGGAGCATCTGTCACGGAAGAGAGCTACTATCGAAGGGACTAATGAAACATATTGGTAATGGTAGAGACACATACGTCTGGACAACAAAATGGATTTTCCACCACCAACCAAGGTCTCTTATAAGCAAAGATCCGACATTCAATGTATGTCTCAAAGTGTCAGATTATTGTCGGGGACTGGGACTACCAGAAAGTATGTGAAACTTTTCTTGAAATGGACGCCCAAAGAGTGCTAGAATTTCCTCCTAATGTGACTACCGGGGACTCTTGGATTTGGAGTTTCAATAACTCCGGGGCATATACAGTGAGAAGTAGAACCTGGTTCCTTAACCAACAAGGAAATTCTGATCACCTCTACTGGTAATATTTGCGCAGATTACGCAACTACACTGAAACCCAAAATTTGGGATCTTAACATTCCAAGGAAGATAACTATATTCCTCTGGAGAGCACTCTCGGGGGCTTTGGCTGTGAATAAAAGATTGAAAACTAGAACCATCATTCAGAACGACCAATGTCCAGTTTGCAAAAGTGGGACGGAGACCATCAACCACTGCCTCTTCTTGTGCCCATCGGCAAGACTCCTACTGGCAATGGCATCAGTACCAATTCCACATTGTGGTTATTCGCAGAACTCCCTCCATTCTAACATAGCATTCCTCATAAACAAATCTAGTACAAAAACAAAACTAAGACAAGATATTATTTTTCTGTGGATTCTCTGGGCAATATGGAAAACGAGAAACACCCAAGTAATCCAGAGCAATAAAATTGACCATCAGGAAATCATTAGAGAGGTCATGCAGGATGCGAACTACTGGAGCAAAATGAATACAATGTGTCCTGGTAGGGACAAGAGGCCGGTTAATATCCATAACTCACTAGCATAAAATACAGTATCCAGCCTACACTATAACGTCAACTGGAAGGTAAAATGGACCACTCGTCATCATCTACAAGACGCTGCATTTATCATCATCAAGGCTAACAACATTCATTAGATACATGCAGGACATGCCATTGCGGAAACAAACTCATTTATCAATCTTGCTTTCAGGAAAAAAATTTATGTCTACATTAATTAAGTAAATGAAAAGAAATAAAAAAGAATGCAGATGGGGGCGTAATATAGGAAAAGAGTACATATCTTTTTTTTTTTTCTCTTTATCATGATCTGTAATCAGATCATTTAATATTTTATTATTCTTTTTGTTGTGCAAAAATATGTAGATAATTTTCACCAACAATTTTTCTCATCCATTTCTCCATTATACCATTCAAACCCTTAAGTGTCGAACAATAAAATAAGATTCTGACTGACGCAAGCGATCATCTAAACCTTATCAAGCAATAATTGCCGCTACAACGTTAAGATCAAAGAAAATAAATATTGCAAGTCTCATCATTGGTTTCCCTTTCAAGAAAATTATATAACAACAAAGGCATTATAATACTTGGTCTAATTTTGATAAAATAACAGAAATTGTATATTATGTTGACTTACCTATGTTAGCTTATGGTTTAATAGTTTATTGGATGACTACTTCAATATAATTTAATGGCTCATTGAGTTTTGATTTTTTTGTTTTTATAACATATGGGTGAGATGTAAAGTCGGTCCATTAGCTAAAGGCATGAAAAAGACATATTTATATAATGTAGATGAAAAAGAATCTCAAGTCTTAAGCCACATATATAGTATTATATAATATAAATGTAAGGCAAGGTGTCAAATAGTGATAATATTTTAACATTTAAATTAAAGTTGATCTTTCATTTTCCATCTCACTTTATTTATTTATATATATATATATATATCAACAATAAGGTTGATAAAATCTGATTCATAATATAAAATTTATACTTTAAATTTTTTTTCTAATCTAAAATATATAGTAAAAATGATTAAATCCTGATATCAGAATTATTAGTTAGATTATCATAAAATTTACAAATCTCTCTTTTTTTAAAAATATACATTATGTTAATAAGCTATATATTACATTAGAATCTTTATAAATTTATACTTGATAAATTAAAAAAATATTTCAGTCTCAATTTCGACCAATATAGAATTTAAATTTTTTTGATAAAATAATAAAATAATAATTATTTTAAAACTCGAATATAAAAATATGATCTAAATAATATTACAAATTAGTAATTATAAAATTTAGGCATATATATTCAAGAAAAAAACAGTAAAATATAAGTGTAGTCCGTTTACTTAAAAGTTAAAGTTTTGGTAAAACTTCTATACACAGGATTAAGATATCAACCATGTAACAGTAATCTTCTCTATATTTTCTATAATATTATTCATTTTACCATTTTTTTTCCATGTCTCTGTTTAATTTACACTATAACTTTTTTCTAAAAGCCCAAATCAAATCTAAATTTTCTTTAAGAAATTTCTACACATACTAAGATAAAATGTTCTTTTTTAAATGCATAAAAATTATCAAAAAATAAATATGTTATTAAATAATTTTATATAGAATATGTATTCGATATAAACTATTTATCTTTTTATAAAGTCTAAACTTTAAAACTACCTTGTAAATCTTAATTTTTTATTAAATTTTTTTTCTTCTCTTTATTCTGATTCTCCATCTTCTCGTTCTTTTCGTCCTCCTTATGTATCGTATTGATAAATAATATTTCGTATAGAAGTTCTATAATAAATAGTGTAGTTCTTCTATTTGCTTTGATGAAGTCCTAAACGTTCACTTATTCTTTCTCTTTCTTTTCATCCTCATTATTTTCCTCCTTCTCCTATTTTCATTCTCCTTCTTTTCATTCTCCTCCTCTTTATATAGTCTATACCATATTAACGAATAGTATTTTGTATAGAAGTTCTATAATAATGGTGTTGTTTTTCTATTTATTTTGAAGTTATTTCTGTCTCACTTTTCACAGATGGTTATTGAATAGTTTTTGATTTTAGTATAACTATATTCTAAATTTAATTATCTAACAAATTCATCCTATAAAAATTTAACTTTAATATAATTACCGGTTAAAACAGTCGCATCTGCCAAGCAGATTTTTCCTTGTTTTGTTTTTGGTTTTTCCTTTTATTTTGTCGGTTTTATTTTGTTTGGTGGCTTTCTAAAAGAATTAACGAACCTAATTTATAGTTCAATATTAAAATCATATCACAATCACAATTATTATGCCAATAAGTTTGTATCGCCTATTACATCAAATATAAATGAAAGCATCTTTTATACATAAGTCGAAAACAACTTTTTTGAATCTTTAGAACCCAAAAACAGAGGACCATAACTCAATTTAAATAATTTTTATTTGAGATTTTGTCTAGTAATATCTATACTGCATCACTATTATTATAAACAAATTATACCATATTGTGACAACAAAAATATTATATTGATTTTGAAAAAAGAGGAGAATGGAGGATGCTGCACCATCATATAAATAAATCATAATAAGTGGTCCAGTGAGAGTGGGAGAAGAAGTTGGTTGTGGTTAAGGGCACATCAACACATGTCTCTGTCTTTTAACTTGTGCAAAAGGCATATTCTTTTTTTTGTATCAGATAACCGACAGAGAATCGAAATAACATAATGAATTTCATATCATAGTCAAATTTTGGTCATTAGAAGATGACATAGGATTTAGGAAAAGACAAGACTGATCCTAACTGCAGCTTGATTCTGATTTGCAGGACTTTGAGCATTGTTCTAAGGCAGTCCAGAGATTGGGTTGAGCGAGAAGATGTCTTATTGGCATCAGAAGGAAGACATAATGATTGATTACTTAGATATTAATGTTGTTACTTAGGTCCTAATGGTTTCATGATGAAGACAAGATATTGGTGTCACAACATTCGATATGATTAGACCGACTTATACGACTTACATGGATGCTGAGACTTTGAGGAACTTCCTGAATTTATATCAAATGCAGATAAACCAACGGTCTGAAATTTGGGTATTTTGATCGCTTCAAAATCTATACTAAGCTAATAAGAATTGTCTGTAGGCAATCCAAGCCTAGAAGCTAATAATGGAAATAGAAAGATCAGCTCGAAAAACTTTGATTAGGTCATGGAAAGTGAAAAGTGACGTTGAAGATGAACCTTGAGAGCATAAGTGTATATTCCATATTAATTAAACGCGTGCTTTCGTATCTCAATCTCTATATATAATAAATAGTAGCGTTAACAAATTTATTTTTTAATATTAAAAAATAATTATTTATTTTTTAATAAAATTCTTTAACTATCTAATATTATTATCTACAATATATTATTAATTTATTTTCACCAATATATTTTTATTTAAATATTATTCGTTTGTTAGATAACTTATACTTCAAAATATAAGAAAATCCGTATTTTCATTTAGAATATGACTTGGAATGAAAGACAATTCCGAATCAGCTTTGTCTACGAAGAAGGAAGCTATAAGTAATGCCGTGACCTTATCTTGAATTCTCAAAACTTCTGTCACTCCATCCCCGCAGGGAGTTCATATTGGTCATGGGTTGAGAACGGGAATTGAACTCTATGAGATCTAATCTCCCGTTGTTCCTCAGTAGCTCCCCGAATAGTCATGACAAATGATGATTCAGACGAGATTCAGCATTTTTATTGTACTTAAATATCATTGTTTATTTGTAATTATTTTCCTATCTTTATATATAATAAAAGCGTAGTGTTAACTTAAACACCATGTTATATTGGTTCGTTTTGGACTAAGTTATATTGTACTATGAAATAATAGTCACATAATATTTGTATATATTATTATCTCTGATAATAATAAATTTTTTTATCTCTTGATAAGATTCTATAACTAATTATTATGTTTATTATCTAGGTATTATTATTAGTTTGTTTTAGTTTTAAATATAATAAAAACGAAAGGTTTAAATTACACAACAAAAATCAAATTAATTAACAAACTAATCTATTATATA
The DNA here is from genome assembly GCA_963920545.1 of Lepidium didymum. Lineage (NCBI taxonomy): Eukaryota > Viridiplantae > Streptophyta > Magnoliopsida > Brassicales > Brassicaceae > Lepidium > Lepidium didymum. The sequence goes on from OY986979.1 coordinate 14,443,669, forward strand.
ATAAAAGCGTAACGTTAATTTAAACACCATGTTATATTGGTCTGTTTTAGTCTAAGAAGTACTGTGACAAATTTGTTAATAGGAAATAATAATCACATAATATTTGTATCTCTTACAATAATAAAAAATAATTGTCTCTTAATAAGATTCTATAATTGATTATATTATCTATTTAAAATAGATGAAAACTTAAATTTTTATAACTAATCACATTTTAGACTTGATGTTGAGTTATTTTATTCATATGTTTATATAGTGGACGTCAAGGTTATTCATAATTTATTTTATTCGTAGGCTATACAGTGTATAATAATCATATATATATATATTATAATAATAGGTTATTTTATTCAAGTCTAAACATATGGAAGTCAAGTTATAATTAGACATAGGTTATATAAAATTCTTATAGTTGATCATGTTTGGAGTAGATGAACAAACTATGAAATGTATTTTTACATAGGAATTTTATAGTATCATTAGTATTAAATTTAAACATAAGATTTGATCTTCAACTAAGAGATTTGAAATCAATATAACAGTTTATCTTCCTAATATTTAGGGTATACCATACAAGAGATATTCCTAATCAATATCTATTTTAAAATTGTATTCATAATCCTAATAGGAAAATTATATCAAATGACTTCTATTTAAGACTCATCTCATGAATATTATCATAACACCAATGATTTTCAACGATTCCCAGTCTTTTTTTTCTCTCGTTTTTTCTCTCTTAATCATGTATTTTTTTTGCAATTTTTTCATTGAAACCCTGCAAATAAAACTCGAGAATTGCAGTTAAGATTCTAAAGCTCTGGAAGGTATATACTAAAGAATTTGGTCAAACCATTGATATGATTTTTTTTATTCTAAGGTATGTAACTAATAATTTATCTATTTTCATTTTTAATAATAATTATGAATACTTTCTAATTCATTCATATTTTCGTAGGGTAATAAAGTTCACTTTAATGTGAAGAAGGACCTGGTTTCCAAATTCGTGAATTTTTTTGAGCAGGAAAGTATTAAGATCATTACAAATCGACATGTTTGTCTTGCGGATCTTACCGTACTTTAATGAGAAAAAAATATCCTTTGTGTACACAATTTCGGTTAAGCTAATTGATCCTCTCCCAATCTCAGTTTTGGGATTAAAATTTGCCAATTACTGTGAATTACTTGATGGGGTTCTTGACCATATATATCTTATAGATAAATAGTTTTTTCTTTAAAAAATATTTTATATTTTAGTTTATCGTTACTTTTTATTGATTATAATTATTAATTATTTTATTATTTTTATTTGTTTTATAGATATCATTGAACAATTAGTTCGTGTTAACAATACTAAAGTTACTGAAGCGAATGAAAACCAACTAAACGAATAAACATTAGCTTTAGGAATGTTGAGTAATAAGTTTTTGTTGAATAATTTTTTTTAAAATTTTTTTATTATTTATAAAATATTTTATGTTACAAAATTTATATTTTATTTCATACAAAGATCTTAGGATTACTTGTGTTTTGTGGAAAAAATTATACTGAGATATTTGAAGAGAAAGTCAAAAATGAATTTGCCCCCCAAACAATATATAATTGTTTTGCAGTGTTGCAAGATAAAAGTATTTAGAAGTATTTCATAATTCTAATTAATTTATAATTTTAAATATTATTTTTTCTAATTTTTACTAATTCATTTCAGATATCATAATTAATTCTAATAGTTATGAGTATACTCAAATCTGATTTGGTAATTAAAAAATCTCAGAAGTCTTGGACTTGAACTATATGTACTTTGAAAATTCTGTTTTTTTCCTTAATTTTTATATAAGAGATTATAACTCAGAATATATACGAATCTGTATTGTACGCTTCTTAATTATGATTTGCATATTGAATTGATTGATCATATCTAAAACAACGAGAGAAAATCTTTATATGTTCGTGAGGATTTCTTTAAACGTTATCCAAAATATAATTAGAGAACTTTTAGAAACAAAAGAGGTAAACGTTTTTTATTTAATTTTTGGATAATGTTTTCGTTAGTCTTAAATTGAATTTTATCTTTTTCTTTTAAATTGGTTCTAATGTTACAATGGTCACAATTCTTCCTATTGATTCTGACTATGGGTGATGCTACTTAAGCTGCACAGTATGCAATAAGAAAGTTTTCCTAATTGATTGTTTTGAAGACACAAGTGACTCTGAAAATCTTTCAATGATTAAAAGGATGAAAATATTTTGAACCGTATAGTAGCTTGGATTAAGTTGATCCGCATAATTTCTGACTGTTAGCATCACATTCGTTTGGATTGACACCTATTATACTCTATCGACGTGTTTGTATTCTAAGAAGATTTGATTGCAAACCGAGTAAAAATTATGTTATCATCTTCTCATGCCCTAAATGTCAAAAACGTTAGAGAACCTTGAAAAAATTTGATTTCAAATTGATATACATCTCGGGTCCAATATGTATGGTGTATGTTCAAAGTTGAAAAGATCTTCCATCAAAGACAAATGTAATTGTGATGGTTGAACTACCAAATTCGTAAAGTACAATAATTTTTGGCATCGTTACGATGTTGATAATGACATGACTAAATCTTTTTTGTGTTCTTTTATGTGTGAGATTTGCTTATGGGATCATGAAGTTAGCTTTTGTTTTGTGGTTTTTACTTTTAGAAAATTATTCTTTTAATTTGTTATTTTAAAAACTATTTATTGTTTTTGTTTTATTTATTTATTTTATTTTAATAAATATTATTTCTTTTGATCGAAATTATAAAATTTATTACATATTCATTTTTTTGTATACCACAATTAAGAAAATATAGACACATTTCTAATAATATAATTATATTCTGAAATTATAAAATAATTCATAGTAAATGACTACTAATTCTAAATAAACAAACATATATATTTATACATGACGAAAAAGAAAAACAAACACATGTATATGTATATGCTTATTACTAACATAAGTATAAATATATATGTATGTACTTCTTACTAACTTAGATATATAAAAAATAGAACCTAATACTCAAATTTTTAATAATTTATAAATGTATAAAAAAAATATAAAAGGATATGGACTGAAATAAATATAAGTTTTTAACAAATTTCAATACTAATTCAACTCATCTACTACCTCTAAGATGAATTTTGCTTGTCTCCTCAACCAAATTGATAGTCAGATATTTTCAGGAGGAAGACAAATCACAACAGAGTGAATTTCAAAAGGGTTTCAATTGCAATATAGAGGAACAATAATAACATATTTAAATCAAAAGCTAAGTCATGATGGAAAGACAAAACTAAGGAATGTATTTATTGTCACAAGCTATGAATTCTCAATACCCATGCATATGATATGTTACAAGAGTGGTTTTGGTTATTTTTGAACAGTAAATACACTAACCTAATTAGAATTCTAAAGGAAACTTCTCTTCAATACCATATGAGGTATCGAGAACAGAAATAGAGAATTCAGTCTTTTAATTCCACTTCAATCACATAAATTCGACGACGTAATAATCAGGGACAATTTTTAGATGATGAAATCAATAGAATTTTTAACGAATAAACAAAAACCATAAATTCCCAAGTTTTTCTAAATCTGGTGGTTAGAATAATCGAGTTAATGACTATGGCATTTAGGATTCGATTTCTCATCTCTACAAGTTGGTAGATTAAATATGAATTTTAAGGGTTGGACTAAAATATGGATCGAGCCTTATCAATCAAATTTTAACAAAAAGAAAAAAAAAGTAAGAACCATAAATTGATAAATTTAAATTTAAATAGAATAGAGTTGAGAGAGGAAAGATGAGAGAACTTACGTAATAGTTTAGAGCATCTGTAGTGAGAGTCTCACACTATTAAAATAAATAAAAAATAAATCAAAAATATATTTTTTAATGAGAATGGGTGAGAATCTATATGAATTAAGAGGGTGATAATCTATTCTGAATTAAGAGATTCTTAGGTCATCTCCAATGGGGTATCTTTATGAGTATCATATAATAAAAATAATATAAATTAATAAAATACTATTAAAATTTGTGTGATACTTTAGTATGAGTCTCTCTAGGGGTGAAAAAAAAATTGGAACCGGAAAACTGAACCGAACCAAACCAAAAATTTCGGTTCTAATTCCTTTTTGGTTCTTAGCCAAATATCCAATGGTTCCTCTTTTCAAGAACCATAGATATCGGTTCCTAACCGAACCGAACCGAATCCGGATGTAACCCAACCGGAACCGAACCGAAACCTTTCGGTTCTTAAATGGTTCCAAATTTTTAGAACCGAAAAAACTAGAACCAAACCGAATACTCGTTTGCCCAGTGAAAAGGTCTTAAACACTCACGAAAAGAGAAGTAAACACAGCAAATCTCCTCTCTTTGTCTCGCTGGAGTGGGCAAAAAATACAGAACCGAAAAACCAAACCGAACCGAACCAAAATTTTAGTTCCGGTTCCTTTTTGGTTCTTGGCCAAATACCCGATGGTTCCTCTTTTCAGAAACCATGAATATCGGTTCCTAACCGAACCAAACCGAATATGGACGGAACCAAACCGGAACCGAACCGAAATCTTTTGGTTCTTAAATGGTTCCAAATTTTTGGAACCAAAAAAACTAGAACCGTTCGGTTTCTACCCAAAACCGAACCGAATACCCATTTGTCCACCCCTAGGTCTCTCCATGAGCATCCCACCTTTAAATTTGACACATGTCACAATTAAATTAGTTGAATTTTTTATAGATAATTTTAGTTTATAATGTTGTATAATAATTTATATATTATAGTTTTAAAGTTTTGATTTATTTAGAAAATATAAAATTGAATTAGCTATTCATCAAGTTCCATTATGCATAATTTTGGGCATTCATTTTTTTATTTGAAAAATAATATTAAATATGTTAAAATTTATGTGACTGAAAGATGAAATATTATTTTTACATATTTATTAAAAATTATATATATGATATACTATACTTCTATATCATTTATGGTGTGTTATATTATTAATATTGTTTAAAAAATTATATGATATATATATATATATATATAAATAAGTATTAGTGAAATATTTGTAATCTAAAATAAAATTGACAAATATAAAAACTAATCTATATATTATTATAAAAATATTACTATTATACTAGTGAGATACTTATGTGGGTTTCTCACCAATAAAAAAAATTTAGTGATCATATTATTTTAAACTAAAATATATTAAAAATATTAATATTATAATGGTATGATACCCATTGAGTATCACACCAATGAAGATGGTATTAAAACCCTTTCATAATTTCTTTCATGTCACATGTCACTTTATGAATGACTAAAAATTATATCATAATAGTTTTAGTTTCTGGATAGTATTTAAAATATTTATATATTTTATTCTTTTGGGACCTTCTTTGCCTTTAATTATGCAGCATTCCCCTTTTCTTTTGAGCTGGATGATTCTTCTTGCTCTGTGACATTGATTTGGCTTTGGACTGTGTCTTGAAATTTTGTCAATTCTTCTTCGATATCAAAATCTTCATCTTCGCCTTGAGATTCTCCGGCTAAGCATGCATCATCCTCCATGCTTTTTGTTGCTGATGTCATTGAGATATCATCATCGTGGAATTCTAATTCCAGAGTTCTTTTGAGATTTTTTTTGACCTCTTCCATGTATGAAGCCAATAATTCGGATTTTGAAATTAATCCTTTCTTCATCTTCATTTTTTGTGTAATATGTCTGAAGGGAATTCTTGTTTCTTGTGCTTGAAGCACTTCGTCTTTGCTTTTGTATTTTTCTAAAGCAATCTTGATAGAGTCTATTAACTCTTGCCCATGGTAATTTCCTTATGGGGTTTTTTGTAATAATTTATTCCAAAATTTTGTATAAAAAACTCTTTTTAGATAAAGAATATTATCCTCATCTATACTAATTTCCACATTCCATTTTAGTATCCATGGAATTGAAAATTCTATAAAGAAATATATAGTTGAAATTCCTTCAAAATATATATCTTTGTTTTGAAAATGTTTTAAGGTGGGAGATATATCTACCCATTGTAAATATAATTCTTTGAAAATTTCTGGAAGGATTTCTATTGTTGGTCCATGATAAATCCACCATTTACAGAACCAATTTGGTATCTGTTGTTCAAAAACATGTGAGCATACTTTTATAAACCAAGAGTGTTTCTTATTTTCATGTTCGTATAAAAAACACTTTAGAAAAACTCTCAATGTAATCCCAGTAATTATATTTTATAGGGATTTTTTGGTGAAGGTGAATATAATCTGATTCCCTTAGAGTACTAAGTCCCCATTCATCGGCGGCTATTACCTTTTTTATAATGATTTTTGAGAAATTATAAATTTATTTTGTATTGGCAGGATGAAAATGATTAATCTCACCAGATTTTAATGACAAAAGTATTGTTTCATAATGCATCCTATGTTTATAACTAGGTGTTGGACCTGATGATTTTTTAAAATATCTTTTCATCAGATGCCATGGATCTTTTTCCCATTTTAGATCCGAATGTTCTAGGAGAAGTATGACTTCTTCCTTTTGGTTTCTATTATAAACCTCATTTTTCTCATTACTGAGAGCTTTTAAATATGATGAGTTTTGATTTTGACTAGTTTGACTAGTCTCACCATCTTTGGATTTTATAAAATCCATAAACTCCTGGTATCTTGGGTGATGTGGATCTATTTCATTATTAATGATCGATCCAGCAATGTTTTGGGCTATAAGCTTCTTGTTTCCATGTTGGATGAGGATATTACCTCGGCCCAAATTTTGACCTCTACCCATTGGGTTGCGGCCTCCTCGACCCCTCCCTTTATTGGGAGTTTTGAATCCTTGATGCATTCTGTACAACATTTAAATATTCTCTTGTTAGAAAATCTGGCAGATTATTATCTGAACCTTTTATATATTCTATGTCGAAATCAAATGAGGCCAATAAAGCCTGCCATCTGGCAAACATTTGTTTTGATACATCATGTTTACAATCTTTATTAAATATGAACTTGGCTGCTTGACAGTCTGTTCTTATTATAAATTTTTGATTATATAAATTACTTTGAAATTTTAGTATGCATTTTACTATTGCTAGTATTTCCTTAGCAACAGTAGCGTAATTTTTTTGGCTATTATTCCATTTGCCAGAATAGAATTGTATTAAATAATCATGTTTATTTTCAGGATCTTGTTGTTTTAATATACTTCCATAATCTATATCTGAAGCATCTGTTTCAACAATTTTTTTCCAATTATTATTAGGTAACATAAGGCAAGGAATTATTTTGACTTTTTCTTTGATTATTTTTATTGTCTTAGTATGATCATCTGACCATGGTTTAGGGTTTTTCTTTAGTCTATCATATAATATAGATATGTCTTTTGCTAAATCTTTTATGAAAGATGAAACATAATTTAAGCTTCCAAGAAATCTTTGAAGTTGTGTTTTATCTGTGATTATATCAGAGAATTTAGAAGCAAAGTCTATGCTTCTTTGTATAGGGATTATTTGTCCCTTTTCAATATTATGTCCTAAAAATCTGATTTTTGTTTGAAATAATAACATTTTTGATTTAGATATCACTAAACCATTTTTTATTATTATTTGTTTAAATATTTCTAAATGTTGGAAATATGTCTCAATATTATTTGAGAATATTAATATATCATCTATATAGACAATTATAAAATTGCTATATGGAATGAATATATCATTCATAATTTTTTCAAATTATGAAGGAGCGTTTTTAAGCCCAAACGGCATTACGTTTCATTCATATTGTCCAATTGGGACATTAAAAGCTGTTTTATATCTATCTTTTTCTGTTATTTGGATTTGCCAATAGCTTGATTTTAAATCAAACTTGGAAAATATTATTGCAGATTGCAATCTTTCCTGCAAATCTTTTTTATTAGGGATTGGATATCTTACCCATTTTAATACCTTATTTAAAGGTTTATAGTTTATAACCAATCTTGGTACTTCTCTTTCTTTTTCAGCATTTTTATTTACATAAAAAGTTGTACAAGACCATGGAGATTTTGAAGGTCTTATTAAACCTTTTTGTAATAGACTTTCTATTTCATTTTACATAGTTCCAGGTATTCTGAATTCATTTGGCATGACCTAGCTTTGGTAGGTATATTATTTTCTTGAAATTTTTCTTCATATGGTAGATTTACCATATGTTTCTTTCTATCCCAAAATGCATTAGGATGATCACTACATACTTGTAGTTCAAATTGATTTTTCATTAAATCAATCTTTCTTTTTTACTTTGGGGTTTTCTAATGTAGTATTTATTGTTATATTACATATTTCCAATTTTAGAAATTTTATTTGTTTTTGTTTATTTAATATAATTTTTAATTTCATTTATATATTTTGAATATGGTTGAGTTATAAACTCAAGATAGATTTCTTTATTATCGTATATGCATGTTATCCCTTTATTATCCCATTTACTTAGAGGACTAATATGGTTTATAAAATGCATTCCTAATATTAATTCATTGGACATGTCTTTTATTAAGACAAAAGTTTCTGGTATACATATATTATTTTTACATATATATGCCTTTGGTAGTTTATAATTAATTATCATTTTATTACCACTAGCATTTTTTAGACTATGTGTTATTTTATGAAAATATTTAGAAGGTATCATCCTTTCTTGTATACAATTTAAATCTGTCCCACTATCAATAAGTGCTACAAATTCTTTTTTAAAATTGTAATCTATTAGCAAGTTTATTTTAACCATAGGTTTTTGAGTTGTTATTAACTCCATTCTGGAAAAAAAATTCTTCTTTTCTTTCTTGTATTATTTGCTCATTATCAGTGATTTTGCCAAATTGACTAAAATCTATATCATTTATTTTTGTGTTAGGATTTTCTAAATCGGTTATTCTTTTATCAAGAATAAAATTCTGAGATTTTAATTTATTAATTTCTATTTTGAGGTTGTTTATTTCCTCTGATAAATCTTGGATTGTAGTTGGTGTTTCCTCTAGATTTATTCGTTCTTTTAAGAGTTTATAAACTTCTGACATTAAATAGGGTTTATCAGACGAAGGAATCTCCTTTGGCTGACTTGTGGATGGTTTATTATTTTTATCTATTTTATCAATAATTTGTGATCTTATTTCTGGATCTTTTATTGTTTTTAATAATTCTATTAGATCATTATTTGTTAAAACATTAAGTTCTAAGTTATCAAATTGTGAGAATATATTATAAAATTCATCTTTTTCTTTCTTTTCACATGATTTTTCCATTTGGCAAGGAATACATTCTTCCTCTGACGTGGATGTATAATCCTCATCTTTTATCATTTTAAGTTTTTCATTTATATTTTCATCAATGGATGAATTATCACTAGAAATTTCTGGTTCAGAATTTTCTGGTTCAGAATTCAAAAGAATTTTGCATAGAGAATCTTTTAGATTATCATCTAAGTCAAGATTTTTTATTTTATTCTTGACTTTACAATCTTTTGCATAATGTCCTAATCTGCCACATTTGTAGCATGCATTTGGTTCTCTAGATTTTATATAATCTTTTTGTTTATAAAATTGTTGTTTTCTATCATGTCTTTTTTCAAATCTCTTAGATTTTTATTTATTTTTCTTATCATAATATTTATCATTATGATGTTTTTTCTTGAATCTATGAGATTCTTTTTCTCTATTTCTGGGTACTTGCATTGCAAATTGCTCACATAATTCACCTAACTGTTTTCTTTCGTTTAGGTGATGTCTTTTTATTTGTTGGTTTAATTTTATTTCATTGCACATGGATAAACCCTCTTGTGTGAAAACACTTATTAATTTTCCATAAGTATATTGATTATAATCAATATATATTGCTAAGCTTCTAAGGGTTTTTCTAACTCTTTTAGCAAATAATGGTGGAAACCCATCTATAAATTTAGACTTCCAATGAGCATTATCACTTTGGTAATTCCATTACTTTTGATAAGAAAACATCTTTATACCATCTAAAAGATGTTAGTGTTTTACATCTAAGATTTTGAAGTAAAGTTCTAATGGTTTCACTATTATCGTACCATCTTCCTGAAAAATGTTCTATAATATTTAGAATTAATGTATAAACTGCATTTTGAACAGTTGTTTCATTTTCTTGTTTAATATTATTCAGGATTTTTGCTTTATGTTCTTCTATTAAGTAATTTTCCCACCAGCCTTTTAATTGACCAGTAAATCCTGCTGTTATCATTTGTGCAACTTTTCTATCATCATTCCCGTTAGCTTTGCTAATAGTAGAATACATACACATTCTATGTACTGTTGTATAAATTTGTCTATCTGTAAAGCCATCTATATTCCATTCATATATTACTTTTCCATTATAGCTATTAGCAATAATATATTCTTGTTCTTCTATTAAAATATCTTGTGGTGTTGGTCTAGGATAATAGTACATCCTTTGTCTTGGTTTATCTGCATATTTATTTGAGATTTTATTTATTTCACTATCTTTTTCTAGATTTAATGGATTTATTTTTAAATTCTTAAATTTTTTATCTAGAAGTTTTTCTAATTCATCTAGACTTTTTAATTTAAAGTCTTTGATTTCTAGTGGAGGTTGCATACTAGGTGTAGCAATCTGTTTTCCTTTCTCAGTATATTTCTGAGTTTATATTTCCTCCATTAATTTATTAATTCTTTCGTGGAGAGTTATTATTTGTTCTCCTAATATCCCCATATATATATTTGCATAATTTTGTTGTTTTAACATTACGTTTAAATGTTGTGCTGTTATTAAAACTGTTTCATTTTCAAATAATTTTGAAAATGCATTAAAATAAATTGTTTTGTCTTCTTTTTCAATTTGAAAAGATTGTTGTGGTGGTAGAACCGATTTTATTATAGGACTATTAATTAATTTATAATCCCGTTCTAAAACTGAGATATATGGTTCTATATATTTTGCCAAAAACCAAGGTATAAAAGATATTATCTTATTACTTTTGGAAAGATTTTAGTAAAATTGTTCTTGTAATATAATTCTTTCTTGTGGTTGGATATTATCAAAAAACCATTTTCTAAATTTTTCCCATCTGGGTAAAAATAATTCATTTTGGATATTTGTTCTTGCGGGTGATCCCTGACTAAAATCAATTTTTTCACAATTCATATTATAATATTCCTGTTGGGAAATCGATTTCGGATTGTGTTGGATCTATATCCAAAAATGTATTGACTATATTATCTTCGTCAATTTTTATATTATTTATTCTTGTATTTTCTCTTATCTGAGAAATTGATGCTCTAGGTGGGGATATTGTTCTTTTATTTTCTCTTATTTGGGAGGTTGATGCTTTAGATGGAGATGTTATTATATAGTTGATTGGTGAAATATATGATGAGGTTGACCTTGCTAATTTGTGAAATTTTGATATTTTGGGTGTTTGATATTCTAAGTTGTTAAAACTTATCTTTACAGTTTCATCATTAAACTGTTCTATTTCAGTAATTTCATTATTACTTTTATTTTTTGGGGGCATTGCTTCTTCCAATATCCATTCTTTTAGAAATTCAATTTCATCCCATTTAATGGGTCTTCTTGTAGTACGTGAGATTTACTAAAATTTGTTTCTATTAGAATTTTTTCGTTTATATAATCCATTATTCTACACATATGGTTTAATGTGTGTAATAGTTTATAATAAATTCGGTAACAGATACATATTACTTTTGTTCCTGGCATATAGTCATAGCCATGAAGTTTTACGCTTAATATTAAAGCATTTAATGAATTTTCGTCATTTAATGATATTTGTAAATTTGGGTAGGCATTAAAATATACCGACTCATAAGCTAAACTGGTTTGAATTGTTCCTATTAAAGATTTTTTCCAGTTTTGATTTATACCATCTCTAAGAGCTGCTATAAAACTCTCTGGTAAACCTCTTAATGTTAAAGGTTTAAATGCAACTTGGATTAAACCAATATGCATAAAACGATAGTTGTCCCTATAAGGGGCTAAATCATTTTTCGTTTAATAATTTAAACGTAGCATGATCACTATCTATTGTGATTGTTTCTTCTGTTGTTTTTACAACCTGTTTTAAACATAATTTTTCAAACGTACCCATTTGATATATTATTTTGGGTTTTATTTTCGGAATCGTCCCTTTATTGAGGAGATCCAATTGTTGTGGCATATCATATTCCTCTTTTTTAATATTTTTAATATTTGATTTTTTAATGATGTTCATTAAATTTTTAATATGAAGGGTGTATTCCTAATCCATACTTAATTATGAAAAGCCAGGCTCTGATACCATCTTTACCGGATCGATTATAACACAGCCTATTAATTCTTATTCACAACTCAAGAGTCGATGACTTTGAGGACTTAGTCTCAGAGTGAATAAGAATTGATAGGCGGTTTAACCCTTAAAACTACTAGAAATTTCACAGACGTAGGTTCTGTCATAACTAAGAGACTTATCAAGAATTGTTCTAAACTAGTTTCTTTTGCCCAACCGTCTTTTCTGGCTTAACGGGACTTATTTCAGGACATCCGATATTACTACCAAAACCATCATGACTGTATCTCTTAGTTGCCTGAACATCTATTCATCTAACCAAAGTTTTAAGTGTTAAACCAGGGTTTCTTTAATGTACCGACTTATCTTTTCATAATCAATTATGAATTAGTTTTACACCCTTAGGTGTTTAGCCTATCATTTAGGCTAACAATTATAATCTATTTTAAATTTGAAACAAAATAAAGAAAGTAAAGAAACTTACAAATTTTTAGACTCGTATGCAAGGATGATTCTTTAAACTTTCAAATTTTATTTAGAGAGATGTTTTTTAAGAGAAGTTGGAGTGAACTCCGGACTGTCTCCCTCCTTCTTTACATTCACTCTTTATATAGACTTAAGAAAAGAAAAATAAACGGCTTATATTTTGCCGACATTACAATACCAAATTTGCTTTATTAAAGCAAAACGAATCTTTTGTCTTCATTCAGGTCATGTGCACTTATTTTATTCCTTTGGGACCTTCTTTGCCTTTAATTATGTAGCCTAGTTTTAGTTTCTTATAATTTGGATAATATTTAAAATATTTATATATATTATTATTTTTAGTTGATATTTTTCTATAAATTATAAAATAAAAATATCTATCCAACAAGATCTATTATGCATAGGTTTTAATTATATATTAATATTTATTTAAGTAACAAAAATTTAAATTGATAGAACCATATAAAATCATTGTTTTAGTTAAAAAATATAAATAATGGAAAAAATTATGGAGCATTTTAAAGATCTAAAAATATGTTATAAAAACAAAATAGTTATAATATCTCACCAATGGAGACTAAAATTATTATAAGGTTCTTAAACCAAACTAAACTAAAAAATAATAATATTATATTAATAAGAGACTTGTTCAATATTATAAGGTCTCTCACTAAATCAAAACAAAATCAAAATTATTATAAGGTCTCTCACTATTATAAGGCTGACTTAGACTAATTTACTTGGGCCGAAACAAAGATTTGTTCAGTGAGAATTACTGCTCGAAGGGTTTCAAAACACGAGTTCTGGACTTCTTACATACATAAGAAGATTTGTGTTTTTGTTATCTGGACCTGTTACATTTATCATTTGACAACAGAAAAGGTTTTTACGATTAGAGCTTGTGCAGGATCAGGTGAGCACCGTACTGTGGGTGAATGGTGACGAATGGATGAGGAGCATGAACATAGGAAGGAGAAAGCTCGAAGGAGAATCTCTGTAGAGTCAAAGCGAGAGCCATTTTTGCCTCCAACAGAGCGAAGTTCTGACCGATGCAAATCCTCGGTCCCCAGCCGAAAGGAAAGAAGGAGACTTAGCTCTTTGTTGCCTTTGATACACCTTCTTCGAATCTCTCAGGCTTAAACTCCGCTGCATCTTTGCCCCAAAGTTCGGTGTCGCGTTGGACTAGCATTATTGGGAGATTGATATGAACACTGGCTGGTAGTGTCAAGTTGCCTAGCTTTATCTCTTTGTGAATGGCTCGTGTCAGATGAGGTGGGCTGGAGGATATAGCCATAGGACCTCGTATAATGTCATCGTAATCTATTGGAAACGTTCAGCCAAATCATCTAAATACAACAAAAGTATTGAAGTCACTTGAAAAAAGTTTTTGATTTGGTCTATGCTTACAACTTTGAGTTGGTTCAGACCGTCTATATCAGGTTCTTTATCACCAAAAACTTGCTTCACTTCTTCTCGTGCTCGAGCTTGCCAGTCTTGGTGTTGGCTTAGCATAACCATTGTCCAGACCAGAAGTACAGAAGTTGTCTCTTGTCCGGCAAGATAGAACAAGTTGCACTCTTCTATCACTTCCTCAATGCTTATTCCATTTTCTTTAGCTTGTCCCTGATTTGATTCAAGAAGTATACCTAGCAAATCCTCGTTTGGAGCTTCCCCGGTTTCTCTCGTATTTAACCTTTTGTTAACTATTCCTATAAGTATAGTTTGAATTTCTCTGGCTTTTGCTTTCATCCTTCTATTAATCTTTGATGGGAGATAACTACGCAAACAATAGGCACAAAGGTAATGGTTCATGTCTCTAAGAGACCTAAGTACTAAAAGATCAACAGTCAAATTATAAATGCCTTATAAATGCCTTCGAACCGCTTGCATGATGAACTCTGCTAATTCAGATTGGAGCTCAAATATCCTCTGCCCTTCTTTGTAGCTGCTACCAAAAGCAGTACGAAAAGATGACATCTGCATCATGCTCACAAGCCCAGGCCAAACATCTACCTCACACGATGGTTCTTTATTAGACACTAACTTATCCCATTCACCAACAACCTTGCTGCAGCTCTGATGGAACGCAGGTACCATATTCTATACATAGAAGCAGAAGGGACATGTTGGGTCAGAGCCAAATGAACATGCATACATACAATAAAGCAAGTTAGCCTGATTCATGACTGAGAAATAAAGCCTTAAACCTTAATCTTCTCAAGGTGGAAAGCCGGGTTGATGATTCTTCTGTGTTTTTGCCCATTTATCACCATCATAATTAGCGAGTCCTTTGGCTATCAATATGCCCAATGGTAGTTTATGCGGCTTTTGGAACTCATAAACTTTGTTGAACACTTCCTTGATTAGCTCAGGATCCATTATAGTGATGGTTGGTATAGGTCCAAACCATGTAAAGAAAGTCTTTCCTGTTCCAACCACATAAAGAAAGATACACAAGTTTAAACCTTTTCACATCAGATTCTCTGCAACAATTCTAAACAGAGAAGAATCAAGAGGCCAATCCGGAAGAATACCGTAAGTCTTGTGCATTAGCAAGGGATAAGGCACGACACGTGGTGTGATATCATCTATTAGTTTAAGGGGTTTGGATCTTGACTCAGTCAGCATGCAAGAAATCCTCTTCAAATCGCCGATGAGAGGTGTGTAAGGAGTTCCGACAAGACCTTGTTTTCTCAGGTAACTCTCAAGCATATTTGGCTTAAACCAAACCCTCCTTAAAGTTCTCCATACCCACCACGACACAACAGCTACAGCTACTGAGATTGTTATCGATTCAATTGCTATCTCCATTTTTTTTCTCCTAGAGAAGAGTGAGAATTAGATATGAATGTGGTTATGACATCTCAGGAGCTTCATAATCACATGCCACGAAGGTGCAAGAAGCAAATTTGGATTGTTTGATTAGCCGACAAAAGGGCATGTTTCGAACGTTTCTTTGCCATTTTACAAATACCATACATACGTTTTTTTATTTATAACATTTTTCTTTTCAAAAACCAAAACGTTGAAGAATATATTTTGTTGACCTAATCAAAAAGGAACGTTACATCTTCCCCTCCTTAATTCATTCTTTTTGTATTTACACGGGAAGTGTTTTGTTAATTTCTAATGTTTCTGATAGTATACTATAATTTTTTTATTTATTAAATCTTGGGTCTTAGTTCTCAAAAAGAGATCTGAATTCCAAGTGTTTATTAGTTATGTTGTGTTGGAATTATTGACTTAAGTATCAAGTAATTGGTATTTGATTAAGAAGTAAACAAAGAAACAAAGTTGTCCGTACAAAAGAAGAAATGCAGGTCGTACAATATTTTTGATCGGACCAAATAATGTTACAAGTAGTTGGGACTGAACTACATAGTTGGCAAGGCTTATTTGACTTGTCTTTAACATGTTACAGACGTTGAATATCAAGGAAGCCGTTGGAGACAAAGAGTCCTACGTGAAGAGAGAAGAAGAGTCTTGGAATCCACAAAAGCTTACTTTCTTTCCTCTTATAGATTTTGGTGTCTTTTAGTGTTTGTTGTGTAGTTGCTAGGGCTGAGTGTAGCCACATTATAAATATCTATGTAAAGCTTAATTGTACAGATAAGAAAAGAGAAGTTTCTTATTCTTCTCCCATACACAGCCACCATTCTTTATCTCTTAAACTTTCTCCTTTCTTCTTCACTATTCTTGGATTTTCTTCATTCTTCATTATTCTTCACTCAATCTAACATGGTATCAGAGCAAGAAGACTCTTGAGACTTCTTTTACTTCCGCCCAAACTCTTCTCCTTCACTCTGTAATCTCATTTCTCTCGAATTGTTGTTTTCTCGGATTTTCAAATGGAAAATTCCAAGAACTTTGGTATTCATGTCACACTCAAAGGTGTGAACTATTTGTTATGGTCAAGGGCTGTAAAATCAGTCTTGAGCGGTCGAGGACTTGGGAGCCATGTTGAGAAAGGAGCTCCAATTAGGTCGATCCATTCGGCGGGTAAAGCCAAGGAAGGTGACGGAAGCAAGGAAGGCGAAGCTATGGCTATGGACGAAGAGAAATGGTATCAAGATGACCAAGTAGCTCTGGTTCTTATGCAAAGCTCCCTTGAACCGGCCATTCATGAAGCGTACTCGTATTGTGAAAACGCCAAACACCTTTGGGATACGCTCAACAAGGTGTATGGAAATCTATCTAATCTCAGCCAAGAAGATATGGAGTTCACTCAATGGTTTGGAAAGTATAGATCTCTTTGGGTTGAGCTTGATATATTGAGGCCACCAACGGTGGATCCAAAGATTTTGGGTGAAAGACTTGAACAAGACAAGGTATTTGGACTGATGATGAATCTAAATCCAGCCTACAATGATCTCATACGCCACCTATTGAGGTCATATAAGCTCCCAACCTTGGAAGAAGTGTGCGGTTTTATCCAAAGGAAACAAGGAAATCGAAATCTTCTTGGTGGAAAAGGGGAGCTTCTTATGGCAAATAAGGTGGCTTACCGCAATGAGGAAAAGAGGGTGTGGATATGCGACCATTGCAAGAAGAAGGGACACTCTAAGGATCGTTGTTGGGTTCTTCATCCTCACCTCAAGCAAAATCGTTGGGAGCAAAACAAAGGCAAAGCCAATGCTGCAAGCGGTGAAAGGGAAACTCAAATGACCGAGGGGACCTCTACTCAATAAGCAATGGTTGGAGCTAAGGATATGGCTACGACTCATGAGGAATATGTGAAGAAATCAGACCTAGCCGAGCTCATCAAGTCTATTAATGCACTCAAAGATTTCGGTAACTCCTTCTATGTTTCAAAAATTACTGAGCCTTTGATTGTTGATTCGGGAGCATCTCATCACATGATTAGCAATAAAAACCTCCTTGAAAACGTGAAACCAACTTTAGGTAATGTTGAAATTGCAAATGGATCTAAGGTTCCCATTAACGGTATAGGAGATTTGTGGTTGTTTGATAAGCCTTCTAGTGCGTTTTATATGCCAAAATTTACATCAAATTTGCTGAGTGTTCACAAAACTGTGTGTGATTTAAATTGTAAGGCCATATTTGATTCTAACAAAGTGTATTTTTAAGATATTGAGACTAACTGAATCCTTGGAGAAGGAGATGTCAAGAACGGATTGTATCTTTTAGAAGCCTTCACAAATTTTCGAACCTATGTGACTAACCATTATGATGCCAAGATTAAAATTTTGAGAACAGATAATGGAGGTGAATACACAAGCAATGCCTTCAAACAACTTCTAGCAAAACTCGAAATTATGCATCAAACAAGTTGCCCTTACACCCCTCAACAAAATGGTGTGGCTGAAAGGAAGAACATACATCTTATGGAGGTTGCAAGGGCCATGATGTTCCATACCAATGTTCCAAAACGTTTTTGGAGTGATGCGGTTGTAACCGCATGCTATGTGATCAATCAGATTTCAACCAAAGTGCTTAAAGACGTGTCTCCATTTGAGGTACTTAACCAAACTAAACCTCCTATTAATCACTTATGAGTTTTTGGTTGTGTTAACTTTGTCTTGGTACCAGGAGATCAACGTAATAAGTTTGAAGCAAAGAGCATCAAAGGAGTATTTATTGGTTACTCTACTACACAAAAGGGGTACAAGTGTTATATTCCCGAGACTGGGAGGGTGCTTGTTTCTAGAGATGTGAAATTAATTGAAGCAAAAGGGTACTATGATGCCAAGAACTGGGAGAAAATTCGTGACTTACCACACTCACAGACGGATCGAGCTGCAACATTACGAACTATTCTTGAACGCATTGGTGTATGTGATCCAATCTCGTCTACTACTATACAAGTTCATGAGCCTCCCAGTCCATCTATGCATGCTGACAATCCCAGCATACATGATCACACGTCCAGATCAAATGACTCGGCAGATGATAACACAATAGTTGTGGAAACGGTGAATGAGGAAACATCGGGTGTACACATGAATGAGGAGGAAGCACATGACATGGACATTACTCAAGATGAAGCTGAAGCTATTCATGAAGAGGTTGAACCCAACCATGATACTCCACCTTTGAGGTGTAGCCAAAGAATTCGGAGAGCTCCATCCAATTGGAACACTCAATTCTATTACAATAACAATGCGGTAGCTCATCCGACTCAAGTGGTGTGTAACCTTGCCACAGTTCTAGCTGAACACCAAGCCTTCATAGCTCACCTTGACCAACACTTTGTACCAAAGACGTATAAGGAAGCTAAAGAACATAAGGTGTGGTGTGCTGCCATTAATGATGAACATGGTGCAATGGAACAGAATAACACATGGGAAGAAGCCGTGTTACCAGTTGGTAAAAAGGCTGTGACATCTCGGTGGCTCTTTACTATCAAATTTCGAAGTGATGGCCAAATTGAGAGGCACAAAGCTCGGCTTGTAGCAGGAGGTTTCACACAAATCTATGGAGAAGACTACCATGACACATTTGCTCTGATTGCCAAACTCCACACGGTACGTGTTATATTATCATTAGCCACTAATCTTGATTGGGGACTTTTGGCAGATGGATGTTAAAAATGCATTTCTCCAAGGCGAGCTTGAGGACGAAGTGTATATGCATCCACCTCCGGGTTTGGACCATATTGTAGCACCCGAAAATGTTTTAAGACTGCGCAAGACCATCTCTGGACTCAAACAATCTCCAAGAGCGTGGTATCACAAGTTAAGCCACACATTGCGAGATCGAGGGTTCAGGAAGTCCGAGGCTGACCATACGCTCTTTACACTTCACGGTAAGGATGGGATTGTTGTGATTTTTGTCTATGTTGATGATATCATCATCACATGGAGTGACAAAGATGGCGTTCAAGGTATCAAACACCATCTTAAATGTGTTTTTGACATTAAGGATTTGGGTGAAATGAAGTATTTTCTTGGGATTGAAGTGTGTCGTTCTAATGAAGGCCTCTTCTTGTCTCAACGGAAATATGCATTTGATCTTTTGAATGAGTGTGATGTAGGTTCCAGAGTTGCCAAGACACCCATTGAAGATGCCTACAAAGCAACGTGCAAGGGGGAAAAAGACGATGATGACTTGTTTGATGATGTGCACCAATACCGGAAGATGGTGGGCAAACTAATCTACCTCACAATCACAAGACCAGACCTGTGTTATGCCGTCAACCAAGTGAGCCATCATATGCAAGCTCCAAATATGTGCCATTGGAGGATGGTGGATCGGATTCTTAGGTATATAAAAGGAACTCCGGAACAAGGCATATGGATGGGAATGAACAAGAACACTACTCTTGTGGGGTATTGTGATGCAGAGTGGGCTGGAGATAGACAAGATCATAAATCCACTACCGGGTATTGCACATTTCTTGGAGGCAATCTTGTGACTTGGAAGAGCAATAAGCAAAAGGTGGTGTCTTGTTCAAGTGCAGAAGCTGAGTATCAAGCTATGAGGAAGCTCACAGATGAGCTGATATGGCTGAAGGCGTTACTTAAGGACTTGGGAGTTGAGACACAAGAGCCAATCACAATGCATTGTGATAATCAAGCTGCCATACATATTGCGTCAAACTCAGTGTTTCATGAGAGAATAAAGCACATTGAGGTTGACTATCACAAGGTCCGAGAGAAGGTGGAACAAGGAGTAATCTTACCGTGTTACACAAAGAGCTCGGATCAACTCGCAGACATCTTAACAAAGGCTGCAAGCTCAAAGGTGTGTGAGTTTGCATATTCGAAGCTTAGGTTAATCAATATACCTAAGTCGTGACAATGATCCACACTCTTTTTCCCTTAGTCGATTTTGTCCCAATTGGGTTTTTCCACAACGGTTTTTTTAATGAGGTGGGAAGTTACAACTTTCAAGTTTGATCCTAAGAAACTACGGATTCAAGCTTGAAGGGGAGTATTGACTCAAGTATCAAGTAATTGATACTTGAGTAAGAAGTAAACAAAGAAACAAAGCTGTCCGTACAAAGGAAGAAATGCGGGTCATACAATATTTGTGATCGGACCAAATGATGTTACAAGTAGTTGGGACTGAACTACATAGTTGGCAAGGCTTATTTGACTTGTCTTTAACATGTTATAGCCCTTGAATATCAAGGGAGCCGTTGGAGACAAAGAGCCCTACGTGAAGAGAGAAGAAGAGTCTTGGAATCCACAAAAGCTTACTTTCTTTCCTCTTATAGATTTTGGTGTCTTTTAGTGTTTGTTGTGTAGTTGCTAGGGCTGAGTGTATCCACATTATAAATATCTTTGTAAAGCTTAATTGTACAGATAAGAAAAGAGAAGTTTCTTATTCTTCTCCCATACACGGCCACCATTCTCATCTCTTAAGCTTTCTCATTTCTTCTTCACTATTCTTGGATTCTCTTCATTCTTCATTATTCTTTACTCAATGTAACATGAATCATTCTCAAAAGTTATAAAAGTCTGGGAGACACGAGTTTGCTCATGTTTTATATGTTTAAGAGATGTATCAAGCAACAGCTAGGGGATGGCTTTAAGTCATACTATATTGTTACAATCGATTTTGTGTGGTTCGATCATGCAAGCCTTTGTGTTGAACGAATGTGGTTTTGCAACCTATGAGCAATACTCTATTCGTTCATAGCACTACTCTGTGCCCTCATCCTCCAAATGCTCTTTGGAATCCTGATGATCTTGTCAATCAAGCTACTCATGTCAATGCAAGAGCAGAGAGTTTTCACTCCATTAGCTATCTACAGAATTTGGCTCCTCAAGATGGAGAGGGAATGGTAACATTATCCACTCTAAAAATTTGTCATTGGTTTTAAAACTTTTAATTACTACAGCACAGATACATGTAACATTAAAATTTAGAATTAATAAGACTTCCATATGTATGCTTCATCATTGACTCTTTTCTAGAAGCTGTGACTTTAGCTAGTCTGCGTCAACTCGTGGCATTTAGTTGATTAGTCTTCGTCAATGTACTTTTGATGTAAAAGCAATAGATCTTGAAATACAATGCAAGAGAAGTTTATGATTAGAGAATAATGTAAGGAGTCTTCAAATTGACATGAACTTGTCTCATTATTTCAACAACTCTATCTGAAGATTCCATTTGTTTTGACTTATTTTCCTGTTCATGCTTCTTCCTCTGTTTTTCTTGCTTCCTCTTTCCAGGTCTTTTGCCATGGAATCCATGAGACAGTGCCTTATACGCTTCTTTTTGGGTCAATATTCTTCCAAACTCATCAACCCTATCAATCCGAATATCCTTAAATCCATCTCTGAATCTGTCATCTTCATGATTGTCCATAACACCTACAAGCTTGCTGTCCACTTTGAAAGTTCTCTGCTCTCTGAGACGTTTTAGTGCGCCTGATAATCCTCTTCCCACATCAACCTCACGCATCACTCCATCTCTAATACTAGAATGATCATCAGTTGCTTTATCAATCTCTTCAGCTCTGTTATGAACCCTTTGAAACACATCTCTTCGTCTTTCTAATGATTCAAAGCTATCTTTCTCCTCTATTGAAGAACCAAGATTCTGATGAGCTTCCAATCTCGAAGCAAGACCTTTTTTTTTTTTTTTTTTGTCAATCAACTTCAATTACCTTAAAACAGAGTTACGCGGCTCAAAAGCCGTGTTACAAAAAAGAAAAGACGGTAACGAAGCTTTAGCTAGACTATCCGCTTTAGCATTGAGAGATCTGGGGATATGTTCGAATTCAACCGAATCGAAGAAGGGGAGAAGATAGGCAACATCTGAGAGTATGCCAGAGATCTCCGATAGTTTCACTCCAGTTTGAATGGCAGTGATTAAATTGAGGCAATCGGACCGAAACACAATCCGGAGCAAGTCCCTTGCCAGAGCGTCGGTCATTGCAGAGCGGATCGCAAGCGCTTCCGCAATTAGTGGCAATGCAACAAACTCCTGGGGCTGTGCACCACGAATTGGAGGATCCTTCCCTGACCAGAGAACCCAAGCCGTACCTGCAGCACGTTTCTTATCGTTCCACGCTCCGTCCGAGTAACAAACTATCTTGCCCATAACCAGGTTCGATTTGCGATCTTCCTATTTCAATTTGTAAGATGTAGTCCCTAATTGGGCATCGTCCCATTCCTTTGCTGCTTTTACAGCCGATTGTATAATTTCTTCTGGGGTCAGGGAAACCTTGTTGAAAACCCACTGGTTACGTGATTTCCAAAGTGACCATATAATCCAAGCAGTAAGAGGAGTCTTCGTAATTCCAATAGGAGGTAACACCTTGATATCTTTAAGTTTTCTCTATATTATAGGAAACTGATTCGAGAAGTGAAGGCTGGGGTCATTCGCGAGAGGAGCTAGCTTCCAAGTTCGCATCGCCAAATCACAGGTAAATACTGCGTGTTCTAAGGTTTCGATTTCACCACACCTTTGACATTTTGGGTCCACTCCAATCTATCGAGCTAAGTGGTTTTCGCAAGTTGGGATAGCTCTATGCAGGCATTTCCATATGAAGAATCGGATTTTGGGCTGTAGAGGCAGACTCCAGCTTTCTTTAATCCAATCGATTTCTGGTTCTGAGCTTGTTGGATGGTGATTGAGTTTGGAATTTATCGCCACTTGGTAGCCCGATCTAGCAGAGTAAGTACCATTTGGGTTACATAACCAGATTCTTTTATCACTCTCCTTTCGAATACTGAGCTTGATACTCTGAATTTCATCCTCTAACAAGGGTAACAGGCTTCTAATTCTTTCCTTATCCCATTCTCGTGTTTCTTCATTAATCAGGTTAGCAACCTTTAAACACTCATCTTTCTCTTTTGGAGGGCCAAAAGGAGCTTTTGGAGCAAAGAAAGACAGCCAGTTATCTGACCATATACCGATGCTTTGGCCATCTCCTACACACCATCCCAACTGCGATTTAGTAAGGTCTCTACCAAGGAGGATCCCCCGCCAGGCATGAGAGCAAGAGGTAGGCTTTGAGACTTTTAGAAAGCTTTCATCTTTGCAGTATTTAGCCAGCATCATTCTTGCTAGTAGGGAATTTGGATGAGATAAGATTCTCCAAGAAATTTTGGCAATTAATGCCACATTGAAGGCTCGGATATCCTTAAAACCCAGACCTCCATTCTTTCTTGGCAGTGTCAGTTTATTCCAAGCTATCCATGACATATTCTTTGTCTCCATTGACTTGTCCCACCAAAACCTAGTCAGTTCCGATTGAATTCTCCTACACAGAGATTCTGGTAATAAAAACATGACATTGCGTACGTTGGCATCGCACTAAGCACACTTTTGAGCATGGTACTCTTTCCTGCAGGTGATAGGAACTTGGTGGACCAGCTAACTCGTTTTTGGTGGATTTTATCAAGTATTGAATTAAAAATATCCCTCTTCCTACGTCCAAAGTGCTCAGGTAATCCCAAATATTTACCAAGGCCTCCCTCTTGATTAATCTGGAGCTGAGCTTTTATCTTTAACTTCATTTCCTAGGACATCTTCCTCGAAAAGGTAATTGCTGATTTTTGCTTATTAATGGACTGTCCTGATGCTTTTTCATACTTTTGAATTATGTCTTGTAAAGCTGATAAATTGGTATCATTTCCTTTGCAGAAAAACATAGTATCATCCGCAAAAAGCAGATGATTAATCTTCGGCCCGTTCTTTGATATCCTTAAACCCGGTAATTTCCCATTCTCTTCTGCTTTACTACACAGTCCAGATAACACCTCACTGCACATAATGAATATATATGGTGAGAGGGGGTCTCCCTATCTGATTCCCCTCGACGGTAGTAGTGCTCCTTTAGGTTCCTCATTTATAATGACAGAATACTGAACAGTTGTAATGCACTGCATCATCCACTCAATGAATTTCTCGTGAAAGCCCAATCTTTCCAGAACTTCTTTTATAAAGGACCACTCTAATCGATCATACGCCTTTGTCATGTCCGTCTTTACTGCGATAGATCCATATTTCCTGGCCTGAGATGTATTTAGAGTGTGTAGAATCTCATGTGTGATAAGAACGTTGTCAGTTATATTTCTTCCTGGTACAAATGCCGATTGTTTAGGTGAAATGATCTTCGGTAATAGAGGGCTGATGCGTTTAGCAAGAAGCTTGGTAATCAGTTTATACACATAGTTGCATAGAGCTATAGGTCTGAAATCTGAAACTTTCCTTGGATTTGCTGTCTTTGGGATTAATCTTATGTAGGTTGCATTAGCAAAAAGTGCAAGTGTTCCGGAGCTGAAGAAATCGGATACCTCCCTTACTATTGCAGGTCCTACAATTTCCCAATTTGACTGGAAAAACGCAGTAGAAAAACCATCGGGTCCAAGGGCCTTGTCAGCATGGATATCAAAGGTTGCACTGCGAATCTCCTTGCTGCTTGGTAGTCTCATAAGGTTAATATTTTCCTCCATTGAGATTTTTCCTTCCAAGGCTTCCTGGACTGTTTCTTTACATTGTGTGTTTGCTGACTTGTATAATTGCTAAAAATAATCCAGTATTGTCTTCTCTATATCCTTTTCTGAAACCATTACATCTCCTTCATTGTTCTTTAGCACAGATAGAGAGTTCCGAATCTGTCTTGCTTTGGTAATGGCATGAAAGTAGGATGAATTCTTGTCTCCTAGTTGGAGCCATAGGATTCGACTTCGCTACTTCCAGAAAGCCTCTTCATCTTCATAAGCTGTCTGAAGTCTCGCTGTAATTTCTTTCACTCTCTGATGATCATAATAAGGACTTTCTAAAGCCTCATTTAATTCTTCCTTGGTCTTTTCTATTCTGAGTCTGCTATTCCGATTTGTTTCCATTGTCCATTTAATTATAGCAGCTCTTGTTCTGCTTATCCGCAGGTTCCAATTTAGATTAATTGAGGGGTTCCAACTCTCCTTTATCAGGTTTTGAATCTCGGTATTATCCACTAACCTTCTGTCAAATCTAAACATGCCTTTCCTCGTTCTTCTTTCAGGTTCAAAGTGTGTTACCAAGGGCTTATGTTCTGAAGCTTCGAACATAAGATAAGTGGATCTGCTTGTAGGGAAGATGTCGAACCATTTCTCTTCAGCCATAGCTCTATCCAAGCGGCATCTAACTGTTGAATTGTTTCTGTTCCCTCTCCAGGATAAGGGGTCTCCGGAGTGTTGTATATCAAATAGGCCTGTTGACGACACAAATTCACGGAAATTTGAGAAGGAACTCTCAGATCTGATTACCCCTCCCTGTTTCTCCTCATTAGAGAGGATGTCATTAAAATCTCCCATTATAATCCAAGGTGAGTTCCTCACAGCTGCCAGCTCAGATAATCTGTTCCATATTGCAATTCTCTTTCTTTTATCCGAATCACAATATGTGAATGTTGCATAGAACCTTTTGTCTTCGAATTGAATGAAAGTATCTATATAGTCTTGGGACGCTGATTGGATAGTCACATGGATTCGGTCAGACCATAGCAGAATTAATCCTCCTCCTCCGTGGCCATGAGGATTGACAATCTCTCGATGATTCAGTTTCAGTTTCTCAGTTTTTTGAATGACAAACTTATCCACATTTTTGGTTTCCATTAGGAAAATTATGTCTGGTTTGTATTTGGAATTTATACTCCACAGACGACGAACTGTCAAGGAGTTTCCTAAACCTTGACAGTTCCAGCTCACTGAAGTTAAGGAAGAGGATTGGGCGGACGTTGAAAATCCATCCGCTTCTTGCTTATAGCTGGAATGATAGGTGTTGGTTTCAGCACTATAGGTGGACCCATAATCCTCTTGTCACTTGCTTTTGCATTCAACTTATCTTGCTTACTCCGTGCTGGTTCATGTCTTGAGTTTTGTGTAATTCCTACCCTTTTTCCACTAGCCTGTTTCCTTTTAGGTGACACTCTCATCTGAAGTGTTTTCCTTTTCTTTGCATTAACCAGAGCAATAATTGGTGGACTAAAGGCAATTCTCTTCTTTGCTGTAGGTGCCACACAACTTGGAATTTCTGGATTCCTAGTGGGAGTTATATATGTATGATTCTCTTGTCCTACAGGTGAACCCAGTCTCGCTAGTACCGGGCTTTTCTCAGTATTAGCACCTTTCCTTGTATTACCATCCTCGACAATCATTGGACCGAGTCTCCAGGTGGCAGGAACTCTCTCCATGACTGCATCATGTACTATATTTTCCATGATAGGTGGATTTACTTCTTCCGCCAGCATTGATCTAGCAAGTGCATTAGCAGATTCCTCGAATTCCCCATTTTCCACTGCCTGCTGGTATCTTCTTTCCCTGATGGCTCTTTCCGTGGGGTCAGCGACCATAGTATATTGCATCATTACTTCTCTTATTTCACCAACTGCTGCCTGCAGGGTATGTTGTGGAATTCTTTCCTCCTCCTTGTTTCCTGGAAAATCTCTTTCCAAGGGAGGTCGTCTTGGTCGAGATGAATCAGATCTTTCTTCATCCATCTGATTACTTTGGTCTTTCTCCTGTTCCCTAGAAGGTATTTTCCTCCAGATCCTCCCCAATTTAGAGTTATCACGATAATTTCTAATTTCCCGGAAAGATGAGGATTTGAAACTATCAGCTTGCCCTCCTTGACTTCCACGAGATGGCTGGTTATAATCGTTCCTCGATCGTTTTCTAGCATGATCCTGTGACAAGTCGTGACCAAAATCCCTCCTTCTCCACCAGTCCTGTCGGAATTCTCGACTTTCATATCGGTCTAAAACTGAATGAGGTCTACTTCTTTTCTTGTTCAGGTCCTGAGCGTAGGAGTCATCTAAAATTGATCCTACTCTTTGATTCCTTAAAGACAGATCGGGAATATCACTCTGTGAGGTTAGTAAATTCTGCTCCTTTTCGTGTAGGTTGCAATCCTTAGCCTCATGATCAAGCATATTACAGTAATCACAGTATCTACCCAGCTTTTCATACATGAGCTGAACTGTAACTTCATGGCCATCTTCCATTTCCAGGATAGTTTTGGTAACAATAGGTTTCAGCCCATTAATAGAGACTCTGATTCTTGCAGCATAAGGATTGATAACTACCTTTTCTAGCACCCCAATGTTGTTTCCAATACTTGTCAATACCTCTGTCATCCATAAGTGTAACGGTAGTCCATGGACCCTGACCCAAAATGGAATTTGCGAAGGGAAAGCATGGTCTACCGTTGCTTTCCACTTTTCCAAGATTAACATCCAGCGGCCAAAGTGGTAAGGCCTATTTTCTAGCACTGCATTAAGATCTGCTTCATTACCAAACTTAAACTGAAATAATCCTTGTCCCAGATCTGTACCAAAAGCTTTTAAGGAGGTGTTCCAAAGCTCTGATAAGAACGGGATAAGAGACCATATCCTCTGCTGTTTTGTATTCGTAACTCTTCCTATCAAGGTTAGGGAGTGTTTTTCGATGAGCTCCAAGTTATCAACAGTGGGGATCTTTATCCTTACTGCTTCTGGTTCTCTAGAGGGGACTAAGATCCCTTTTCCCTTCTCTTCATATGTCAGTCTCTTAGCCATCGTTGAAAATAAGTTTTGTATAGTGGCTCTGTTGTCACGGTATTTAGATGTTATAGACCTGTAGAGATATTTTCAATGGTCAAAACTTCCTCAATAATCTTTCACCATTTAAAAATGGGAATGTTTTACTACACAGTGAGAAGTTCAAGCTCAACCCTCATACAAGAGATTCAGCAGAGGTTAAGTGTATAGATTTAGAGTTTCAAAGATTCACCACGTAAAGTGGGACAGATAAAATAGCTTCGTTAAATGCTCCCCAAGGTCGACCAAGCTTCAGATACTAAGAGACCTTCTTTTTTCAGAGTAATATTTATAATCTGTTTCTTATTCTTCATCATCGAATTAACAGAAAATTTTTGGCTGAAACTTTCTTATGAAAATTCAGATGTTGAGACCTCAAAATGTGAAACGATAATGAATTTTACATACCTTATGACGTATATATAGATTATAAGAGTGATTTAGGTTATAATTTCAGAATAATTTCGTGGCCCATAAGGTCCAATATAGGAGAGAGGTTTGAATTTGTACTAAGAAGAAGTTTGTTGGAGAGGATAAGATCATATCATCATAGCTTCAAAACCTAACCCTATCTCCTTTAAATACCAATTAATCTTGCGCCGTTTAAATCTTTTCTCTCTCAGAAAGTTGCCATCTCGAACCCTAAAACCACCATTTCTGTCGCCGGAATTTCTAACCCCACTTATCGAAGCCTCAATCTGGTCAAAAAACCATTCCGAACAGCTTACTTTCGGGGTTCATAACTTTTTCGTCACTGATCTCCTGATCGTGATTTTTGTAGGTCTGAAAAGATCTCTCTCAAGAATCCGTAGCCGCAAACCTTTCATCAACGGAGCTATATTGAGAGAGTTACGATCAGATTAAGGTTAGAGGCGAAATCTGTTTTTTGTTTCAAACTTTTAAAATTCTGGGTTTTGTGTTAGATTTATTTTTTCTTTGCGTTTTTCAGTCTGTCACCGACAAATCGAGGTGAGGACGTGATCTGTGAAATTTTTAGTTTCAATTTAATTAAAGTTTGTTTTTCTTATTACTAGAATAATTATTAAGGTATTTTAATAAATATAAATATAAATATAAATATAAATATAAATATAAATATAAATATAAATATAAATATAAATATAAATATAAATATAAATATAAATATAAATATAAATAAATTTTATATTATATTATATGAATAATAATTTCACTAGTGTGAGTGTTTGATATTAGGATATTTGTATGAAATATTATATAAATGATTATTTCATTATAATTGTGATATGGAATATGGTAGAGATTAAATAATATTTTGAGTTGATAAAGAGAAAAAATATATTTAAAGTATGTTGGAAAGCTGTCTTTTAAAGAGGTGACGCGGAATAAATATTTGGCTACGGGCTGGTATTCAGCCCAAAAACTATTGACGAGCTAGGGAGGATCAATGTTTGGGCCGAGGTCTCCCAACCGAGGGCTCTGAAGCCATCTAGAGGATGGTTGAGCCGATGTATGTAGAGTTGGTTGCTACGGCAGCTCAACATCTAACACAAAGTGTTCTCCCAGCAGATACCTTCATGCACAAAATGGATATGAATACGGATAGTTAAAAAAAATGTTTTTTATGGTTTTAGATTTGGTAATTAAGTTGAGATGATTCCTGTGAAATGGCCTGTAAATTGTTTTTGTTTCATATTTGTTTCAAGTGTTTTTAGTTTCCGATTAATACAAAAGATCTTGGTCATGCATGCAACTTGTTTTTTTTTATAAAACAAGGTATGAAAATAGTCGCTTATTGTGTGAAACATCAGACCATACTATTTGAGAAATCTATCAATACCGATGGTTGGAAAATAATTCATAATTTTCTGGTGTTTAAAGACAATAGTCGATACAAAGCTTCCGACATTGCTTATAAATTATGCTTTTTTTGAATGACTACAATTCTCACGTGTGATCCTGTTGTAGATGACCAATTCATCTCATTACTACCAATCAATGATATTCTCGCTGGAGAATATCATTGCGATGTTTTGGCCGGTAAGTTATGCACACATTATTGTTTACTTTTACACGAAATTATTATTTTTAAACGATCTATTGTAATATTAGTTTATCTTTTTAAAAAAAAATTATTTAGATGTGCTTGATCAAGTCGTTAGTGTTCAACAGATTCATGACGTAAATTTTCTCGGTCAACCGGTAAAAATGATTGATTTTGGAATTAGAGATCATAAGTAAAAATTTTAAACATTGGATTGT
Organism: Lepidium didymum; assembly: GCA_963920545.1. Taxonomy (NCBI): domain Eukaryota; kingdom Viridiplantae; phylum Streptophyta; class Magnoliopsida; order Brassicales; family Brassicaceae; genus Lepidium; species Lepidium didymum. The sequence goes on from OY986979.1 coordinate 14,474,219, forward strand.
TTTTTTATTTACAAGCTATTGATATTCTTATCAATGATTCCATTTGTAGTCCTATAGATTTATGTCCTCTCTATTTGTGATAATGATTATCGTTTGCGATGTTTCTTTTGGGAACTCTTGCTATGTCTTTCATAAAATATTGTATGGAATCCGTGAATGGTATTATTTACTTGCTTATTCGTTTTGCAAAACTACATAATTAGAATGGTAACATTCATTTACTTTTCTTTTTGATTTCTTTTTACATTTTTTTGTTCTAAATATATTTTTCAGTTTTTATAGATACGAGTATTCTTACCAATGCCTTTAATGCATCAGTTTTTTTTTGCATTAATCCTTCAATGCCTGATATCGAAGTCTTGAAGTCGTAAATATACTATTGTTGCTTAATCTTTATTTATTCATCTTTGTTTTGTTATGTTTTCTATCTTATTCATTTTTTTATATTTAGTTTGGTAAAAACTGGTTTTTGTCTCATTGTCTTGACCCTACCAGTCAAAAAACTTGTAGAGATGATGATTTTTGGCTTGAGTATCATAGGACGTTATACTGGAGGATAATGAAAATTCAGAGGTTCAAAATATGATATCGAGAATTTCTATGGTAAGTCTATTATTAATTTTAAAAAACGTTCTTATATTTGTTCTATTGATTTTATTATATTTATATTTATCATATATAAAGGAACTTGGTTTCTAAACATGTGATTATGATGACGATCAAGTTTATGATTTTTCTAGTGAAGAATAAGTTATAGATGAAGATGAAAAAAATATTTCAAAAGTTTTTGCAAATGATACTTGTACCAAATCTCGCTCTCATGTGACAAAACCAAATACTCAAACTAAAAAACTATAATCTAAAGGTAAACCAAATACTTTAACTAAAAAACTATCATCTAAAAGGTAAAGCACCATTTTGTTTTCAGGCAAAATCACCTGAAGAAGTATGTACTACCTTTATTTGCTTCTTTTTCGTCGAATTAGCCATTATATATTTATTTTTAAGTTTTTTGACTATATTACTTTGTTTGTTTATATTGTCGAGTTATGATTTCAGGTTGGTAAATGTCATGTTAGGTGTACTATTTTGGGAATTGATCTAATGCGGTTACACTGGTATTAATTCGGCTACAATAAGTGTAACAATAAGGCATATCTAGTTTATCCAGATTTTGTGATAGATGAATATTTTCCTAAGAAATATTATTCTTTTTGGTGTGATTCGTGTCAAACATATGCAGAATCAGTGTTTCAACGTAATGCTGGACATTTATGTTTTTTACATATTATATATAGATAACTTTTGTTTTGTTTGTATATTGTGTTCATGTTATTTTCTATTCATTAGGTTAAAACTGCATTTACAAATGATTGACAATACTGATGTGTCAAAGTGTATATTGTTTGATAGTTTTGCCATTGAAGCTATAAAAAAATGAGGAAATGATCTTTTAGGCGATGGTTCTGAAGAAGTAATGCAGTTAAGTTGGTTTTTAGTATTTGTTATTCTTCCTTTTTTTTTTATCTTCTTCATCGTACTTAGAGTACTATATTTACGTCTTGTAATGTGTAGATTAAATACTTTAAAAGAATGACTCTTGCAATAAGTGATTTGTTTAGAAAAACTTTCCAATTTGGCTTTATTGTGGAAAAGAGGAACATTAGTGATGGCGTTTACATACATATTCAAGGTTTGGTCTTCCAATAAGTTTGAGCTTTCACTGATCCTCTAAAGCAATCAACCATCGTCGCAAATGATTACCATTGTTTCTGTTTATTCATCTTCTGGACACCTTGACTTAATTCATTTGTTTAAAAAATTGCTAATTGATTCATTAAATTGCTAATTGGTTCATTAAATTGCTAATTGGTATTTATCATAATTTGGTATATATATTTAAGATGTTTATTTCCTCGTTTACTTTTAAGGTTACTTTGTTCATTAAGTTATTTTTTTTTTCATCAACATTAGACCACAACTGACCTGCCTATTAGCTAAGTTCCTACATAATGTAGGCGGGTGGACTCGATCCCTGATTGTTCATTAAGTTTACTATTTAAAAAAACGTTTGGTATTTTAAATCTTATTTTTGAGAACTTATTGCATCTTTATTTGAAACTTTGATTGGTGTATATGTTGTATTTTGATATTATTTACGAGTGTAATTTTAGATTTTTCAAATTATAGCTGTCAATGGTTCATCTATGTCCTCATCTAAACCATCCCAATTTTAGTAGTAAGGTATAGTTAAGATGAACTCTCCTCCACACTTGCAAGGTCATTTGACATGAGATTTTTTTAGGATTCTCAAACTATTTTTTCCTCACCAACGAATACCTGCTGGTCTATTATAGACACGTTGTCTTATCAATCCAACAAACTCCTATGATGTAATCAATGTCAGCTTATATATTTTCCTAAGAAATATGTAACCTTCTTCCCTAGAATTATCTCCAAGGCATACTAGAATTGTTCCATAAACAAATCTAACTTCCATGTTACCATATTTAGTAGTTTTAGCTAACAAACCTAATCCCTCTTCTTGGTATAATTAATGAAGTAATTTCCCATTCCTAACCTATATAAGGCTTCAAGATTATTTTTTTCACATAATTTTTCATGATATTTGTTGAAAAGAGTGTTTTTGCCATCCCATAGATAAAAAGAAATATCTCGAAGAGAAAATTTAGATAAGACTGCTTTTCTGTTACAGATTTCACGAAATGTTCGAGAGAATACCTTTATTCTCTCAATCCTATGAATCTCTTCTGGAACAAGACGGGAGATAATGTTTGCTAGGATATCATTGGATATCAATTCGGTCATATTCATGTTTTCTTCCACCTTATTCTGTAAAAATTTATTAGACTGTTATAATTCAAATAAACTCATAGCTGAGATCCTAACAAATAATTTAGCATTAAAGTAAACTATAATAATCTAATTTTATGTATTGCTTTGAAAAGCTTTTTAAAATCCAATAAGTAACCAAGTATGATAAACAATGAATCGCGATTGAAATTGTAATATTCTATTCATGTTTTATATGAAGTGCAAAATACATGATTTATTATAATCTATTCCATTTGGTTTTGATTTCTTATATATTAACAATATATTAGATCATATGACATGAAACATACCTTATTTGCCTTCGGATTCGAATCTCTGTCTCTCTTCATTTTTTTCTACAAAGTTGTAATTTGTTTTATGGCAAAATAACTTACTTGATCATATAATAATCGATAAAAATGAAAACTATCTTTGTTTTTATGGCGAATCTGTATTCTCTTTATTTATATTCAACAATTTCAGGTTTTGGTTTTTGAAGAAAAAGACTGAATGGTTTTAGGTTGAACACATACAGTTTCTCGATATGCAAGATAAAATGAATAAATTTTTTGTCTAAGTGTTTTTGACAAGTTAAAAAGTTTAGTCTTTCACTTAATGAACCAAGATGTACTTTTATTATTATTTGTTTTCAAATATTATCATAATTTTTAGTTATTATATAGGGATAAACTTAATGTATATCTTGATAGATATTCATTTTATAAACTATAATATATCTTTTTATAGTGTAATTATTTTTGTGTTAACTAAAGTTTGTATTTAAATTTCATGATAAGGAATAGATAACTCGGTAAATACTCATTTTCTGTTAATCATTTTAAAAATTTTCCGATTATTTTATATTCGATAAAATATAAACTCTATTCATTAAGCTATTTACTATCTTAATATTTAATAATTATAAATATTAGTTAAACCATTTGTAAAATATGTTAAACCCTAATTTTTATCATATAAATTCACATAATAGTAATAATCAAAATTTTGAACCATAATATTTATTTTAACTTATTTCTGTTTTCACTTTTGAATTTATTTTTATATACTTATTTAATCATTAATCATCATCTTACCAAAATTGAATTTCTTTTTAGTTAAAAATTTGTAGATAATATAAAATCTAATAACTAATAAATAAATATTTAATTTTCCCTTTTCTATTTGAAAAATTTCAAAATATATTACAGCTTACGTGAAACCCTAATATCTTTGCTATATATATATAGCAAAGATATATATATGTATATATATATATATATTTTCTTTAATAGTCTATTTCATTTTATCATTATTATCATTCATTATTTTTTTTTGTTATTTGATCTTTTATTTCATGTCTTCTCTATATTTTGATTATGGAAAAAATGATATTTTTATCATGTCTTAATCATAATTGCTGCATGTTATGCAGCTTCATTTATATCTGATGTTAGTAACTTCAGAAAAGTTTGTAAAAAGTTTTGTTCTATTTGTGATGAACGTCCAATTCTCAACCGACTATCACTTGAAGAAGACCTATTCTATTTATTTTGGTGCAATTCTCAGAGATCTTATACAAGATATAACAAGTTACGATTGAGTGAGAAACCCTCAAGCTTTGTATCGGTTAAGAATAGTTTGTTAATTTATGGACAACCGTAAAAACGAGGGATTCATATTGTTACGTGAATCTTCTCGGAAATATTTACGTGAGACTATCTATCTTTACGGTGTCATTTTAATATCTGTGGGAGATATAGCGAAACAAAATACATGTTTTAAACTTATGTCTATTCTTCTCCAACCACTAATTTCAAAAACAATTCAGTATCTTGAAATAATTCGGGGACAAACAAATAGATATCTTATGTGGTGTGTACATAATGTATTGTCTAATTTGAAATTATCTTATATCAAACAATAACATTTATATCAAATAATAACATGAGTGTGATGCTAAAACTTCCAAGTTTCTTAGTTTCAACGACATATGAAGACATCAACGGCGTGTGAATTTTTTTTATAGGATTATGAAGTCAATTTTTTGCTACATGGGTTGTAATTAATTTTTTTTTATCATTTCAATACTATTTAATATTTTTTATCTATTGATTAATTTTGAGTATATTTTCATTTGGTTATACTCAAACGATTTTATAAAGAATCCCGATAATTATGTAAATATAACTAAAAATAATTTATATCCTATTTAATTGTAAATTGCATTTAATATATACCTCTCATTTGTCAATATAATATCTTGAGTTTTCCTTGATGCTCAATTTAATTACTTGATGCTTGGCTTCGAGGGATTTACGTTTTCATCGTGTTGGTCATTTAAACAATTTTCCATTTTGTATTTAAAGAAACTACAGCTCATGTGTCTGATTATTTGGCTTGCTAAGGAATTGTGATCATTATCTTCTCTTCAAGCAAATTAACCTCAACTTTTTGTTTGTATTTTTCTAGATTATCTGTTCTTAGGTTAGTCAAAAACAGATGATAATGTTTCAGTATTCTATGTTTTCGGTGATCTACATTTTTCTTAGTTTAATAATTTGAATGAGCTTTTCAAAAACATAACTTCTTATGCAGGTGTTGGGAGAATCCTATCAATCTCCAAGTGATCCAGCAATATCTCAGGTCTATGACACATGTGAGAAGTCATGATCAACGTTAGTGTCGTTTCTTTTTATTTTTCAGTGGGTTGTTTATTGTTTGATCACTTGGCAAAACACCATTTATAACAACCATTTATAATAACGCTTAAACGATTTCAGGTACCATCCTAGTTTACCATATAAACCCCTAAACTGTTGTCACATTCATATTTAAAACATCAACAATTTAAATAGATTTTAAACCTTCTCTTCCGTTAACCGTTCCGTAACAGTACCATTAATCATTAAAATAATTTATTTTTGTTTAGTAAAAAATCATATGTTTACAATTGTTCCATCAAAACAACCCAATATTTTCACCTTATAACCAAAAACAACATTACTTACTTTTACTTTTGAAACAAAACAACATATTAAATCTAAAATTTAAAAACAAATTTGTAGACACATAGTAAATAGCTCGTAACCACATATTTAATAAATTTGTATGGACTTTATAACTATGTATTCAGTAGTCTTAAACATTCGATTTTTTGGTTCGGTAAGTTCTTCCAGTTTTGAAAATATAGTAACCATAAAAGTATCGACTAAAATTTGGTTGGATTCTTATCTGTTTTGGTTCCAAATAGATATTTGAAATAAAAACCGAATTGGAACGAAAATAATTTCATGTTTTAATTTGTTTGGTTTTGAATGGTTACTTGTAAACAAACATAACCCAAAATTACTGAAAGTTAACTAAAACCAAAAATTTTAGTACAATAGTTGATATTATAATAATAAAAGTAACCAAAACAACTAAAATGGCTTGATTGGTAAAACATATAACACTAGAGAATATAAACATTAGGCTTCAAAAATTATAAGATTTTATATTAAACTAATAATATGTGATTAGAATAATGGTGGACATTTACAGTTAAAATTACAAAAAATGACATTGTAATATATATCTTATATGAAGCTAAACTAAAAGTCAGTAATTAACGAGATGTTAACACAACTCAATCTAACAACCATAGATATCTCTATATATATAATAAAAGTGTAGTGTTAAGTTAAACACCATGTTATATTGTATGTTATATTGGTCCGTTTTGGAGTAGGTCGTATTGTTACTAAGAAATAATACTCACATAATAATTATATATTATTATCTTTTATAATAATAAAAAAAATGATCTCCTGATTAAATTCTATAACTGATTAGTATTGTCTAGATAATATTATTAGTTTGTTTAATAACTATCAATTTAACACGATTATTTTAACGATTAAAGACTATTAAACACTATTGATAAAATAAATAAACGAAACATTATTATCTCCTGATTAAATTCTGTAACTGATTAGTATTGTCTAGATAATATTATTAGTTTGTTTAATAACTATCAATTTAACACGATTATTTTAAAGATTAAAGACTATTAAACACTATTGATAAGATAAATAAAAGAAACTATTTGATATATATAGACTTGACGTTAGTATTAATATTGTTACAATGTATATTTAAGATGTAAATAATTTTATATATAGACTACAATGTATAATTTTATATATAGACTAGACGATATAAATTTAACATCGATAGTATTAAATCTCTTATATAATAAAAGTGTTGCGTGATACAATAAGTTTTAATTCTAGATATCTACTGCAAGTGCACAGCAAATCAAAGTAGTATTTAGGGATCGAATCCACGAAGACCAATGGATGTACTATTAATTACTCAAATCTAATTTAAGCTAAGCGAGATAAAATGAGAAGTGCATTGTAACTAACAACTTAAACAAAATACGGTGGTGAAATTCAATAATAAAAAGCATCATGCATTTGGGAATTCATCGGAAAAATAAAGAATCGAATCAAGAAACTATTCAGTGCGCACATTAAACCAATTCTCGTCCCAAACATAATCCTATAGCAAACCCACTGTCGTGGTGTCGACTACTATATTTAGCAACCTAGAAATCCTAAACTCTCGTTTGGTTCTAGAGATCTAAATACGCATTAACGAATTAGTTTGATAGGTCCACAATCAACCTTAACATCAACTTTCGTTGGTGAAGGATTGATTGCTCATCTAAGCAGTTCAGGCATCTAACAAGTTTTTGGAGAGTTAAACAACCTAATATCATAGACTAGTTGATCAGGCTAATCTAAGCATTGCACACAGTATAAGACAGAGAACACAAATGATTTAAGCCCTATTTTTTCCTAATTCATTGATTCTCTAAACCTTAGAAAACCATAAGCCTGATTAAGGATCCACTCAGACATAATCAAAGAAGAACAAGCAAAAGACGATGAAGAAAACATAATCAGATTGCAATTGAAATAAAATAGGGTTCAAAAATCTTCTCAAAAGTAGAGGATGAAATCTTTTTCCCAATAGCTTACAAAGTCACCCGTCAAAAGAAAATAAAAGTTGTGTCATCTAAAAATCGAAAACCCTATTGATTAAAAGGGGAAAAATACATTGGTACAAAATTAGGAAAGAATGAAAATATTTTGCAGGCATGCGGATCGATCGATCCAAGTTTTGATCCATTGATCCACTATGAGATGGTCGATCGTGATCTTGGTTGGTTGATCCATAGGTTATGCACAAATCACTCGTTACGACTTAGAACGGTAGGCCCTGAGATGGCCGGTCGATCGGATGGTCGTGCGCAACTTCTGGTGAAGTGGAGATTGATCGACACGTGATTAGCTGGTCAATCAACAAGTCGTGCGCAGCTTCTCATGAGGTGGAGATCGATCGATCAAAGGGAAGATCGATTGATCCTCAAAAACGCCAGAATTTCTCTTTTTTTGTTCATATCCGTGTTTTGAGTGCTTTATTCCGTAATAACCCATTTTGCACTTGAAAAGACTCCAAAATGCTAACAAAGACTCGAAAAACAAGCAAATAAGTTAGTCAAAAACCGATAAAATGAGGTGTATCATAGCATTAACTTCACCACCATGTTATATTGATTTGTTTTGGCCTAGGAAGTATATATTGTGACAAATTTGTTATCATAAAATAATAATCAAATAATATTTATATCTTTTGTAATGATAAAAAAATTATCTCTTGATAAGATTGTATAACTGGTTATTATTATCTATAGAATATTATTAGTTTATTTTAACTTTAAATATAATAAAATGGAAGTTTAAATGGCATATAACACATGTAATTAAATAGACAAAAAAATAAAATGTTAATCAATTCAACAAAACTACTGATATCTCTTAACTTAAATACAATGTCATATTAGTTCATTTTGACTAGGAACTATTGTAACAAATTTTTATCTTTTATAGTAATATATAAATAATTATCTCTTGATAACAATATATAACCGATTAGTATCAACATAAAATCATTACTGTGCTTTGAATTTTAATACAATAATATATAAACAGATAACAATATATAGTTGATTATTATCTACAAAAAATTATTATATCAATGATTATTTTGCACATTATATATCAACAATTATTTTATAAGAGAAACTATTAAATGGCAACTTCAATTTAAAATCAACCTAATATAATATGATTTTATAATATGAAATATTTCTGCCATCAATATGTTATATCGAGTATATATATGTGTCATTAATATCATTTATCGATAAATATATACACATGACAACATAATGAAATATCAACGTTAGTTTACGCTTAAACTTTATTTATTTTGAAATAAATATAATAGCTTACATAACTAATTCCTAATATTTAGGGTATATCATATAAGAGACTCTATTTTAAAATTTTACTCCTAATCCTAATAGGAAAGTTATACCAAATAAAGGTCATTCTTCAATATAAGACTCATCCCGTGACTTTTTCTCTAAACACCAATGATCTCCAAACTCTTTATCTCTCGAGATTTTACAGTTCATCATGTCTGTCTCTGAAATTTCTTTGTTGAAACCCTACAAACAAAACTGGAGAATTAAAATTATGATTCTCAAGCTCTGGAAAGTATACATTGCTAAGTATGGACAAACCATTGATATGGTTCTTTTTGATTCTAATGTTTGTAACTAATAATTTATCTTTTTGCATTTACAATTATTAGAAATATTTTCTAATTAATTCATATTTGTGTACAATAATAAAATTCACTGTAATGTGAAGAAAAAACTGGTTTCCAAATTCGTTAACATTCTTAAGCAGAGAAGTACTAAATAAAAAGTCGTGTTTGTCTACAAAAAATTATTTTTTCTTCTATTAAAATATGAAAAATTAAATGAACAAGTTTTAAAATACTTTGATGTATAAGTATAATCAATCTTTGATTATAATAACACAGTAGCACGAACACACTTTACTGAAAATAACACATTATATATTTGTAGTAATAAAATCAAATGGATATAGTATATAGATTTAATTGATGATATATAATAATCATAAAATTATGTAACTTCATATTTATATATAGGAAATCGTTAATGAGATGAAATTATAAAAAAACAGAAAAACACAAAAAACTATTATTTTTGAATATAAATTTAAATGCCAAGATAAACACATGACCCATGTTTGTCTAACTGGACATATTTATACAAATCTAAATGAACATGAATCTAAAAACTTAAGTGACACGAGTCAAAAATGTTTATATACAAAAATTGTAATGCATCAAAATCTATATCAATAGATATCGAAAAATATATTTCGTATACAACACTAGTAATCATCATAAATTTATTTAAAATATATCAAATGTATATAAAATTAATAAATTTATATATACAAATAAAACCATAAAATAAAAAAAAATAAAACAAATATCAGATATAAAGATTATATATAAATAAAATAACTACAAATGTATATTGATTTTTCACAAAAACATATACCATAGATTGCATGGGACATCGTCTAGTCTAGTTTATAGTTTATGTATTGTTTATGTATTTGAAAAGGATAAATTATATTTTAAAATAAAAAATTGTGAATATCTATCTTTTTTATTTTGTTGAAATTGTTTCATTGAAACAAACCTAATGGGCTGTACAACGAGACCCGTAACTAGAAACAACCTAGAAGACTACATCATCGTGAGCTCTATCACACGTCAGCTCATGAGAAGCTCCAACATACATATCGCCAGTGATCATCGAGGAGCTATATCCATACCCTTCACGCCAAACTGTACTCCTTGTGTAACCTAACTGAATCGATCCAAATTTCCTAGTTGAATTTCTGTCAATAAGGATGTTTTTGGACTAAGTTCGCCAAGATCCACATCGCCCAACATCTACCTCTGAGAAACTTCAAGCCAACAAGACCCAGTATATTGATCTTGTACTTTAACACTTACAAACTCTCCTCGAAGAGTAGAGATAGCTTTGAAGATTGACTCTCACAAGTTGAGACCGCCGATGAGAGAATCTGGGGGCTTCAAATACCAACGACATAGGAAGCACAGAGAAGTGGTGGATCTGAAAAAGAAACCTATAACTGGTTAGAACACCAAAATTAATTACCAACTAAAGTCGTAGCCGAAACCGACGAAGGCATACTCGCCGGTAGGAACAAAAATACGGTGAACGTTACAGTGACAACAAAGTCACCGAAAGCGCTCACCGTAGAGTAGATCAGGGAAAAACAAGGAAGCTTCTAGTACGAGAGAGTTTTTGGAGATAGAAAGGAGAAGAGAGCAGAAAAATTATCTTTGAATATCTATCTATATTCCTAATGTTATTAAAGTTAAACTTAATTTTGGGCTAAGCATAATTATAAGTTTATAATCCAATATCTCATATTGGATTAAACCCAAAAGTTAAGCCTAATATCTAGATTTCTCTAGAAGCATGATGAATATCATCACCTCCTCAAAGAGGTCTAGAGAATTCTATTAGATAGATATTTAGATAATTATGTAGATTAATTTAGAAGTTTGTAAGATAGATATTTTAGAGATAATAGTAGAATAATCTAGAAATTTTTGTAAGCTAATCTTGGAGCCTATAAATACCCCATCAACTTATCATTTGTAATAAATTTGAAGAAGTGAAATAAAAGGAAGTTCAAATAAAGAGTGTTCTTTATAAGTTCTCTCAATCTCTTTAAAAGTCTTTCAAGTATTCTCTAATTGTTCTTCCAAGTTTTTTTATCATACTTAGAGGGTTTCTCTTCTTAGTTCTTTCGAGTGTCTTGGGGTATTACGGTCTTGGGCTAGTGCTAAGCACTATTAAACTTATTTTTCTTTACATGGTATCAGAGCCATTCTAATATAATCTTGTGTTCATCAAGATCGGGATTATAGAGAACTCGGGTTTACTCTAAGTATGGAATCCATGGGTCGTGTTGTTGGATTAGGAATGGAAGTCTTGAACCAATATAACTACCGGTTATGGAAGTCATGTATGGAGTCATACTTGGTAAGTGAGGACTTATGGGATGTCGTTGGCAGAAGAAGCACTTCACCACCAACTGGAAACCGCGAAAGCAACAAAGGAGTGGACACGAAAGAACGCCAAGGCGGAGTTTTCTTTAAAGAGGTCAATTTCCTCTGGGGTTTTTTGAGCATGTTTCAAGGTGTACATCCGCCAGTTCTATTTGGCAAGCGTTAGATCGATTGTTCAACAAAAAGAACGAGGCTCGTCTATAGTTGTTAGAAAATGAGTTGGCAAATACGAAGCAGGGGGAGTCTTCAATCTCAGAGTATTTCATCAAGATCAAGAACCTTTGCTTTGAGATAAATACTCTTAATCCGAAAGAGCCAATTTCTGATGCTCCGTTAAAATGGTTTATTATTCGAGGTCTACGACCAGAGTATACACCGTTTGTGACTTCAGTTCAAGGATGGGCTACAGAACCTTCCTTGGAAGAGTTTGAAAATTTACTTGCTTCGCAAGAATCATTAGCCATACAGATGGAAGGAGTCAAAATTCATGATGACTCCGGGAGCGCTTTTGTAGCTCGAAGACAACAAAACTTTAAAGCCTAGTCCAATGACGGTGGTCCAAGAAAAAATAATGGATGTGAAGGATCTTCTATGGGAGATAAGAAAAAATTCAGGTGCTATCAGTGTGGAAAGCTTGGGCATTTTAAAAAGGATTGTTGAGTAAAGCTAAAGGAAACAAACATGGCGGAATCGAAAGGTCATACTGAAGACGAAGAATGGGGAAAATGTTGCTCGGTGGAGTCTACATCTTCAAGTACATTTACACCTAAGAAGATGGAAAACAATTGGATCGTAGATTCGGGTTGTAGCCATCATATCGCTGTAATTGAATGAGATAATCTGCAACAATTGATTCACGAATCCGATGCAGTCCTTACACCGTTTTCCTTTGTTCAGCAGGCTCCGTGTTTGCTTGTCCTTTATGCATACTTTGTTAGCATCAAACTCAATGGCTTGTTTGGCTCATCAATTCTCTGGAGACGAGAAATTATTTTCTAATCTCCAGTGCCATGAAGGAAAAGAACCTATCATTATTGTAGATAATTCAGTCCACAACATTGAGAAGGAAGGAACTATTGTCATAAAAGGAGATGATGGAAGCCCAATCACTCTCAAGAATGTTTACCACGTTCTTGAAGTAAGAAAGAATCTTCTCTTTGTGGTAAATGTGGTGGACTCAGGAAACTATGTTTTATTCGGCCCAAGAGATGTTAAATTCTTGAAAAATATTCAAGAGTTAAAGGCGGATGTGGTACACACTGGAGCACGGGTTAAAGATTTTTATGTTTTATCGACCTCAAACTCTTATGTGGAGAAGATGAGTACCAATGATAATGCCTTTATATGGCTTGCTAGGTTTGGTCACATAAATATGGCTAAGCTCAAGGTTATGGTGAATAAAGATTTGGTTAACGGACTCTCCAAGTTGAAGATCCAAGACAAAGGCACGCTTTCTGAAGGATGTCAATATGGAAAGTCTCATAGGCTTCCATTTGATAACTCCACCTCAAGGTGTAATGTTCCGTTGGAAAGGGTCCATAGTGACTTGATGGGTCCGACAAGAACACCGTCATACTCCGGGTATCGGTACATGTTGTTATTCGTTGATGACTTCTCACGGTACACTTGGGTATACTTTGTGAAGCAAAAATCTGAAGTATTCTCAAAGTTTCAAGAATTCAAGACTACCGTGGAAGGGGAGTTAGGTCGGAAGATCAAGATTTTAAGGACATATAATAGAGGGGAGTTCATGTCTAAGAGGTTTCTCTCTTTTTGTCAAGAAAATGGTATCAAGAGAGAATTTACATGTCCATATACACCTCAACAAAATGGAGTAGCAGAAAGAAAGATCAGACATTTAAGTGAGACTTGTCGAAAGTGGTTATATGACAAAAATTTGCCTAAGGATTTATGGGCGGAAGGCATGAGATGTGCGACTTATGTCATCAATCGGATGCCACTTAGTCCAAACAATATGAAGTCTCCTTATGAGATGGTACATGGAAAAAAGCCAATAGTAAAACATTTCAAGATATTTGAATCAATATGCTACGTCCATGTATTTGATTCTCAAAGAACCAAGTTAGAGGCAAAAGCGAAGAAATGCATATTTGTCGGCTATGATGAACAAAGGAAAGGTTGGAGGTGTATGGATCCTGAGACACACAAGTATGTTGTGACTCGTGATGTTGTCTTTGATGAATTTTCATCATATTATGGACCACCTCAAGTCTTGGTTGAAAAAGATGGTGCGAGTTCCTCCAATATCAATGAATCAACTCTTCAAGTACCAGTTGAGAGAGGAAGACATGAAAATGAGATTCAAGGTGAAAGGGGGAGCACTAACCAAGAGGAAAAAGAGGAACAAGATCATAGTTTGAGGACAAATCAACGGCCAAAAAGGAACATTGTCAGGCCTGCTCGGTTCAGAGATGAAGAGTTCATTACTACGTATTCATGCTTCTTCGCAGCTCCTTTAGATGAGGATGAGCCATCATCTTATAATGAAGCAAAAGGAGTTCAAGAATGGGAGATCGCAATGAAAGAGGAGATGAATGCTCTCATGAAGAATGAAACTTGGGATTTGGTTCCAAAGCCCAAGAATGTCGAACTTGTTTCTTGCAAATGGGTGTATTGAATCAAAAGAAAGGCAGATGGGAGCATTGATAGGCTTAAAGCAAGGTTGGTTGCACGAGGGTTCTCACAAAAGTACGGAGAAGATTATGATGAAACATTTTGTCGAGTGGCGAAGATGACTACGATACGCTCACTTTTATCTTTAGCTGCAAGCTTTAATTGGAAGTTGTGGCAACTAGACGTGAAGAATGCATTTCTCTATGGTGAGCTTGATAAAAGTATCTTCATGGAGCAATCTTCTGGCTTTGTATCAAGAGACCATCCAGATCATGTATGCAAGTTAAAAAAGGCTTTATACGGGATAAAACAAGCTCCACGAGCTTGGTATGGAAAAGTTGCTCAATTCCTTAAATTTTGCGGCTATGAGGCATCAAATTTTGATCCGAGTTTATTCTTCAAGAAGAATGAAGTAGCCCACGTAGTAGTCATTCTTTACGTGGATGATATGATTATAACCGGGAACGATAATGCAGAAATTTCTCACTTACAAGAGGATATGTTGATAAGGTTTGAGATGAAAAAGTTGGGAGAGCTGAATAACTTTCTTGGCCTAGAGGTTGAAAGAGTAAAGAATGGAATATTTGTTGGTCAACAAGGTTATGCAAGAAGGATTGTTGAAAGGTTCGGAGTAAACGAAGGGAAGACACGTACAACTCCATTGGATATGAACATCAAGCTTAAACATGATGAAGGGTCATTGCTACTAGATCCTCGACCTTATCGTGCTCTTGTGGGAAGTCTTCTATACTTAACTATTACAAGGCCTGATATTGCCTTTGCAGTAGGTCTTGTAAGTCGGTTTATGCAAGCACCAAGGAGGCCACATCTAGAAGCGGCAAAGAAGATCTTGAAGTATGTCAAAACAACTCTTGGCATGGGTTTGGTGTACAAGAAAAATTCAAAAATTTCTCTTCATGGTTTTACAGATGCTGACTTTGGTGGAGATCCAGATGAACGAAAATCAACTTCGGGTTATGTGTTTTTATGTGGAGACACAAGCATTTCATGGTGCAGCAAGAAGCAAGCAACAGTGTCATTATCTACCACTGAAGCGGAATATAAAGTTTCGATACTCGCAGCTCAAGAGTGTATATGGCTTCGATGACTTCTTGAAGATTTGTTCGAGCCTACAAATAAACCAGTGGCTGTCTATGAAGATAATCAAAGTGCTATTAAGTTGGCTAACAATCCGGTGTTTCACGCAAGGACAAAGCCTATTGAGTTAGAACATCACTTCATAAGGGAGAAGGTTCTTGATGGAACAATTGAAGCCTTGGAAGTTCGAAGTGGTGACAACGTTGCTGATATCTTCACCAAATCACTACCGAGAGGCCAATTCGAGTTACTTCGCTCGAAGCTCGGGATGGTTGACAAAATCAAGTTTAAGGGGGAGTATTAAAGTTAAACTTGATTTTGGGCTAAGCATAATTATAGGTTTATAATCCAATATCTCATATTGGATTAAACCCAAAAGTTAAGCATAATATCTAGATTTCTCTAGAAGCATGATGAACATCATCACCTCCTCAAAGAGGTCTAGAGAATTCTATTAGATAGATATTTAGATAATTATGTAGATTAATCTAAAAGTTTGTAAGATAGATATTTTAGAGATAATAGTAGAATAATCTAGAAACTTTTGTAAACTAATTTTGGGGCCTATAAATACCCCATCAACCTATCATTTGTAATAAACTTGAAGAAGTGAAATAAAAGGAAGTTCAAATAAAGAGTATTCTTTATAAGTCCTCTAAATCTCTTTAAAAGGAAGTTAAAATAAAGAGTATTCTTCCAAGTTTTTTATCATACTTAGAGAATTTCTCTTCTTAGTTCTTTCGAGTGTCTCGGGGTATTATAGTCTTGGGCTAGTGCTAAGCACTATCAAAATTATTTTTTTTACAAAAAGAACTATAAATATTTACCTCCACACTCTATATATATTTTTGGTTTCTAAAAGTTAGTAAACAAGAAAAGGACTCTGTTTTGACTTTTTCTCTTTTTCTTGGACCAAAAGTATAAAATTTTTGTCGATTTTGTGCGAGTCTAAAAGGATTGAAAATTAAGTTCTAAATTTATATTGTAATTGGTCCGTCATCTAAATTCATATACACTGAACTTTATTAGAAATAATTAAAATTTTCCATCAAAATGCAAAAGTAGTTGATGTTATCATCATCAAGTCATGGAATTACATCTTGTGCAGAATAAGATGAGCGCCAAACTGTGGGTGTATGGTGATGACTGTGTAAGGCGCATGAACATAGGAAGGAGAAAGCTCGACGGAGAATCTCTTTAGAATCAAAGCCATTGCCATCTTTGCCTCAATGAGAGCAAAATTATGGCCAATGCAGATCCTTGGTCCCCATCCAAAGGGGAAGAATGAAACTTGGCTCTTTGTCGCTTTTGAGAGTCCTTCTTTAATTCTCTCAGGCTTGAACTCCGCTGCATCATTTCCCCCAACTGGGATGTTAATCTGTCGCGTTGGACTAGTAAAACAGGTATGTTAATCTGGACACCACTTGGTAGTGTCAAATCTCCGAGCTTTGTCTCTTTGTGAATGACTCGGACCAGCTGGATTACTGGAGGATATAGCCTTAAGACTTCATAGAAAATCATCGTCATCTGTTGGAAATGTCACAACTCGAAGGTTCTTGATATGGTTTTCACTTACAACTTTGAGTTGATTTATGCCTTCTGTATCAAGTTCTTTATCACCAAAAACTTGCTTCACTTCCTCTCGCGCACGAGCCTGCCAATCTTGGTGTTGGCTTAACAGAACCATTGTCCAAACCAAAAGTGCTGAAGTTGTCTCTTGTCCGGCTATATAGAACAGCTTGCATTCCTCCATCATAGCCTCAATGCTCATTCCATCTCCTTGAGTTTGCCTTGAATTCGATTCAAGAAGTATACTCAGTAGATCATTGCTTGGTGCTTCCCCAACTTCTCTTGCCTGTTCCCGTTTACTAATAATCCTTCTCAGGATAACTTGTATCTCTCTATTGATTGCTTTCATCCTTCTGTTACTCTTCGTTGGGAGATACCTATGCAAAAAAGAGAAAAGAAATGAATCGTAAATACAAGAAGGTAAAAGACCAAAGAGATGGTTTTTTTTTCTCTTTTCTTACTGCCATCCAGGGATGTAAGTTTTCTGAATAGATAATAAGGTGAGCTGAGCTAGTTCAGCTTGAAGTTGAAAAATCTTCTGCCCTTGTTTATAATTGCTACCAAAAGCAGTATGAGAGATAGCATCCGCGGAAAGGTTCAGTAGCCATGGCCAAACATCAACATCAACCTCACACGAGAACTCGTTATCTACGATTAACTTCTCCCATTCGCTCACAACCTCGATGCAGCTCTGGTGGAATGCAGGTACCATGTTCTATACATAATAATGTATTGTCAGCTAAATGATACGTATGGAAGTATCTAACATAATATCGGAAGATGGGGAAAGTAGACCTTGATCTTCTCACGGTGAAAAGGCGGGTTAATGATTCTTCGGTGTTTGGTCCATTTATCTCCATTAGTGAAAACAAGTCCGGTTGCTAACAATCTAACCAATGGGAGTTCATGCGGCTTTTAAAAATCGTAGACTCTGTTGAACACTTGTTTGATCTGCTCTTGATTCATTATTGTGATGATTGGTATAGGACCAAGCCATGTGAAGAAAGTTCTTCCTGTTGTTCAACTCACACACAACCAAACATCACATCAGTTCTGCAAAATTGGGTTTTACTACTGCACATATTCTGCTACAGTTGTAGACACAAAAGGAAGCATGCTTAACGTTACAGGCATGACACGTTGGATAATGTCATCTGTTAGATTGATAGGTTTGCATCTTGCCTTCATCAAAACTCTGAAATTCCTTATATCTCCGAGAAGAGGCATGTAAGGAGTTCCAGGTAGACCCTGTCCTCTCAAGTAACGTTCGAACATCTTAGGTTTTAGCCAGAACCACTTGAGAGTTTTCCATGTCCACCACATGACAATAACTATACTTATTGAATATACAACAGAAATCTTCATTTTGTCAGAGGCTTAGAAAATTTGTCAGCGTTGGTTAGTCTTTAAATAACGAGAATTGGAGGAGAGTTATGTCTTAATTGCTTTAGATATGTTTTCAGGTCAGTAAATCTGTTTTTTTGGTGGCTGTTAATTTTGGCTTTTACTCCGAGCCAAATTCTTGTCGTACAGGCCAGAATACCAAATCCCTTGTCTCTACTAATTGTGGGGTTTTTTTTAATAATTTATTACGTTGTTTTTATTTTGGGACTTAGTTTCCAAACAGTGAGCTTAGATTCTCAATTCACGTGTTTATATTGTAGAAAGTGATTCTTATTATTCACAAGTTACAGAGAACGGCAGTCTTATACAACAGTAGTGAACATTCTAGGTTTATCTAAATAAAGTAAATACAATCAAGGTGAATATACAATATCTTTAGAGTAATGAGTGATTGCTTAATCAGCTCCTTAACATGTCCCCACAAGATGGTGGAGCTGGTGCTACACCAATCTTGCCACGTAAGTCCAGAAAACGAGCACGAAGTAGCGGTTTGGTTAAGCCATCAGCGAGTTGATCATGGGTGTTGACATGAGAAACATGAAGAATTCCAGCTTGTACTTGTCCTTTGATGAAGTGATAATCAAGTGCGACATGTTTCATCCGCGAGTGGAAGACAGAGAAACGTGGCACCAACGTTGTCACAGTAAATCACTGGGACAGCGGGTATCTTGAAGTGCAGCTCAGTGACAATGTTGGCAATCCATCGTAGTTCAGCCGACGCGTTAGCTACAGCTCGGTATTCAGCTTCAGTTGATGAGCGAGCCACACTGTTCTGTTTCTTGGAAGACCAATAAATTGGCGTTTTCCCGAGATATTCGACGTATGCATTAGTTGAAACATAGTCATCCGGGTCTCCAGTCCAATCTGCGTCAGAGTAAGCATGAAGAGACATAGTATTATTGGGAGAGAAGAAAATCCCATGAGACCTGATTCCATTAAGATAGCGTAGAATACGCTTCGAAGCTTGCCAATGATCACTTCGTGGTTGATGCATAAACTGTGAAATTTTGTTGACTGCGTAAGCTATGTCAGGCCGAGTAAAAGAGATATATTGAAGGCTACCAATAAGGCGACGGTAGTCGGTTGGATCAGTGAGTGAATCACCTGACGTATGTGACAACTTGGGGTGAGAGCCATTGGCGTACTGACTGTTTTGGAGTCTGCCATGTTGTGATTATGGAGCAGATCAGTGATATATTTCTTTTGGCAGAGATGAAGATTATCAGAGGTACGATGCGCTTCTAAGCCCAGGAAGTAGTTCAAGTTCTCAAGATCTTTGATCGAGAATCTGGAGGCAATGAGGCTGAGAATGCGCTGAATATCTACAGAGCTACTTCATGTGACTAATATATCATCAACATAAACCAGAATATAGATTAGATGATTACCAATCCGTTGAACAAAGAGGG
Source organism: Lepidium didymum (assembly GCA_963920545.1). NCBI lineage: Eukaryota > Viridiplantae > Streptophyta > Magnoliopsida > Brassicales > Brassicaceae > Lepidium > Lepidium didymum. The sequence continues at coordinate 14,494,213 of OY986979.1, forward strand.
ATGTGTCTGCAAGTGAGTTTTGTGAAGCCAAGAGTGAGGAGATACGATCGAAGCTAAGTGTACCAGGCGCGAGGTGCCTGTTTGAGACCGTATATAGCTTTGTGTAATCGACAAACATACGTTGGATGATCAGCATCAACAAAGCATAGTGGTTGCTCCATATACACTTCTTCAGGGGCTAAACGTTTCATTGTAGTCCCTGCCAAGTTGTTATCGTAACCCTTCGCTACTAACCGTGATTTGCATCTTCCGAGTTGTCCATTTGGAAGAAATTTGTTCTTGAATATCCACCTACAACCAACAACATTCCGATTGGGTGGTACCATTCCTTGCAAAAGCATTCATCTCGTCGGATAGTGATAGGCGCCACTTACGATCCTTGAGAGCTTGATTTACTGTGCGTGGTTCATCTGGAATGGAATCGCGCTTGGAGACAGAGAGATTGAACTTGGGATTTGGTTTGGTGATGTTGTTCTTGCGGCAGGTCTGCATCGAATGCGCATTCACCGGCGGTGATGAGTGGATTTCATCGGGATTTTGTGAAGAAGAGGAAATGGCATTCGTGGACTGGGCTTGACTTGTTGTTGCTTGTTATGTTTCATCAGTTGTGGGCCGAGTCTCTGCAATTTCACCAATTTGGGCCGGTAATGGACCTGAAACCAAATAAGGAGTAAGAGTAACAGGTGGGCCTGTAATTGGACCATCTTCTACATTATCGCTGGCCTATGGAGATCGCGAAGATGGAGAAGACGATTCAGGCTCAACCACGATGTCAGGCGGATCAATTGCTGAGAAACACTTATGGCCAACAAAATTTGCTCAAATACATGTTTCACTGTTTGGTTAGGTGAAGAGACAAAAAAACCTGAAGACTTTCTTTATAATTACAACAAAACCTGTTGACTAAACCAAACACTAAACCAAAATCCATGCCCCAAATTCCCAAAACCCAACTCATCTCCACGACAAAATTTTGTCTTCTCTTCTTCTTCCCCTCCCCCCAAATCCCTAACTCGTCATCGGCCAAAAAAAGAATTTTGTCATTCTTCTCTAAATCGTTGATTCTTCTCGTCCTTTCAAACGATTTCTTCTCTTCTTCTTCCCCCCAAATCCCTAACTCATAAATCAATCTTCTTTTCGATCTCATTCCCAGTTCCTGCTTTTCTTCTTCTCTTTCTCTCTCTAGTCTCTCTTTTGTAGCTCCTCTGCTAGCTAAGCTCTGCACTCTAAAAGAGAGTCTCTCCATCGACTGTTACTAGATGAGTCCCATCGTTGTGTTTCAGTTGCTCACCACCTGTTTGATTAAATGTCTCAGTGGCTTTTTGGTCCTGAAAGCTGGTTCTCTATATCACTCTCTGATGATGCTGATGTTGTCTCGTCGTATCCTCTAATTATCCACGAGCCACATCCTGTTTTTGCAGCTGGAGATTTCGTGACCTCGGAGGCAGCTGCTACATTGTGTTTGGATTTGTGATTGGATTTGTTGACGGATAATGTATCATTTTTCTCAAGACACTTTTGTAAAATGCTGAAGGTGTTGTATTCTTTGTAACTAGGCAATCTAGTTTACTAAGAAGAAGATGGAAGAGGAAATGATTACTTATGTTTGAAGTCATGGTATTTGAGTTATTGGGTTCTCTCCTTTCTCTTGAGTATACTTATGAGTTACGAAATTGGTTATACATAGAGATAGAGAGAAGGTGAACCACTGCAAGTAATGATTGTGTAGTTCACCAAATCTTAAGAGTTATTAGAGCAAAACAAAACAATGAGGTTCTGCTTAGAGAAAATGAGATTGAAAGAGATAAAGAGAGAGGGGTTTGGTTTTATTCTTTATTCTTTTTGTCTTTGTTATTTCTCAGTTAGTAGTTTGTCTTTTTTTGAATTTCGTAAAAGTATCTGTAAAATATATATATATATATATATATATTTTGTAAGTATAATTATTTATCTCTATTTTTGTTTCTTGTGACCAGGGATTTATATGTATATATATCAAAAAAATTTGAATTCGAACTTGCAAAGGTATATACGGATTTATATGTATATATATCGAAATTTAGGTTATAATTGTATCATAGTTGTACCATAGTTGTACAGGAGTTGTACTTAGTTATGTTTGAGCCAAAATATACGTTAATTTAAAATTTTAATAATTTAATTAAATAAATAAATTTATTAATTTAATTAAATTTATTAAATTATTTTAATTTATTATTTCATTTTTGTTTAATACTTTAATTTAATAAGGATATGACACAAAAACCAAAAAGTACCTATTATAAAACAAAATCTGACACAAATAACAAAAAGTATCTAGGATTTGACACAAAAGTTGAAAAGTTCCACTAAGCGACCACATCCACAAATGCTCTGGACAAATACATGTCCCGTTCTTGCAATTTTTATCCGATAGTTGTACCTTAGTTGTACCAAAATTCAAAGTTGTACCCAGAACATAACATAGTTGTACTTTGGTGAATTAAGGTTTAATCAGTTGTACCATACTAAAACGTAATTTATTTTAGTTGTACTAGTGACAGTGCATTAATAGAGTCTATGCACTATAGTTGTATGACAAAAGTTTCAGTAAATAACAGATTTTTAAAATTGTGAAAAATTCAATCTCTTCACATCTAAACAAGCATTAAAAGTATAAGGGACTTATTTGAAAATGCTAGTAATATGCAACCAAAAAATAAAAAATTGAATTTTTGTTTTATTTAAATATATTCCAATGGATCCTAGACAAACATAGATAACCTTGCACATTACAACTACATTAATAATCAGTTAAGAGCCACTACGAAACCAACCAAACATGCCTCGACCATTTTGACTCGATCCGCCCCCACTTTGACTTTTTTCTCCCTCCGTCTGACTTGATCCCCGTCCTCTACTACCAGACCCACGTCTCCGACATCTTCCCTCCAAGATTGACATTATCGTTTCCCATCGCATCATCTCCTTCAAGTTGATTCTCTTCAAGCGGATTTTCTTCAAGTGGATTCTCTTCAAGAATATGTGAGTCAATCGAGTCACCACGGTTTACCATCTCCGCAACATTCCATGGTTTTCTCCGTGAAGAGTTATCATACCACACTCATTCACTTTGGTGCTTACACCAACATCACTTCCTTGATCCTCTCGTAAACCATCCCCATGTCCCTGACTTAAATCTTTCACAACCTCCACATTCAAAATACTCCAACGTTTCTCATAACTCATTGTCATAAAATAGGCAAAGAATTCTTCATCATTCGATATATATGATGTCATAGGAGGCTCCAAGTGCAATGTGATGTAACTCGGTATCAAACTCGTAGTAGCTTCATCTTTCCTAAGCTTCTGGTATATGCTACTAAGCAAATCATAATACGTCACCTCCTCAAACGATTTCTTCGCTTGGAATCCATATTGTTTGATCTCCATCTTTTGAATAATGTCCTCCATACGAAAAATGTACGACTGTGCATCGACTACTATCCATTTTCTACAGGAAAAAACAAGAAAAACATGTTATTTCAGAAAACAATTACATATAGTTGTACCAAGTTGTACTTAGTTGTACAAGTTACATATAGTTGTACCAAGTTGTACCTAGATGTACCAATTACATATAGTTGTACTTTAGTTGTACCAAGTTGTACCAAGTTGTACCTGCGATTTTGATTTTTTTCTACCCATGATTTTGATTTTTCTATAGTTTAGATTGAGTGCGATTTCAACAATATAACCCATAAATAATCAACTAGTAACAATGTAGCACTCAAAATCGATCAATAAAACGAGTTTCATAGCCCAACGTGCATATAAATGAATTTAATTGTTTTTTCAAAAGTTTTTTTTATCTTCATTTTTCTAATTAAAATACTCAGTTACATTGTATTTTACTCATACAAAACAATGAAAAAACATAAATATTAAAAACGCATCGAAAATTATCTCACACAAAGCTTTTTCTTTCTCTTCAATGGAGGTTTATGAGTTTTTCGTTGGAATAAAAAGAGAAGAAAGAAGAAGATGAAATATTTAATGCACTTGCTTTAATCCTATTGGTCCAATTTAATTCTTCTCATTAATTTTCCACCAATCAATTCTCTTCTCTCCCTTCCACATCACCATTTTTCCACGTCTCTTTCTTCCCCTTTTCCCTCTCTTTTTGGTCTTCTCTCCTCCACATCACTCACATTTCATTAAGGGCAAAATTGGATTTCAATAGGTTGAGAAATGTATTGAGATTCAATAAGTGTGTTGAGAATTTTTTTTCCATCAATAAGTGCTTTTCAGCAACTCACCCCTTGACATGACCAGCAAACCCATCAGGTGAGGAGCGGAGATCGGAGTCGCCGTTGTCGCCGGCAAAGGTAGTGCTGACTGTATAAGTGGCGGATGATGGTGAATGATATCGACGGTGTGGTTTTGTGTGTGAGGCGGAGGTTTAGTGGAGGCTGGGCTTTGAGGCGAAGTTCACGGAAAGGGAACTGATTTTCATCAAAGAGGATGTGTCTGGAAACATATAGCCGAGATGTCTGGACATGTGAACAAAGATACACACTCTGACTTGTTGAGTAGCCTAGGAAAACACATAGGAGTGAGCGGCTGTCCAATTTGTGATGTTGATAAGGTCGAATCCAAGGGAAACAGAGAGACCCAAAGATTCCGAGCTTCGAGTAATTAGGTGTTGAGCCAAACAATTTTTGAAGCGGTGACTCCATGTGCAAAACTGGCGTAGGTAGACGATTGATTAGGTAGATTGCCGCTGCAAATGCATAAGTCCAGTATGAGTTGGGGATGTTTGCATGTGTCATGAGAGTGAGTCCAGTTTCAACTACATGACGATGCTTTCTTTCTGATATTCCGTTGTGTTCAGGTGTGTGAGGCTGAGACATCAAGTGTGAGATTCCAGCTTCAGCAAAGAGCGCTCTTAAGGCTATGAATTCTCCACCGTTGTCAGAGTACAAGATACCAATCTTGTGGTTGAATCGATTCTCAACAAGGCTTTTAAAAGGTGAAAAGATTTCTTTGACTTGAGATTTTGTTTTGAGGGAATAGAGCCAGGAATAGCGAGTGTAGTGGTCAATAAAAACTACATAATGTTTGTAGTTATCAACAGAGGTTATTGGTGAGGTCCATAGGTCAGTGAAAATGATTTCTAGTGGTCGAGCAGAGACAATTGTGGACTGAGAAAAAGGTAATTTGTGACTTTTATTGATAGCACAATCCATACAAGACATCTAGGAATTGGATTTATGGGAATGAAGAAGAGAAAAATGGGATAAAACATTGTTGAGAATTGCAATTGCTGGGTGGCCTAGGCGACAATGCCAGTCTTTTATTGACGGTTTTTGACTTAATGTAGCGGAAAACATTGATGGAGATAAGGTAGACCACTCATACAGACCATTATTGACTTTGCCTTGGAACAACGGGTCCCCCGAGCTCAGATCCTTCACCTGAAAGGTAGTCAGAAACATTTTAACAGATACATGATTGGTATGAAATTAACCTATTTACTGAAATGAAATTCTTGTGAATTGTAGGTACACATAGAACATCATTCAGTTTTATAGGTTTAGAGACAGAGGGAAATAAGGTGGAACCAGTGTGTGTAATTGGCAGAGAGGAGCCATACCAATGACAACACCATCATTACCAGCATAGGACTGATGCAGCGCGAGGTTGTTGAGGTCGCTGGTCATGTGATGCGTTGCACCACTGTCAAGGAGCCAGCTAGAAGATGATGGAGCTTGATGAGCCAGAGACAGATTTCCATTTGGTGGCTGCCATAGTGGATTGGTGTTGGACCGAGGTGCTGCAGCATGTGTAGCCAGTTCAGGGCAGCGTCTGGCGCTAAGACCGTGAGTTCCACAGAGCTGACACTTCCCTTGGTAACCTCGACCATGGTTACTGCAATTGTTGCGATTGTCTTGTCTCTGGTAGTTTTGTGGATTGTTGTTCCATTGAGGGTTGTTGTTCCACTGCTGGTTGTTGTTATTGTTGTTCCACTATTAGTTGTTGTTATTGTTGTTCCATTGGCGGTTGGGCTGACGACCAGATGATGACTTGTTTTTGTATGTAGGATTTGCAGTGATTGGAGCTTCAGCATAGTGATGAGTGGACGTGAGGAGTTTTGCTTCGTGGTTAAGCAGCTTCTCGTGGACCTCAACCAGTGAAGGAGCGACATCTCTTCCTTCAATCTGATCAGCAACAGTTCTGTAATCATCAGGAAGACCATTGAGAACATGTTCGATCTGGTCTTCATGATCCATTGGCTTATCTAAGAGCGCCAACTGATCAAATATGGTGGTAAGGCCATAGATGTATTCATCAATTGATTTGGTACCTTTTCACCATGATTTGATCTGATACTTTTTTGTTTGATGTGACCATGGCTGGGTTTGGCATAGGTTTAAGCAAGGGAGTCCCAGATGTCGGCTGCAGTGAGACATCAAGAGACAAGAGGCTGAATAGGATCCGAGAGAGCACCAAGCAAAGTACTGTAGAGGAGTTTATCTTGTCGTTTTCCTGTGTAGGCTGGATTTGGTGTAGGAGCATCACGAACAGTGAACGTGGCTTCTGGAGCAGCAGCAGAACCATCAAGGAAGCCTACTAGACCATAGTCATCAAGGAGAGCATGGACTTGTAGATTTCATGTGAGGTAGTTTGTGGTTGTCAGTTTAGTGACATTAGCCATGTTTACATTGAGAACCGAGTTATTGTTGGTGTCAACAACTTCAACAGATATGTTTAACATGATGAAATGAAATAAGAAGAAAAGAATCGGTAAAGAGAGGTAGGTATACTAATCCTGCTCTGATACCATGTAGAAAGTGAGTTTTATTATTCACAAGTTACAGAGAACGACAGTCTTATATAACAGTAGTGAACATTCTAGGTTTATCTAAATAAGGTAAATACAATCAAGGTGAATATACAATATCTTTAGAGTAATGAGTGATTGCTTAATCAGCTCCTTAACATATATGTGGTAATCTACTTGTCAAAAATCACAATAGTCTAGGAGAAGTAGTTAACACCAAAAATAAACAAAAAAAAGTTATGTTTTAACCTTTTTCCTTGTTCTTTTTAGGTGAAAACATCGAATTATTAGTAGAGACTAATAGTGAAGATACTAAAATCTATAAGATGTGTCAAGCCGTTAGTAGACCAAAGAGAAAGGTAAAAGCCAAACTTAACGCGTCGGCGTTGATCTCTGAGATTCTGCTTACGGAGGTTGAAATTTTAGCGCGTTGAACCGTAAGGAAGTTCAGAATCGATGATTTTAGTCGTTCTCGATGTGTGTTACGATCCTCTGTTTCAACATTTCAAAAGATTCTAAGATTTAGTCGAGCACTGTTGACAAGGCGAAAAATCACGTCGTTGATGAAGAGCATATACTGAACGACTCTTAAAATGGATTTTGCACGTTTATTGTCTAATGTCGTCCCTAAATTTTGTTCCTTCTATTATTGTGGTTTTAGTTTCAAAAGAGAAGAAAATTATTGCTCGAAAGGTTTTAACATGTATACTCTTGACTTGTTTCATCTCTGTATAACAAGATATTTGACAACGGACAAGAGTTGTCAGATTAGAGTTTGTGTAGAATAAGATGTGCACCGAACTGTGGGTGGATAGTGACGACTGGGTAAGGCGCATGAACATAGGAAGGAGAAAGCTCGAAGGAGAATCTCTGTAGAATCAATGCCATTGCCATCTTTGCCTCCAACAGAGCAAAAGTCTGCCCTATACATATCCTTGGTCCCCATGAAAAGGGAAAGTAAGAGACTTGGCTCTTTGTTGCCTTTGAGAGACCGTCTTTGAATCTCTCAGGCTTGAACTCCGCTGCATCTTTGCCCCAAAGCTCAGTGTCTCGTTGGACTAGCATTATAGGGAGATCGATATGAACACCGCCTGGTAGTGTTATGTTGCCTAGCTTCATCTCTTTGTGAATGGCTCGGGTCAGCCGAGGTGCTGGAGGATATAGCCTTAGGACTTCGTATAGTATCATCGTCACCTGTTGAAAACATTCAGCAAGATCATCTAAACACAATAATAGTATTGACTTTAGTTGACAAAGGTTGTTGATTTGGTTTGTACTAACAACTTTGAGTTGGTTTAGACAGTCTGAATCAGGTTCTTTACCACCAAATACTTGCTTCACTTCTTCTCGTGCTCGAGCCTGCCAGTCTTGGTGTTGGCTTAACAGAACCATTGTCCAGACCAGAAGTACAGAAGTTGTCTCTTGCCCAGCAAAATAGAATAACTTGCACTCCTCCATCACTTCCTCGATGCTCATTCCATTTCCTTTAGCTTGTCTCTGATTCGATTCAAGAAGTATACCCAGCAAATCGTCACTTGGTGCTTCCCCGGCTTCTCTTGCACTCAACCTTTTGTCAATTATTCCTCTCAGAATAACTTCGATTTCTCTGGCTTTTGCTTTCATCTTTCTATTACCCTTTGTTGGGAGATAACTACAAAAACAACAGGCACAAAGGTAATGATTCATGTCTCTAATAGATCCAAGAGTCAAGCTCTAATAAAGGCCTTATATTGAAGAAGACAACTTAAACTTTATCACTACCTATATCCAGGGATAAAAGCTTTCCGAACCGCTTGCATGATGAACTGTGCTAGTTCAGCTTGGAGCTCAAATATCTTCTGCCCTTCTTTGTAGCTGCTACCAAAAGCTGTACGAGAGATCACATCTGCAGTCATGCTCACAAGCCCAGGCCAGACATCCACCTCACACGATGATCCTTTATTCGACACTAACTTATCCCATTCACCAACAACCTCGCTGCAGCTTTGATGGAACGCAGGTACCATATTCTATGCATAGAAACAGAAGGCACAGGTTGGGTCAGAGCCAAATAAACATACATACATAAAAGTAATCTGGCCTGATTCATGACTGAGAAACAAAGCCCTAAACCTTGATCTTTTCAAGGTGGAAAGCCGGGTTGATGATTCTTCGGTGTTTTGCCCATTTATCACCATCATAATTAACGACTCCTTTGGCTATTAATGTGCCCAAAGGGAATGTATGCGGCTTTTGGTAGTCATAAACTTTGTTGAACACTTCTTTAATTTGCTCAGGGTCCATTATAGTAATGGTTGGTATAGGTCCAAACCATGTAAAGAAAGTCCTTCCTGCAACAGTTCCAAACAGAGAAATATCAAAAGAAAGATACAAAAGTTGAAACCTTTTCAAGATCAGATACTCTGTAACAGTTCCAAACAGAGACATATCAAGTGAGTAGTGACCAACCAGGAAGCATACCGTAAGTCTTGAACATTTGCAAGGGATAAGGCACCACACGTGGTGTGATATCATCTGTTAGTTGAAGGGGTTTGGATTTGGCCTCAGCCAACATGCTAAAATTCCTCTGCAAATCCCCGATGAGAGGCGTGTAAGGAGTCCCGGCAAGACCTTGTCTCCTTAGGTAACTCTCAAGCATCTTTGGCTTAAACCAAACCCACTGTAAAGTTCTCCATACCCACCACGACACAACAGCTACAGCTATTGAAATTGTTATGGATGCAAATGTTATCTCCATTTTTTCCTCCCAGAGAATAGAGAGCGAGAGCAGTCGTAAAGTAGTAGAGTCGTAGAGAATTTGGTACAGGATATAAATATCGGTAGAAGATATGTATATGATTGTGACATCACCCATGATGTCTTAAATAGTTTATATATAATTTGTATGTGTTGTGTACGATTTGATTTCGGGAGCCTCACAGTCAGCCACGAAGACGCAAGAAGCAAATTTGGATTTTGTGTAATTAGCCACAAAAAGGGAAGAAACTATTATATTGGTCCACAACTCCTATTTTCTTATTCATCTTTATGAGTTTCTTTGACATTTTACCAAAACCATACATACTTTTAACTGTTCACTTTATTTTGTTTTTATGGTTATTTGGTAGAATACTGTGAAATTCCTCAAATATTTTATATTAATTCATAATTACTCAAATACTCTTATAAAATCGTATCATACTATTTTATTTTGTTTAGATGTGTAAACAAAAATATAATAACGAAAATGTCATTAATAAATATGCGATGTTAGCCGTGCTCCGCATGGCTAAGTCCGGCAAATTTTTTCCACGTTAGCATAAGCTCCACCACACTCTATCATGTTATTATTTACCTCCACCAAACACTGTCAAAGAATATTCGTACTACCCTCTGAGTTATTAGAAAGTCGTAATGATCGGGAAAAAGTGTATGAGGTGTATAGACAAAAGTTTTCAACTGAGTAGAGTTTAGTAGACGTTGGACCCTTTGTAGTAGATATTGACGGAGTTTGAATCGCCAGTGTAGCAGATTTTGGTAGAGTTATATGTCAAAGTTTGGCAGAGTTAGTAACGACGATGTGATAGAGTTTAATAGAGTTCGTACACTTGTAGCAGTTTTTGGCAGAGTTATATTGGCTAGTGTGACTGATGTTGGCAGAGTTATTCTGAGTGTTTGGTAGAGTTAAACAGAGTTAGTTCATTTAACCTAGTTTGTAGAATGACGATTTTAGCCCTCAATTATTACATCACCTACCTTCTTTCTCGCTCCAATTGTCGACCAAACACCATTGAACCACACAAATCACCATTGTTGCTCGAGCTCTATCTTATTTTTTGACCTCGTTTTCTTGTTTTTTGGATCTATAGATCATATCATCTTAGTTTATGGAAATTAGAGATTCGACCAAAATCATTGGTTCTTTTTAGTGGATACTTCTCTTGGTTGTATGATTATGCAAGTGAGTGAAGATGTACGTTATGATGAGTTTGTGAGGATGGTGCATGAAGATTTTGAGCTAAATCAACAGATCTATAAGGTAAAACTGAGTTACATATCAAATAAACTCATGAATGGACTACCACAAGATACACCTTCTATCTTCGTGACCAACAAGAGGCAATTGCGTGGGTATGTGCAACAATTTCAAAAAGAGGCAATTCATCTTTGTGTGGAGATTTCAAGGAGTCAAGGTTGAAGACATATTCTGTTTTACATAGGTTTAACTTTGATGTCATCTCTTCATCGAAGATGTTATTGGTTGTGAAATGTTGGGTTCAAAACTGCGCTTGGAGAGTCTGTGTTTCACGCCACGATGCTGAGAGTCCATGTTTCTATATCCTGATATACTGTGGAGAACACACGTGCTCCGTTACAGCGAGGTCATGTAGTGCCCCGACTGCGACCTGACAAGTAAGTCGCAAGGATAAAGGAAATGATATGAAGTTTGGTGTTCGGATAAATTGTCGGAAGTAAATAACTAAAAATGGAGAGTGTTTAAGCTGGTCACGAAAGAGGTGAGATGGGTTAGAAAGTATTTGGGAAGGCTTTAGGACCAAGTGTCAAAAATTGACGTGCTCGGTAAAATTATGAATTTAGCCCCGAAACTAAAAGCTTAAGAGGAAACTTAAGCGTTAAGTAATGTTTGATGAGTCATTAACCGAGATACCAACTTTGTAACACCCCCAGTCCGTTCTCCAGACCGGAAGCGCTACTGATGCGCATACGGTATATACGGATGCGTCCCGGGTAGGACTTGGATGTGTATTGATGCAAGGCGATAAAGTCATCGCATATGCATCCCATCAACTAAGAAAGCATGAAGAGAACTACCCAACACATAATTTGGAAATGGATGCGATTGTGTGCTCTTAAGATATGGCGGTCCTACTTATATGGTGAAAAGGTAGAGATTCGGACGGACCATTAGAGCCTTAAGTATTTGTTTACACAACCGGACTTGAATCTACAACAAAGGGGATGGATGGAGTTTATCACAGACTATGACTTAGAAATTAACTACCATCCCGGGAAAGCAAATGTCGTTGCGGATGCACTAAGTCGACGCAAGATGGATGTAGATATAACCGTGAACTTAGGAGCATTAGTGACCGAGCTCAAAGCTGTAAGGATAACCGCACTTGATGGTGAAGTAGGCGGACCACTAGGGATACAAGCTGTGAATCAAGCCAGCTTGGTTCAAAGAATCCATGATGCACAAAAGGAGGATCCAAAGTTGAGAGTGATAATAGAGGCATTGCGGAAAGGAGAAAATAATGAAAGTGGATATCACTTAGCGGATGAAGGGACATTAATTTTAAAAGGCCGGATTGTCGTACCTCAAGGTCACAGTTTGAGAGAAGAAGTTTTAAGAACGGCCCATAGTTCCTTACTTAGTATACATCCGGGTAGTACAAAGATGTACTGAGACATCCGAAGGTACTATCATTGGCCTGAGCTTAAGCGATCAGTCGCAAGATTGGTATCTCAGTGTCAAGTATGTCAGCAAGTTAAGGTGGAACATCAGGTTCCTGGGGGATTACTCCAAAGTTTGCCGATCCCATAATGGAAATGAGAAACGGTTGCAATGGATTTCCTCACGACATTGCCTACCGCACCGGGAAGAGGTAATGATACGATTTGGGTCATAGTGGATCGATTGACCAAATCCACACACCTTATACTTGTAAAGTCGACGGATAAGGTTGCGACTTTAGCAGAGTTGTACTTAAAGGAAATAGTACGACTACATGGCGTTCCAGCCAATATCGTGTCGGATAGAGACCCATGATTTACGGCTCAGTTTTGGAGAGCGTTCCAACAAGTGTTGGGAACGAAAATATTCATGAGTACGACGTTCCACCCCGAGACCGATGGACAAACAGAACAGACAATCCGTACATTGGAAGACATGTTACGCCTTTGCATCTTGGATTGGTGAAGTACATGAGAACGTTACCCACCTTTAGTGGAATTCTTGTACAACAATAGCTATCATTCAAGTATAGGCGTCTCACCTTATGAAGCATTGTATGGACGACCATGTAGAACCTTGTTGTGTTGGACGGAGGTAAGAGAACGAAGGTTGTATGGACCAAGTGTAGTTGAGGAAACTACCGAGAAGATTAAGGTAGTGAAGGAGAATATGAGAAAGGCCCAAGATCGACAAAAAAAATATGTCGATCAACATCGACGAGAAGTTGTCTTTCAAATGGGGGATTAGGTGTACATAAAGGTAGCAGCCCAAAAAGGAAGGGATATATTTGGGAAGATCGGGAAGCTAGCGACTCGTTTACATTGGACCATACCGTATTCGGAATAGAAGAGCCATAGTGAGCTGATAGAATTCGGGACGAATTCTATTAAGCGGGGAAGAATGTAGTGCCCCGACTGCGACCCTACTAGTAAGTCGCAAGGATAAAGGAAATGATCCGAAGTTTGGTGTTCGGATAAATTATCGGAAGTAAATAACTAAAAATGGAGTGTTTAAGTTGGTCACAAAAGAGGCGAGATGAGTTAGAAAGTATTTGGAAAGGCTTTAGGACAAAGTGTCGGAAATTGACATGCTCGGGAAATTAACGTGCTCGGGAATTGTCGTGCTCGGTAAAATTATGGATTTAGCACCGAGACTAAAAGCTTAAGAGGAAACTTAAGCGTTAAGTAATGTTTGATGAGTCATTAACCGAGACACTTGGCGCATTTTAGAAACGCTTAATCACCGTGGAGCTTGTGTGGTTCAACTCCTTGTGTGATTGGTTCACCTTGTTACTTAATTCGCCTGTAAATAGAGAGTGAAACTCTTGAGATTTGGAAGAGAAAACCATAAGTGCTTACTAAAACAGTTCGGTTGAAAACTTAGCTAAAATCACTACCCAAAAGTATAGGGTTAAGTGCTTAAAGGAAGGATCCCTTGGCTCGTCGGCTTGGATGTGCATCAGTAGCGCTTCTAGTCTAGAGAACAGACTGGGGGTGTTACAGGTCATCTCGGGCTCTTCAAGCAACGCCCGATCTTAAGCCAAATCGAGAGAGTTGATGCAAGGCTATATCAGTATTTGCTAAGGGCAAATGTTCGTTTGTGGAGTCGTGTATATTTCCCTGGAAATATTTATACAACTTCACCACATCGAACATAGCAGAATCTATCAATCATGCGTTAGCTGAAACGAGAACTTACACTGTGTAGCAGATATTGACAGAGTTATTTTTGTTATTGTGGCAGATGTTGGCAGAGTTATTTCATTTAACCTAGTTTACAAATGAAAAGATTTTAGTAGAGTTAGGTAGAGTTTGGAAGAGTTAACAGAGTTATAGTTTGGTATAATTTAGTAGAGTTAGACAGAGTTATTCTGATAGTTTGGTAGAGTTCGGCAGTGTTAGTTTATTTAGCCTAGTATGCAAATGACGAGTAATATCCGATTGAAGATATGATATAGAAGGATTAATATTCACATAACATAGAAATTAACATAACATGTAAAGTCATATAACATAGAAAAAAAAATTAACATAAGTTATTAATTCACATATCATTATCATTTATAGTAGTATCAATTAGAAATGGATGGTGAAGAAGTGCAGTTGCTCCCCACCGTTCTTCAAGATTCCAATTGAGACAGTTAATGAGGAAATCTTTTGTTGCGTCCGAGTACCAATTCGGTATGTATGGCAGTTCATTGGCATATACTACATTCCATAAGTTTCTACCATACCCTTTGTATTGCTTCCAAGGAGGTTGTCATGTTAGCATCTCTAAAACTATGCATCCGAAAGTCCAAATGACAAAGCGTTAGTGTACCAAAATCTATCAAACTCTACCAAAAGCTTTCCCAAACTCTACCAAACTCTACCAATGAACTAGTATACTAACCTGTGCATCCAAAAGCCCAAATGTCAACTGCAAAGTCAATTGTCCCAAAGCGTATAAGCTCCAGAGCGTTGTACCTCTTATCTATTAATCTATGAGCCAATCGGTGTCCATATTGCATCGTCAAACCTCCATCTATTGTTGACCCAAAGTCTGCAATGACAGACATATACCCGACATTTCTCCATCCTCATTACGTACGACGTAAGAGTATGTTTGTCAGGTTTATGTCACAGTGCACTATGTTATTGCCATGTATATACGTAAGCCCTTTGAGTATATCTTTGGCAATTTCTTTGACGTGTGACACCCACAATCCTCTAGGATGGTTTCTACGGATTAACTCTTTTAAGATTTCCACCATCTATGTATTCGAGAATAAGATTGTGATTCGATCTATTCAGATCAAACTCATCACGAGCTATCTCGTATCCATGACAATGGAGAACGTATGGACAACTAACATGTCATAGCATACGCTCCTCTTGAAAGAGAGTGTCGGCTTGCGAGATGTGAACAAATTTTATTGCCCTCTTCTCCGACTCTTCATATTTCAATTTGCCGAGATACACAGTAGACGTTAAGCCTCGTCCAAGTACCTTCCTCTTAACCACTCTGAAGGATATGGTCATTCTGGATAAGGAGATGACGGAGCCATGTTGGAGTATGCTTGCTTCTGTTTCATGTAAAAGATGGAGAATGTGACAAGCGTGAAGATGCGAATGTATCACCTATATAATGAATGAAGAATCGTGTCCTTAAGTTGAAGAATTGTGTCCGTTCAAGTTGAGAAGCAAAGAGTCGCATCCATAATAATGACTGTACCAATTAGTACGTTTCTTGTTTGCATGCAAAAGAGTGGAAAAGTCTATTAATTTTTTTTAATGCACGTCAGTTAATATGGTTTCTAAGAGTTTGATAGACTATAATAGAGTTAGACATAAGTATGATAGTACATGGTAGACTTTAGGTGGATCTATGAATCCTTTGTGGCAGCGTTTGGGAGATGACCAATTATTAGGTTTCTTGTTTCTTGTTTTTTAAAGTCATAATTACAAAATAATATTAATTAGGGGTGAGAATTTGACTTGACCCGACCCGAACCAAAATTCGGGTTGAGTATTTGTTTGAAATTCAGGTAATTCGATTTTGAACAATTCGGGTAGTGATTCAGGTCGGGTCGGTTCGGGTTGGATTTTTTTAAAATTTTTGCAAAAAAAAAAAAAATTCATTTTTTTGGAATTTTGTTTTCTTAATCAGGTATTTCGGACGGTTCGGATCGGTTCAGTCCGATTTTTCGGATATTTTTGGATAGTTTTAGAATTTTTCGGATACCCGATATCAGACCCGACCTGACCCGATTTTTTGTTGTTGTTTCGGAACATAAATAAACGCAATCAACATGTGGACGAAAGATCGACCATTTTCTATCAAGATCTACCAACAGTCTACCAATGTCTACTAAACTCTACCACACTAGCCATAATAGTCTACCAGACTCTACCAATGTCTACTAAACTCTACCAAACTAGCCAAAATAGTTTACCAGACTTTACCAAATATTTCATAGTCTACCAAACATTACCTGGCTGAATCGATGAGAACATCATAGAGCACAGCTGAGATGGCTGAATTGTAGATTCTAACTTTCGAGTTAGGTAGATCTATCTCTAGTGCTACCCAATGGACATTATTGATGTTATGAGCAACAAATAATATGTCAACGTCCTTGAACCAGATTTTGTTCGTTTGACAAAATATGGGTAGTTATCCTGTGAACATTTCTCGAAAATAATCGTGAAACACATACTTCTTCAGGTTTACCGCGAATGCCTTGTACTGCATACACCACTATGCACATAGGGTATGATCAAGGAATGCAATCCTATTACTCTTATATGGAGATGGTGTATGCATACTTCTTCGACGGAACATGTTCATACCGCTAGTCATATGCTGCAGAAAGGGTAACACAATATTAAGTCAATCACAGTCTATCAAGATCTACTACAGTCTACCATTGTCTACCACACTATCCATAATACTCTATACTCTACCACGTAATTTCCCACCTCACCAAACTCCACTTTACCCCTCCAAATCCTACCCAAGTACGATCTACCTTCATCAAACTAAAAAAACATAGTCTACAAAGTCTACCAAACAATACCTAGTTCGCAGCAAGAGTACGGGGTCTAGTTGCTTTGGGCAGCACATCTTCCATATATATCTGGTCTTCGCCTCTACTCTCGTCGATAGTTTTATCTGAAATATGACAATCACTATCTTCATTGAGACTGATGATAGCGAGCTGGGACTGCTGTAGAGTTAACTCGAGATTAACGGTATGAGTTTGCTCTGGAGGTTTTTGGTTTCTAGTAACCTTTGGCTTCCTAAATTTTTTTAATGCTGGAGACATAGGGTCAGAGGTTTCCTGATTCTTACGTATCCATTACTTTTGGAAAGAAAAAGGTAAGAGATTTATTTAAAACAAAATCCACCCAAGTCCACCAAAGTACATTTAACTAACTCCACTAAAGTACCATACTAACCTCTAGGTTTTTAGGAAGTCATAATGTTAGGGGCAAAGTCTGTGAGGTTTGCTACTCCCTAGAGATCCTTCCCTTCTGTAAAGAAAAATGTATTAATGTTAGCAAACAGAACTCCACCAAACTCCACCACTCTCTACCATGCTATGACAAAAAACGATAAAACTAACCTCTGGGTTTTTGGAAAGTTGTATTCTTAGGGACAAAGGCTGTGAGGATGGCTGCTCCTCAGAGATCTGTTTCTTCTGGAAAGTAAAAGATAAAAGCGTTAGTCTACCTAACTCTACAAAAGAACTACTGAAAGTTTTCCCTAACTCTACCCAAACACTACTAAAGAACTATCAAAGGCTTTCCCTAACTCTACCAAACTCTACCAAAGAATTACAATACTAACCTCTTCGTTTTTGGAAAGTGGTATTATTGAGGACAAAGGCTTTGGGAATGCCTGCTCCTCAGAGATCCGTTGCTTCTGGAAAGAAGGGTAAAACATTTATTTAATCTACCAAACTTTACCAAAGAACTACCGAAAGTATTTCCTAACTTTACCAAACTCTACTAAAGAACTACCAAAGGCTTTCCCTAACACTACCAAACTCTACCAAAGAATTACTCTACTAACTTCTTTATTTGGAAAGTGCTATTATTGACGACAAAGGCTTTGACATTGCATGCTCCTCAGAGATCCGTTGCTTCTGGAAGGAAGGGTAAAAGCGTTAGTCTACTAAAGAACTACCAAAGTCATTCACTAAATACCAACCTTTACCAAATAACTACCATACTACCCTCTACCATATTCTACGCAGAGTTTGTCAAAGATCTACCATAGGAAAAAACAAATCATCGAATTTATACAACAAAGAAAGATCAACTAAACTAAACATTATTTATCTCCATAACACCTTATCAAAAATCTCCACCAAACTTAAGTTTAACATCCTACGCTACTACATCAAAGTCCACCAAACTCAGACATACTTATTCAAAGTCTACTACGTAATTTCCAACCTTGACCAAACTCCACCTTACCCCTCCAAATCCTACCCAAGTACGATCTACCTCCACCAAACTAAAAAAACGTAGTCTACCAAATAATATCTCGTTCGCAGCAAGGGTACGGGGTCTAGTTAGTTTGGGCATCACGTCCTCCATGTATATCAGGTCTTCGCCTTTACTCTCGTTGATAGTTTTGTCCAAAATATGACACTCACCATCTTCATTGATACTGATGATGGCGAGCTAGGACTACTGTGGAGTTAACTAGAGATCGACGGTATGAGTTTGCTCTAGAGTTTTTTGGTTTTTAGTATCCTTTGGTTTCCTAACAATTTTTAATGCTGGAGACATAAAGTCAGAGGTTTCCTGCTCTTTAAGTATCCATTACTTCTAGAAAGAAAAAGGTAAAAGATTTAAAACAAAGTCCACCCAAGTCCACCAAAGTACACTTAATTAACTTCACTAAAGTACTCTACTAACCTCTGGGTTTTTAGGAAGTCGTAATGCTGGGGGAAAAGTCTGTGAGGTTTGATGCTCCCTAGAGATCCGTCCCTTCTATAAAGAAAAATGTATTCGAGTTAGCAAACAGAACTCCACCACACTCTACTACACTGTGACAAAGAACGATAAAACTAACCTCTAAATTTTTGGAAAGTGGTATTGTTGGGGACAAAGGCTGTGGATTTCTCCTCAGAGATCCGTTTCTTCTGGAAAGTAAAAGGTAAAAGCGTTAGTCTACCTAACTCTACAAAAGAACTACTGAAGGCTTTCTCTAACTCTACCCAAACTCTGCTAAAGAACTACCAAAGGTTTTTCCTAACTCTACCAAACTCTACCAAAGAATTACCATACTAACCTCTTCGTTTTTAGAAAGTGGTATTATTGAGGACAAAGGCTTTGGCATTGCATGCTCCTCAGAGATCCGTTGCTTCCGGAAAGAAGGGTAAAAGATTTATTTAATATACCAAACTCTACCAAAAAACTACCGAAAACTTTCCCTAACTCTACCAAAAATAACTACCATACCACCCTCTACCATATTCTACGCAGTGAAAGAACTACCATAGGCAAAAATAAACCATCGAATTTATACAACAAAGAAAGATCAACTAAACTAAACATTATTCATGTCTATAACACCTTATCAAAAATGTCCACCAAACTTAAATCTAACATCCTACGCTACTACGTCAAAGTCCACCAAACTCAGACATACTCCTTCAAAGTCTACTACGTAATTTCTCATCTCCACCAAACTCCACCTTACTGGGAAGAATGCCTCTAGCCCCCCCCCCCCAAAGACTTTCATATCTTCCAAATAACCCCAAACCATCGAATTTATACAACAAAGAAAGATCAACTAAACTAAACATTATTCATGTCTATAACACCTAATCAAAAATGTCTACCAAACTCTGCCACAAAGTTTATAATGTCCACTAAACTCAGTCATATAGTGTACAATATCCACCAAACTCTGCCACAGAGTGTACAATGTCCACCAAACTCTGTGGCAGAGTTTACAATTTTTTCGATACCTAATGTCCACCAAACTCAGTCATAATCAAGTAGACTCCTACGTACCATTTTTTCCCAGCTGAGGCCTCAACACCATCGCCTCCTCCATCATTCCCATCTCGGGTCTCACTTCCATGTGACTGACTCACTTTGATCAGCAACATACTTCTTTTTCTCTTCCAAGGTCAGCACCTTTGGTGGTTTTGTTTCCAACAACATAAGGAGGCGTGCATTGATTAAGTTCTGCTATGCAATGCTATCCTCAACCATAAGGAGGCGTTGGTTGATCATGTTATGCTGTGTCATGCCTTCCTCAACCCTGCGAAGCCGCTCATTCGTTACTGCATTGTCTACTCTTTGTTCCTCCACTCACACAAGCCGTTCAGTGATGTTTGACAAATTCTGCAGCATGTTAAACATCATTTTCTTATCCTTGTCCTCCCCTTGGGTTTTTGCCTCATACCTCTTTCTCCATGTCTTATCCTTCTCCTTCTCTTGTTCTTTGGCCGCCTTCTGAAAGTCAGCCAAAGTCATATCGGGTGCCAAATAGAGAGTTTCCTTCTTTTTCTCTGGCTCCTTCACCTTGGGTTTCTTGGAGGTTCGCAGCTCACGATTCTGCTCATCGTCCTTCCTCTTTGTAGAAGCCGGGACAGTCCAAAACGTCTCATCTAATGTCCCAGCAAGTATGTCTCAGATCATTCTGTCAACTTTGGGATCCGAGACATCCCTAGGCCAAACAGGATAGACTGCGATCCGACTATTCGCGTGCAAACCGAAAATAACTACATACAACACCACCAGCAACCCCCACCATTTTTCTCTTGGCAAGCGATCAATCCTTGCATCCCCTTAATGTTCTTTCAAGCTCAACCTAGTTTGGGCCATCACCGTGTAGCAAACTCATCTCTATCTAGAAATCTCATGCAGTTAAATCTGTATCATTAGGATCATGCAATCCATAGTTGAGCTTCGTGATATGCTAAACTCATGCAGAGAAAATCGAATTGGACTACCATCAGCCAACACCCACAGCTCACGCATCTTAGGTGTCTGAAGCATATTACTGAAAAGGTGTTGCAGATGTTTGCTTGCCCATGTGAACCCTGCACCAGCAAACTTCAGTATAATACCAAGTTGAGAATTCCTCTCTATGTCATCGTATGCATCAGTGCCAATAAAACTCCTCATTGTTGTAATTTTCTTCAATGTGCAGTAGTGGTTAATGCTTTTGTTTACCATCAAGAGCTTTCCACTTGAAACTATCCTTCGAGGGTACTTTTCCTCCTCCGACATAGATGTGGAAAAGAAACAATAAAACAGTTAAAATTAAAATCGTTTAAACTCTACCACTATATGAACTAACACCACCAAACTCCATCATACAATAAAATACAATTACCAAACTCTACTAACTATAACTACCTCTTCCAAACTCTACCACTCTATAACCTAACTCGACCATACTCCACTAAACTATGCCAAGCAATAAAATGCAAAATCTAAATTCTGCTAAGTTTAAAACAAACTCGTCCAACCTGTAAACAAAGTACACCTAAATCTACCAAACTACCATCAAACCCTCTTAAATAGACGAAAAAGAAAAACAAGAAGACAATCTCAGAAACTCTACCAATCTTTACAACATTACCAACTAAGAATAGAGACAAACCCAGAATATTTAAACCGTAAAACTTCTCATACAACATTTACTTTGACCAAATAATGCCTTGAATTGTTAAATCTGTAAATTTAGGGTTCGAAATCTCAGAAAAACTACTATATTACCTTCGATTTGAAAGAAAACGACTGTAGAAACCACTGGAGAAATTCGAAGAAGAAGAAGAAACCAAAGAAACTGATGGTAGTTTTGACGAAGACGAAGAAGAAGAAAGCCGAGACGAAGACGAAGAAGAAGAAGAAACTGAACAGTTAGAGAACAATAAGATGAAAATAAAAGAAATCGTTCGTTAAAGTGAAAGAAAGAAAAATACAATTTTTTTTATGAATTTTCTCACCCTTTTTTAAATTTTTTTTTAGAAGAGTATTATAACAAATACATAGACTAGTTGAGTTATTATTTTTTATTATTATATACGAAAACAAGGATTTACGTAGAGGGTTTCTTGGAATTTATTGGAATTTAATGGATTATCCATAGTTATTCAATTGAGTATGTGATCAAATTCATTAAAATCAACTATCATTAAAATAAATATTTAGATAATATATTTTGATGAATATTTGAAATCTATTTTTTATGTATTATTTTAATTGAAACTAAATTTCTGCCGAGTTGCTTTCAGTCTGGTGGTTAGGATGATCCATCTAATGATTTGACACCATGATTCGATTACTACCCGCTGTATTATGGTAGCTTAAAAAAAGATTATAGAAGTAAGTTTTAGGGTATAGATCGAATTTGGTCGATCCAATTATTGAAAACAAAAATAACTAAATTCCTAGAAAAAAAAAGATAAAACAAATAGTTGGACTCTCTTATCTTCTTAATTTTTGGAGATCCATGTAAAAAATTTCTATGGCCAATTCACTAGTTTTTTCTTTTTCTAATTCTCGCAAATATCTCTTTTCTTCTTTGCTTCACTTATCTTTTTTTTTTCTCCTTTCATTTTCTGCTCTTTCTCTCCTTCTGCTGTTTCTACTTTCCTTGAATTCATTTTCGCAGCCGTTCAATTTATTCATAGATATAGATCAGCTATGGATAAACAAAGTGGTAATAATATACATCTTATTTTGTTTACTATATTCAATATTAAGATTAATTTATTATAAGTTATATTTTATTAAATTTATACATATTACAAATATGCCAAAAAGAGTTGACCAGTTGGCTTACCCATTATCTAGCTAGAACTAGGTGGTGAGTTCGAATCTCATCCGTTCCAACTAGAACATTTAAGTTATGAATCGGACCTGATTTATAAATAGTTCATTGTTGATAAAGAATACATATTAGAAATATACATATTAAATAATATTCATAACTACAAATTATCATGATTAAACAATATAAAGATAAAGAATTAATTGCTGAGAAAAACAACTCCTCTAATTGTGAAAAAATCATATATACATAAATATAGTTTCATTATCTCCCTGTTGGTCTACTTGGCAAGAGGAATAGTGAAACCTTTTCTTTTGGCCAATTCTTCAAATTCTAATAATTGTAGCTCCTCTCTTCTATTAACCAATAATTCATATTTAATTTTTAAAAATTATAACTTACAAAATAATAGCCAAGAAATATGTGGTCCACTTGGCTTGCTCCAAATTTAGCTAGATATGAAGTGGTGAATTTGAATCTCATCATGCTCCATTTGGAAAATACTACAAAAAAAAAGTCATTTGCGATGGAAAAAACAACATCGCAAGATTGCGATACGATTGCAACGCCCTTGCGATAAATCATAATACATAGTAAATACGTCGCAAGTCTGCGACGCCTTTGCTATGATCTTGTGTGGTGATTGCGAGACACATAAAGCTATCACAAGAGACTAGCAATTTTGCGACGTTGTAGCGATGCTTGTTCTGCCTAGCAAAATTGCGAGACCTTTGCGATGTAGATTGTAAACCCGAACCTTACCCCGTACACAAACCGGCTACCGTATGAGGGTAGTAAAGTGCAACTGGAATATGCCAAGATTACATCGATATTAGTATGTTAATTAGATTCGCAACGTTTAATTTTTGGAATCAATCCCGAACATGTTGTATAAGTGTTTTGGATCACGAGTACATATCTGCAACGCTCCTTGCTACGTCCTTGTGACGTTTGAGCCTGTGACATAGCAAGGACGTCGCAGACTTGTGACGCCCGAAAAGCCTAAGTTGGCGTTGCAAGTCAATCGCATAGTGACAATTAATTATTTGGCCGCATTTCTTCTTCCCCTCTCTTCTCTTTTCCTTTTTTCCTTTCTTCTTCTCTCCGCCTGCGATTTCTCTCTTCCTCTCTCCTTCTTCCCATCTTCGCGTGTGGTTTCCATCGGTGGCGAGCCCCTTCTCCTCCACGGCGAGCCCCTTCTCCTCCACGGTGAGCTCCTTCTCCTCCACGACGAGCAACTCCTCCTACCACTGTAAGTCTCCCCTTCAATTTTCTTACATTTCAGATTGGATTGTTAGATTTAAGATTTAAAAGTCTAATATTTGTAATTTTTTAAAACGTTCTGAATTTTTTAAAAATGTTTTCCATTTTCTTAAAACGTTTTGAATTTTTGTAGAACATTTTGAAATTTTTAAACCTTTTGTGCCGTGCTTTCTACTGCACAAAGGAACCAAGTATACACCGAGATAAGATTGTTTTAATTTATTTTATGTGCTTTTTACTTAAAATAGTTACAGTAACGTATTAATATATATTTTTTCCTTTTTCAGGTCGCTCCCCATAACAAGGGGAGACTCTATGGGGCAGGTCGCTCGCTCGGTTCTAGGATATCGCAGTGTCTTAAGCAGCAAGGATCTCAATCTCAAGGCTCTGGAGATGTCTCTGAAATGGCGGAGGTGAAGAATGAGCTAGCGGAAGTGAAGAAGAAGAAGATATCGCAATATGATAGACTCTTCTCTATTTTGGCCGCAAAGCATGACCAAATAGTTGCGTGTCTAAAGGAACTGCGTCCTGATGAGCCCGAATCAAGTTCGGCAAACGCTGACCAGAGCGCGTAACAAAACCCTGACGTTTCGGATGACTTTTAGACTATTTTCTTTTGTCATATATTTTTAAATGTTTTGTAAAACTTTTAAATTTTAATATATATTATTTTAATTTCTATTTTCACAATTTATTAAATTTTAAAATATATTTTATTTTCAATTTAGTTTAAAAAAAAAATTATTTTTTAATTGTGTCGCAAGACAGTCACAGACTTGCGATGTCAACGTTGTGTCGCCGTGACATCACAAGTTTGCGACGCATCTGGGACGCCCATTTCCCTCGCAAGTCTACGATGGCACTACGACACCACATTTACGTCCCAGACTTGCTACGTCACTGCGACAAATTTTTTTTGCTACGGACGAATTACGACGAAAATGGGCACGTCGCAGGAATGTAGTAATTGGTCATTTGCTACGTCCATGCAACGCCATTTTCTATCGCAGAAGGCCTATTTTCTTGTAGTGAAACTTGGGCAATAGATCAGATCTTGTTGTCGATCCAATAGTTAATTATTGACAATAAAACTTACACAATGATATAAATTCTCATTTGTCAATATGTATTCCTCAAAACAAACAAAGCAACTCAAATTCGATTTGATAATATCTTTTTTTTTGCATTATCATGATGATTCTACAAAATTTTACAATTGTGTAATGCTTTTAGATGATTTAATTGCATATAGATATAAATTCTTTTCTTCTTGATATATTTGCTTGTGAAAGAATTCATTCACACATGTGAATTTTTCTTGGTATCATTAACCTCTTTGTAAAGCTGATTTAGCTACTAATCCTAACAATATTAGAAAAACGAAGGAAAAATCTCCTAGATCTGCTTTTTGGTTTGAATGAATTCTTTCCACTAAAGGTTAAGGAAATCATCAATTGCAAGGCTAAGAAAACCATCCCACCCGAGACTACTAACTAACAAACTGAGCATGATGATACATACTAAAAAGAGACGTCATGTGGAACATACTTTCGATTGTGGAGAGACTTAAGGTATAAAAATGCTAAAGTGACAAATAACCGTTTTGAGGTTTTCTCTTTAGCTATCATGTGATTTTAAATTACAAATTCGTTTGATCTGCAGATAAGGCATGCAACATTGATAAATATGTAGTTGAGTAAGGATGTGTAAGTTGAGTAACCAGATATATATATCTCAAAATAATGACGAGGTTTAAAAAGGGAGAGATGTCATGTAAGGATATGTACGTTGAGGTATGTTATTAGTTCTTGATTGTGCTGCATTTTCATTGTTTCATCATCTTGGTTTGACGTGGTTTATTATATATCTTTCAGGTTGTATATGGAAGAGATTTCGAAGGAACTTTTCTTTCTCCTGTTTTATCTACAGTAACTCGCGATTTTGAGCATGATTTTCTCGTCTCCGTTTTCTTTTCTCTCTCAGCCCAATCTCTTCAATCGCCATGGTCTCTACGACAACGGTGTCCACCCCTTCTCTACCCAAGGCCCTCCCCTCCTTATGGGGAAGCAAAAATCCAAAAATCAGAGCTCTCGTAAGGCTCCTCCGCCTTCTGTGACAGCGAAATTGGGATCTATTTCCCGCAAGGCCTCCTCGGTGAGCCCTCAGTCAAACCCTGATTCGCCTTCATCCTCAGATTCGTCATCAAGAATGTCTCCTCTCTCGAGTTCTCCTCCAGACACAAATGCCCTAATTTCCACAGCCCAGGACTTAGATCGAGCAATTGTGGATACAATAGTGCAAACCCAGCAAGTTACTAGAAAGGATAAGTAAAGTGTAGGCCCGGTGGCGGCTTCCAATGACTAACCTGCTCCAAAAGTTGACTCTGTTTCTTCGAAAGTTGACTCAACTCCTCCAAAAGTTGACTCTGTTTCTCCGAACGTTGACTCAGTTCCTCTTAGAGTTGACTCTGTTCAACTATCTGATGTTTCTCCAAAGGGCACCTCCTCGTGGAAAAATGTTGTTGAAGGCTCACGTAAAACTATGTCTAAGAAAGGGACTCCGTTTATCTTGGAGACATGGGAAACTTGTGTTATGATCCCTGATTCGGTTATTGAAAATAACCAGAAGGATTGGGAAATGTTCATTCTCATACAGTTTTACCCATCTCAAGCCAGGTACAGTCCATGCTGTTGTTAACGGTATATGGGGAAAGTCTAGGGACATCACGATTTCGAAAGTAGAGGGCAATGCCTATTTGTTCAGAGTTCCAAATGATGCAACTAGGAAAAGGCACTACAAGAGAAACAACACGAGTATTTAACGACCGAATGAATGACGACCGAACGTGTTACCAACGAATGACGACCGAATGACGAAAGTACATACAAAAACAACACGAGTATTTAAATGGCTTCTTTTTATTTCCAGTTTGAGGTTTAGTAAAGTTTCGTTTAGACTAATGATTCGTATGTTTCGAATGATTTCATATAAACTTTGATTAAGAAATTTGCTCTTATTTATTGCTTAAAAATATATGCTCAAAAACTAAACAACTCAAAGTATACTTTGGTCACAACTCAACCAAAGTATTTATAATAACACAACTTTGTTATTTTCCTTTTTCTATTAGGATTAGTTCATTTAACTCTTAGCCTATGTTGGAGAATATCTTATTTCACCTATCTTCATGCTTAAGATATAAAACTTTATTTACCAAGACAATGTTGAATCCTTTGGACTTATCCAACATTTCCCCCGTTAAGCTCCAAATGATTCTTTGACATATCTTGTAGACCAATCAAATCCCTCATTTTCTTGAACTTAAGCCAAGCCAATGCCTTCGTAAGTATGTCCGCACATTGCTCTTCTTCGGACACATGTTTCACGTCAGTTTGATCATTTTCAATGGATTCAAGGATGAAGTGATACCGCTTATGTATGTGTTTACTTCGACCATGAAACACCGGGTTTCTTGTGAGTTCTATCGCAGATTTGTTGTCAATACAAATCATCTTCTTTTCACCTATCTTTTCTGTGATTTCACTTATCAAGTCTTGAAGCCAAATAGCTTGCTTACCTGCCTCCGTTGCTGCCATAAACTCAGCCTTGCATGAAGACAAAGCAACTGTGTTTTGCTTTTGAGAACACAGAGTGATTGGTGTATCTCCAAAATAAAATATATGACCCGTTTGGCTTCTCCTATCGTCGGTATCAATGTTGTGGCTGCTGTCACTATACCTATGATCCCTTTTGTTTCTCCTTTCTTACATCTTAAACCATACTTCAACGTTCCTTGTACGTACCTTAGAATTTGCATATATGCTTTGGCATGAAACTCTTTAGGTTCTTCCTAATATCGACTTAGAACTCCCACCAAGAATGCAAGATCAGGTCTTGTATATAGAAGGTATCAAAGACATCCAATTATTATTCGATATGTTGTTGCATCTATTTGCGGTTCACCTTACGCTTTAGACACTTTCAGTCCAAATTCCATCGGTACATGTGTTGCATTACATGTATCTAAACCCACTTCTTTTAAGACTTGGAGAGCATAGCCTTCTTGTTTGATCATGATTCCTTCTTTGTCTTGCTTAACCTCGATCCCAAGATAGTACGTGAGCTTACCAAGATCTGTCATCTCAAACTTTGATGACATTCCATCTTTAAACTCATTGATGATCTCCATAGTACTTCCCGTAACAAAAGGATCATCAACATAAACGACAACAATGAGCAAATTGTTTCCTTGTTCCTTGAGGTATACAGAGCTCTCCTTGGAACACTTTTTGAATTTCATTGCATGTAAGATCTCGTTTAACTTTGTGTTCCAAGCTCTAGGAGCTTGTCTTAACCCGTATATTGCTTTAGAAAGCTTGAAAACTTTATGCTCTTCTCCCTTCCTTTCAAAGCTTCCGGGTTGAGACACATAGACATCTTCATTGAGTTGTCTATGTAAGAATGCCGTCTTTACATCAAGATGATGTATTTCCCAACCCTCGGAAGCTGCTAGGCCAATAAGTAGTCGAATTGTTTATATCCTAGCAACCAGTGCAAACGCTTCTTCGTAATCAATACCTTGCTTTTGCACATACCCTTTGGCAAATAATCTTGCTTTCAATTTATCAATTTATCCATCCGTATTTCTTTTGATCTTAAAGATCCATTTAAGACCAATTATCATTCAAATGAGAATGAACATCATCGTTACTTACCTCCCAAGTAAAGCCAAAACTTCTCGTATTATCACCATCCTCTTCTCTAGCTACTCCCTTCCAATTCCAGGATGTTGTTTCTTTGAAAACAACGTCACGGCTCACGATTATTCTTCTCGTCGTTGGATTATAAAGCCTATACGCCTTAGATTCTGGTTCTATTCCAAGGTATACCAATATTTGAGATCTATCATCTAGTTTCTTGATGTTCACGGGTTCAACTTTGGCATGAACAAGAAAACCAAAAACTCAAAGATGCTCAATGCTTGGTTTCTTGCTCTTTAGACGTTCATAGGGAGTTTGATTTTTCAAAGCTCTAGTAGACCCTCTATTGATCACATACGTTGAGTGTCGTATTGCTTTTCCCCAAAGAAATTTTGGAACCTTCATAGCTTTAAGTATACTTTAAGTATACTTTACACGTCGAGCTTGCTTTCCCACCAAGCAAGAGTCACATATTTGTGTTTCTCCCTTAATTTTTGGCAACCCTCTAACCATCTTATTATTTGACATTGTCTCTATGGTTTTAAAGCTTATGTGTCCAAGTCTCGCATGCCACTTCCACGATTCCTCATCCAGCCGAGAGTGTAAACAAATTGGTTTGCGATCTTAAGTTTTATCTTGTATAGTCTATTAGGTGATCTTAACACTTTTAGGAGTAATCTACCGTGTGAGTCATGTAATGTTAAGTAATCCTCTTTCATTCTAACATCACAGCCGTGTTCAATTGCTTGTCCTAAACTTAATATGTTGCTCTTGAGTCCCAGAATATGATAGATATCCGTAAGTAGTTTTTGATCACTTGTTTTCCGTCAAATAATATCGAACCTTTTCCTTCGATATTAACACAAGATCCATCTCTGAATTTTACTCTCCCTTTCACCTTTTCGTTTAGCTCTGAGAAGAAACTCTTTTCTCCTGTCATGTGATTACTCGCTCTATTATCCAAATACCAACATCCATCTTCTTTCTTTTCTTTCTCGTATTTTTTAGGAATAGGATTTTTTTTGTTTAGAATTACAACCTTGTGCATGTAAAGAGTTTCATCATCGGTAACTACTTCTTTCTCTTCGTTCTCTTCTACTTCCACCTTATGCATTTCTTCTAGTTTCTTCTTTCTTTCCGGACAAACCGAAGCAAAGTGTCCCTTTTTGTCAAATCGAAAGCACAAAACTTGTGATCGATCTTTCTTTTCTTTGTTTTGGTCTCTTGAATTAGGTCTCCCTCGACCCCTTCCTCGACCTCTACCTCTTCTTCTCGTGCTCTCATACCTTGATCCTTCTCCGCATACCTCGTTACTCGCATACAACAAATCCTTATCATAGTTTCGACTTTTGCTTAGAATAAGTCTTTCTTCGTATGCTTTAAGTTGACCAACAATGTCATCGTATGCGGTCTTGTTTAGGTCAAGAACTTGTTCTAAAGATGCAGTGATTTGAACACGCAAGAGTACTTTCATTCTCATCGACCACACCATGTAGTTTGATGAGTTCAACATCGGACATACCACTGATGTGGGTACGACCTCCTTTGCCTTTGGTGGCTTGCTCTCGTCTCCCATAACTCGGTTTCAAAGTCTTTATGTGATATACTAGATTTGATTGCTCTGATACCAAATAAAGTTTTGTATAAACTAATGTTTTGTATGATTTCGTATAAACTTTGATTAAGAAATTTGCTTTTCTTTATTGCTTAGAAATATATGCTCAAAGACTAAACAACTCAAAGTATATTGTGGTCACAACTCAACCAAAGTATTTATAATAACACAACTTGTTATTTTCCTTTTTCTATTAGGATTAGTTTCGTTAAATCCTAGTCTATCTTGAAGAATATCTTATTCCACCTATCTTCATGCTTAAGATATGGAACCTTGCTCACCAAGCCAATGTTGAATCTTTTGGACTTATCCAACAAGGCCATAGTGCTCATGGAGAGTGATGTGAGAAACAAAGTTCTCCAAAAAACCCATAAGACTGCGGAAATAACAGTAGCCACTGAGTGTTGACTAGAATTTGATCAAGCTTTTTAACAATTGGTGAATTATCACTATTGTTCCACCATATGTAATGTAACTCTCTGCAGGTTAGATCTGAGAGACAACAACTAGTTAAGCAATCTCTGAAGTCTTGCATTCCAGATGTGATTGTACCCGTTCAAGCTGAATGATCATTAGGGTCAAGAGACTGGTTAAAATTCCCAAGAAGACCCCAAGGTTTCCAAGAAACTGCATAAGTAGATGAAAACACTGTTATTCGTCCTACAACAATCTCCATTCAATTTCAATGTGGGATGTATAAACAACCGAAATAATGATCTCATATTGAATGTTAGGAAAGCTAATAGTACAGCATATGATTTGCAAAGATTTTGATAGTGTGGACACCTTCACCTTAGTGTCCCACACTATCCAAATCTTTCCCAATGGCGAGAAGCCATAATTATTGCCAAACTCCCATCCCAGAGGGACATTATTAAGAAAAGATAAAACCTTGGAGTGTTGAACATGAGGCTCTATAACGCCTCCAAAAATAGGTGATTGGCCTTATGCCAATTAAAAAATCCTTTCCAATGAATTTTGTCATTAAACCCTTGCACATTCCAACAAAAAGTGTCAAAAAATAATTTGTATTTTCGGGTGGAGCTATGCCCTGTGGGGAACTACTCCTCAAGGGTAAGGTCAGGTTTCGGATCAATAGCAATGGCTTTCCCTAAAATTTTCCAAGGGAGACTAACTCATTAGATACCAAAGGAGGTGACTGCTTGGTAACAAGGGAATTCAAATCTTTAGGGACAATTGGTGGCATCAGCATGATCAGGGGAGAAGTCAATTCCTTAGGGACCATTGGTGGCATTAGCTTGATCACTAGAGATGCTGAGAGAGTTTGAAACTGTCGAGCTTGAGACCTGAGATGGAGTAGTAAAAGGAATCTTCTCCATTTTCAAAATCCCATATTGGACAGCCGCTTCTGTTTTCTCTAAAGCCTTAGAGGTTGATGTAAAATCTCCTTGTTTTAGAACATCAACAACTTGTTGGATAGGCATCGAGGTTGACGAAGTAATCTTGATTGAGGAGGTGGGAGACTTCTTTTCTCTTAGACAAGCTTCGATAAAGTTTGCTACGGAATTACAATTTGTGCAAGTGCTAGGAGCAGTTTTACATGTTTTTAGAGAGTGACCAACTTCTTTGCGGAAGCTACAGGTCGGAGGCATGAAGGGACTGGATACACTAAACCTGCATGTATCACTAGATTGGAATTTAACCAACACTTCCTCATTCAATGATTTCCTGGGATCAACCATCGTGAACTCTTGCAACTTCCATATTAAACTCCACCGACACTGGAAATTACAAATCAGTCTAACTTTTCAATATCAACTGATGTGCAACTGATGTGCGACTGATGTGCGACTGCAAGAGTATGGATAAGCCTTTGGAATACTTCCAAACCTTCATGTTGCTCCATCATGTCAAAACACTTTTTCTCTTCTGCTTTTGAAAAAGTACCAAAGTTGACCTACATTGCTTCCTTGTTCTAGAACAATTGCATGTCTAACCCTTTGTTTAATCAGGTTTTACTTTCCTTTTGTTTCACATTCTTTTGTTTCCAATTTGGTGTTAAGTCACATCTGTTGTAACATGCTTTCTACACACCAATTAAAAAGTGCAAGTTAGCTTCCTTTCACACCAACTGGGCCCACTTATTCTTTCATTTTCCCCCTTCTCTGAGTGAGACACCTCAAGCTACATTTCATTGTCGCGGCACACCAGTTAAACAAAACTGTTGCAGTTAGATGTTTATCATGATGTTACAAGGCACAATACTGAAGCACACATGAACCTATATTCTCACCCTGCTTGAATGCATGATCAGATAAAAACCAACATAGATTTTGTTCCTTAAACCAACTGGTTTTGATACAAGATCCTAAACTTTAGTTCTGCAGAACTGTTCAAGTTCTAATTGATGCGCCCTTAACCAATATTAATCTGTTTGAGCAGCCTTGATGTTTGTTTGTTCAACATGGGATGGGATATAAAACAGGAAAATTGGATCATTCAAAATGCTTAACAATGGAGCAAAGAATCTTGATGAGATATTTGGTGTAGGAAGCAGTAACAAATTTGTGGAATAAGAGAGTCACAGACGTGAATGAAATACATCAAGTACAATAGAGAAAGAATAAGAGTCTAGAGAAGATGCACATGATTGCCACAAGACAGAGGACATGCCTGTGCTACTACTTT
This sequence comes from Lepidium didymum, assembly GCA_963920545.1. Taxonomy (NCBI): domain Eukaryota; kingdom Viridiplantae; phylum Streptophyta; class Magnoliopsida; order Brassicales; family Brassicaceae; genus Lepidium; species Lepidium didymum. Next base: position 14,527,008 of record OY986979.1, read on the forward strand.
AACAGGCATATTCACAATAGAGGTTCTTGTCATAGGTTTCAGGAACAACCTTGGGTAATTTGGGTGTTGAACAAGTGTTACCCTGAGCCAACACAGTTTCAGTACGTTTGGGAAGCCAAAAAGGATCTTTATGGTGATCTGACTCAAGAGATAAAAGATGTGAGATATGGTAAGTTGCTAGAAGAATCGAGATACACACTGGTGAAAAACACAAATCGGTCATCAGCAAGTTAGATTGGTGTGCTTCAGGCGAATGTAGCATATACTTCAACTACAACAATTGAGGATGACTCATGGTACTTTCACAGTGGTTGCTCTAGGCACATGACATGATGTAAGTTTTGGCCAACTTCAGAGAGACGAAAATAGCTAAGGTAACATTTGGAGATGGAAGTAAAGAAGAATTAAGGGCAAAGGTGACACAAACAGTCCCTATCTTCCTACTCTCACTGATGTGTACTACCTTGATGTTTTGACGGCAAACTTAATAAGCATAAATCAACTATGTGACAATGAACTTAAGGTGACCTTTACCAAATCAGATTGTCAAGCAATAGACTTGAAAGGCAATATAGTTATGACTCGCGATAGGACAGACAATGATTGCTACAAGTGGATAAGATTTGAAGCATGTTATACTGCAGTTGAGTGAGAAATAAAATTGTGGCATAGATAGTTGGCACACATGGATGTACAACATCAAAAGAATCTGGTTAATGCAAAGGTTGTGAGAGGAATTCCAAACTTGAAGGACAAAGAGATACTTGTTTGTGAAGAGTGCAACAAAGGATTTGTACACATGGATGTTGTGGGTCCTGCACAAGAAGAAAATGTTAATTGAAAAAGGTACCTCTTTGTGTTGATTGATGATTTCTACAGGTTTACATGGATTAGATTTCTGAGGGACTAGTCTGAAGCAGCGGAGAGCTTTAAGATTTTTTCTCTACACATGCGATGTGAGAAAAGAAGGATTGCGCAAATTAGGATTGATTGTGGAAGAGAATTTTAAAATGATGTGTTTCAAAGTTCTGACAGTCTCAAGGAATTCGACATCAAAACTCAAGACCAAGGACACCGCAAGAAAACAGTGTTGTTGAACGTAAGACCAAAACAGTACAAGAGATGGCTCGGGCAATATTGCCTAGAAACAACATCGCAACTCGAACCTGGACAGAAATAGTAAACACAACATGCTATGTTATAATTAGGGTGTGTATAACACCATGTACTAAGATGACTTCATACGAGATTTGGAAACATACAACACCCAACTTGAGTTACTCTTATGTGTTTGGATGTGTGTGCTATACATCCTGAATGACAAGGACCTCTTGGGTAAGTTTGATGCAAAAAATGATGAAGAGATTTTCTAAGGATATGCGTCTAACAATATGATATTTCGAGTGTACCATAAGAGGAATAAAATTATTATGGAATCAATCCGTGTTTGATGAAAGAAAGAGGTCGGTTGTTGTACCAGTTTTGTATGACACAAAATAAAAGCATAAACCAACGTTGGCTCAAGACAATCTTGAAGAACAACGAGATGTTGAGACAAAAGAACAACTATCTTTGGAGTCTCCAAAGTTGAAGGAAGTTCAAGTGCCTAGGAATCATTCCGAAGCGGACATAATCGGTCGTTTAGGTGAAAGGGTTACACGAGGCAAGCAAATCAAATTTTGAGAAATATGTTTGTGTCTGTCACTCAACTGCCTTTCCAATAACATTTTCTTTTCTCTTTTGTTCAAACTTGTTTAACCACAGATCTACATGATTCTCAACCATGCGCTTTATAGTTGTTGGTGCTTCCTCCCTCAAAAGTTTTTCTTTGTGCGCTGCTTCAAGTGTCTTTACTCTAGCTTCTAGAGCTAGGTTCTCCTTGGTGAGCTGAATCTTGTCCTCACTAGTTTTTTCCCAATCGTTGTACAATCTGCAATACTCATCTTTAGAGTCAACATCACCAACTTTATCTGAGTCAAATTAATACACAACTGTATTGATAAACGGTGTTTTTGACGTGTTTTAACCCTTGTTTTCCATGAGTTTATTGAGTCAAAGTAAGTGTTTTAGAGTCTTTTAGTCCTTTATGGAGTCTTTTCAGGTCATATGTCACATTGGAGGAAGATGAGCTATTTTGAGTGAAAATGAGCATATGGAGATGAAGAATCAGACGATGCGTCAGATGTTTAACTTTCCTTGAAAGACTTCCCACCGTTGGATCGTGCTGATATTTTGACACACGATAGCCACGTGAGTTAGATTTCATTTGGAGGTAGTGTAAAGGCAATCAGAAAAGTGGTTAGGAAGATATGGTGAGTTTACTGAAGATAGCTCATTCTAGCCGTGAACAGACAGGATAAATCGATTCACTCATGGATCGATTGATCTAGTATCTTGAAAATTGTCGCACGACCTCAAGATAGACCATACTTGCCAGAACGATCGATCCTAAGCATGGGATTAACCTGTTTACCCCAGATCGAGCGTTTTGACTCTGTTTCGCGAGAAAACCATAAATTTTTTATATTTCGCTCGGTTTAACTTATTTTGTACTAGAACGAGTTTGACCTATTAAAACTAGGTCTAGCCACTTTTTAGAACAATCTTCTTTTCAATTTTTCTTAGTTTTGATTCTTGTAACCTCGAGGGAGAGGATCTTATTCTTCTGAACCCATTTGATTTCTTATTACAATTTCATCATGTTTATCTATTACTCTGCTTTGCTTGTTCTTTCTATTATGTCTGATTAGTTTACCAATCACGTTTAGGGTTTTCTAGGGATTTAGTGAATCAATGAATTATGAACTAATAAGGTTTAATCTTAAGTGTTCTCCGTCTATTGCTGAGTTTAATGCTTAGGTTAGCCTGATTACCTAGCTTATGATATTATGTTGTTTAACCCACCAAAATGTTGTTAGATGCATGAACTAGCTTAGATGAGCAATTAGTCCTTAACCAACGAAAGCTGATGTTAAGGCTAATTGTTTAGATCTCTACGATCAAAAGACAATTTAGGATTCTAGGTTGGTAGATATAGTAGTCAATGCCACGATAGTGGATTTGCTATAGTTTTATGTGTGTGTCGAGAATTGGTTATTTTTTGTGCCCTGAATAGTTTTTTGATTCTGATTCCTTACTTCCTGATGAATTTTCTATGCCTCGTGTTTCTTTTATTTATTAATTTCACATCGTGTATTGCTTTGTTTTGTTTTGTTTCCATCACAACAATCACATTCTGTCTTAGCCTAAGTTTATTCTAGAGATTGATAGTGTAACAATTTAGTCTTCGTTGATTCGATCCCTAAAGTACTATTTCGTTTGCTGTGCACTTGCAGTAGGGTTAAAACTTTTTGTATCAAGTTTTTGGCGCCATTGCCGGGGACCAATTGCATTACCTTTTGATCGAAGACTGAACTGTAGTCTAAGATTTTCTTTACTAACAATTTTATTTCAACTTTCTTCTTTGATCCATATACAAAATTTTATCTGAAAAACGGATATCCGGCCAAAACGGATACAAATACCGATATTAAATTTTATGATCCGGCGGATAGGGATACGGATTTCGAGTCCAAATATCATGGTATCCATTTTTTTTTGTATATTGTTTTTTTCTTTTAATTTTTATACGTTTTTAATACAAATTTATATTATTTTATTTTTATTTTATTTTATTTAATTAGATTATATTTATTGTGTTAATCATTATTTTATTTTATTTTTTAAGGAAAAAATTGGTTTATTTTACGTTTTAAGAAAAAAATTTCAAATTTTGATTTTCTTTTAAATATTGAAACCGGATACGGATACAGAGATTAGCGGATATTCATTTTTTTCACAGATATCCGGAATCTAGATATCTGTAATTTTCGGATATGGATATGGATATTAATATGGCGGATAGTACGGATACAGATATGGATATCCTTAAAAAGCCCTAATATTCGCTCCGTTACAGAACTAGTTAAAACTCTGTGTGTCATGTACCCTTCTCTGTTCTACCACTGAGACAGAGGAAGTCTAACAACTCATCCTCCTCTTTTGTCTGCTTTAAGAAGTCTTGTTCAGTACTTGCTTCAACGGAAACACTGTTGGAACTTTTCAAATTCTGCTCAACACCTTCCATTTGACTCCATTCATACCTAACAATCTTCAACATGTTTAAGATTATCAGCCTTATGTTGGTTGAGTGGCTCTGATACCAATTGTTAATATCATAATGGAGAGAATGTTGTAACACGGAGGCTAACACAAGAAAAGTTGTTGTAGAGCAAGACACACACAGAAAGAGAGATGATTATAGAACAAACACTAATGCAAGACAAAGAAACACAAAGATATTTTAAACTTTTGTATTAAGAATAAAATAAAAAGTACAATCTTGTTTATTCAGATTTACCTAAACCACACTATGGTTCAACACTGACCTTTTCCTAATTAACAAAAGCTCACACAACAGTACAGACTTGTAGCTGTTGTAACACATTCGGATTCACTCACCAAGCACACATAATAACTTCAAAACTTGGAACTCTAAATTTTTATTTTCTGAAAGTCCATCCATTCTCAGAATGGTGAGCACTCCTTAGATACTTGGTGTAGCTGCATCGGAGAGTTGGCTTTGAGAAAGATTCCATGTGTGGTGGTTCCAGCTAGATATCGGAGGACTCGTTTTGCAGCTTGCCAATGGTCGGTGGTGGGATGGTGCATGAATTGAGATAGTCTGTTGACAGCGTAAGTGATATCTGGACGTGTGAAAGCCAAGTATTGGAGTTTCCCAACAAGACGTTAGTAATCCTTGACATCAGACAAAAAAGTTCCATTATTGAGGGTGAGTTTCGGTGATGTGGCCATTGGTGTCTGAACTAGTTTAGCTTCAACCATATCAAAACGGTGCAGCAAGTTTAAAGTGTACTTGCACTGCGAGAGGTGAAGTCCCGCTGCTGGTGAGTGATGTGCTTCTATACCAAGGAAATAATTCAGCCCTCTGACTCTTTGATTGAGAACCTTGTGGCCAGAAGCTCGAGAATCCTGTTAACTACTGCATCACTGTTGCCTATAATTAGGATATCATCAACATAGATTAACAGATAGAGAAACGATGTACCACTCTTCAAGACAAACATAGACGTGTGTGCAAGTGAATTCTGGAACCTGAGTTGAAGAAGGTATCTGCTCAATTCAGTGTACCATGCTCTTGGAGCTTATTTTAGTCCGTAAATGGCCTTGTTCAATCGGCATATATATGTGGGATTGTCTTAATCGATGTAGACAGGTTGTTGTTCCATATATACTTCTTCTGTCAATGTGCCTTGTAGAAAAGCATTATTCACATCAACTTGACGAATTGGCCAAGAGGGACTTACAACAACATCAAGGACAAGAGGCAGTGTTGTCGATTTAATGACAGGACTGAAGGTGTTGGTTTAGTCACGACCCGGTTGCTGATTGTAACCCTTGGTGATGAGGTAAGCTTTGCAGCGAGAGAGTTTACCATCTGGACCAATTTTGTTTTTATAAATCCAGCGACATCCAACAACATTCTTATCTAGTGGTCGTGGCACCAAGTCAAGTGTGTGATTAACAACGAAGGCATCAATTTCAGAGGACATGGCTCCACGCATCGTTTGTTACAGAGAGCTTGACTGATAGTGAGATGCTTAGCTGGGATGTGTGTTGATAGTGTGCTGGAGAGATTGAGCTTTGTGATCGGTTTTCGTATGTTGTTCTTCCGACGTGTAACCATTGGATGTGGATCTTCATTGGTCGAGACAACGGCGGAAGGCGAAGTCGGCTGAGGAAGATCTACTGCTGCCGTGGGATTTGCAGAAGTAGACGTTCGGCCTTCTTCATTTTAAGCATGATCTGCCAATTGATTTGTGTCTGAAGCAGAGATAGACAATTCTGGATCTGCTAATAGCCCATTTGCATTTTAAGCTAGTGGATCAATTTGTGGGCCTGAAGAAGATGGCCCAATATCACGACGACGCTTCATGTACAAGTGATAGAGGAGCTAACAGCGAAGGTCCTGGAGATGCTGGCAACGATGGTGGCGTCGGAGCTTGCTGTACGAGTGACCAGTTTCGGGGAATTTGGATGATAGGATGGGTGGAAATTTTTGGGTTTATTGGTTCATAGGTAGGGGAAGTTTTTGTTTTATCAGCAAAGGGAAAAGTGAGCTCATCAAATTTGACTTGCCACGAGATGTAGATGAGACCAGAATCAGGTTGGATACATCTATAAGCACTTTAAGTTAATGAGTAACCGCGGAAGACACATGGTGTTGAGCGTTGTTTAAGCTTGTGGTTGTTGTAGGGTCGAAGCCATGGAAAGCATAAGTAGCCGAATGTACGTAATTTTGTATAATTTGGTGATGTTCCAAATAGTTTCTGGTATGCAGAGGACATGTCAAGAATCGGTGTTGGCATCCTGTTGATGAGATATGTGGCAGCAGAGAAGGCATACGTCCAATACGTCGGAGGCATGGATGCATGAGTGAGCAAGGCAAGACCCGTCTACACAATGTGTATGTGTTTGCGCTCAGAGAGACCATTATGCTCTAGAGTAAGTGGTGGTGTGGTGTAATGGGAAATCTCAGCTGAGGCTAGGTAAGAGCGGAGGGCTATGAACTCACCCCCATTGTCGGTGGATATATTCATTAATTGTTTTGGTACCTTTGCTCCATTGTTTCAATTGCATTTTCAATAGCTTCATGTGACCAAGAGAAGGTTTTGCATAGGTTGTTGCAAGCATATCCCAAATGTCTGCAGCTGTTTGAGAACACGAGAGTGTTGGCTAAATGGTCAGAGAGATTGCAGCTAACATGCTGTTGTAGATCAGATTGTCCTGTCTCTGCCATGTCTTGAATGTAGGATTGAAGGCTGCGACGTTGTTGGTGGTGATTTGTTGTGGCGGTGATTTGTTGTGGCGGTGGAGGAGCAGAGGAGTCAAGGTGACTGGCGAGATTGTAACCAGAGAGGAGAGCTTTCACTTGGAGACTCCACATAAGATAATTAGATGGAGTAAGTTTAGTAATGTTGCTCATGTTGACATGAAGCAGAGTGGTGTTTGTGATTTCAATAGCCTCAACAGTGGGTGCAGACATGATTATGATAGAGAAGGAAAGATAGAGAAGAGAAGAGAGGTTTCTAGGAGTGTTACTGTTCTGATACCATGTGAATGGAGGCTGAATGTATTGAATATATTAACAAGAGTTACAAAGACTTATATACAAAGTACATAGAGCTAGGTTAAGCTACATAACGTAAACCATATATTATACAGAGAGAATATCGTAATTGATATATGACTTTCCTTAATAGTAACCTACTGGTAGGTTTTTCTATTTTCAGCATTATTTGTTTAACGTTTTTCTTTGTTTTTCATTTTCTTTTGTTTCATGTAACAAAATCTGGTCGAAAGGCTTAGATCGATCAATCCACCTCGAGATCGATCGATCCGCAAGAATACAATTGGTTAGCGCACGATCTGGAGTCAGAACCACTGGTCAAGATTGATCGATCCAGCTCTCTGAGCAATTGAGATAGATCGGTCCACTTAGAGACCGGTCGATCCGAATGCTCAGGTTTGTTTTCATTTTTCCATCATCTCCCTTTCTATTCCTATGTTATTTTTACGTAATTCGTGCTTCCTTCAGATTTATTTTCACACCGGGACGGTGTGAAGTAAGTCTGGGAGACTACACTTGTTGTGAGTAACGCATTTTGTTTCTTTTGTTTTTTTTTTAGTCTTTTTGATTTTTTTTTTGAGTCAGTTAGTGTCTCATTAAGCTAAAACAGATATAGGGAACTGTAATTTTTGTGGAATTACTACATTTTTAGGAACTTAAGTGACCATTGTTGCAAGCTTGACAGGAATCGATTGACTATTTGAAAACCCAGAGATCGTGCAACTTCTCAACGTTACCCATATCCTCTTGGGTATTCGAAGAATCTAATATCGGCTTCACACCTAACATGACTTAATGTTCTTGTCAAGGGGCTTGGTATACATTGGATCGGGTTCTTTCTTCAGTCATGAAAGACTCATCTCTGTGAGTATGGTTCCCCTCTCTTGATAATTTCAAAGTGGTTATGTAGAATGTCACTTCTGAAGTAATTGTTAGACAAAGTTGGATGCAATACTAGTAGGTTGAGGAAATAAATCTCCAATTACACTACTCTTTGCTTACATTCTTTGAGTTACTAAAGAACCAACAATATAAAAAATACAAAGATACCCTAGGTAAATAGGGAGAAATTGGTTGGGAAACCAATAAAAAAAATACAATGATACCCGAGATAAGTAGGGAGAAATTGGTTGCGCAGCTGATAAAAAAATAAAATGATACCTTATGTAGTAGGAAAAAGTCGGCTGCAAAGTGAATGTAATGAGAGGAAAGGAGCCATATGGAAGATAATCTTTGTGTTCTGGTTATGGCTGAAGAAGAATCCATGTGTCCTTTGATCGATAGTCCCTTGGTGAGACCGCACTTAGATATTTGAAGTCGGTATGGTGCATTCAGATTACTCACTAGGATTCTGGAGTTTGTTTGGGACAAATGTAAAGACTAGGGTAAGTACAAGGTGGTCTCGGTCCTCTAAGGTATATATTTCATGTTTGGCTTTCTTTAAAAGAATTCCCACCATTGAATCGAGCTGATATTTTGACACAAGATAGCCACATGAGTTAGCTTTCATTTGGAGGTAGTTTGAGGGTAATCAGATAACCAGTTACAATGATATGACGATTTTACTGAAGATAGGTCATTCTGACTATCAATAGATGAGATAGATCAATGTACACCTGGATCGATCGATATAGTATCCTGAAATATTGCCGCACGACCTCAAGGTCGATCATAATTGCCAGAACGATCGATCTTAAGCATGGGATCAATCTGTCCACCCCAGATCGAGTGTTCTGACCTTTTTTCGCGAGAAAACCATAAAATTATTATATTTTGCCCGATTGAACAAGGCCAGAACGAGTTTGACCTATTAAAACTAAGTCTAGCCACTTTTTAAAACAATCTTCTTTTCACTTTTTCTTAGTTTTGATTCTTGTAACCTCGAGGGAGAGGATCGCATTCTCCATCACTTTTGGAGAAGATTTCTGAACCCTTTTGATTTCTTATTGCAATTTCATTATAATTATCTATTGCTCCGCTTTGCTTGTTCTTTCTATTATGTCTGAGTAGTTTTCCAATCTTGGTTCAGGTTTTCTAGGGATTTAGGGAATCAATGAGTTAAGAACAAATAGGGCTTAATCTTAAGTGTTCTCCGTCTATTGTGGAGCTTAATGCTTAGGTTAACTAATCACCTAGCTTATGATATTAGGTTGTTTAACCCACCAAAAGTGTTGTTAAATGCCTAAACTAGCTTAGATGAGCAATTAGTCATTAACCAACGAATGCTGATGTTAAGGTTAATTGTGGACTTATCAGACCAATTCGATAACGCGTGTTTAGATCTCTACGACCAAACAATAGTTTATGATTCTAGGTTGCTAGATATAGTAGTCGAAGCCACGACAGTGGGTTTGCTATAGTTATATGTTTGTGTCGAGAATTGGTTTTATTTGGTGCCACGAATAGTTTTTAGATTCTGATTCCTTACTTCTTGATGAATTCCCTATGTCTGATATTTTTTTTATTTATTAATTTCACATCGTTTATTTATTTATTTAGTTTATTTTCCATCACAACAACCACATTATGTTTTAACTTAAGTTCATTCTAGAGATTGATAGTGTAACAATTTGGCCTTCGTGATTTTGATCCCTAAAATACTACTTCGTTTGTTGTGCACTTATAGTAGGGTTAAAACTTTATGTATCAAATTTTTGGTGCCGTTTTCGAGACTAATTGCGTTACCTTTTGATCGAAGACTAAACTTTAGTCTAAGATTTTCTTTACTAACAATTTTATTTCAACTTTCTTCTTTGATCCATATCCGAAATTTTATCAGAAAAACGGATATCCAGCCAAAACGGATACAAATATAGATATTAAATTTTGTGATCCGGCGGATAAGGATACGGATAATATGGATTTCGAGACCAAATATCCGGGTATCTTTTTTTGTATATTTTTATTTTCTTTTAATTTTTATACGTTTTTAATACTAATTTAAATTATTTTTAGTTTTATTTTATTTTATTTCATTATATTAAATTTATTGTTTTAATCATTATTTATTTTTATTTTTTTGAGAAAAAAATTGGTTTATTTTATGTTTTAAGAAAAAAAGTTCAAATTTTATTTTTCTTTTAAATATTGAAACCGGATACGGATACGAAAATTAGCGGATATTCACTTTTTTCATGGATATCTGGAATCCATATATCCGTAATTTTCGGATACGATTACATATATTAATTTGGCAGATAGTACAGATACGAATATCCTTAAAAAGTCAGAATATTCGCTCCGTTACAAAACTAGTTAAAACTCTGTGTGTCATGTACCCTTCTCTGTTCTACCACTGAGGCAGAGGAAGTCCAACTACTCGTCCTCCTCTTTTGTCTACTTTAAGAAGTCTTGTTCAATACTTGCTTCAACTGAAACACTGTTGGAGCTTTTCAAATTCTGCTCAACACCTTCCATTTTTTCAGACTCCATTCTTACCTAACAATCTTCAACCTGTTTAAGATTAATCAGCCTTATGTTGGTTGAGTGGCTCTGATACCAAATGTTAATAATCATAATGGAGAGAATGTTGTAACACGGAGGCTAACATAAGAAAAGTTTTTGTAGAGCAAGACACACAGAGTAAGAGAGATGATTATAGAACAAACATTAATGCAAGACAAAGAAACACAAAGATAATTTAAGCTTTTGTATTAAGAATAAAATAAAAAGTACAATCTTGTTTATTCAGATTTACACTAAACCACACTATGGTTCAACACTAACCTATTCCTAATTAACAAAAGCTCACACAACAATACAAACATGTAGCTATTGTAACACATTCAGATTCACTTACCAAGCACACACAATAACCTCAAAACTTGGAACTATCAACTTTTATTTTCTAAAAGTCCATCCATTCTCAGAATGGTGAGCACTCCTTAAATATCATCAAAACTTCTAGCGCTTCCAATGAAGCCTTTGGAATACTTCCAAACCTTCTTGCTACTCCATCTTGTCACAACACTTTTTCTTTTTCTGCTTATGCAGAACCATTAGAGTTGACCTGCATTGCTTCCTTGTTCCAGAACTACTGTAGGTTTAATCCCATTTTTTTTTCTAAAATGTAAATTATATTCTGAGAAAAAATCAGAGGATTTACAAAAGACGATATGAGTTGTGTGCTTGGCCTAAAAAAATTAAAAAGCCAACACACTTTAAGCATTAACTAACTAATGAGACCGAAACAGAGTGATAATAATCCTTTCCCTTGTTTGGAGAATCTATGTGCCAAGAGAGCATCTCGATAAAGAGTTGAGCCGAGGACAAAGGAGAGAACCTTGGTGAGTTCTTGAGTTTCTCTCACTCCATAATACATACACAACCGCTTGAGCAACCAGTTTCTTGAGCATTGACGATAGTCCATGAGAGTGTCTGAGGAGCCATGACATCTAAGAACCCCAATCTTCGAAGAGGCATGAAGGTAGGCTGAACCGAGATAAACATTTGCAACATAGTCGTTGGGAGCATGAGTAGTGTAGGAAGAGATGATCATGAGTCTCAACCTCCTCTCCACACAACACGCATTCGGGGTTCATATTTTGTTCCCACGCAAGCATTCATGACGTAACTAGTAGGCGATTCAAATTAGCAACCCATAATAGAAAGGAGTGTTTAGGAATACCTTTCTTAAACCAACATTTAGTCCCATGTTGAATCAAGTTTTACTTTCCTTTGCTTATATTCTTTTTCTTGTTAAGTCACATCTGTTGTAACAGGCTTGCTACACACCAATTAAAAGGCGCCGCATTAGCTTCCTTTCACACCAACTGAGACCCCCTTCCTTGACTACTCCAAGACACTAAGAGACAAAATATCTTATTCTTACACTTACTCATATCCCAACACAACTCAAAGCAAATGATAAACATAGTTAAAATGATAAAGATAAAGAGACAAGAGATTAAGAAGAAACTCTTACTAGAAGTATGAAACAAGCAAATGTTCATTGATCCATTAGAAATTATTCAAAGTCTTCTCCAAATCTCCAACAAGCAACCAAAGGATGAAAGTTTGAAATTTTTTCAAAGAGTGAAAGAAAAATCAGTTGGTGTCATGGACCAAGGGTCCTTGTCTTAAAATATTATTCAGAAAAACCCTAAAAATATGATGGATCAACCCGAGATAAACCGGGTCACACCTAAGATAAAAGAATTTGATCAAGTTGTTCCATGTCATAGGATAAACCGCTACCAGCTTGGTATCGGGCCGCTACCCACCAGGTCCTGGCCGCAACCTGCTTGTGCGTTGGAATAGAGGGACCAGAACCACCGCACCAAGCGTGGAATTGGCCATGACCCATTTGGTTATGGTCGCGACCAAATGCGTGCAATGTGGATACCACTTCCGGATCGGCCCGTGACTCGGATTGGCTAGTACTCCACGTCCTGGCCGCTACCACTTCCGGATCGGCCCGCGACTCAGGTGGCTTGGCTGATCTGGGCCTCATCTTGGTTCCTCAACCCCCTTGCTTTTGTGCCCAAGCCATCTTTTGCATCATCCACTCCTCCATGCTCTTTCTCCCCACTCCGAATTTGCAAAGATGCACCCCAAGTTAACTTCATGAACAATCTTTCCAAGAATAGAGAACGTCCACTGTTGTCCACAAAAAAATTAGAAAGACCTTTGTAAAAGAGGCACAGCCCGTTATGCATTAAGCTCTCTCCTAGCTCGTTGATTTGGCAAATGAGTGTGTCCACAAGATACTTTGCCGCAATCCTAATCGCTGGGATCCTTATCATATTTGATTGTAGTCCATCATCTGGGTTTTCAACTGCTATGAGGTTCCAGAATTCATAGATGGAATAATATTCCCCGAAATTTATCTCTGTCCCAAACAAGAACCTGAAGACGGCACAAATATCCCAAATATCGATCTGGAACCATGTGTCGTTTATGTCATAGGTGAGGTACCCTTGGTCTGGGTTTGGGTTGTCCAGGTCTTCATACACAAGTCTCACTGACTGAAACAAATATCTGGTTTGTGCTCGGTGCATGTCACTACAAGGACGGCAGAATCCCGATAACTCCATCCCGACTAGTTTCTGACTAACGTCTTCTTCTAAGCCATTCTAGCGAGAAGCTGATACCTAAATCTTAAGGGAGGAGTATGGCCATACTCCCTCTGAGTCTGCCTCTTAAGAACCGTATCACAGATTTTTTTTGGGGTAGGGAGTTCCTTGGAGCATAATTCATGCAAATTGCTAAAGTTTTCAAAGATATGCCAATAGTTTGAGAAAATAATTGCAACCAAATATCACATTTCAAAGCATCAATGCACTCTTAAAGGCTTATGAACATAATAAAGGTCAAGACAATTTATAATGCACCAAAATGTTTGTCATTTTTCCTAATGTATAAGAATTGTGCTAACGATGAGATAGAAAAGAGTTTCAAAGCATTTAATAGAATGTAGCAACAAAACCTTTACCCTCTATGAAAAACAAGGAAAATCATTTCATTAGCAAACTAGGCACACATAGAATTGTAGACTAAACAAGTCATTAGACAATTTTAACACAATTCAAAAAATTCTCAAGTGACAAAAAAGAAATCATCAAAACTCTATCAACTTAAACCTTAACCAAGTACATAGGAGTTCCAAAGGAAGCATGAATCTATTAATTTCAATATCATTCTCAAACAACAATATGAAATTCATCACTATTCACACCTCAAACTCTAACTTCTCAAAAATACCACTTTTAGCTACTGATCATGCAAATCTAAGATCAAGACACTCAAACTATATCTAACATAAACCAAAAAAAAACATCAAACAAATAAACAAAATTTCTTTTCCATGAAAAACCTCCAAATTGGAGTTCTTGAGCTTCCAAGGAAAATGAGGTTTTAAAAGCACATACTTTCATCTTTTGATGAAAATGTTAAAGTGTTGAAATTACTTGATAAAATAAACAAAAATTAAAGCAAAAGTGGTTGAAGAATGAGAGTGAAGTGTGAGAGAGTGTCTTTTTGTGGTCCTAAGGGAGAAGACGAGGGACTGGTCCCTTCTTGCCAACTTGGGATAGCGGTCGAACCGGTGAGTCTCGGTCTATTACCTACGTAGGTTCGGTCGCGACCACTCATATAAGTGGTGGTCTATTGGTCGTGGCTGAGACCAGTTCGGATCGGCCTGTTCTCCACATAGGACCGGTCGAGACTCCCCACGAAGTGTGAGGTCCGCATGTCCTGACCGTTAATAGTATGGTATCAGCCCAAAACCACCGTGTTTTGGCCGGTACCCACTTCGGGTAATCTTCTTTCCCATCCTATCTTGCTTCTTCTCACCTACTCTTCATCCTAATCTTTTCCTAGGTTGAAAACTCATTCCTTTAATATCATTATTCTTTTTCTAAAACCATTAAACACATCAAAAAAGAACAAATCAAAATGCAAGAAAAATAAAAATATGAACAAGGATACTATGAGATTTTTTCCCATATGTACTTGTTTAAAGTCATTAACTTGACTTTGTTGGGGGGGGGGGGGTTCATTAATTCTTGAGACCCCTCTTGGATGCACATGCATTTGGGTCTTTCGTCCATGGGAAAATCGAGTTTTCCTTAGTGGTGTTTCCAACATACCTAATTACTCCACAAAAATTGTTCCTTGATGCTTAAATGGGATATGTGGTGGCTCTACTCACTTTCTCCAGCACAACTTCTTTGTTAAGGAAGTCAATCTTAGCTCCAACTATCTTAAAGAAGGGCCACCCAAAATAAGCGGAACTCTGCAATTGGATTCTGTTTCCACTTGTGAAGTCGATGTCATTTCTCAATTTTTACAGGGTACTCCATGAGTTTTCCAACCGGGACTTTAGGCGAGGCGTCTCCAAACGAGATTTTCGTTGTATGCTCCTTCATTTTCTCAACATCAAGCAGCTTCACTATCTCATAGGGTAGAACATTTACACTAGCCCCAGAATCACACAAAGCATCATCAAAACTCAGCTCACCGAGTGTGCGAGGCACAAAAAAAGTACCTTGGTCACCTTGCTTAGGGAGGACTTTAGGCTCTGGTTGTGCGGGAACAAGATCGACCTTAGTAAGAAGGAGCTCTTCCACTTTGCTCTAGTTGGCCAGAATGTTCCTCAAGAATCTCACTTTCTCAGGAACGGCATATAAGTTTTCCATTCTAAGGAGAGGAACGCTTATCTTATTCATGTTGGCTTTGAAGTGGGAAAGTACCTTGTTTTGTGCTTTAGTGAGAAACCTGCCCGAGAAAGGGATTTGAGGAGTGTAAGGAGGTGGCTCAAATGCTTGCTTCTTTGTGGCTTCAACTCACCTAAGATTTTCCTTGCTAGCTTTGGGTTCTTGCTCCGGTTCAGACATGACATTGTCATGTTCAGCCACGACATTCATGAAGATCATCAACTGCTATCATTCCTCTTAGCTCCAACAGCTGCAAACTTCTCTTTCGTTACCACAATAACCAACTAAATATAATTGTCTCTATTGTCGATTAAAACCTCTTTACCAAACGTCGGCTCCTCTCTTGTGACCTTACTATCTTTGATGATGAATTTATGCTCAAAAGTCATTTTCCCAGTCAAAGCAAGAAGAATTCTTGCAATCTCTTCAATATCTCTATTCATTTTCTCCTCGTTGAGGACTACATTGCAATGCTCTCTCGGATTCTAGTCGGGTTTTCCTGGAAGTTTTCCCGAAGGCCTTTGGCTTGTAAAAGCCACTTTTGCTATCTAGTTTTCAAGAGATTTCACTTGAGAAGCTATGCCATTTATCTTTCCCTTAGTAAGGTTTCTCGACGTACCCTTGTTGGTTGCTTCCTTGTGCATGGTTCCCTTAGTTCTTTTGTTGGTAATGTTGTCCTTGAGGTGGCTTAGGAGGGTAAACTTGGTCTTGTGGGTTCTCCACATTGTTGCTTCTATAGGAAAGATTGTTATTTCTACAATTTTGGTTTCTATATCATCCTTGGTAATTCCCATTGTCACCCACAAGTTTACTTCCTCTTAAATTTCGTCACAACCCTCAAAAACCTCTTCTTGACCACTTGGTTGTTCCATATCACTTTCAGCAATGAAATTTATGGCCTTTTTCTCACAACAAATCATTTTTCAAGCTTGTCAATCTTGTCACTAAACTCTTTTATCTTTTGTTCCCTAATATTTGGTTACCTTGCAAATTGATCATAATTTCCACCATAGCAAGCATCACTTTGTGCAAGGTCTTCTACCAAACATTTTCCTTGGGTGCCTATGATGTTGGCAAAGCACCCATTACTAGCTGTGTCTAGTGCACGACGAATTGTTTCGTTCACTCCTTAGTAAAAGATACCCAAAAAATTCTCCTTAAAGACACCATGATGAGAGCAACTCCTAGTGTACCTTTTCAATCTCTCCCAAGCTTCATGTATACACTTGGATCCCCCTTGCTTGAAGCTAGTTATGTTATTTCAGAGCTTGGTTGTCTTTTGTTTGGAGAAGAAATCGGTAACGAACTCCCTCTTGACATTCTCTGAATATTCTTCTCCCATTGTAAAGCAACATTCTCCAAATAGAATGGGAACAAGATCATTTTCACCGTGTGGTCCATAGGGCGGAGGAACAGGTGGTTCTCTGACCCCATTGATGGCCTCATGAGCATGTGCAACTTCTGGTTGCTCACTTCCTTGGTCAGCCATACCCAAGCGAGTTATGCAGTCTTCTCGCTCTTTGGCTCTTCATTATCTTCCAGCTCTTCTACACTCCCTTTCAAGATGAAACAAGTGAAAACCACTTCCACTAACTTGTCTTTGGTGGCTTTGTGTTTGCAGACACCTACAAAGAGCAAAGAAAACAACAAGAAATGTGTAAGTAACAAAGAAAATAAAAATCTCTAGTCTGAAATCTATCCAAATCAAAAAGGATAGAATTTGAAGAAGATACTTGCAAAAATATTGAGAGAAAGAGAGAGAGAGAACCGAGAATAAGAGAGGAAGAGAAACGATTTTTCATTTCATAATTGTCTACATACATTTGTTGTCTTACAAGCCTTTTTATAGAGAGACAATATGTGTGTAACGGCTATAAGTCTCAGCCGCAGCCTCTTCAAGGATGAGAGAGACAAGTGGAGACCCCAAGGTGATGTTGACCCAAGCCTTCATGTCACTTTCTTCTCAGTTTTGGCAAAAGGAAGAAAGTCACATGTCTTCAACAGCTCCAACAGTCATGTGTCTCTCCTTAGGATTCAACCAGACGCTTGTAACAAGTCTTTTCATCATTAGAAAGCCAACTCTTCATTATTAAAACCGTTGACTTTTTCTATGGTCGTTGACCCGGCCGTTGACCGTACCGCGGTACATGTTTCACGTCATGTGGTACGTGAACATTCTTCCCGTGCTGAGCTCGACCCATCTGCTTCCCGCAGTACATGCGTATCTCGGCCTGCGGTACCAAATCCTCGACCTGTCTACAACCTGCGGTACATGATCCAACCATTGACTTTTTTAGCGTCTGTTGACCACACCCGCGGTATGAGTTTTCTCGACCCGCGGTCAATGCCTCTTGACCCGATGCCTTACCACGGTACATGAAAACCCGACCGTTGACTTTATTGACCTTCCGTTGACTTTATTGAAACTTTATTCTTTATTCATCTTGATCAATACTCCCCCTCAAGCTTAGCCATAAATGGACATGTTGGTTAAGCTTGGAAGACCCGAGACCTACACATCATTAAAACCTTGGAGAGAAAACCACGTGGGACAAAACTCAACCAAGGGAAAAAAAGTGTGCATTTCTCGGGAAAGGGGACCTTTGATCAAGGCCTTGTGAGGTACACGAGTCCAAGCTTGTTGTAGATATGATCACAAACTTTGAGACTCGCAGCTTTGGTGAAGATATCCGCCAATTGATCTTCACTCCTTGTGTAGCACAGAAGAGTTACTCCTTTCTCAATCTTTTCCCAACTTCGTGACAATCTAATTCGATGTGTTTTGTCCTATCATGAAACACGAAGTTAGATGCAATGTGTATTGTGGCTTGATTATCGCAATGCATGGTGATTGGCTTTGACGATTCAATACCAAGATCTTTGAGGAGAGCCTTTAACCATGTCAACTCATTCGTAAGTTTTCTCATTGCCTGGTACTTGGCTTCGACACTTGAACAAGAGACTACTTTTTGCTTCGTAGTCTTCCAAGTCACCAAATTTCCTCCAATGAAGGTGCAATAACCCGTTGTAGACTTCTTATCATTCCTATCACTGGCCCATTCCGCATCACAATACCCCACAATCTCGGTGTTATGGTTCTTGCCCATCCATATACCACGACCCAGACTTCCTTTGAGACACCTTAAGATCCATTCCACCATACTCCAATGATACACCGTTAGTACTTGCATATGTTGACTCACTTGATTTACGACATAACATATGTCCGGTCTTATTATAGTCAAGTAGATGAGTTTGCCAACAAGCCGGCATTATTAAGATGCATTTTCATATGGCTCATCATCTTTCTCCCCCTTTCGACTGACCTTGTAGCCATCTTCAAGAGTTGTCTTGGCTGGTTTAGACCTGATCTTCCCTGTTTCACGCAAAAGATCAAGAGTATACTTTCTTTGAGAAAGGAAGAGACCTTCCGAAGAACGGCACACTTCAATTCCTAGAAAGTATTTTAGTTCACCGAGATCCTTAATATCAAATACAGACTTAAGATAAGCTTTAGTAGAGGAGATACTGTCCTTATCATCACCGGTTATGATCAAGTCATCCACATAAATGAGGACTACAATCATACCATTTGGTATGTGTGATGTGAATAGAGTATGATCAGCCTCCAACTTGGTGAACCCTCTTTCTTTGAGTGTGGCGCTTAGCTTGTGGTACCACGCTCGTGGTGATTTTTTGAGTCCATATATGGCTTTTCTAAGGCGGAGAACTTTTCCCGGTTGTACTGTACTTTCAAGGCCCGAAGGTGGATACATGTAGACTTCATCCTCAAGCTCACCTTGAAGGAAGGCATTCTTGACATCCATCTACCATAGATC
This sequence comes from Lepidium didymum, assembly GCA_963920545.1. Classification (NCBI taxonomy): domain Eukaryota; kingdom Viridiplantae; phylum Streptophyta; class Magnoliopsida; order Brassicales; family Brassicaceae; genus Lepidium; species Lepidium didymum. Next base: position 14,546,192 of record OY986979.1, read on the forward strand.
CCACTCAAGGTTAGTAGCCAAAGATAGCACAAATGTACAGTATGTAACTTTCCTACGGGTGCAAACGTATCGGTAGAGTCTTCATCGTATGTTTGGGTGAAGCCTCGTGCACCCAAGCGTGCCTTGTGCCATTCTATGTCACCATTACTCTTGTATTTAATGGTAAATAACTGCCTTCTTTCCGGGTGGTAAATTCGCCTCATCCCACGTACGATTGTGTTCAATGGCTCCTTTTTCATCACTAACCGCGTCTCACCACACTTTGTGTTCTTTGGCCTAATCATAACTCTTAGGTATCTGTTCGAGATCAATTTTCCCAAGAAATGATTGATGTTCATATGGCAAAAGGGCAAGAGAACAAACCACTTGAATAGGATGAGCCATGGCTTTGTTGATGTAGAAGACACACCTTTGTTGTCGTAGTCTAGTACTTCATCTTAAGGGAGAGAGTGGTGTGTCATCATTAGGGACAAGGCTTTGTTGTAGTCTAGTACTTCGTCTTAATGGACGAATCAGTGTGTCATTGTTGGGATCACCAATTTTATCGGGTTCTCGTGAAATAGGTTCCACGGCCGGATCACCATGACTTTGTCCAGATGGCTCGTTTGGATCATCATCCGTTCGGCCGAATTGTTCATCCATATGTCTGGATTGGTCAGCCGTGCGTTCAGATCGTTCGGCCGTATTGTCATCTGTATGTCTAGATTGATCTTGTGGTACGTCCGGATCTTGATCGGACCTATCTGTTGTCTTATCCGCCGACCCACCATTCCAGAGACCTTCTATTATGTATTTAAGGCTTTCAGCCCTATCTGATGGATTATGGGCTAAGTCTATGAGCTCATTCCAATTCTCCACATCATGATAACCTTTGCTTTCAATGAACTTGACATCTCTTGAAATCATGACCCTTCTTGTACCCGGATTGTAACACTTGTTGCCTTTTTGAGTTGTGGAGTAACCAATGAACATACATCTTGTACTTTTCTCATCCAACTTGTCCCTAAGTTCTCCTGGTATTAACACATAGCAAACACACCCAAAGACTCGTAAGTGATTAAACGATGGTTTTGTGTTATTTAATACCTCAAATGGTGATTTATCTTTAAGAACTTTTGTTGGAGTTCGGTTGATTAGATAGCATGCTGTCATCACGGCATCACTCCAAAATCTTTTAGGTACACTCGTGTGAAACATCATTGATCTAGCCACCTCCATTAGATGACGATTATTCTTTTCTGCCACACCATTTTGTTGTGGTGTGTAAGGCTAGCTTGTTTGTGCTCTATTCCATTCTTTGCTAGGTATTCTTTGAACCTTTGACTCATGTACTCTCCACCATTATCCGATCGCAAGCTTTTCACATTAGAATTGTAATGATTAGTTACATATGTGTGAAAGTTGACAAATGCATCATAAACTTGATCTTTTGATGGTAAAAGAGTTAGCCAAGTAAATTTTGATTTCTCATCTATGAATGTCACAAAATATTTTTGATTTTCTCTAGATAAGCACGGTGAGGACCATACATCTGAATGAACCAATTCAAAACATTTTTCATAATTTTAAGTTGATTTGGGAAATACGGTCTTACAATGTTTACCACGAATACATGCTTCACATTCAAGATTGTTAAAGGAACTACTTGGCAACATTAATTCAAAACCTCTACTATGCGAATGGCATAATCTAGCATGCCATATAACATTGAAACTACTAGCAACTACGGAATTTAAAGCATTGGATAAAGTAGAAGATTTCTTTGTGTCTTCAAGCATATAAAATCCTCCTTGAGTCACGCCACGTCCAAGGATTGAGCCGGTCTCAATATCCTGAAACTTTACATCATTAGGACTAAAAGATAGCATTGCAATTTAAATCATTAGTGGTTTTATGGACCGACAAGAGGTTTGATGTAAATTTTTGAAGATAAAAGGCTTTACTATTCTTCTTAAATATTTTTAAGTCTCCAATACCCTTTAAAGGAACCTTATGGCCATTTGCAACAATTACACTGCCAACAGCCGGTTTAATGTTTTGTATAAGACTCGGGTCACATATCATATGGTGAGATGCACCAGAATCCACAACTAAGGGTTTTGGAGCTTGAATTGTAAGTAAAGCATTACCGGATTCTTTGAGTTGTGTAAGTGACTTGATGAGAGAATCAAGGTTAAGGCGTCTCTTCGCTTCTTGAATAGCCGCAGTATGAGCACGTGCGGTGTCCATTTCCATTGGTGTAGGTCCGTTGAAAGTTTGTTCTGATTGATTAGCTTCATCAGCCGGCTTGACATTATTGGCGCGATGATGGTCTTTGAATTTGCTAGGCTTGAGATGCGGGTGTAGAATTCAACATTTGTCTTTGATGTATCCCTTCTTCTTGCAGTGGTCACACATTAAGCTTCCCCTATCCGTTGGTATGTACACACCTTTGTTTACCACGACAAGCTCTCCTATGCCATCAGAGAGACCTATGGCTTCCTTTTTCTTTTTGAATCCGAGCACATACCTCATCAAGATCCGGGAGTTTATCATCCTTGAGTATATGTACTATGAGGTTATTGTACCTCGGACTTAGTGTGAGAAGAAGGATAAAAACACGATCTTCTTCACACCTTTTGTTGAGTATCTCCGGGTCTGTTGTGATTGGCCGCAACATCTCGAGCTCAGCCCATAGAGCACGCCATTTCCAATAGTGCGATGTGAACTCAATATCATCTTGACTTAGTGTATTAATGGCCTTTTGCACTTCAAAGACCCGTGTGAAGTTTGAGATGTTACCAAAAACCTTCTTAAGAGTCTCTCAAAATTCTTTGGCCGTGTCACAATATGAGTAGGACTCATGAATCGGCGGATCTAGGGAGCTTTGAATGATGGCCATCACGAGTTTGTCTTCCTGAAACCATTTGTTGTTGTCACCGGAAACCACCACTTGGTTGCCATCCACACTCGTGACTTGGTTTGGTGTGGCTCCAAGTTCAACATGTTCCCATAACCCACGTCCGCAAAGAATGGTCTTCACATTCCTTGACCATAAGAGATAGTTTGGACCCTTGAAAATCACATGGACACCCAGCGGTTTGAAGCTTTCCATCTTTACTCACCAAGAATGCTATTACCCAACAGACAAAAGAGATCTTGAGAAGAGAATGAAGATTAGTTCGAATGAAAAGAACGAGAATGAAGTGCTGAAGTTAGAACTGAAGAGAGAATGAGTAGAATGTGATCTTTTGCTCTGATACCATGTTAGAATTTGAAGAAGATACTTGCGGAAATATTGAGAGAAAGAGAGAAAGAGAACCGAGAATAAGAGAGGAAGAGAATCGATTTTTCATTTCATAATTGTCTATATACATTTGTTGTCTTACAAGCTTTTTTATAGAGAGACAATATGTGTGTACCGGCTATAAGTCTCAGTCGCACCCCTTGTTGGTCTTCAAGGATGAGAGAGACAAGTGGAGATCCCAAGGTGATGTTGACCCAAGCCTTCATGTCACTTTCTTCTCGGTTTTGGCAAAAGGAAGAAAGTCACATGTCTTCAACAACTCCAACGGTCATGTGTCTCTCCTTAGAATTCAACTAGATACTTGGAACAAGTCTCTTCATCATTAGAAAGCCAACTCTTCATTATTTGAAATCGTTGACTTTTTCTGCGATCGTTAACCCGGCCGTTAACCGTCTGTTGACCGTACCGTGGTACATGTTTTCTCGACCTGCGGTATATGAAGGCTCGACCCACGGTACATGTTTTATGTCCTGCGGTACGTTAACATTCTTCCCGTGCTGAGCTCGACCCATCTGCTTCCCGCGGTACATGCGTGTCTCGGCCTACAGTACCCAATCCTCTACCCATCTACAACCTGCGGTACATGATCCAACCGTTGACTTTTTTAGTGTCCGTTGACCACACCCGCAATATGCGTTTTCTCGACCTACGGTCAGTGCCTCTCGACCCGATGCCTTACCGCAATACATGAAAACCCGAATGTTGACTTTATTGACCTTCCGTTGACTTTATTGAAACTTTATTCTTTATTTATCTTGATCAATAATAGAGGGACCAGATCGGCCTCGGCCAATCATGGGACATGCTGTAACCTGTCTGGTTCTTGCCGCGACCGGATGCGTGCATTATATTCATATAGACTTTCATGCATATTTTGATCATATTTCATCATTTAGAAGTCATATATTCTCATTTTTGCATAAGAATGTGCATATTTCACATTTTATAGTCTTTAGGTTGTATAGATGCATATTTTCTTCTCTTTCGAGTCAATTTAGGTGATTTGGGACCATACTTGGAGAGGAGACATCTAAGGATTGAGAATTCAAGCTTGGAAGTTCAATTTTGGAGAGAAGAGGACTTATATTGGCTTGTGAACCTTGAAGAAAAACCATTGGAAGATGCAAGAAACATTGAGTATCTGTCAAGGGTGTCTAGACCATCAAGATTGGCCGCAGAAAATGAAGGGAAAATGGTATCATTTTGAGAACATCCCGTAGACCCTTGAGATTGGCTTATGAAGTTGAAGCAGGAAAAAGCCTTGTCTGTCAACAGCCTACAGACCCATGGGAGTGGTCGCTGAAACTGCCTTGAGTCAAACCATAATTTGTTATGAATCCCAACAGCCCGTAGACCTATGAGAGTGAACATTAACGCGCTATTTTTACTTTTTTAAGTTGGTTTAACCTGGTTTGTCACGGGTCGACCCCGATTCATTTTTTTATGTTCTAAAACCCTAATTTTAAAGGATATAAGATCTAACCTTTAATTTTCTAGCCAATTAGAACTTCTTAGAGAATGAGTTTTGGAGAGAATACTTGAGAATCCTTTGGATGATCCTCTCTAAATAATACTTTTGAATCAATTGGAAATATATTTTATATTACCTCTCTTCTTTCCATTATGTTTATCTTTCCATCTTTTGTTTTGTGTTTCATTGTGATCATGTGTGAGTATTTCATAGAGTGGTTGAAGGCTTGGTAGATCCTAGGGGTTGGGTGATTGATTTTTGATGCTTAGCTTGTTAGATTCCTTCATATTATATGATCTTAATGCTAGATTCATCTTGGCCATTTGAAAAAGAGATGTTAGGATATTTTCTGCTCGGAAGGTGTTTGTGCAAATTCTCGAAAGCCTATTTATGAGTTAAGCTTCCCTAGTCTTTGAAAAATGAAGTTAGAGTGTTTAGTGAACTTAGTGAGCTTGCTTGTAATGCTTATTGGCCTTTGAATTTGTAAATGGAAGTTTATCTAGATTCTTTGGTTGATAAAGGGATTAGTGCCATGGAAGTGGGTTGATCTATTTGAGTGTCTCATGTCCTAGGTTGAGCTTAATGGTTCCTTGTTGCATCATGAATTAGTTGTCTTCCCTTTTGATCAATTAATTTGCCTAAAGCCATTCACCTTAGTTTAATTGTTTTCGTTCCTTCATCGTTTTGTTTTTGTTTAAGTTGTCTTGAGTTTGAATTTGCGTTTGTTCATGTCTCATGTCCTAGGTTGAGCTTAATGGTTCCTTGTTGCATCATGAATTGGTTGTCTTCTCTTTTTATCAATTAATTTGCCTAAAGTCATTCACCTTAGTTTAATTGTTTTCGTTCCTTCATCGTTCTGTTTTTGTTTAAGTTATCTTGAGTTTGAATTTGCGTTTGTTCATGTTTTGTTTGGTTTTGATTTAGTTTTAGTAGTTGTAGTTTAATTTCACTCTCTTGGATTGTTTTAGCTTAAGTGAGAATCCAATAGTCTTATAGCGTTAGTTCTAGATTCTCTGTGGATTTGAACCTCAAGTGTTACATCGATATGTTGCACTTGTTGATTAATTGATATTGAAAAAATGTGTATCAATTTGGTGCTTTTGCCGGGGAATCTATGCAATTAGCGATTAGGATTTTTATTCAATTTAAGACTAGAGTGTTTATTTTGTTTTGTTACTAAATGTTTTAGTTTTTTTATCTCTTGATTCTCTTGAAGTTGGATGCAACGAAAGAGTCAACAAGGAGAGATTCTTGAGTCTATTCCAGAAATAAAGGCAGTTGAAAGAGCTAACAAGAGAGCGGTGAAAGAAAGGCAAGCTAAAGAACATGAGGATCATTTGAGACGCCTAGGTAAGGAAAACCAAGGCAATGACTCACTAGGGGTAGGCAATGAGCAACCTCGATAAGGAGGTGTGAATGGTGTTGGGGTTCAATACCAAGTTTTGGGACTTAGACAACCCGCTGCTAGACCGATAAGGGCTTTTAATGAGCCAAATTTGAGAGAAGTGAGGCATGGTATTCCCACTCCCATTATAGTTGCGAACAACTTTGATGTGAATTCGAGCTTGATTAATATGGCTCAAAATTAGAGATACAATGGGCTGCCTTTGGAAGATCCATTCGATCACCTTGATCATGAGAAGCTTTGTAGGGCGGTGAAGATGAATGGTGTCCATGAGGATGCAATCAAAATGATCTTGTTTCCCTTCTCTCTTGGGAACAAAGCTTCACAATGGGAAAAGATGTGCCTTCAGACTTGGTTGCTACTTGGGAAAATGTGAAAAAGAGTTCATCTCTAACTTTTATCCTAAGCAAAAGACCGCCAAGCTTAGAAACACCATCACTAGTTTCAAGCAAGGAGGTCATGAGAATCTTTATGAAGCATGGGAGAGACTTAAGGAGTACACAAGGACTTGTCCTCACCATGGAGTATCCAAAGAAAACCTATTGGGAATCTTCTATAGGGGAGTGCTTGAGCAATACTGATGTGCTTTGGATACCGCAAGCTATGGATGTTTTGCCAACTTAACGCTGGAACAAAGAGAACACTTGATATCGAGAATCTTGCCCAAAGTGAAGCTTGTTATGAAGGATAGTATGATTGAAACATGAGATATCAAGATTTGGAGAGTCAAAGGTATAATGAGCTTAATAATAAGATTGACAAGTTCAAAAAGGTGTTTCTTGTCAACCAAAGGGCTGTAAACTATATCGGAGAAGGTGATGGGGATCAAGGTTATCAAGAGGGAGCTTGTGATGGTATTGATGGTGTGCAAGAGGAGGTCAACTATTTGGGAAACCAAAACAATTATCAAGGAGGCTACCAAAACCGTCCATTCAACCAAAACTATAGGATCAACAATCTTTCCTATATGAGTAACAATATTGAGAATCCCCAAGACTAACTCTATCCACCAAAGCTGCCTCAAGCAAGACCTTTTCAACCAAGGCCAAATGGTAACCTTCTTTAAGCTCAAATACACAGTGGCGTTTTCAAGAAGGAGTTCCATGTCCAAGCCCGCTGAATTTGTACTCTTCCGAGCTTATGATTCAACCTCAGGGACAACCAAGAGCCAACAACTATCAGTCGAGTCAAGCACGGCTGTCAAATTAAGTGAGTGAGCAATCTGATATTAGAGCGATGATTCGACAAATAATCTAGGGACAAGCAAGAGGACAACTAGAGATGACTGAGAGGTTAGACAAGATTGAACGCAATATTGATGTTAGTCACTGTGAGTCTCAAGCTAAGTTCGAAGATATCTACTCCCATTTTAAAACCCTTGATAATCAAATTGCCCAAGTGGCTTCTACAAGCCAAAGACCATCTGGTAAACTTTTCGATAAACCAGAAGATAACTCGAAAGCCTATTATAAGGCAATTACTCTTAGGAGTCGGAAAGAGCTTCCATCGAGGGTGACGAGCAAGCTAAAGAGAAAGAGGTTGTCGATGAGGATGATAATATTGTACTTTTGGAAGAGGTTCTGGTAGATGTGAGTAAAGAGGTAAAGGATTCTCAAGAACTAGTCAAGGATAAAGATGAGATTGTTTAGAAAGCAAAGAGTTACATTCCACCACTTTATGAGCCTAAATTGCATTTTTCGAGTCGCTTCAAGAAGCAATTGTTGGCTAAAAAAAGGGAGAAGTTCTTAGAACTCATAGATGGTGTGAAGGTTACAATACATTTGATGGATGTGATCAAGAACAACCCAACATACTAAAGATTCTTCAAGGATATGGTCACTAACAAGCACAGGATGAAAGAGGGTATGGTTATGGTTAGTTATGAGTGTAATGTCATCATCAAGAATTCTGTGCCAAAGAAGCTTTCAGATCCGGGAAGTTTCACTTTACCTTGTGCTCTTGGACATTTGTGTTTTCCAAAGAGTTTGTGCGATCATGGGTCTAGTGTGAATCTCATGCCTCTCACTGTTGCTAAGAAGATAGGGATCACTAAGTTCCAAAAATATCGCGTTGATTCTAGCGGACCGTTCTGTTCGTATCCTAGTTGGAATTGTTGAGGATTTGCCTTTGAGAGTAGGCGATTATGATGTACCAAACGACTTTGTTTTTTTTTGGAGATGGATGAGGAACCGGTTGATCCCCTTATTCTTGGGAGGCCATTTTGTGCTACAAATGGTACTCTTATCAATGTTAGAAGAGGTAGGATCGGCTTACAATTGGAATATTCACTTTTTTTTTAACTTCGAATTTGAAAGACGTGGGTAGGAAAGAGATTCTAAAACTTCTTGATGCGGGGATAATTTTCATAATTTTCGCTAGCAAATGGGTTTCCCCCATTCATATGGTGCCTAAGAAAGGTGGAGTCACCGTTTTTAGAAATGAGAAGGATGAGCTTATACCCACTAGGACGGTAACCGGACATAGGATGTGCACTGACTAAAGAACATTAAATTCATCCACTAGGAAATATCACTTCTCCTTGCCATTTATCGATCAAATGTTAGAAACACTAGTGAATCATTCATCTTATTGTTTCTTGGATGGTTATTCCGGATTTTTTCAAATACCCATACATCCTAATGATCAAGAGAAGATGACATTTACATGTTCCTATGGTACCTTCGCCTATCGTCAGATGCCATTTGGATTATGTAATGCACTTGCCACATTTCAAAGATGTATGTTTTCAATTTTCCCTGATTTTGATCGAAGATGTAATGGAGGTATTCATGGACGACTTCTCAGTATATGGTGCTTGTTTCTGCTCTTGTCTTTCTAATTTGTGCAGGGTCTTGTAACGATGTGAGGACCAACTTGGTTCTTAATTGGAAAAAGTGCCACTTTATGGTCAAAGATGGTATTGGTCTCGGTCATCGGATCTCAAAAGATAGGATTAAGGTTGATAAGGCAAAGGTTGAGGTCATGACAAGCTTGGTACCGCCAAGTACAATCTGGGGGATTCAAAGCTTCCTGGGGCATGCTTGGTTTTATTAACGCTTTATCAAGGATTTCTTAAAGATCGCTAGACCCTTGACACGTCTCTTGTGCAAAGATGTTGATTTTAATTTTGACGCAGAGTGTCATGTACCCTTCTTGTGGATCAAAGAAGGCTTAGTAAGTCCACTAATAGTACAAGCACCAAATTGGGATCTTCCTTTTGAGATTATGTGTGATGCGAGTGACTACGTGGTTGAAGCTGTATTGGGTCAAAGGAAAGACAAGAAGTTTCATATCATTTACTATGCAAGTAGGACTCTTGATGATGCTCAAGTCAAGTATGTTACTACCAAAAAGAAGTTTCTTGCCATGGTCTTTGCTTTCGACAAACTTCTGGTCCAATCTTGTCGGTTCTAAAGTGATTGTGCACACCGATCATGCAGCTTTGAGGTATTTAATAAAGAAGAAAGATGCTACAAGAGTTTGATGTTGAGATAGTTGACAAGAAGGGCATAGAGAATGGAGTTGCAGGTTCTACAAGCCGGGTTTTGGTGGCCAACAATTTTTATGACGCTCATGAGTTCATCTCTAAGTGTGCTGTTCTATCATACTCATCTGCCACTTGCGCAAGGCAACACAGTGTGCTGTTCTATCATCATCATCTTGGATTTATCAAGTTAATGATAACACATAATATGTCTTTGAAGTTGACACTAAGAAAAAATCTTGCTCATGCAAGGTTTATGACGTCCTTCAAGTCTCGTGTCCCCACGCTCTATTAGTGGCGCGAGGTAATGAAATGGATGTCTATACCTTAGTCAATGACTACTACAAATTAGATACATGGGAATACCTATACGGTAGATTAATTCATCATGTACCAAATGAGCATGATAGCGGCATCCCTTAGTCTATTAAGGACATGTCTGTTCAACCTTTTAAAACCAAAAGACCATCACACTGGCCACGTAAAATCTGAATCCAGTGTAGAGGGGAATTCACAGTAAGTTATTTGCCGACCTTATTATCTTACCATGTTAACCACATGTCTAATAATTGATTGTTATTCTCTATTTCTATATGCAATCACGCATACAAAAATGTGGATGATGGCAAGGCAGTGGGCATAACAGGGTCACATGTAAACATCCCATCTAACAAATGAAGCTCTCATCATTTCTTCTTTATTGTGTTTTAATCAAAACAATAACTATTTCTATGACTTTTGAATTACTATTTTCGGGTTATGTATCTTTTGTTTTAAACGTTTTCAAATTGCTGCCATGCCCTTCCTGTTTTGAACTTCCCTTTTCATTACTTGCCTTTTTTATCTTAAACATGCCAACGTTACCCGATTAAAAAGACGTCTATATATAGACATTCATGTCTTAACAATACATGATAGTACACCATAGACGTCTATATATAACAGAAACTAGACGTCCTTAAACTTAAATTCATGTCCTTATCATACATAACAAAACATAGATGTCCTACCATATATCTTTTAAAATATACTAATAGTCTTTACAGATCGCCTCCAAACAAAATACTCAAAGCATGGCACACGAAAAGAACATTCATAACCTGACATAACATAGTTTGGGATATGGTTGAAACACCACATATCACTATAGTTGTGTGCCTTCATAATTCCAATGTCTCTCATTGTTTTGAACACCACCTTTGTAATGGCTTCAGCTCGAACTATAGAACCACATTCCTCCATAAATTCTACTAATGTTTCATTTCCCATTTCGAAATCACCTTAGCATATTCCAAACATCCCCAACGCAAATGTCATCTCTAATGCGAGGTCTTCTTCCGCAACTAGCATATCAACACCTTTTTCGATACATCCATCTACGCTCACAACTCGGAGGCTCTCAAGTAACGTGTTCCTGGATTTCCAGCATTTACACACCGAACGAAAAACACCGTGTAAGGGGAACCATAGTTCACTAAATGTGGTAGTTGGTCCATCAACCATATCGAAGCTTCTTCTATAAGTGGCTTGTTCTTTCCCATTACTCTCCCAAGCCTACATGAGACTATGATTTGTCCTAGCTCCTTAAATCCATCATTAGCTACCATACCTAGAATCTTGATAATTAAATTATCTAGAAGTGAAAATAATAGACATTGTGGTTGAGAATTGAATTGCATTTCAAACACCATTTTCAGAGTTTCAGTTCTTTTCCTTACTAAATTATTCACTTTTAATCCTATTATGAAGACATCGAAACCCTCTTACTAATCTTCCCCTCCTGCTTCGTTTCATTCTATGCTACAATGCCAGATGGCATCTTCTCGTCCAAGCGTGTCACTCACGCGTCAACCAACTCATCAGCTGATGTCCTCAACATGCCATTTCCCACTTCCTCGCCAGGGGTATTTTCGTCCCATGTCCATGCCACATCTGCCACCAAAAGTGGCATAAACCACACAAAAAAATGATGGCATAAAGAACAATTAAAATCCCAAATGTGGCAGATTCCACAATTTTCCCTTTAATTTAATTGAGCCAATCAAAAAGATTGCCAAACAGATTATTTCAACACGATTACAAAACACATTATGTAATACCCCGATCGTGACCTGAGCAACAAGTCACGAAGAAATGATGTTGAAACAAAAATGTGGTTTCGGGTAATTGTCGAAAAAGAATTAACGAAGAATGAAGAGAGGATAAGTTGGTCACAAGAGAGGCGGATAGGCCTAGTATGAGATGAAGGAGTTTTTGAGACCAAGTGTTGGAATTGAGGTGCTCGGAGTTTTGACATGCTTGGGTTAGTGTGGATTAGTGTGGGTTAAGGATTAACCCAAAAGCTTAAACAAAACCTCTCCATGAAGAAAGGTTTAAGTGAGTCACTTTAGTTAATGACACTTGGCATGATTTTAGGGAAACCTACAAGCTTAGCTAGGGTGATTAAGGTGTGTGTTTGGTTAGTGGAGTTGTGAGCTTCACCTCTTCTATAAATAGAAGAGGAAACCGAGAGAAGAGAGGATACACTTGATGTTCAAGAGAAAAATACTTACCTTGAATACTTGCTTAAATATCACTTAAAAAGTTTAAGAAAGTTTTGAGAAAGAAGAGGAAGCAATCCGCTTAAGTCAAACAAGGAAGCATTTAAGGTGAGTTGGTGATTGTGTGGGTTTGCAAGGAAATTGTGATTATGAATGATTGATTGTGAAAGCGTGATATTGAATTGGTGATTGATGATTGTTGATTCCGTGTGCTTGATGATATATTATGTGAGTTGTGTGTTCCAAAAAGGAGTGTTTATAATTTGATTGTTACTAAACAAGATGGTAAAGATTGAGAAATGATTGTTAAGGGAGTTCTATACTAGGAATATGACTAAAATGATGATAAAAATGTTAGTGAAAGTTGTGGAATTAAAATAAAGAGATTAAGGAGGTTAAGAAAGAATTGTACTAAGTATATTAAGATGTTTGGAAGGATGGTTGGTGAGTTGTAAGTAAATTAGTAAGTCATGATAAATAAGTGATTGTAATTGATTAATGAAACCGTGAAGAGTTAGTATTCATAGTGTTGTTTGTTTGAATAAGACCGAAGGATGGTCCCGAGTGTATGAGTAGTTATTGAATGAATGTTGATTGACGTATGTATGTTAGGTGATTGTGGAAATTGTTTGTGTGTGTGGTAACGTGTGTGTGAAGGTTGTGATTGCGTGTGTGGAACGGTTGTGAGAACTGTGTGTGGGAAGGTTGTGAGTAACGCGTGTGTGGTGATGAGTAAGTGGTGGTGTGTGGGAGTGTGATAAGTGGTTGTGAGGTAAGGTTGTGTAAAAGTTGAAAAGTGTAAAGGAAGTGAGGTTTGAGGTGGTTGGTTAGTGCGGGAAGGTATGAGTGTGGGTTGTGGGACGCGGATGGACCGCGCCGTGTTGGTTGGTGCGTTCCGGCCATGCGGAAGGATGTCATTGTGGTCTGGAACGTGATTGTTTCCATATTCTAAGTGATTATGGAGTTTTGTACTTGCTTGTTACTTGTTATGTTTCACGGACTCGGTAAGCCTTGTGCTTACATCTCATTCTTCTCCTTGCAGGAAACCGTAGTAAGACATCTAGGGAACGGAAGGAAAGCAACGATAAGCCGGTGTAGATTTTTACCCTTTTGCAAATGTAAGAAATGGTTTGTAAAGTAAACAAGTTTTAAAATCCGGCCGAAAGTATTATTGTAGTTTTCAAATATTTATAAAAAAGTTAAGTGTTATTGAAATGAGAATTGGTATTGTGTGTGCTTGGCCTTAGTCCGGGGCAAAACTAACGGATTGATGTGCTTAAGTCGCAAGGCTTAGGCATATTAAGACGAAGTGTGTTTCCTGGTTCCAATTAAGGTCCGAACTTGGCTCGGTAACCTTAGGTTGGGACTCTGACACATACTAGTGACGCTCCCGTTCCTAGGGTAGGTTCGGGGGTGTTACACATTGTCTCAAAAGGATTACAAAACATAATTTAGCAAGATAATAACGAGTACTATGGTCAATCAAACTAAACTTTTCATGATTCCTATTGTCATTACACCACCTAAAACTAAGGCAATTACAACCATTTTCTTCATTCTAAATTCGGATTCAGGGATTATACTATCAACTCTCTCTACTAATTCACTCTCAATCTTCAATTGCATCTGCTCCACTTGGATTATATGTTTTTCTAGACACACACTTTTCAGCTCTATCATCTTCTTCTCAAGCCCTTTTATCTCCTTGACAATAGCCTCATCCATCCATTTGACGATGTGATCATCATATGTAAGCTTAAACACGATAAAAGGATCGACTAATGTTAAATTATTCAGTAACCAAGGATTATCACAAGCTATAATGGTTATCTTGTGAGATATCGCAAACGAGCAACGGTAATAATGTTTACATGGACTGCTTTTCGATTTTGAATTTTGAGCAATGACAGATGAGCTAGGCCAGTATTTCTTATAAATCACTGTCACACTTCATCCTCTACAACTCGTGTTTGAAGAGTCAACTGAGACACCAGAAAGATTACTCATTTTCTACCTGACAATTCAAAATCAGAAACATCAGACATCTAAACAATTATACTCTGAGAACTATGTCTAGGAATCAAAAACAATATAGAAGACAAACCCTAAAAAGGATAAGAAACAAATCAAACCTAATATTTTTGATCGGAAGATTGCAATCGTCTTCAAAGAAAACTCGACTTTGAGTTAGGGTTCTAATATCACAGATTTGGGAATAAGATACGAGTCGTGTTATTTCACTTGTCGGGTATGTAGATCTGTTTGGTTTTGCTGACATCAGTTTGGTCTCTTTTTTAATCAATTTAAACCATGGTTTTGCGTTTTGGGGGAAAATGTTTGCAACTTTTGGAGAGGGGGATTTATGTATTAAACTTTGAAATAGGGGGAAAATTACACATGACATAGTTCAGTGTGGATTTAGTGCTATAACATTATCCCAAGGAGATATAGATCGTCGACCCAAATCAAAACTCTCAATGTAGTTTCCACAAATAGTACAATTAGCATAAGATAATGTTAGGCCTCCTCTGAACCCAAAGGTGCGAACTGTCTTGGGCAGAACACCAAACAAACCAAGATCTGAGGTATTTGTGTTGAGTTGCACAGACTGTAGTAGAACAAAGAGTTATACAGAGAAGTAGAAGAGAAAGTAATGTAGGCACACAAAGAATTTAATGAGTTCATGCCTTATAGGTTGCTACACCTGCCAAGACTTTGCTTGGAATCCACTAGAAGTGTTCGACAAGGAGATTACAACAAGAAGGTACAAGTGACCCGTCTAATTCACTGGTACTTAGACTCGCTATGTGCCACTTTATGTACTACACCTGCAGAATAGAAAAAACAATGAACAAGCTTTCTTTCAAAAACCTTGAAGCACCTATTTATAATACCATACAATTAGGGCTTCTTGAGTTACAGCTATTTCCAACACAACAACTTTTGAGTAAACCAAAAGCTTTGCAAGCTTTATCTGAAATACTCCGTAGGAACTATTGACTTTCCATTTTGGGCTACAAACAGATTTGATGTCCTTAATGCTGAACGGACACACCTGCAACCTTTATCTGCTACACAACTGTTCTCCTTAATTGTGGTCTCAAAACAATTCAACCATAGTTTAGCTTATAATAACCATAGTTAGTTTTCAATATCTCTGGTTCCTTTTAAACTATGCTTGAGTATCTAGTTATCAACTCCACAAATCTCGAGCTGATAACATGATGAGCAAGCTATTAGAAGCACACACGAGTGAGATAAAATTTGTTTCTAGTTTCCGGATTCTTGTCTCGGAATCCTTGAGTTATGTTACTTAGCCTTGACCTGCGGCAAGTTTAACTCCACTTGAAACTAGCTCACAACCAAGTTCTTGGTGAATATATCTCCAGCATTCTTCTCTACATATATCTTCAAAACTTCTACCGTTCCATCCGAAATGACACTTCATATCAATGTGCTTGGTCCTTTCATGATGCACATTGTTCTTTGAGAGTTAAATAGCACTCTACAAGTCATAGAAGATAACCAAATTCTTCTGTTTGTAACTAAAGTCCTTCAGCAAACCCTGAAACAACACAACCTCTGTTAGTGACATATACTCTGACTTAATATTTAAAAGTGCAACAACCCGTTGTATACATGACTTCCAACTTATGGTATTCCTACCAAGTGTAAACACCAATCCTATAATAGACCTCTTCTTATCAGGATCTGCAGCAAAGTCTGCATCACAATAACCCATTATCTTGAAACCTAAACTCCTATTGTAAACAGCTTGGTCTGTAGTGTTCCCTTAATGTATCATAGCACCCACTTCACTCCAAGCCAATGATCCTTTATAGGTTAGCTCATGAATCAGCTAATGACAACTACATGATAAGCTAGATCAGGGCGTGTGCCAATCATGGCATACATGATTCTTTCAACTGCATTGGTTTATGTAATTGTCTTCATGTTCTCCTCATTTCTGATCAGCTTCTCTGCTGGAGCAGAACGCATCTTCAAGTGAGCGCCTAGTGGGATTACTATGTGTTTTGCACTAGTCATGTTGTAGGTTTAAAGGACTCTGTTCAAATAACCTTCTTGAGACAACCATAAAGAACCATCACTCCTATATCTTGCAGCTCCTAGATCCTTCATCTCGAACTTGAAGCTTAACACTTCCTTTAACTTTGCAATAACTTCCTTGTTCCGAGCAGCGACTAACATATCATCCACATAACTAAGGAGATATATCATTGAACCATTCGTGATACACGTTCTGGTTGATTCAAAGCAAGCTGTAACACGAGGTGTTGTTGTGTTCGACAAGAGAGATGCTCAGCTTGCTTCACACGGTGGCGGGATTGAATTTGGACCACACGAGGGTGATGAACTCGTGATAAACAAATAGATCCTTCAAGGCTGAGTCCTAGTACTCAAAGACAAGAAGAACAGAAACTTTCAAGTCTAGAAAACGTTGAAAGAGAGAGTGTTTTGGCTGCTAGGGTTTTGTCGAAAAAATTGTGTCTTCTTTATTCATCCATAAGCTTAGGTATTTATAGAAACCTAAGTCCAAAAAACAACATGAAGTTTGAAACAAAACAACAAGTATTTTAAAATAGCAAAACAAAAACAACAAGACGTGCTTAAAATAACAAACTAGTTCTTCAGCCTTCTAAGTGCTCTAGTGACTTGTGAATGATGTTCGACTTGTGAACAAGTCCTAGAATGCACACTTGGGGTGTTGCCTCGTTAAAACCCATTTCAGAAAACCCATTTGGGACAAAACCGAAAGTAGGAAAAAGAGTACAATTCCAAAGCATGTCTTTGTGTGTCTCTACTCTTGGATGATAGTAAAGACACTAGAAGCTGATGTGTTGATGCTGATAAGTGCCCATGGCTCACTTGGTGATGTAAACAAGCCATGATGGTCTGATGATGCAATTAGTTCGAAATCATCTTCTCCTTGTTCTAGAATGTGTTCCACGAACTGACTGAACTTGTGGCTGATTGCTCTTGGTTTGAGGCGCGTCAGTGGTCCACTTGGTACTTGCAGAACCATACTCGAGTCTTCTCATTGAGTCATGCCATCCGCAGCTACATGTTCGGTATCACATATATCCTCATCATTCCCTCCCCCTTGACGGCGTTTTGTCCTCAAAACTGGATCATTACATGCATCAAAAAGTTCTAGATCAGCAACATTGAAAGTTGGAGAAACATTAAACGTACCTGGCAGCTCCAGTTGATATGCATTCTCATTGATCCTCTTTAGAACTCTGAAAGGTCCATCTCCCCGCGGTGCAAGCTTGTTCTTCCTCTTTTGTGGAAACCTTTTGGACCTAAAGTGCAGCTATACCCAATCGCCCTTCTTGAAGATAACTTGTTTTCTCCATTTCTTGGCTTGTTTTGCATAAGCTTTGGTTTTCTTCTCTATATTCTCCTTTGCTTCCTGGTGAATCTTTTTGATGTATTCAGCCCTTGTTTCTCCTTCCAAACTTACAACTTCTGCTGGTGGTAATAGCGTAAGATCAAGAGGCGAGTTGGGGTTGAATCCATAGACGATCTCAAAAAGGGATAGTTTTGTAGCCGAATGAGTTGCTCGGTTGTATGCAAACTCTATGAATGGTATGCACTCCAGCCATGTCTTCAAATTCCTCCCAATTGTAGCTCTCAGCAATGTTGATAAAGTTATATTCACTACCTTTGTTTGTCCATCAGTTTGAGGATGACAAGTTGTAGAAAATAGAAGCTTTGTTCCCAGCTTCTTCCACAATGATCTCCATAAGTGACTTAAGAACTTAGTATCTCGGTCTGATACTATTGTTCTAGGAATCTCATGAAGTCACACCACTTCTTTAAAGAACAGATTTGCTATTTGTGATGCGTCATTCATTTTGGAACAAGGGATAAAGTGTGCCATCTTAGAGAACCTGTCAACAACAACAAAAATGGAATCTTTGTGGTTTATCTTAGGCAAGCCTAGCACAAAGTCCATATAAATGTCAGTCCAAGGAGTTGTAGGAATGGACAAAGGCATGTATAAACCGTGAGGGTGCGCTCTGGATTTAGCCTTCCGACACACCAAGCACCTAGCACAATGTGCTTAAACATCACACCTTTGATGAGGCCAATAGAAGTGCTCCTTCAGCATACTCAATGTCTTGTCAATGCTGAAGTGTCCCATCAGTCCTCCTCCATATGCTTCTCTTATTAGTAACTCTCGGATGGATCCTCTAGGAATACACAACCTTCTTTCTTTGAACAGAAATCCATCATACAAGTAGAACTTGTGGTAAGCTCCTTTGTCGTGTTCTCTAAAACTGTCTTTGAAGTCTTCATCCTCAGCATAGAGATCCTTGATCATCTCAAACCCGAACACTTTGGCTTCTATTATTGAAATAAGCGTGTATCTCCTTGATAACGCATCAGCTACTACATTCTCTTTCCCTTTCTTGTATTTGATCACATAGGGAAATGTTTCTATGTATTCCAGCCAGCGAGCATGTCTTCTCTTCAATTTCGTCTGCCCCTTTAAATGTTGCAATGTTTGGTGGTCTGTATGTATGACACACTCTCTAGCAAGCAGATAATGTTGCCATGACTTCAGAGCTCTCACCAATGCATAGAGTTCTTTGTCATATGTCAGATAGTTCAAAGCTGCTCCACTTAACTTCTTGCTGAAGTAAGCCACGGATCTGCCCTCTTGTGTTAGAACAGCTCCTATACCCACTCCAGATGCATCACACTCTACTTCAAAAGTCTTGTCGAAATTTGGTAGAGCTAAAACCGGTGCAGCTGTGAGTTTCTCTTTCAAACGCTGAAAGGCTTGCTCATGTTCTTCTCCTCACTTGAACTGATTGTTATTCTTAATTATGGACGTTAAGGGGCTGGCAATGCTGCTGAAATCCTTTACAAACCGACGATAGAAACTAGCCAGGCCGTGGAAACTTTGAACTTGGCTGACGCTTGTCGGTGTTATCCAATCCTTGATGGCATTGATCTTGTCTTCATCAACCTGTAGGCCCTAGGAACTTACAACACAACCTAGGAAAACAACTTTATCAGTGCAGAATGTGCACTTCTTGAGGTTAGCATACAATCCTTCCCTTCGAAGTGTTTGCATTACCAATTCAAGATGTGCCACATGATCAGAATAAGATGAGCTATAAACAAGTATATTGTCAAAATAAACAACAACAAACTTACTAATGTATGGTCTAAGAACATGGTTCATTAGACGCATAAAGGTACTCGGGGCGTTAGATAACCCGAATGACATGACCAGCCACTTATACAGCCCTTGCTTCGTTTTGAATGTTGTTTTCCACTCATCTCCTTCTCGCATTCTCACTTGGTGATAACCACTTTTCAAATCGATTTTGGAGAATACGGTTGCTCCACTCAACTCGTCTAGCATGTCATCGAGTCAGGGAATAGGATGTCTATACTTGATAGTTATGTTGTTGATTGCTCGACAATCAACACACATTCTCCAGCTCCCATCCTTCTTTGGCACTAGTAGAACCGACACAACACATGGGCTGAGACTCTCTCGTATGTATCCTTGTGCCATAAGCTTCCTTATTTATCGTTCAAGCTCTTTAGCTTCCTCTGGATTGACACGGTAGGCGGATCTGTTTGGTAGTTGTGCTCCTGGAATGAAGTCAATGTTTTGCTCAATGCCTCTAATATGTGGTAATCCAGGTGGTAACTCATTAGGAAACACATCCGCATACGTCTCCAACAACTTGTTAACTTCTGATGGTAGCTTGATATCTACATAATCTGCACTCAAAAGCTCTTTGCAGTTGCTTTTATCCTTGGCCATTTTTACTTGCATTTCTCGCACTTGTTGTGGTGATAATGGTGCTAGATTTATCATGCGCTTATCATGAACAAAAGAACATAAATTAGTACGTCCATTGTGTGTGGTCTCCTTATCAAACTGCCATGGACGTCCCAATAAGAGATGGCCAGCTTGCATTGGAACCACATCACACAACACTTGATTATTGTATCGGCCT
Source organism: Lepidium didymum (assembly GCA_963920545.1). Taxonomy (NCBI): domain Eukaryota; kingdom Viridiplantae; phylum Streptophyta; class Magnoliopsida; order Brassicales; family Brassicaceae; genus Lepidium; species Lepidium didymum. The sequence goes on from OY986979.1 coordinate 14,566,387, forward strand.
ACACTAAAGGAGACCTTTACTTGATCAGTAATGGGTAACTCAGCCTTGTCATTGAGCCACCTCAACTTAAAGGGTTGAGGGTGTTTAGTTCCCTCAAAACCGAGTTTTTCTACCATATATAAGCTTGCAACATTGGTACATGAACCACCATCGATTATTAACGAACAAACCTTTCCATAGATGGTGCACCTTGTGTGAAATATGTTTTCACGCTGTGCAGCTTCCTCATGGTCTATCATTGTGTTGAGGACTCGTCTCATCATCAGCAACTCTCCAGAGTCCGGATACTCTATTTCTTCACCTAATTGTTGTTCTATTTCTTCTTCTTCGTCTTGAGACTCATAGTCTCCAGATGGTGTGAGTATCATGACTCTCTGGCTAGGGCATTCTTTCGCCATATGACCTCTGCCTCGACACTTAAAGCATGTAACATCTTGACTGTGTTGTGGTTGAGGGTTTGGTGCGTTTGCTTGAGTTGCACGGAATTCACTCTTAGGACCTTTGTTGCTCTCAATAGCTCTGCCTTTGAGCTGGGAATCACTTTGCCATCCATTGCTCCTATCAACCTGTTTAGACACATAATTCCAATTAGTTTTTGGTCTGGAAGCAATGATGGATGTCTTACGCTTGTTCTGTTGCTTTATTTGGATAGATAGATGTAGCAGCTCACCAAGATCATGGTAGGGCTATCTTTCAACTTTGCGTGCTATCCTCTCTTGCAATCCGTCCAAATACTAAACCATTAGAGTTTCTGGTGAGTCTTCAAGCTCTAATCTATTCCTTAGATGCTCAAATTCTTCATAGTACTCCTCCACACTTTAGGTGCCTTGAGTTAAACGTCTAAAACGTTTTTGTAACTCTCGGTGGAAATGTGGTGGCACATAGCGTCTCCTCATGATGTGTTTGAGGTCTTCCTAAGCAGCTATATGTCCAAATCTATGTCTCCTCCTGTCAGCCACTTCTCTGTCCCACCAAGTAAGAGTGTGGTTTGTGGACTGAGCTGCAGCTAGAGCCACTCTTCTTGGATTAGCATATCGATAATATTCAAAAATATGCTCCATTCGTCTCTCCTAATCGAGGTATGCTTCTGGATCAACTCTTCCAGCAAAGGTTAGAGGTGTCAGCTTCACATCAAGGTGTGGCTGAGGTGGTGGTCGTGGTGGATGTCGAGCTGGTAGCTCTTCTTCCATCTGCTCTCTCATCCGCGGCTCATGATGCATTGATGGGGGCATTGGGGAATTTTCAGAACCAAGATCTTCTCTCCTCCATGAGGCCTCTGGTATGTCAGCCCTCCTACGAGGTGAGGGTTCCTCCATTTTGTTCATTCTGGCATTAAGACTAGTAAGTTGTGCATTGATAGTTGCCAACATTTGTATCATGGCATTTGTAGCTTCTTCATGATCGGATTCTTCAGCCATATTGTACCTAGCAAAGAGAGATACAAATGTAAGTTTAAACAACAACAAAAAAAAGAAGACAGATATAATTTTTATTTTTTTAAATGGTTCGAATGTTCAAATTGGATTCTCTATTTTTTTTTTGTAGATATATTAAAAGATAAAGCTAACTAAGTCCAAATAAATAGGAAGAGATAAGGATTGGCTTAGGGTTTTTTTTTTTTTGGCTCAGAGATTTTTCGAGATTCTTTCTTCTCCTTCCCAAATTCACGTTGAATGATTTACAAACAATGAAACTCAAAGAAACAGATCAAAAAATCACGGATACAAATTGGTTGAAACAACACAATTCACTCTCAAAGTTAAAACAATTGTGAAAGCTAATGAACTCAAAGAAACAACAAATGAATGACATAATTGATGCTATGGCGTTTCTATTTTGGTTTTCAATATGATGATGCGATGATTAACGTACAACAATGACGGTCACAACACGAGATGGTATGGATGCAAGCAATAAACAATTCACAGAGTGATAAGCGGATATGATATGCAAACAATGAAGAATTCGTTTTGGCTTTTATGAATGCAATGAAATAAAAAGGAACGAAATAGCAATAGATAGGTTTAGACACTCCCTGTGATGGAATTTAGGCTCTGATACCAAAAGATGATACATGTTCTGGTTGATTCAAAGCAAACTGTAACACGAGGTGGTGTTGTGTTCGACAAGAGAGATGCTTAGCTTGCTTCACACGGTGACGGGATTGAATTTGGACCATACGAGGGTGATGAACTCGTGATAAACAAATAGATCCTTCAAGACTGAATGCTAGTACTCAAAGACAAGAAGAACAAAAACTTTCAAGTCTAGAAAATGTTGAAAGAGAAAGTGCTTTGGCTGCTAGGGTTATGTCGAAAAAGTTGTGTCTTCTTTATTCATCCATAAGCTTAGGTATTTATAGAAACCGAAGTCCAAAAAACAACATGAAGTTTGAAACAAAACAACAAGTAGTTTAAAATAGCAAAACAAAAACAACAAGACGTGCTTAAAATAACAAATGAGTTCTTCAGCCTTCTAAGTGCTCTAGTGACTTGTGAATGATGTTCAACTTGTGAATAAGTCCTAGAATGCACACTTGGGGTGTTGCCTCGTTAAAACCCCTTTCGGAAAATCCATTTGGGACAAAACCGAAATTAGGAAAAAGAGTACAATTCCCAAGCATGTCTTTGTGTGTCTCTACTCTTGGATGATAGTAAAGACACTAGAAGCTGCTGTGTTGATGCTGAGAAGTGCCCATGGCTCACTTGGTGATGTAAACAAGCCATGATGGTTTGATGATGCAATCGGTTCGAACTCATCTTCTCCTTGGTCTAGAATGTGTTCCACGAACTGACTGAACTTGTGGCTGATTGCTCTTGCTTTGAGGCGTGTCAATGGTCCACTTGGTACTTGCGGAACCATAATCGAGTCTTCTCGTCGAGTTGTGCCATTCGCAGCTACATGTTCGGTATCACCTATGTCCTCATCAATCAGGCAACACCTTAGTGGAAGCACAACTATCATAATCGCTTTGTGCAAAGCCAATCTCTGTCATGTAGCTGTCAAACTTCTCATTTCATTGTTTTCTTGCTTGAGTCCATACATTGACTTGTTCAGAAGACATACCTCATTTGGTTTGAACAACAATTCATACCCTTCTGGAGGTGTCATGTAGATCTTTTCCTTCAATTCTCCATGAAAGAACGTTGTCTTAACATCTAGTTACTCCAGCTGTAAGTCTTCTTAAGCTACTACAGAAAGCAGAATCTTTATAGATACATGCTTTACTACCGGAGCAAAGATCTCATGATAATCAACGCCCTTTGCTTTGAGCATACCCTTTGGCAATAAGTCTTGCTTTGAATCTTGGTTCTTCAACTCCTGGAACCCCAAGTTTATACTTGTAGATCCATCTGCAACCAATAATTATTTGATTCTTTAGCCTTGGGACTGTAGTACACGTGAAGTTCTTCAGCTGAGAATCAATTTCTTCATCCATAGCAAGCTTCCACTTGTCCCACTTAGCATCTCTGACTACTTCACTATAATCTGCCGGTTCAACTGTTTCACCATCCTTTGTAGTATAGAAAGCTTCTGCAAAATAGTCTTCATCATCAAATCTTCTCGGTGCCCTTATTTCTCGATGTTCCCTGTCTCGTACCGGATGTTAGCTTAGTGGAATCTGACTTACATTAGTATCTGGATCATCACATGCATCTTGTCTCAGCAGAGCAACCTGAACCAGGCTCTGTGATGGTAATGTGTCCTCATGAGCCTCACTACCTCCACCTTGTTAAACTCAACAATTAAGTGTGACATAAGGAATAGGAAGAACTTGAAGTTGAGTGCCTTTCTAGGCAAGAGGAAATAATTCAGTTTGAATTCAATAGAATCAAACCACAAGCTAGGAAAATCAACAAAAATGTCACATGTACAAGTTAAGAGATGGATAAGGTCACATGTGCTATTAATGAGCTGATTATAGCTATTGGGATCAGTCCCTTTCTTTGGGGCAAAATCGAGGATGAGGAATCTTTCCTCTTATAGATTTATTTGTCTTTTTATGTTTGTTGTGTATAGAACTAGGTTATTTCTCTCTTGTCTATATATATATATATATTTATCTGTAACCATCAATTGTAAAGCTAAAGAGAAAGAGAATACACTTTCTTCTTCCTATTCTTAGCCGCCAATCTTTACTTCTCTCCCATTCTCATTCTCGCAGATCTGAATCTTATTTTATTATCTCTTCATTTCTTCTAAATTCTCACATGGTATCGAAGCATACGATCTCTTGTGTTGTATTATGATCCACTTATACTCTCTTTCATTCCCTCATTTCTCTATTATGGTTTCTAAAATCCCCATTGTTACTCATCTAAAAGCTTAGTTACACAGATTTTGATTTTCTCTCTGATGGATAACTCTAAATCCTTTGGTGTTCATGTTATTCTCAAGGGAGTTAACTACATGTTGTGGTCACAAACTGTGAAGAGTGTGCTGAGTGGTCGTGGACTTTGGGCTCATGTTGATGGTAAAGCTCCAAAGAGGGTGGTCTGATCTAGTGGAAAGGAAAAGGAGGGTGAAGGCAGCTCGAGAGTGGTGGTTGCTGCAGGTGAAGAGGAAGCAAAATGGTACCAAGATGACCAAGTTGCTCTTGTCATCATGCAAAGCTCCCTTGACCCAGCCATTCATGAACCTTATTCCTATTATTAGAGTGCAAAGCATCTATCGGACACTCTCAAGAAAGTGTATCAAAATCTCTCCAACCTTAGCCGAGTTAATGAGGTCAAGAAGGCAATCAATGGCCTCAGCAAAGAGGATATGGAGTTCACTCAATGGTTTGGAAAGTATAGGTCTCTTTAGGCTGAGCTTCAAATGCTTAGGCCTCAAAGGGTGGATCTTATTGTGTTAGGTGAAAGACTTGAGCAAGACAAGGTGTTTGGGCTCATGTTGAACTTGAATCCAACCTATAGTGATCTCATTTGCCATTTCTTGAGACAAGATAAGCTACCAAGCTTAGAGGAAGTGTGTGGCTTCATCCAAAGAGAGCAAGGATCTGGAAGTCTTATTGGTGGTAAGGGGGAGCTTGCCATGGCTAACAGAGCATTACACCGAACTGAGGAGAAGAATGTGTGGATTTGTGACCATTACAAGAAGAAATTTCACTCCAAAGACTGTTGCGTAATTCTTCATCCTCACCTCAAGCAAAACAACTGGGATAAGTACAAAGCTAATGTTGCAAGTGAGAAACGACTGTTCAAACTAGCACAGGCTCCACCTCTCAAGTGGCTGAAGGAAAGGCAATGGTTGTGGTCCATGGTGACTTTGTTAGAAAGGCAGATCTTGAAGAGCTACTCAAATCCATCAATGCTTTAAAGAAGTCTTGTTAACCATTTTATGTTTCCAAAATTGTTAAACTGTTAGTGGTATATTCAAGAGCTACTCATCATATAATTATTAATGAGAACTTGCTTGAGAACTTGAAACCGACTCTAGGAAGTGTGGTTATTAATGATGATAAAAAGGTTCCTATCAAGGGTGTTGTAAATCTAGGGAGAACTTGAAACTGATGTGCGATCTGCTCCTTGTAAATCTAGGGAGAATCATAAATATTTTGTTACTTTTATTGATAAGAATCTTCAATTTCTTCACTTAGGTTCGGCCAATGGTGGGGTTGCCTTCTTATCAATGATAAGGAGAAGGCAACCCCACCATTGGCCGAACCAAGTGAAGAGATTGAAGACCAAATGGACACAAATATGGTTCAAGAGGTAGCTGCACCTACAGGTCCCATTTCTCTAAGACGAAGCCAACGAGTTCGGAAGGATCCCTCAAATTGGATTAATACTCAGGTGTATTACAACAATAAAGTGGTTGCACATCCATCTCAAACTCTGTGTGCTATGGTTGAACATCAAGTATTTGTCACTCAATTTGATCAACACCATGTTCCAAGCACATATAAGATGGCCAAAGAGCATAAGCTTTGGCGTGATGCTATTGGTAGAGAACATGGTGCAATGGACAAAAATCATACTTGGGATAAAGCTACTCTACCTCTCGGTAGATCTTCACAATCAAATATAAAACTGATGGTCAAATTGAGAGATACAAGGTAACACTTCTGGCAAGAGGGTTCACCCAAACATATGGAGATGACTACCATGATAAATTTGCACTGGTGGCTAAACTATATACGGTACATGTATTATCCCTAGCTACTAACCTTGATTGGAAATTGTGGCAGATGGATGTCAAGAATGCATTCCTACAAGGAGAACTTGAAGATGAGGTGTATATGCTTCCTCCACCGGAACTAGAACACATTGTGGCACCCAGAAATGTCTTGAGACTCCGGAAAGCTATTTATGGACTCAAATAGTCCCCCAGAGATTGGTACCACAAGATGAGCCTTACCTTAAGAGATCGAGAGTTTAGGAGATCAGAAGCAGATCACATTCTTTTCAGACTCCAAAGTTTGGATGGTATAGTTGTTATTCTCATCTATGTGGATGATATCATTGTCACCGGAAGTGACAAGGAAGACATCAAAGGTATCAAAGAACATCTCAAATCTGTTTTGTACATTACAGATTTGGGAGAAATGAAATACTTCCTTGGGATTGAAGTGTGTCGATCACAAGAAAGCCTCTTCTTGTCTCAACAGAAGTATACACTTGATCTTTTTAATGAAGTAGGTGTAATAGGTGCAAGAACAGCCAAGACTCCACTTGAGGATGCCTACAAAGCAACGTGCAAAGGGGATATTTAAGAAGAACCATTTGAAGATGTTCAACAATACCGTATAATGGTTGAGTCAACATATGCAAGCTCCTAAGGTGTGTCATTGGGGAATGGTGGCTCGCATTCTTAGATATCTCATAGGAACTCCAGAACAAGGCATATGGATTGGCCGGAATGAGAAGACAACTCTTGTTGGATATTATGATGCAGATTGAGCCGGAGATGGGCAAGATCGCAAGTCAACCATATGGTATTGCACGTTCCTTAGAGACAACCTAGTTACTTGGAAGAGCAAAAACCAAAAGGTGGTGTCTTTTCCGAGTGGAGAAGCTGTATATAGAGCTATGAAGAAGCACACGGATGAAATCATATGGTTGACGGTGCTTCTCCAGGATTTGGGAGTTGAGTCACAAGAACCAATCACAATGCATTGGGATAACCAAGCAGCCATCCACATTGCATCAAACCCAGTGTTCCATGAAAGAACCAAGCATCTAGAAGTTGACTGCCACAAGGTTCGAAAGAAGGTGGAGCAAGGAGTAAATACTACCACGTTGCACAAGGATTTCAGATCAACTAGTTGATATATTCACTAAGGCTGGAGATGGTGTCTTATTGATGAGGATCGTTGTTGTATGTGTTGTTTCTGCCCATAATTTCTTAGGAAGGCCTAAGTCACACAACATACTGCTCACTTTCTCCATAATTAGTCTGTTCATGCTCTCTGCAACACAATTCGTGCTAACCCGAGCAAGCTTACTCTCTTAGCTATGCCAAATATACAATCTTCACAAGTATCAAACGATGGCACCTTCTTGTTGTCCACAAAACCCTTCTTCACATAACTGCTTCATTACTCTGTTTTACAATTGCTAGTGATTCTTGTACTACTAGTTGCCACTGAAGCAGATAAAGAGTATCATATCTTCTTTCTGTAAGCTACACATGATTCCCAGTCTTTATTACAAGACTTCCATTTTTTTATTCAAACTTGTAACCAGCTTTCTCAAACGTTCCCAGAGATAGGAGGTTTCTGTCCATCTCATGAATGTATCTCACGCTTGTGAGTAACACATTTGCGCCATCAACATTCTTGATCCTGATTGTTACAACTCCCTTGGCTCTAGACACTGTCTTGTTACCCATTCTGACAGTACCTCCAACATCTTCTTATAGCTCTTCAAACCATTCCCTCTTGTAGATCATGTGATAGCTACAACATGTGTCCATAATCCATTTATCCTCTAGGTGAATGTCTGTTGAACACAACGCTCCTGACACATACAACCATGTTGCTTCAACAATATTCCCTTTTCCTCCTAAAATATCTCTTTTATTTTTTTCCTGATTCTGCTTGAATTGAGGCTTGTTCTTGTTAAGACAAGAGCCTTTGAAGTGTTCATTTTCACCGAATATCCAACATCCTTGTTTACTCTTGGATTTGGACTTTGTCCTATTACCCTTGTTTTCTTCTTCTCTATGCTCATTCCTCCCTCTAGTTTCGTTCTTGTCTTTCATAGAAAAACCCTTTGCTTTTCCTTTGATACTCTTCTTCACTGACCCAAACTCTAACTCCTTAGAGTAGATTGCAGCTATGACTTCATCAAGAGGCAGAGTGGTTAGTGGTGAACAATGCCTCAAAGTATCCATTAGCTGATCAAACTGTCTTGGAAGTGACATCAATAGTAGGATCGTTAGATCCTCATCAAGGATTGTAACATTCACATTCTCTAAATCTGTTACAATATGAAAAAACTCATCAATGTTAGCGTCAACAGTCAGAATTTTGGATATCTTGAAGCTGTATAGCTTCTGCTTCAGATATATCCTGTTTGGAGAGCTTTGGACATGAACAGCTTGTCCAATGTGTTCAACATTGCAGCTAGAAATGGCTTTCTCTTGATCTTCCTCAAAACCCTATATGTAGCACACAAGACAATGGTGCTTCTAGCTCTCTTTTTCTTGAACTCTCTTGTCTTGCTCATCATCATCTTTTATGCCAGACTCCTTTAACTGCCTGTCACAGAAATTGTCTAAGTTTCCATGAGAGCAACACTAAGACCCAAGATATCCATGTGAGCTAGTAACTTCTCTTTCCACATGGTGTAGTATATACGACCATCAAATTTCTTGCAGAATACATGGTTCTCCACTTGTGACACCTTACAGAACCACAAAACAACGAACCAAGGTTCTAATATCACTCTATTAGGCCTCCCCTAAACCCAATGGTGAGGATTGTCTTGGGCAGAAGACCAAACAAACCAAGACATGAGGTATTTGTGTCGAGTTACACAGACAGAAACACAACTGTAGTAAAAAAGAGTTATACACAGAATAATAAGAAAAAGTAATGCATAGCACAGAGAGAGTTTAATGAGTTCACGCGTGTACAGGTCACTACGTCTCACCAACACTTTGCTCGGAGTCCACTAAAAGTGTTCAACAAGGAGATTAAAACAAGAAGCTACAATTGACGTGTCTAATACCCTTCACTAGTACTTAGATTCACTCATACCACTTCTTGTACTACACCAGAATAGAAAAAACAATGAACAAGCTTACACTCAACAAATTTTTCCTTCTTATCTCCTAAAACCTTTCTCTCACTCTCTCAATCATGTTACTTGTAATTTCCTCTCTAACTTTGCTTGCCTCTCTTCTTCCTTGTCATGCTCAAACACCCTGAAGCACCTATTTATAATACCATACAATTAGGGCTTCTTGAGTTATGGCCATTCCCAGCAAAGCAACTTTTGAGTCAACCAAAAGCTTTGCTTTAAGTTTTAGATGAAAAGCCCTCCATCAACCATTGACTTTTTATTTTGGGATACAAACAGACCTGATGTCCTTAAGGCTGAACTGACACACCTGCAACCTCTATCTGTTACAGAATTGTTCCCTTTGATTGTGGTCCTAAAACAACTCAACCCTAGTTTAGCTTATACTAATCATAGTTAATCTTCAACATCTCTGGTTCCTTTTCAACTATGCTTGAGCATCTATTTATCAACTCCACATATAAAACTAGAGTAAATGAAATCTAAATTTGTGCTTCCTCTGGGATCCGTAATTGCATCCAAACAGGTCCACCAATGGAGATGTACGATCTGAGTCGTCTTTCCCGAGTGATACTTTTGGCAATATCTCTCACGATAATATTTGATAGCAGTAGAGAAAACCTCAAAACTGACGATGAGTCTGATGCAGATAACTAAATACTGTATATAGACTACTTAAGTGATTATTTCTTAATTTAGTTAGAAAAGACCTAAAGTTAGATTTAGTTTGATATTAGGAAAAATTGGCTAGATAACCACTTTTCATAATTTTATTAAGTCCATGGTCCAATACCCTAGTCAATTCAAATATTGTGTATATTTATACACTATTTACACGAATGCCTTTCATTTTACTATTGGTACTCGAGTAAAATAAATATATCGATATAGATAACTGTCAACTCATGACAGTTTTCTTTTCTTTAATTTATTTCTATAATCTTACTTTTTGTTTATTTTCAAAATCGCAATCAGTTTATCTTCATCTCTCTCTCTCTCTCTCGTTCTTCGCTTCTCTGCAAGTTTTTCCGATTTCACTATTCCGGTCACTGATTTTCTTCAAATCTGGTCGGACCAACTGCATCTGGGCTTCTGGTTCAGCCATGCGACAATAGAATAATACGTGCCTATCACTTTATTCTCCATTTTACCAATTTTGATATCATCGGTTACCCGGTAACTAATGAATTGCGATTCTCCATTGTTTTCGTGTCAATGTATATGTTCTTGTGTATGTCTGCATGCTATCACATTCAATTTCATAATATGTGGGTACTTTGAACTTGTAATTTTTGGAAACTGTTTTCCCTTTTTATTAGGTATTCGATTTCTGTTAATGTTTTTGTGCTATCTTACTCCCACTGCATGTATTTGTTCCTGATTGCATATCGACATTGGCACTTGATATAGAAGTTATGTATTTCATATATATATAAATGATAACCGTCTCTAATTTTGGCATTTGTGGTTCAATGCGATTTGACATAACTATGGGATGTCAGATGTTGATTGATATGGTATATGCAGTCACCCAAATTCAAAATTGCCGAAATAATGATTTATGATATTATAACTGATGATTTGAATGGACTTTCTATATATAATGTCTATTCATCTCTTAGTGTGTATTATTACCTTTTATTTATGTTTTTAATGTACTAATGTGCATATAGCTTATCTTGATTGTTTGGTATAAAGTATGTATTTTATGCTGAAACGTATTAATATAGCTTGAATTTTACTGGTATTGATATAGTAAATCTATATTATACAGATTGGTTATACGAATTATGGAAGACGAAGTCCTTCATAAGCATATGTTTGAGACTGGGTATGAGCCTAGCGGAAAGAGGAGGGTCAATAGCTATTTCACTCTTCGATGTATTGAGACTTTAAAGTCCGCATTGGACGATGCAAACTTGGAGTTGTTGATGGAGTCTCAATTTCAAAAGATCCTATGTATGGGCAATCATACCTTCTTAGTTATGTTCCTCCACTATTTGCTATCCCGTCAACTTGTAACAGACAAAAAGTAGGAGATATGCTGGTTATATTCTGGCAAACCAATTAGATTTGGTATTGAGGATTTCGCATTGGTTACGGGGTTGAACTGTGATAAGATTGAACCATATCAAGGTCGAAGTCGAACACAATCCACATCTAGGAAAAATGGCAAAGGTAAATTGTCCGCTACTGGTGATGAGATTTGGAAATCTCTATTTGGCAGAATGGATAAGGTGACCACTGACAATATCAACAATATACTCCTACTTGGGAAGAAGAGGAAGGACATGATAGCAAGATTGAGGTTGGCCTTTTGTTTCTCGTAGATGGAGTTTTGTGTCCTTCATCTGGCAAGACGCATGTAACGAGGGATCGGGTTGCAAGTCTATCAGATATTGACGCGTTCCTTGCATATCCTTGGGGTCGTAACTCCTTGATGACAATGAAGAGTGGGAAGTCCCGTACAGCAGAACAATTGGTGCAAGATACAACATTGATTCAAGGTTTTTCACACTCACTTGTTTTTGGTCACTGTATATTGTTGTCCGTCTATTATCGGGCTAAGGCTTGGCACCGATGATAATCCTAAGACGAACTTCCAGTAACTGAAGTCATAGATGTTGTCTTGTACGTGAACACATCTAGGATAATTGACAAGAAAGGACATGTATATATACTTGTAGTATTAGTATTATATATAAGGCTTCTACATCTAATAGACATTCTATATGTAGACAATAGTGCAATCAATTTTGGGTGCGAACCACAATCTTTTCGGTGATGATATATTGTTCTCCGATGAAGAAAATGATGAAGAAGTTGACACAATGGAGAAATACATTACAAAGTTACAACAGTTTGAGCATAACTACAAGGAATGTGGTATACCTCGAAGAGTCGATTGGAAAGATAACAAAAGAGGGACAAGGTCAAGATGTCGACTTGGAATACAGAGGGGAGTCTTCTCATGTATGCGACAACGTACCTAGACAATCTGGTGATCACCGCTCCAATAGAGTGGGTGACATGGAGATCAGTCGCCTTATTAAGTCAGCTTTATCTGATCATGAGAAGAGGGTTCAGGCAATATTGGACAATCATACTCAGGTTAATTTTGAACAGTTAAATAGCCGTCTTGCTACATTAAAAAGCCAACTTCTCGGTGAGCCTATTCCCCGTGCTTCACCTCCGTGGAAAGCAAGCTCAAAAAGGCAAATTCCAGCTGCCGACAGTACGAAATCAAAGGGAAAGCAGCAGTCTAATCCTATTAAAGCAATAGATGCACATGTGGCTTGCAACTCGAGATGTTGGAAAGGGAGACAGATCTAGCGAGCATATGACAGAGGTAATATTTGATAATGATTCAACTGCATATATATTAATGTATTGATTATGTCGTACATGACACTAATAATGTTTGTTTAGTAATGTAGGATATGAACTTGGACGAAGGTTGTACAGACACTATGGTATACCAATACTATAAACGTAGCGATAGTTATTATATTTTGAAAAATAGTTTATTGGTATTAACTCAAATTTTTAAAAAATTAGGAGGAGAGGCATTGATATGACAATGAGAATGATGTACCTGTACCAACTAAGGGTGATATTTCATCAGTAATGTTGTTGTGGAGCATGGTAATTGTATTACCTACTTATGTAATATATTCCTTAATGCGAGCATATTGTTTCTTCTTATCACAGGTTGTTCCGGATCCTACTATCAATGCTACTACAACATAACCCGGGGTGAACATGGTAACCAATTTGGAATTCCTTTCACTAACATGAATCATTCTAATATATAATATTGACTATATGTATAGATATTCTACATGATATATAATTTCTATATATATACAATGTAATCTTTATATGTGGTTACAGGATGATAATATAGCTGGGGACGCTGACAAAACAACTAGTGTCAACAAGGACCAAGCGACTGCACACATATATATATATATATATGAATGTATCATATTGTCTCACTCTATATGTTTTCTATTTGGCTTGTGTATCAAACACTGACATTACAGAAATGCACTGACGGGCAGACTGAAGAAGTAGTGACTGAAATGGTTATTGATGATCTTAAGGTATTAATGTAATTGTTAAGGCGCTTATACTGTCAAAAAATTAAATTTCAAAATATTATGTGCTTGCTTTTGTGTAGTGTATATTAAATGTATCAAATGTAGTAATATTGTCTCCAATATAAAGAGGAATGATCGGATTCCGCACCTGCACTGCTTAGCGAACCTCTCACGACCGTATTGCCTGCTACTAGAGTGGTATTGTTATCGCATTGCTATACAAATACACATATAACATTTCTATTTATATGGTACTGTTAATAATAGCAAGTTGCGCCTTGTTGCTTTGTCTTATATTTTTGTATGTAGGTGACACATGAATCTTCTGTACCATCGACCGTTCTGCTGACCCTACAAAATCAACAGAACAGGCAGATACAGGAAAGGTAATGTTATTATAGAATACGAGTCTTCATGAGCTTGTCAGTATGTGTAACTTTGTTATATGTATATATAGTTGTACTATGTATATAGTAATACTATAACATGATAATTGTATTCTTGATTATGTTATCTTCTCTGGGCACGAGACACATATACCACTTGTTCATGTTGTTGCTAACGCTGAACAAAGCGTGGCATCTTAACTTACTTCTTCCGATCAGTACAATGATATGTACTATTTATATTACTATTGAATATTAATAGTGAATTTGGTACAATATGTACCCTTACGATTTCCATATAGGTTATGACCAAACCATCTGCGTCTACTATTGTTGATGTGATCAAACCATCTGCAATCATCCATAAAGGGGTGATCAATCCTTGCATCGCTAGTATTGAGGTTCCAGCCTTCTCATTTGGTCTCACGCAAGAAGGAAAAATGGTAAATATATAGTATTATACAGAAAATAGAATGTATACATCAACTTGATATCATCATGTTATTCTTCATTATAATTCCGAATTGGCTTTTAGCAAATTTCGAAGGCCCATGAAAAAAAGCTGTTAACGCAACCGAAAAAGAGACGGAGCGTAGGATGAACAAGCAGGATAAGCACAGCCCAATTAAGTACACACCCACTATGGAAATTACAAAAACAAAGCAGCCGCATTATAGTGAAAAAAAGACAAAGGTTACAGAAGAAGAGGTCACTCAGTAGAAAGTCACTCTTAGGATATTTTGACCCATTTTCTGACTCAAATCATCGAGTATTGGAGTCATTCTCAAAGCTCATCCAGACTGAAAGGTTTGGTGAATACTTGTAATGTATATATTAATGATTATAGGTCGTATTAACGAATGCCTCATTGTACATGATGGTCTATTGATGGGGTTGAGCTACCAAACACAAGTTTCGTGGAGATGATGGAGGGCCAGCATATTCTGGACAGCCTAGTAATGTATTACAATAGTAGTATAACTATATCGTACATAATTACTATATCGATAGAATTACTACTTTGCATGGTGCCAATGATTGGTTAAGTTCATCCAAATTCGTCGAGACCGGATGGCGGACTGTAGGTTTAATTACATAGTTTCTTCATTCCTCTTGGAGCTACAACGCTAGCAGACCACCTTTACTCAAGAGAAGAAGAAGGAGAATCATTTGTTCTCTTCGGCATCCAAAGTCCCCCTCATTAGCCGCCCAAAGTGGTTCACTGACGTGGATATACTATATACTCCACTATTAATAGAATATCAACATTAGGTTAGATTGGTGATTGACTTGAAAGGAAGGGATATCTCTATTCTTGATTCACACTAATTCAAAGATAAATGAGAAGAAGATGACCAAGGCAGTCAAACCAATTTCCGTTATGTTGTCTTACATGATAAGAAAACATGGGATACAAGATGTCGTGAAGAACGAGCTGCTGGACCCTTTCAAGTATTCTCATGCAGAAATAAGATGCATGGATCCACCACCAGGTACATTTAAAACAACTGTCTTTTTCAATCCATATTTCATACTATATAACAATTAGGTAATATGTGTTTTATTTTGGCCTTTATATGTTTGGCTGGAATTGCAGCTATGATTCTAATGGAGCAGCATGTTTTGGGTAACATCAAGCAGTGTCGACTTGTCACAAATTTTGATTTGGTAGTTGCTGCAAAACACTATGCTATCGAGACTTTTAAGGCATTCAATTTGAAAGCAATTACGGAGTAGACACTTTTATCTATGTATTACGTACTTGTTGTGTGTTACAGCACCTAGTTAATTGCGTACAATCATGTTATGATTAAATTTTGTAGAATTCATGTATTGCCTAATGCTAAGCATGTGGATTATTATACATCATGTTTTCTTGTAAAGTATATCTACACAAAAAAATCTAACTAAAACTAACTACAATTATAATATGATACATCATATATATATTCTATATAGATAGTAATACTATACAATATCAATTATAAGAACTCGTAAGTTAATATGATGAATCAAAGTGATAATATAACTCATAAGTTGATGCGTTTAAAATTAAAGCGTACTATATGTTGCGATAAATATTACATTGTTCAAATAGTATGTGCACACGTTACATAGTTATAGAACAGCTATGTAATCCAAAAAAATATCAAGGTATATTTCACATACTATAACTATACCTTGCATTTTCCGGATATGACTAAGCTGCTTAGTGTGTATCAAAAAAACCAAAAAATACCTCGAGTTTCCGAAAATCCAATACACTTACATGCCCATTCCATAAAAATTAAAATAAATACGCCTTTGCCTCCCATAACATATCTTAACTATCATACCATGTATCGGATTCTTGCAAGATGCTTTGTTATGGCATGTACCACAACAACGGGTACATTTTCTTTTGTTCCTAGACACCTTCTTCTGTTATATTGTTGAGATATACATGTCATTGTCAATTTTACTTACAATAGTATATCTTTTCAGAGTATGCGCCCACCCAAGTGGAAATAAGGTAGGCACTTGCAACAAGTTGAGATATTGACAGTGTAAGATGGCCAGCACATGCAATCGCGTGTGAACATGGTATTCCTAACGTCAAGAACTCTGAACAGGAACATAGAAACAGTCACCCAACTTTGATGTAACTTGAAACTCGTATTTTGTAATAGGTATAACCGACATAGAACCAAAAGCCTCAAAGTTTTTATTAACAATTGCACTGACACATGGAGTTAGAATTCCATAGTGTTTGGTGGCCGTGTCCCTTCTCTTCGCGAACCATCCCATAACATTTGTCCTTATGTACTCAATCATACATATCACGGGGTATTCCCGAGCCTCTTTTAACATTGCATTCCATGATTCGGCTATATTTAAGTCCATTATGTTGAACCTTTGTCCTACTAGATGACTCCTAGCCCAGTGAGAGAAGTCTGGAATATTAATTAGTAAGAATATTGCAGCAATATATGTCAACATATATAGTATTACTATATCATCATTTTGCTGTTATAAACCACTAATTTATAGTAATGTTATTACCATATCTAATATGCTTACCAATATCAACCAAGTATGCCGTACAACCAGGACTAACTATGGATTTCAAGAAATATTTTATTAAATTTCGATTGACTATACACCCTTGCTGCTCTTGACTTCATGTTTGGGATCTTCTTTGTTTTAAATCTTGACATCATGTTTCTCCAAAGATGTACAGTGCATGCTCCATGGAATGCAGTAGAGAATACCTGAATATAAATAACAGTACTATATCAACCTATTATCGTATAAAAGGTACATATATTGATATGTATATAGATGGTCCATTTGCATATAAATTCTATTGAATACATTAATATTTGTAGAACGTTTAGTTTTGCATAAAAGTACCTTTCCCAATGCATTGTAGATGTTGTTGTGTCTATCTAATACAAACACTACATCTGCGGAGTCTTCCACAAACTCATTAAGCTTACGCAGGAACCACTCCCAAGATTCGTCATTTTCACTATTGATAATTCCAAAAGCAAGTCGGAAAATCTGAAAATTGTTGTCTTGGCAACAAGCAGACAACAAGCAGTCTCCATTTCTAGTTTTTAAACTGGTTCCATCCACAACGATCACTTTTCGCATGAAATTATACCCTTTAATCGATGCAGCAAATGCAATGAAATTATACTTGAATCGCTGTACACCGTTGTCTTCATTATCAAACTCCAGAAAACACAAGCTTCCTTGATTTGCCTTTTCCAACAATGAATGGTAAACCGACAATAGTGTATAACTACCGGATCAAGAACCATAGGAGTTCTCCATTGCAACTTTTCTTACTTTCCAAGCCTTCCAGTACGATATACTAATATGGAAATCATCAAGGAAATACTTATGGATTTCTCCAACATTTGGCCCCTTTGTAATCCCAATAAACTTAGCTTGCATAAGCTCACCAATCACTTTTGTTGTTGCCAGTTTGTGATAATTCCTCCTATCATCCACACAACAGTTGTGTGTGAGGTTTGCTTGATGGATCTGGAAGCTCCATGAGATATCAACACACGTAGCATATAGTCTCTATGGACAGTTTGGAGATATGCATATTAGTGTCATAAACTTTGAAGTCGACCGATATGTACGGAAATGAAACTTCTGGTTGATAGTGTAGATAGCAATCTTGACCCTGCACTCTCCTTTTTACTTGAAAATCCTCCCCACAAACAGCTTGTCTCCTTCGTACTTGACGTTGAACATTGCAGTATCCAGGTCTACGCAAAATAGTATGTATATATAAATAGAATTTCTATACTAAAACATACTATAAGTTGTTAACAAATATGTATAACAGTAACTTTAACAAATAGAATTATTGAGTAAGTATATATACCATATTTCTTCTTCTCAGTTTTTGAGGCACTTGCCTTACATACGTCATTGAATACAGGAGGTGCATCCCTCCAAAACAAGGTACGATCAGAACTGGTGTCATTCACTATCTCATCCAGCGATACAAGGAACCTCTCAAAGAATACTATATTATGACAAGTCCTATGCTCATCTATATCTTCGATGTCGGTGGATTCATCATCACTACTTGAGTTAGAGAACTCTAACTGCTTACAAGAAGATTCACCTAACAAGTATCTAGATACATGATATTTCCTTCTAAATTCTTGTGTCACTTGAATCCTATTTCCCTTATCAGCAGCAGTCAGTAGAGTATCGGTGTTCTCTGCATATGGAATAGAATACTAGATTGGAAAGGAGGACTATCTGGAATAACACTTCCACCACCGATGACGAACTGATATCCAGGTAGATTCTCTGCTACTGGAACACTTGCCAAAAGATTTTCGATTGTTCCACCCAGCTGTTGGGTGTTCAGTACAACATGTTCGTCAATGTTATTATCATATTCGCCAATGGAATCCTCTGCCTCAGCACCAGTAATCAAGTTCTGCGGATGTGGAAAAACATATGGAGTTCCCGCTGGGTTAGTAGGATTGTTGACCACACGCGGTTGTGGATCATCCATAGTAACAAACAGACTTACTTCTTCCACATCCCTTTGCACCCTAATGTAGATCTCAACATCTACATCTTCGGTAATAGAGCTAGGTTCAGCTCCTTCCCCATCGTCAAGTGACAACCATTCTGGGAACTGGTAAGAGAGTTTTATAGACACTTAATCCTCTCTAATACCTAGTTTAGTTTTGACCAAATCGACTAATCCAGAGAGAGAGGCCATCATAGAGGTGGACATAGTTCTCGGTTCCCCATTCATGAGGATCGAAGTACCATCCACCCTCTGCTACACGAATCCATTCTCCCACCACGATTCTAGCATTATCGTCATTGTCCTACTTATATTTATATAAAACAAATCATATGTTATATATCAATTTCAAGCGTTCATGAACTATGAATTGCACATAAAAAGGAATATATATGATATATATATAGACCATATATGCAATGTATCATACTATAAGAAGTTCGACATATATATATATATAGAAATTTTTACCTATGCGTGAACACTTCCCCAACTGAAATTATTGTCTTCTTCTTCAGACATTTTCAGAAAAATTTTATGGCTAAATTAAGTAATGAGCATTTCCGAATATAAACACCATTTAAACAGATAATTTGAATTTGAAACTAAAAAACTAATGGTTATGATATTGATTAGAAATGTGTACTCTTTTTCTCTAAAAAGGCTATAGGCGTAGACATACTTTCTCATGTAATAGAGCCGACTTAGTGAGTATTTCTCTCCACACGTTAGCGATGGTTGGTATAATTATATGATTATATAATTTCCGAAAATGTGATGGCAGGGGTAAAAGTGTAAAATTCAAGGACTTTGTGTTATTGACTTAAATAGTCAAAAAGACTATATTCTTAATAAAATTATGAAAAGTGGTTATTCAACTAATTATCCCTTGATATTACATGTACATCTTCTCCTGATACAAGCGTTGCCGCTGCTAATCAGAAATACGAAGAAAGGAAATGTTGACTTCACCATATTTGGAGCCATTTAAAAAAGAGTTTAAGATCACAACTAAGATTTTTTTCCATGAGAATCACTGCTTTGAGTTTACTGCAAGACGAGTTCTAACTTGTATACATACGAAGATGTGAGTTCTGTATTATCATTTCCGTATTATCATTATCTGTATTACTGTGTATTTGATAACAACACAAGGGGTTACATATTTAGAGCTTGTGCAGGATAAGAGGGGCTCCATACTGTGGGTGAATGGTGATAACTGTGTAAGGAGCGTGAACATAGGAAGGAGAAAGCTCGAAGGAGAATCTCTGTAAAATCAATGCCATTGCCATCTTTGCCTCCAACAGGGCAAAATTCTGGCCGATACATATCCTCGGTCCCCATGAAAAGGGAAAGTAGGAGACTTGGCTCTTCGTTGCCTTTGAGAGACCATCTTTGAATCTCTCAGGCTTGAACTCTGCTGCATCGTTTCCCCACAGCTGGGTGTCACGTTGGACTAGCAGAATAGGTAGACTTATTTGAACACCAACTGGTAGTGTCATGTCACCAAGCTTCATCTCTTTGTGAACAGTTCTGGTCAGCTGGGTTACTGCAGGATATAGCCTAAGGACCTCATGTAATATCATCGTGATCTGTGAGGGATCAAATCACTCAGCAAAGTCATATAGAAAAACAGAAGTATTGATGTCATTTGAAAAAAGATTTTTGATTTAGTTTTTACTTACAACTTTGAGTTGGTTCAGGCCGTCTGTATCGGGTTCTTTATCGCCAAAAACTTGCTTCACTTCTTCTCTTGCACGTGCTTGCCAGTCTTGGTGTTGGCTTAACAGAATTATTGTCCAAACCAAAAGTACAGAAGTTGTCTCTTGCCCGGCAAAATAGAACAACTTGCACTCCTCTATAACTTCCTCAATGCTCATTCTATTTCCTTTAGCTTCGCTCAGATTCGATTCAAGAAGTACACCGAGCAAATCGTCGTTAGGTGCTTCCCCGGCCTCTCTCGCACTTAACCTTTTGTTAATTAGTCCTCTCAGTATAACTTGGATTTCTCTAGAAGCTGCTTTCATCCTTCTATTATCCTTCGTAGGGAGATAACTACATGAGCAAAAGACAGAAAGAATATGACACAGAGTGGTTCACAATCTCTACAATAGTTTGCAGCATAAATCAAGCTCTAAAAGGTGTTGTTCTGTAACAAGACAGGTTCAGGCTTTTTATTACCTGTGTCCAGGGATGAAAGCTTTCCTAAACGCTACTATGATGAGCTTTGCTATTTCCGCTTGGAGTTCAAATATCTTTTGCCCTTCTTTGTAGCTGCTACCGAAAGCAGTACGAGAGATGACATCTGCAGTCATGCTCACAAGCCAAGGCCAAATATCCACCTCACAGGACGACCCTTTATCCGACACTAACTTATCCCATTCACCAACAACCTCACTACAGCTCTGATGGAAGGCAGGTACCATATTCTAAACATAGAAACAAAAGGCACAGATTGAGTCAGAGCCAAATGAACACACATACATAAAAGCAATCTAACCAGATTCCGGACTATGGTAAATAAAGTCTTAAACCTTAATCTTCTCAAGGTGGAAAGCCGGGTTGATGATTCTTCTGTGTTTCGCCCACTTATGTCCATCATAACTAGCAAGTCCAGTGGCTAACAATCTAACCAATGGTAGTGTATGCGGCTTTGGGAACTCATAAACTTTGTTAAACACTTCCTTGATTAGCTGAGGATCCATTATAGTAATGGTTGGTATAGGTCCAAACCATGTAAAGAAAGTCCTTCCTGTTCCAACCACATATACAAAGGATACAAAATGTTAAAACCTTTCCAAAATCAGATACTCTGCAACAATTCTAAACAGAGAGGAATCAACAAACCAATCAGGAAGTATACCGTAAGTCTTGAGCATTTGCAAGGGATAAGGCACAACACGTGGTGTGATATCATCCGTTAGTTTAAGGGGTTTAGATCTTGCCTCAGCCAACATGCTAAAATTCCTCTTCAAATCCCCGATGAGAGGCGTGTAAGGAGTTCCGACAAGACCTTGTCTTCTCAGGTGACTCTCAAGCATCTTTGGCTTAAACCAAACCCAATACAAATTTCTCCATACCCACCACGACACAACAGCCACAGCTACTGAAATTGTTATCGATGCAACTGTTATCTCCATTTTTTTCTGCTAGAGAAAAGGATGAGAGGGAGAGATTTCTTGCCAACAGTTTATAGGGACTAATTGATTGACGTTTACTTAATAAAAATAAATAAAGTAAAATGATTGACGTTGATTTTTCCCATTCATGTAGTTAACTCTTTTTTTTTCCCCACCTAAAAATATTTTACAGGACTAAAATTATACTACGTCATCTCCACTAATGTTTTACTGGTAAGTCTAGTATGAATTTCCACTTAAAGTAACCTTGTTTCTATTCTATGAAAACTTCATTCGATAACATAACAGAGGTTTTATAATCAATCATAACTTGTGCAGGGTAAGATGAGCACCAAACTGTGGATGAATGGTAAAGACTTTGTAAGGTGAATGAACATAGGAAGGAGAGAGCTCGAAGGAGAATCTCTGTAGAATCAAAGCAAGAGCCATTTTTGCCTCCAACAGAGCGAAGTTCTGACCGATGCAAATCCTCGGTCCCCATCCGAAAGGCAAGAAGCAGACCTGGTTTTTTGTTGCTTTTGATATCCCATCTTTGAACCTCTCAGGTTTGAACTCCGCTGCATCATTACCCCAAAGCTTAGTGTCACGGTGGGTTAGCAGAGTAGGCATATGGACTTCAACACCGCTTGGTAGTGTCAGATCGCCTAGCTTTATGTCTTTGTGGATCGTTCTGTTCATCTGGATTACTGGAGGATATAGCCTAAGTACCTCATGTATAATCATCTTCATCTGTATACAACAATATCAATTAAACAAATTGTGTAAGTTTTATCAACTTGAAGAGGTTTTATTTTGGTTTAACACTTACAACTTTGAGTTGATTGATGCCTTCTAGATCAGGTTTGTTTTTACCAAAGACTTGCATGAGCTCTTCGCGTGCTCGAGCTTGCCAGTCTCGGTGTTGGTTTAGCAAAACCATAGTCCAAGCCAAAAGTACTGAAGTGGTCTCTTGTCCCGCGAAATAAAACAACTTGTATTCTTCCATGATTTTCAGTGTTCAGTCCATTTTCTTTAGTTTACCCTGAATTAGATTCTAGAAGTATACCTAACAAATCATCACTAGGTGCTTCTCCAGCGTCTCTGGCCTTTTCTCTATTGCTAATGATCCCTCTTAGTATAACTTGGATTTCTCGATCTAGCTATTGTCTTCATCCTTCTATCATTCTTTGTTGGAAAATATCTAAGATTACGAAAAGAGAAGGAAGAATACAAATAAACTACGATTCCAAGAAGACAATACAATGGAAAAGAAAGAATCATACTTAAGAGACCAAAACAAGTTAAGTTTCTTACCGATATCCAGGGATGTAATTCTTCCCAAGAGCTAGTATAACAAGGTGCGCTAACTCTGATTGTAATATGAATATCCTTTGTCCTTCTTTGTAGCTGCTACCAAAAGTGGTTTGAGAGATCACATCTCCGGTTAGATTCACAATCCATGGCCAAACATCAATCTCACACGACGATCCTTTATCTGAAACTAACTTCTCCCATTCGGACACAACCTCGCTGCAACTTTTATAAAACGTAGGGACCATATTCTGTATACAAATTCATAAGCAAGGCACAAAAAAATGTGTCATCACTAATCAACTAATGAATGGTCTGTGACAATGTTAGAGAAAAAGAATCTGAAACCTTGATCTTCTCATAATGAAACGCTGGATTGATAATATTCCGGTGTTTCACCCATTTATCTCCATCAGCATTAGCGAGTCCATCAGTTATCAACGTAGCCAAAGGAAACGTGTGCGTCTTCTCGAAGTCATAAACTTTGTTATACACTTCTTTGATCAGCTGTGGATTCATTATTGTGATAGCTGGAACGGGTCCTTGCCATGAGAAAAAGGTCTTTTCTGTTGCAGCCACATAGACAAACATGTATATATATATATATATATATATCAGAAGAACCGATTTGAAACGGAATTAAAATCTATAAACCCAAAAATATCTATATACCGTAAGTGTTTACCATGTGAGAAGAATAAGGTATGACAAGTGAGATGAGATCATCGGTTTGGATCTTACTTCCTTCAACATGCTATAATTCCTTCTCACATCTCCGACAAGAGGTGTGTAACAAGTCCCGGCAAGACCTTGTCTTCTCAGGTAACTCTCAAACATTTTTGGTTTTACCCAAAGCCACTTCAAAATTCTCCATAGCCACCACAATACAACAACTATAGTCAGTGATGCAATTGATATCTTCATTTGCTTATGTTTTTGGTCTCTTAAAGTTTGAGAATTTTGTTAAAGAAATGCATGTACGTCCTGATTTGTCTTTCAACACTTTGTAGAATTTTAGTTTCCGACAATTAAATATTGTTTGAAAACGTCGAGCTTTTGCCTTTCCTCAGGAGCCTCACGACCTCTGGCCACTTCTGTCTACCATGCCTGAAGTCTTAATATTCTTGGCATAGTTGCACTTAATACTTTGCCATTAATTATTGCAATAAATTATCATTTACTTAAAATACTGAAGAAAATATCCTACGAATACACGATATTTATGTCTTAATTAATGAAATCTCTGAAATCATTAATATAATGAACCTTTCCACCAAAAAAAATATTAATGGCATCTCTCTCTGTCTTTCTCTAAAGAGAGATGTTTGGAAATAAAATACTATTAATATCCAATCATATTCATGTAGACACTATTTATAAGAAAAAAAAATCATCGTAAAACACGTGCGAAGGGGAATATTATTAGAAAAAGACACATGCTTATTACGATATTGCTATCAGTTGCGTTTGCAAATAAGATGGTCAAATTCGATTATCTAGTGCATATTCTGAAGTTTTCTTTATGGAAAACAGTTGTCAAGTTTTTTCCAAAAAAAAAATTATTAGTCAAGTCAAAATTTCTCTTAAATAAAATAGGAAATTTATTTATTTTAGAAAAAAATATGTTTCTGTTCAAAAATTTATTCAAGATCCTTTCGTATTTGGTCTTAGATCTTGGAAACAGATATTTGCTCCATGAAATAATGCATACATTTTTATTCAAGACATGGTTTTGTATTAAGATCTCAGATCATGTGAAAGATCAACGGAGCACCAAATTGTGGATGAAGTGTAAGAACCGTGTGAGGTGCGTGAGTGTACGACGGAGACAGCTCGAATGAGAATTTCTGCAGAATCAAGACAAGAGCCATCTTAGCTTCTATCAGAGCGAAATTCTGGCCAGGACAGAATCTTGGTCCCCATCCAAACGGAAGGAACGAGACTTGGTTCTTCGTGGCCTTTGCGATTCCATTAGCAAATCTTTCAGGTTTAAACTCATGAACATCTTCTCCCCAGAGCTCGGGATCACGATGAACCATAAGAACAGGAATCACTACTTGTCCCCCACCTGGAAGTTTCATGTCCTCGCCAAGTTTTGTTTCTTTCTTTATGGTTCGACCAAGTAGAATCCCTGGTGGGTATAGCCTCAAGACCTCGTTCAAAATCATGCTCATCTGTCCCAAAGAAAAATTTCGCCGAAAAATTAGTCTGAGTTTTAGTCTGGAATCCTCCAGTTGTTAAGAAAACAAGATTAATGCTTTTACTATTTTGAGTTTAGAGAGTTCATCAAAGTTTGGTTTGTTGTTCTTCCCAATGACTTGTAAGATCTCTTCTCTAGCTTGATCTTGCCATTCCTGATGATGGCTAAGCATAATCATAGTCCACACAAGTAGCACTGCAGTGGTTTCTTGTCCCGCGAAGTGAAACAGCCTACACTCTTCCAGAACTTCTTCGATACTAATTCCTTGATCTCCTGAATTCGATTCCAAAAGTATTCGCAATAGATCATTATTTGGAGGCTCCCCTGCTTCCATAGCCCTCTGTCTATTCATGATGATCTCTTTCAGTCTAGACTTCACTTCTTTGTCTATTTGCTTCATCCTCAAGTTGTTCTTTGTTGGTAGAAACCTAAATGATAAGTAGAAAAATATGTTATCTCCATAGTTTTAAAAAAGAAAGAATATGAAGCATCTTTTTACCTCATTCCAGGGATGAAAGCAAACTCGAGAGCTTTTAAAACTCGGCGGCCTTGTTCTTCTTGAAGCTCAAAGATTCTCTTACCTTCCTCGTAGCTACTACCAAACGCTGTACGAGAAATTACATCTGAGGTTACATCTCCAAGGTATGGCCAAACATCAATCTCATTCGATGATCCTTGCTCGGTCACCAGTCTTTCCCATTTACTTATCATCTCATTGCAGCTCTCGTAGAATGCAGGTATCATAATCTGAAAAAATACACACAAAAATCAGCTTAGGATTTACAACAAGTGTAAAACCATGAGAGTTGATGTAAGAAAGACCTTGAGTTTTTCTAGATGAAATGAAGGGTTTATAATTCTCCTGTGCTTAGACCATTTCTCTCCTTCATACAACGCAACTCCAGTCGCAAAAAGCTCAAAGATTGGGTGCACTGGTGGCTTCGGGAAATCGTAAACTCTGTTTAGAACTTCTTTGATGTGTTCTGGCTTCGTCACAATCACACTCGCTGTAGGTCCTAACCACATGTAAGATGTCTTCCCTACACAAACACCAAACCATAAAAACACAGCACTAACTAACCCATAGAGTTGAAAAAAGCAGAGGATCTCTGTTTTGAGTTCAGAATTAAACCGTTGCTTTACCATGATCCTTAACGGTCTGTACTATTAGAGGCATGACACGTTGCGTGTAATCTTCAGATAGACTGATGGGTCTAGATTTTGCTTGCTCCACCATACTGGCTTCCCGTCTAGCGTCTCCGACAAGAAAGGTAAAAGGAGTTCCAGAGAGACCTTGTCTCTTTAGACAAGCTTCATGTTTCTTTGGTCTTAGCCATGCCAGATTCAGACCCTTCCATATACATACGGCAACTGCAGTTACCAACACAATCACAGCCGCAACTGCCACCGATGAATTCTCTGTATCACTCACAAATGCACTTCTTTGAGACATTCCTTAGTTGTTTCTAAGAATGTTTTTGCTGTATTGAAGTTCCCACATGAAATTGCTTGGTATTTATATAGATAAAAGTTTGTTGTAAATTTAAGTATGGATCAAGTCAATGAAATGTGTGGCAGAGGAATCTTCAATGAAAGTTCAAGTTGTCTTAATCCATTAAGCACTTTAGAGTTTTTCTCAAATATTCTGGTTTCAGTTCTCTATGAGCCTATGACAAATAAACACATCCAAAAGATAGTAAAGTTGAAATTGGCTTCGTATTAACAGACTATTCAAGATAAATAATGCAGACACAATTGAAAATGACCTTTGCAAATAGCGACTAATTGCATGCAAAGAAATTGAAAACTTCAAAACCAGTTCCTATAAGTAAGTTTAATTATGAGATATTTTTGTTACACAACAGAGACTTTTGATGACATCACCATATAAATACAAACTCAGAGCTTGTGCAGGATGAGATGAGCTCCGAATTGGGGACGAGTGGTCATGACTGTTTGAGGTGCGTGAACATAAGGAGAGAGCTCGAAAGAGAATTTCTGCAAAATCAAAGCCATTGCCATCTTTGCCTCCAACAGAGCAAAACTCTGACCAATGCAGATCCTCGGTCCCCACCTAAAGGGGAAAAAAGAGACCTGATTCTTTGTTGCTTTTGAGAGACCGTCTCTAAATCGTTCTGGCTTAAACTCTGCTGCATCATATCCCCAAAGCTGAGCAGTTGGTATATAAATTTGAACTCCAGCTGGAAGGGTAAGCTCTCCTAGCTTCAACTCTTTGTTGACAGCTCGTTTAAGTTGTGCCACTGGAGGGTATAGCCTCAAAACCTCATTGAAGATCATAGTCATCTGTTGAAAAACATTCACATACAAATTTAAAATAGATATTCAAACGACATTTGGGAATATAAATGCACTTTTTATGGAAGAAGATGGTGAAAGATGTGGCTTTTTAACTTACAACTTTAAGATTGTTGAGGTACTCTATATCAGGTTGACTATTATCACTGAGTATTTGCCTCACTTCCTCTCGTGCACGAGCTTGCCAGTTTTGGTGATGGCTTAATAGAACCAAGGTCCAAACCAACAGTACTGAAGTTGTTTCTTGTCCTGCAAAATAAAACAACTTGCACTCTTTTATAACATCTTCTACGCTCATTCCATTTCCTTGAGATTCCTTTGAATTTGACTCAAGCAGTATCCCCAACAAATCATCGTTTTCTGGTTCTCCCACTTCTCTCGCCGTTTCTCGTTTGCTAACAATTCCTTTCAGTATTACATTTACTTCTGTCTATTGCTTTGATCCTTCTATTGCTCCTTGTTGGGTAAAACCTACACCAAACAAAAAATTCTCATAATATTCTAGGTTTAGTTGGATTAAAGGACAACACAATTGGGCATATGGCTTTGCCTCAACCCAGGGATGTAAGATTTCTTAATAGCTTGTGCGATGAGCTCAGCTAATTCCCCTTGTAGTTGAAATATCCTTTGACCTTCTTTATAGCTGCTTCCAAAAGCAGTGTGAGAGATCACATCCGCAGTCATATTCACAAGCCAAGGCCAAACATCGACTTCAAGAGCCGATTCTTTATCAGTAAATAGCCTCTCCCATTGGCAGATAACCTCGCTACAACAATGGTAGAACGCAGGGACCATGTTCTGTAAACCAAAACACAAGTCACTAAATGATCACACCCAGTTTATATGGATTCAGACAACAAAGAAAAAACAGAAAACAAGAACCTTGATCTTCTCAAGGTAAAAAGCAAGATTTATAATCCTCCTGTGAGTCGCCCATTTATCTCCTTTGTAGCTCGCGAGCCCGCCTGCTAACAATCTGATCAAAGGGAATGTAGTAGCCTTCTAAAAGTCGTAAACTTTATTAAAGACTTCCTTGATCTGCTCAGGATTCGTTATCATGATCGCTGGAATTGGTCCATTCCATATGTAGAAATTTTTTCCTGTTCCACCAACATAACTCAACAATATGAGCACCAACAACGAATCAAGTCAAACTAAATTCTACACAATTCATTCCCAACTTTGTAAAACCAAAAGGGCACTGCTTTCGTGCTCCGGATCTCTCAAATTCTAAGAGGAAAGCCAAGGGAGACACAATACCGTAAGAATTGAGCATCTTCAAGGCGAGAGGAAGCAGACGTGGGGTGATATCATCAGTTACTTCGATGGGTTTAGATCTCGCCTCCATCAACATATTAACATTCGTCTTAATATCTCCGACGAGAGGCGTGTAAGGAGTTCCAATAAGACCCTGTCTTCTCAGGTAACTCTCCAGCATCTTCGGTTTTATCCAGACCCACTTCACGATCCGCCATGTCCACAACAATACTACTGCTACAGTCACCACTAAGGTTGCTACTACTGAAACAGACATCACCGATCCTATAACTCACTCTGGCTTCTGCAAGTGTAGACTTTTTTTTGTATTCTCTATTACTAAAGTTTCGGATTATACAATTTACGGTCCAAAACTCCAAATCCTTTGCCGGGAACCGGGGAAAGGTTTTTTTTTTTTTTCTGTACTTGTCGGACTCGTGTTAGGTTTTCCCAACTGCTCTACTCAAATTTTTCATTCATCATGCCTAATGGACGGATCTCTTTTCCAAGATTTATTGATTAAATAAGGGTGATTTACTCAAATAACGTAGATTTAATGCAATATTATTTAAATAAGGCAAATGTTTCAAAAGAATAGGTTTTTTAATTCGTTATATACCGTTTTGCCCTATTTTGATGAGTAAACAAAAACGGAATTACGGAACTGCCATTAATGAAACTTGCCACGTCAGCGTCCGTTAATTACGAACTCTACTAAACATAGTGAATGCAAAGTAGTAGAGTTGATCAAACTCTGGTAGTGTTGATAGTTCAGTAATGTAGTGAATGCTACGTTTAGTAGAGTTGACATAACTGTATACAACTACTATGGTAAAGTTGCGAATGAACCATAGTAGAGTTAAGTTTCCACGTTGATAACGTAATGTGTTACGCGTAGTAGAGTTGACCGAACAGTACACAACTACTATGGTAAAGTTGCGGATGGCCCATGGTAGAGTTCAGTTCCCTGGTGATAATGTAATATATTACGTACGTATAGTAAAGTTGACAGAACTGTATACAACTACTTTGGTAAAGTTGCGAATGGCCCATAGTAGAGTTGAGTTCCGACGTTGATAACGTAATGTGTTACGCGTAGTAGAGTTGACCGAACAGTATACAACTACTATGGTAAAGTTGCGGATGGCCCATGGTAGAGTTCAGTTTCCTCGTGATAATGTAATATGTTATGTTTAGTGGAGTTGACAGAACTGAATCCAACTACTTTGGTAAAGTTGCAAATGACCCATAGTAGAGTTGAGTTCCGACGTTGATAACGTAATGTGTTACATGTAGTAGAGTTGACCGAACAATATACAACTACTATGGTAAAGTTGCGGATGGCCCATGGTAGAGTTCAGTTTCCCCGTGATAACGTAATATATTACGTTTAGTGGAGTTGACATAACTGAATCCAACTACTTTGGTAAAGTTGCGAATGGCCCATAGTAGAGTTGAGTTCCGATGTTGATAACGTAATGTGTTACGCGTAGTAGAGTTGACCGAACAATATACAACTACTATGGTAAAGTTGCAGATGGCCCATGGTAGAGTTCAGTTTCCCTGTGATAACGTAATATGTTACATTTAGTGGAGTTGACAGAACTGAATCCAACTACTTTGGTAAAGTTGCGAATGGCCCATAGTAGAGTTGAGTTCCGACATTGGGTTGATAACGTAATATGCATAATAGAGTTGACTGAACAGTATTTACCCCATAGTAGAGTTGAGTTCCCACGTTGATAACGTAAGATATCGTGTATGGTAGAGTTGGTCTATATACATATCCTTATGTGAATGTGTAAATTACGTATTTAACCCTTATTTACCTACCTCAACTGCCGCTCATTAAGTGACGCCATTGGAGCTCAGAGCTCCATTTATGCTCATTTACTTCAATTGAAGCTCCATTTTCCCCCGAACTCATATCGTATCCTTCAATTTTTTTGTTCTACCCTAACACTTTTAGGATCTATGGAAGAAATCATAATGGTGTCTGGGAGTTGGAGTTTTAACCAAAACCAGTGGGTTTTTTTGGTGGACAAAACTTACGGCTGTCGGCTCATTAGGCTTGGTGAAGATCTTAGTTATGAAGAATTTCTAGGGATGGTGTATGAAGATTTCGGTTTGGATCAACAAAGTGATGAGGTAAAATTAAGCTACAAGTCAAATCTAGTATTGCAATCATTACCACAAGATAATCCCCCTGTCTTTGTGAGTAACGGAAGGCAATTGCATCTGTTTGTGCAAATTACATAAGGAAGCAATTCGTCTCTGTGTAGAGATTTCCATTAGATCACGTGTTTCAGCGACGTCTAATAGAGTTGACCCACGGTCAGGTGTAGGCCATCGTGAATGTAATAGAGTTGATCCCCTGTTTAATAGAGCTGGACCAATGTTTGTGGATAGATCGGAAGATGTGAAACACAAATTTGAACAAGTTAACCACGACGAAGATACGAAATTGAGATTCGACTATTGCGATGATATGGATGGGGCAAGCTCATATGATGAAGATTACATCAGTGTTCGTCGGAAATCCAAGGAAGAAGAGAAGAAAATACTGTCGGAGAAAAGTAAAGAGTTGGGGTTTGGTGCAGAGCATTTGGACATAGAACTGTCATCTATAGAAATGGCGGTCGGGCAACGATTCTCGTCAAAAAAAGAACTCGAGACGAGGTTGAAGATTCTGTCAGTCTTACAGAGGTTTGACTTCAATGTTGTGGAATCATCGAAGCCAGTGTTGGATGTGAAATGTTGGATATCAAACTGTTAGTGGAGAGTGTGAGCTTCACGTATTAACGGTAATGACGGTAGTGCATGTTTTTTTGTCCGGAGGTATAGTGAAGAACACAATTGTTCTGTTACAGAGAGATCAGGTCGGGCACGCCAAGCATCTCCTAAAGTTCTAGGCCGGTTGTACAAGGAAGTCGTTGGTGGTATTGGGCCTTCTGTTCTACCTAATCATGTTACTGATTCCCTGAACAAGAGATTTGGTCTGAAGGTACAGTCGCCATAACGTGTGGTGGAGTAATCCCAATAGCTTAGTAGAGTTAGGAATATAAATTAGTAGAGTTAGTGTAAGCCTTTGGTAGAGTTCACATCATAGCCTAGTAGAGTTAGGAATATAGGTTAGTAGAGTTAGTTTAAGCTTATGGTATATTTCACATCATAGCTTAGTGTAGTTCAATACTGGTATAGTGGGTGATGTTACATGTCTGGGGTAGTAGAGTTTAGTATGTTAGGTAGTAGAGTTTATGTCATGTAATGGTATAGTTGGTGTTGTTACCCTTCTAGTTTAGTAGAGTTAATATGTTTGCGCAATTAATGCAGATGGAGTACTGGAGGGCACACCGTACTCTAAAGCAAGCACGTGCACTAGCTTCAGGAACTTATGAAAGTAGTTATGAAGAACTTCCTTCGTACTTGTTTGCGATTAGAAGGGCAAATCCTGAAACCCTCATCAAGCTCGAAGTCGACGGTCAAGACAGGTTCAAGTTTCTCTTCATCGCTTTCGATACAAGTATTAGAGGATTTCCTTATATGAGGAAGGTTATTGTTGTTGATGGCACGTTTTTGCAAGGAAAGTATAAAGGTACTCTTCTAACTGCGACCATGCAAGACGGTAACTTCAACATATTTCCTATGGTTTTTGGTGTTGTTGATACCGAGAATGATGAGTCTTAGGAATGGTTTTTTAGACAGCTGAACCGTGTTATCCCTGATGACAAAGACCTTGCCATCATATCTGATAGGCATAAATCCATTGGAAGAGCCATAAAGAATGTGTACCCGCTTTCTTCTCGGGGAATTTGCACCTACCACCTACGTAAAAACATTTTGTCAAAATTTGGAGGGAGAGAGTCCTTTAAGCTGTTCAAGAAAGCTGCCACTACGTATAGGGTTGACAAGTTCAATGCTATCTTTGCTCAGATTGAGGCTTTAGATCCAAGGCTTCATGGATACTTGCAAAGAGCTGATGTTCGGTTGTGGAGTCGAGTTTATTTTTCTGGGAACTGATACAATTTTACTACATCGAATATAGCAGAATCAATCAACCATGCCTTAGCCCAAGCAAGAACTTTCCCCATTGTGCATCTTATAGATGCAATTAGGGCGATGTTAACACGTTGGTTCGCGAAGAGGAGGACGAAGTCTAGTCTCACGACCACTATTCTAACTACAGATGTGGAGAAGCTCCTAAAGGTATTAAGTCTGTGCATTGAGTTCATATGTAGTCAGTAAAGTTAACATTGTCTTTAGTAGAGTTCATATATGACCAATCGTTTAGTATAACATTGTTAAATTACATTTAATAGAGTTAACATGTAGCGTTTAGTAGAGTTAACATTATCTTTAGTAGAGTTCATATGTGAGCAATCGTTTAGTATAGTAGAGTTAACATTGAACATATTACATTTAATAGAGTTAACATGTAACGTTTAGTAGATTTTGTACTCTGATGGTAGAGTTAATATATAATTTTTTGAGTTGTATTTACAGACTAGGGTTGAGGATGCTAGGCAGTACAATATGCAAGACATAGACGACGATCAGGCTGTGGTTACAAGGTCAGCATCTTCTCATTTGGTGAATTTGGCTGAGAAGACGTGTTCTTGCAAGAGGTTTAATGTGGATAAAATTCCTTGTGTGCATGCCATTGCCGTTGCTGAGGCGTGGCATAGATCAACAATCGATTTTACAGACCCTATTATCATAATAGCTACTTGTACAATGCCTACTCCAATCGTATAATGCCAAGGGATGCATCAATTGTTGTTCTGTTGGATGTGAGCCGTAAAGTGTGTAATTGGCCCACCGTTCGTTAACAACCAGGAAGGCCAAAGAAATCTAGGATAAAAAGCTGGTTGGAGTGTTCAGGCGAGGCAAAACGACGAAGGAAAGTTACGGCTTGTTCTAAATGTAAACAACTAGGTCACAATGTCCGTACATGTACTGGAAACGTGGAATCTTGATTAGCAACAAGTTTTAATAAGTATGGTTGAGTATAGAATGGCCGACTCTTTATTAATTACGAGTTTGAATAAGTATGGTTGCGTTTAATAGAGTTAATATGTGACCAATCTTTTAGTGAAGTAAACATTTAACGTTTAGTATAGTTAAGTAGAGTTAACATTCAGTTAACTGTAACATTTAACGTTTAGTAGAGTTAACAGTTAACATATTACATTTAATAGAGGTACATGTTAACGCTTAGTAGATTTCGTACTGTGATGGTAGAGTTAATATATAAATTTCCACAGAACGTTACATAATGTTAACTCTATTAAACGCAACTTATTATGTTACATTGGTAGACGTTATATTATGTTAACTCTATTAAGTAAACTAAACTTAGTATGTTAACTGTAGTAGACTTTAGATTTCTTCCGCCAACGTGCAACGTTTCTGGAGCTGCCTACCTCGAAACATTATCAATCTCCTCCCTTTACCTCTAATTCACCACACGTGTTCTTCATCTTCCCTAGACCCAAAGTCCGCTCCCATTCGCAATTTCCAATATCTTTTCTAATTCACCAGACTTGTTCTTCATCTTCCCCAGATTCATCTCTTCCAATGGGAGAGGTTGAGGATTCAGTACTTTAGAAAAACTGCCTGAGTTAAGCTCCCAATCTCCTTCAGGCAGTTTGGGAACTTGTCTCAGGTAGGATTTCTAAAGTACTGAGTCCCCAACCTCCCCCATTGGAAGAGATGACTCTGAAAAAGATGAAGAACAAGTGTGGTGAATTAGCAAAGATAGCGGACATTGGAGCTGATTACATTTCTTCAGCTAACGTGCGACGTTTCTGGAGCCGCTTACCTCGAAACATTAGCCTCCGCTGGTCCACTGGTGGGCCTCCTTGTTCATGAATCTTGGCCATGACGTGTTCACTTTCCAATCTCTTTTCTAATTCACCAGATCTAGATGTTGAGTCTTGGTCTGATGATTTTGATATAAAGGGATGAGTGATTCTGATAAATTGAGTCGGAAAGGAGTAGTATAACCTTTTCTAGGAGCCGAAAGTATATCATCCTTATCGGTCGTAAACCCTAATTCCATATCGCTCCTTATATATTGCTTGTGTTCTGTCTCAAGCAATTAACGAGTGGCTGTGGTAACCTCGAAACTCGCGCTTCATTAATTTATAGTACAGTTATAGTACAGTTCATATGCGTAGTACTGCACGACATGTTTTAATAGTAGCATGGACGCGACTCATCGACGCTACTGAGCAGACATATATACTTTATCGTATTAACTACTAACTCTACTACGGAAAACTCTGCTCCAATAGTACGCATGTTGTTAATTCTACTAAACGTCCATATCACAAAATGTGAACTCTACTATGGACACGACGAGACCTTCGACTTTCCAATGATCAACTCTGCTAAACTGAGAATACTACGCATTTTGTTAACTCTACTAAACGTCCATGTCACAATATGCAAACTCTACTATGGATAACTGAGCTCTAGTAGTACGCATGTTGTTAACTCTACTAAACGTCTATATCACAAAATGTGAACTCTACTATGGACGCGACACATCTCTTCGACTTTACCATGATCAACTCTGCTAAACTAAGAATACTATGCATTTCGTTAACTCTACTAAACGTCCATGTCATAATATGCGAACTCTACTATGGATAACTGAGCTCTAGTAGTACGCATGTTGTTAACTCTACTAAACGTCCATATCACAAAATGTGAACTCTACTATGGACGCGACTCTTCGACTTTCCCATGATCAACAATACTCAACCGAGAATACTACGCATGTCGTTAACTTTACTAAACGTCCATGTCACAATACTGATTGTTTGAACCGGCCCAAAAGGGTCGTAAATGGCAGGAGAATAAATCACGTTTTTCATAATCCTCTTAACGTCCGAAGATCCTATGAAAGGGGATACCTACAACATGGAAAAACTGTTAAACGAAGTATTTATGAACTCGACCAAGGAAAACAGAACTCTACCAATTCGTTCATGAACAAATTAACTCAACTCTACTAAATTACCTGATTTGCAGCGAGAGGTTGTTGGCGACCCTTTCTCATTAACACGTCCTCCATATAGATCATTGAACCTCTACCGACCTTATCCTTATCTTTCAAGGGAGAATCGGCGATGTTAATGATCTGTAGCTGTGACATTCCATCTATATGGCCAGCCTTTTTCGGTAACACGTCCTTTGTTACACTTAACACGTCCTTTGTTACACTTGTTGGCGACCCTTTCCTTTGCAGGTGGTAAATGAGGTGCACTTAATTCCTCCTCGTCAACAAGGCCGTAAGGTCTCTTCTCCATATATTCTCTTAAGCTCTGACCATTCAACTCGGGGTTTCTAACAACTTGTGATATGGGGCTCAGAGGGTCCGAAGTCGCTTGCGTCACAATACACCATTTATTCTATTAAACATCACCCATAAAGTTAACTCTACCAAACCTTCCATGTCAACTCTATTTATACATTGAACTGCATAAATAAACTCTACCAAACAACATGTCAACTCAACTATGCATTCATCTCCATAAAGTCAACTCTACCAAATAACATGTCAACTCAACTATACATTGGTCTGCATGCATAAAGTCAACTCTACCAAACAACATGTCAACTCAACTATACATTCGTCTCCATAAAGTCAACTCTACCAAATAACATGTCAACTCAACTATACATTGGTCTGCATGCATAAAGTCAACTCTACCAAACAACATGTCAACTCAACTATACATTGGTCTGCATGCATAAAGTCAACTCTACCAAACAACATGTCAACTCAACTATACATTGGTCTGTATAAAGTCAACTCTACCAAACTGTCCATGTTAACTCTATTATACATTGGTCTCCATAAAGTCAACTCTACCAAACAACATGTCAACTCTACTATACATTCGTCTCCATAAAGTCAACTCTACCAAATAACATGTCAACTCAACTATACATTAGTCTGCATGCATAAAGTCAACTCTACCAAACAACATGTCAACTCAACTATACATTGGTCTGTATAAAGTCAACTCTACCAAACCTTCCATGTTAACTTTATTATACATTGGTCTCCATAAAGTCAACTCTACCATAAAACATGTCAATTCTACTATACATTGGTCTCCATAAAGTCAACTCTATCAAACAACATGTCAACTTTACTCTACTTACCTAGTTTGGGGGAGTCGTGCGTGTTGTGTCCTGTGACGGCATGGAGTCAACTAGTAGAGAATCTCCAATTAGACTCATAATAGGTTGTGACTTCTTTGCAGTTAAGCCGCCGCTAGGCGTTCTCTCTGAGTCGGAGTGTACCATATTCAGCTTATTATTCATTACTGGAGTCTGCGAATACCATATTATTGGTAGAGTCTATCAAACGATACACATAACTCGACCAAACCATATACATGGACGACATGAGAGAGAGTAAGTCTCACTCAAATAGAACCTTACGTATCGCTTGTAGGGGCACATCGGCAGGATCAATGTGTCTGACCTACGCCTTCATCGTCGACCTTGTTGTACTCCAAGGTCGGTATAACCGGGTCCGCCCTTTTCAATTCCAGACTAACAAGCCTATCAAGTATGGATTTATGATCCGAAGTCTTCTCCTCTAACATTGCAACACGCACATTGAGCAATTCAACGGCTGACCTGTTCTCCTCTCCTGCTCTAGCCCTATCAGCCGATTACCCACATCTTTCACTACATCGGACAACCCTGCGAGAGTTTTAATCAAAGTACTCGACTCATTTTCTATGTTTCCATCGTGGTTTACTACCCTCTTCCACTTTCCATCGTGTTTCTGTTTGAGTATAATTTCATTCAAGGTTGCCGACTCATCCAACTCCGGCTCCCTATTTCTCACGGAAGTAGGAGTCCTCTCCTTCCGTTTCTTCTGCTCTACAACCTTTTTCTTCTCTGGTAGGTCCTGCTTTTTCTGTGCCTCTTTCCTCCTTGGTATGTCCCAGAATGACTCATCTAGGGTGCCATCGAGTATGTCTTCGATCATGTTGTCCACTCTCATATCTTCAACATCTCTTGGCCAAACATGGTTGATCTCAGCTCGAGGCATTGATCGTAGATGCCTTATGCGCACCTGAAAGAGGAGAAAAAATATAGGTCAGCACATACTACCAAATATCAACTCTGCGAAACAAAGTATCAACTCTACCCTGCGGCCTATGAACTCTACCAAAGGATAATAGACTCAACCCCTTAATAATCAACTCTGCTAAAGAGACAATCACCTTTACCATTATATGATCAACTCGTCCAAACAGAGAACCAACCTATGAACTTTACTAAGAAGAAATACACTCTACTGTACTCTACCATATTGACTATGAACTCGACCATATTGACTACAAATTCTACTACTTAAGTAATTTACCTTTGCTACCCCATTATTTTTCACATCAAGCGCGGCAATTTGGTCTAGATCAATGACGGTACGTTTCTTGATAAGTCCCCACCGTAGAATGGAAACATTCACACCGTTTCTTCTCAAACCAAAAACCTCTCCTAATATGGGGATATACTCAAATGCCCAGATGAGAAGCACGTGCACAAACCCATGGAGAGTGTAGGACTCGTTTTGATATGATGCACATTTAATCGATCTGATCAGTGAGTTAAACGATAATCTTCCCCAAGGATGCCTCTCAAACCGCTCTTGATCTATAACTAATTTAGCAGAACTAGATGGAATCCTGCCATTACGATGAAGACCATAAACACAAACATGCAAAATCATTAGCAAGCCATCCATCTTCCTCTTCTCGGTAGACCATGATTTGCAGCGCTGAAGAACCTTTTTCAACTCTACCAACGTTGGCCCTTGACCAACTGGTAAACCCATATCCTCCCACAGATCTCCATGTTGGGCAACCTCCTCCACAGCAGAAGATTCATCCACCAAACCGCAATTAAGCTGCATGATTTCCTCAAACTCGTGCAGAGAAAACCTTAGAGGCCGACAAGCAACCAAAACCCATAACTCATTCTGCTTTTTGATAACTAGCTGCTCCGCCAATAAAAATTGTACATGCCTCCCAGCAAACATCACATCCAAGTCAGCTAGCTTCAAAAACACTCCGAGGCATGAGTTCTGCTTTATGTCTCGGTATACGTCTTCACCAATACCCAACATCATATTCCTAATATCACCAAGATTGCAATGTTGGTTTATGCTTCGGTTCTTATTAACTACAAGACCATCTGGAAAAAGCCTAGGCGGATAATCCTTCGCGGAAGCCATACCTGGATGAGTAGAAACAAGGAAGATTAAAATACGATGTTAACTCTACTAAACATGATGTTAACTCTATTAAACTAGATGTTAACTCTACTAACTCTACTAAACGTTACATTACATGTTAACTCTATTAAACTATAT
The DNA here is from genome assembly GCA_963920545.1 of Lepidium didymum. NCBI lineage: Eukaryota > Viridiplantae > Streptophyta > Magnoliopsida > Brassicales > Brassicaceae > Lepidium > Lepidium didymum. Next base: position 14,605,785 of record OY986979.1, read on the forward strand.
GTTAACTCTACTAACTCTACTCTTAGTTAACTCTACTCTACCTTACGATAACTCAACTCTACCATACTAAACCCTAACTCTACAAAACCCACTACCCCAAAAACCCAATGACGCAGAGAAAACCAAAGTAAACTCTTTCAAACCATACCTTAACTCTACTAAACCCAAAGAATAAGAAGAAGAAGATGATGATATGGCGAACAGAACTTATTCCCCAAACCCTAAACCCATTACAAACACCATAAATCGAGAGAAGAAGAACAAAATCGACACCACTTTAGAGAAGAGGAACAAAATCTATGTTACTCGAACCCAGAAAACGATTTGCAAGAAGATTTAAAAGAGGAGAAGATAGAAAATGATTGAGACAGAAAAATAACTTCCTCACACCTTCGATAAACAATGTAGCTATGAAATGCTGAGAACGGTTCTTATTTAAACGATACAAGCCGAAATGCTGAGACGATAACGAAACCAGAGGAAGAAATGGAAAATCGCGAGGAAGTCGTGGAGAGGAAGAAGAAGAAAGAAGACAGTTTTTTTTTTGTCTTCTAAAGGGTGTATATGTAATTGCATACTTCCCTTCTTTTTTTTCCGAAAAAAAACTTATTTGAGTAATTTAGGTCCAATTTTACTAAATAAGTAATTAATTTATTAAATAATTGTATTATTGCTCTACAGTAATGTTGCAAACAAAATTTCAACTTTAGATTAAATGAAGTTTAAAACTCTTCGCCACCTATCCATGTTGACAAAGAGAAAAATGAAGCGTACGCTTACATGTGTCAGAAATGTTGAAAATGAAGCGTACGCTCCATTATGAACTGGTTTCAAAGATCAGACTGAGAATGAAGTGCTTTCTGGTTTATTAGTGGTTTTATGAAGTCCATTATGAACTGGTTTCAAAGAGAAAAATGAAGTGCATAGAAGCTTTGCTTTAAAATAGTGAGAGGTTGTCCATACTTTACTCTCCCAACACTATACTAAAGAAGCAAACTTGGAAAATTTTACCAAAGTTGGAAATGAGTTCTTGAATATCTAAAACAAAATATAAGTTCAAAGATGCAAACTTCAAAACTTCAAGATACGAACTCCAAATGGTGATTTTTTTCAGAGCCGGAGTTAGATCCCTAATCTGTTAATTTAAAATGATGACCCAATCCATGTAGATTACTTTTACATGAAAAGATTGGGCTTTGATGCCTTGTATGTAGTTTTGAGCTTCCTGCTTGGTGGTCTGACCTTCCTGAAAACAAGAGGGAATTTGATCTTCGAGTTATGGAACTGCTTGGTGCACTCTCTTTTGCACAGCTTTGCAGGGACTGTGGCCGTCTTGATGATCTGAATGCAAGGGAACCTCACTCTATGGCGAGAAGCCATCTCAGTGTACATCTGCTCTACTGCGCCATTGAGCGTTGTATCACGGTACTCCTTGTACATGTTGTGGTACCCAGTTCGGCTCTGGTAACGCAGCCAGATACCGTAATTCTTGATTTTCGTGGGGTTCTTCTCAAAAATCTATGGATAAAAAAATAGAACACCAAAATCATATTGAAGTAGCCATCTTTCAGTATATTAAAGCACATTGACCTTCGAAATACAATGCATACCTCATTGATGGCAAGCATTTGTCCGTTGCTTTTCTTAACCTTTTTCAGTTTCCTTAGGAAGTACCTAGATACAAGCAAAAACATATCAGATCACGGAGAAAACAGAGCTTTTCACGAGCACACTGGTGCCAAACAGGACATTGCGTGACTCACCAAAACTTGGACTTAGCACGAACTTCATTTGTGGCCCATAACTTCATCCGGTAGATCTTAGGGTGCTCATCTTTCTCTGTGGGAAGGGCTCTCCCAACCACTTGATACTGGTGAAACTGCTCAACGTAACAAATGTTGATTGATTTCAATCACCAGTTAAAATCCAAATTTAAAAGATCTCAGCTTTTCCGAACCCTCAAAAATCATTAAACACACAACTTTAAATACTATCAACTACTCTCTACATTATATGACAACACCAATACGAGACTTGGGGCAGCTAATTAAGATCTTAAAGGAATCATATTCCAAGCCAAGAAGCACTCGAAAGTCATCCTGTATATTCAAACCTATATAGCTTAATGATACATTATCCCGATCGAGCACAATTTATGATTCTCCAAATCAATCTTCGAAACGGCCAAAACCCACATCTCAGGTTCCTCTAGAGTAGATACGCGACGTAAAGAAGCAACTCACCCGGAAAGTACCCATTTTTGCAGAGAGATGAAGCTCCAACTAAATCAGCGGAAAGAAGACTGAGAGCAAAGAGCTAAACGGTGGCGCTAATGAGAAAACTATAAAAGTGCACTTTAGGACAAACCCTAGGCCGTCTTTATGGGCTTTTAACTTTTTCTAATTGGGCCTTTAATCATCTCTTTTTTTCATGTCATTGTCGTAAAAACTAAAGAGTATCAAGATGAGCAAACTTGCCCAACTCACCAAAGCTCGTTCTGAGTTTATTTTGTGAGTTACGTCATGTCTTAATTCATTTACAATATGAGCTATATGTATAAGTTCGATTTGATATCATCTAAGCAAATGCAAATCTTTATATATAACTTTTCTTAAGGGTTAATACACACATTAGTATGTTTAGAGAATCTAAGAGAGAATCAATACACATCGAGCTCTTTTAGGTAAAACACAGATGTACATTTTTCTTCTGCAACGGCGCCTTGACACCTTAACTTTAGGACCAGACCCCTGATCCTCTTATAGCTCCAACGACAATGAAAATGGTAGCAACAAGGGCCTGTGACATGGATTAAGGCAGAATTGAGTTAGCTTGATCAAGACCAAAACAAAAAAGGGTATGGTTGAATTGAATGAATGAGAATGGACTTACGCCAATTGAGCAAGCTATGTATCCTGGCCTCTCACGCAGGTTTCTTGAGAATAGTAAAAGGAAGAATCCGATGTACCAGGGGATCGCACCAAAGAAGAAACCAAGTATGAATCTTCATGAAACAAAAGACCAATTAAACTTAACAATATATTTGTCTGCTGAAAGTTATGACAAATGAATATGTAGTGAGAAGAGAAAGTCAAAATGATGAAGAATACTTACAATACCCAGCCAACTCCTATACCACAGCAGGGAAGACGATCCTGTTCTCTAGTATACATTCCTCCATTAACAGCATAACCTGCGGTTTAAGATTATAGCTGATGAACGAGCTTTAGCGAAATCTATGTCAAAAACCGAATATTAATTTTCGTTTTCATTCTCAAGTGAATCTAACATACTTGATTTCTTACGAATTAGGACCCAAAAGAATAAGCAATAGTCAGATTCTGCTGTAATTACTTGATCAGATTTGGACATACAAATAGTACTATAAAGGATCGAACTTTCCAAGAATCAGAATGAAATCGTATGCGAATTTTAGCAGCGTTATACAAGAAAAACATCAAATCAAATACCACAGCCCAATTTATAAAGGGTCATCAATAGATGAACGTAAAGTTAAAGCTTTGATACATCTCTGAATCAAACAGCTACTCTGGATTTAATGATTTCAAATTTTGTCGAAACAGTGAGAGAGAAGGAAGAAACAAACCCTGGACATAAGGTTGAGCTGGCTGAGGAAAACCGGAAGCCGGCGGCTGCTGCTTCTGCTGCGGCGGAGGTGGATAGTTGGAGACGCCTTGAAACGGAGAAGGAGGGTGTTGATGTTCCGATGCAACTGATTTGTTTTTATTGTCTTCAAGTCCGTCGCTCGTCATCTCTCTCTCTCTTCAGATCAATAAACAGAAGAAAAACTAAATCTTTGTCTGATTTGGATTTGGTTTATTTGATCTGAAGAATGTGTGAAGGGTGAAATCAAAGATCTCGTCTTATTAAGGTTACGTAACCTGAGGGATGCACCGCACTTGCCACGTTGCTGTTTCTGTGGTGTGTTAGATTTCTAACCAGTTTTGCGTAATCTTAGGAGAATCAATCATTTTATTTTATCTATTAACTAACAAGATGGTCTCTGATTTTATCATTAACTAAATTTACAGAGTAAACTCGTCTTCCTAAGTAGTACACAGCCCTCAAATACATATACGTAACTAAATTGTCATAAATACCATTTCTATTAACTAAATAAAACAAAAATAGGCATCATCCTTTTGATTATATTAATTATCAAAGAATTCTTATATTAATTATCATAGAATTCTTACCACTAATAATATTATTAACTCTGCTATTAGGGGGTTTGACTACTTTTCAGTACAGCTACTAATTTCAAACAAAGAGTTTTGAGAGAAAATTTAGATTATGGTTTGAATTGTGTTACTTTAGTTATTAATAAAAAAAAAAGAATCTAATCCTTTTCCGAAAGTGCGAAGATGAAGTTAGTGAAAAGCTAAACTCAACTGTTTTAGATCTATCTGTAACTATCGCTGATCATGCATATTTACGTTTCTTCAGGTCACGAGTCACGATCTCATTATTGCCATTGCGTCTTCCACGAGTTTTCTCACATCAATTAATTCGTTTATAAGAAAAGGAATTATCCTCTTGAAATTTGGTTTCCTTACATTTTTATATATTTTAATTTCCAACTTATTTTTATTTTAATCATTAAGAAAATGGGAGAACTGTCAATTAAATCTTGGTTCTCCAAAAAATCGTTGATTAAACACTGAATTCTGGATGTCTTCGATTAAACATGTAATTTATTGTTGACTTCTTAAAAAATATCGAACTTATAGTTGACTCAGCCAATTAAACACTCCGTTAATTTGACTAACAGAATTAATTAACTCCATTTTAAAACCATTAACGTCCTCAGTTAAATGAAACGCAACGTTTCATTAACACATAAAAACACAACGTTTGATAAGAAACAGCTTCTCCTTCATCGTTATCTTCTCTAAAATCTGAGAGCCACCATTGTTCGTTGTTCTTCACTAAAAACTTTTGCTAAATGATTTAAAGTTTGCATTTTTATTGTGTGGTGTGTTAGAACTCAAGGTGATTAACAACAGTGAAAGATCGAACCAGAGAAAACAAATTGCAAAGAAGGAAGAATGCAGAACACGAATTACATAGCAAGATGAAGAAGAAGACAAGCAGAGCCGAAGAAAGGATCTTCTGGACTTGAGAGCAACAGTCACCTACACCGATACCAGTTGCAGTAGATGAATTGCCCTTAGCCTTAACTCTGTGACTCAATCAATGAGTATCCAAAGATTTGAGTGGTCAAAGCTCTTGGAGAAACAACGAGAAGAAGACGAAGAACATAGCGTAGAAAAGATTATTTTTGTTCTTTTCTTTTTATTTCCATTCTTCTACACTCTTCTAATGAATCAATGAGCTATATATATATGTATATATGTATAGCTCTCCTCTTTTAGTTGACCGACTTAAGAAGCACACGCAGATTGATATGTGCACGTGACTTCATAAATCTCTTCTTTAGTTATTGATTATCGTTAATATAAGATTCAATTTAATGAAGCAAACACACCAACAATCCCCCACTTTGCTTACTTAAATTGCAACAACACTTACATTGATGTCTCAAAGACTTGAATCAATGGAGGAAGGAGCTTAAGCACAGAATGTACGAAACATTCAAATATATTATTGTTCTATGCTTATACATAAATTTCTGTTGTGTTCATTGTATAAGGATTACAGGCATTACTATTGTAACTGTATTTATACAAGCGATTCCAATCTATCACTTACAGCTTGAATTCAAAGAACTCAGCTTAACTTACAGTTTCAATACTTTATGACATCGCTTAGATCAAGATACTTCTACGGTTTTGAACCTTGAACTGAAGATCTATAAATAGAATCTTACAGTGGAAACCTTCAAAGATGTTGATCTTTGTCACTTCAAACCCATCTCTAAAGCTGTGTCTAACACTTTGTGTCCACTTAACGCTTTAGTCAGAGGATCTGCAATGTTTTTGGCAGAATGAACATACTCAAGTGATAATACTCCAGCTTCAAGAAGCCCTCTTATCACTTTATGTCTCATTCTTATGTGTCTCTTCTTCCCATTATATAACTTGTTCAATGCTACAACAATTGCAGCTTGACAGTCACATCTTATTGAGATTGAATAGCAAGGCTTTTCAATCATTGGAAGATCAGATAACACACTTCTTAACCAGTCAGCTTCTTGAGCTGCTAGATCCAAGGCAATCAGTTCAGATTCCATTGTGGATCTCGCTATGCAGGTTTGCTTAGTTGATTTCCAAGCAACTGCTCCTCCTCCTAATGTGAAGACAAATCCGCTTGTTGAATTCACTTCATCATTGTCACTTACCCAATTTGCATCGCAAAATGCTTCCAGTATACAAGATGATCCATCATAGTTGAGTTTCCAATCTAATCTTCCCTTCAGATACCTCATAAGTCTATCCATGGCTTTCCAGTGTTCTTTGCTAGGATTTTGAGTGTAACGGCTTAATCTGCTAACAACATAGGCAATATCTGGCCTTGTGCAGTTCATTAAGTACATAACACTTCCCAACACCTTAGCATAGTCAGCTTGATTAATTGCTTTACTTGTGTTCTTGTGTAAATGTACAGAGGGATCATAAGGAGTCTTTGCTCTTGATTTATCCCAGTAATCAAATTTCCTGAGTACTCTTTCTATATAATGCGATTGAGATAAGAAGTAACCTTTCTCTGTTTTCATCACTTTAATGCCCAGAATCACATCTGCCTCCTTTAGATCCTTCATTGAGAACTTAGAGCTCAAGAACTCCATTGTTTCTGCAATTATGTCCAAACTTTTTCCAAGTATTAACATGTCGTCAACATATAAGCATATGATTACGTAGTCACTTCCCTTTTGCTTGCTAAATATACAGGTATCACCATTGTTTGCAGTGAATCCTTCTTCCAAAAGAGTTAAACTGAATTTCTCAAACCACTGTTTAGGAGCTTGTTTGAGCCCATACAATGATTTCTTCACTTTACATACTTTCTCCTCTTGTCCTTCGATCACAAATCCTTCTGGTTGTTGCAGGTAAATTTCTTCCAGAAGTTCACCATTCAAGAAGGCTGTTTTTACGTCCATCTGATGTATAAACAAGTTGTGTGAAGAGGCTATTGCAAAGAGAAGTCTGATTGATGCTAATTTGGTCACTGGAGAATAAGTATCAAAATAATCCACTCCATGTTTCTGTGTGAATCCCTGCGCTACAAGCCTGGCCTTAAACTTGTCAATAGAGCCATCAGCCTTCAATTTCTTTTTAAGTATCCACTTACATTTCATTGCTTTACACCCAGCTGGTAAATCAGTGATTTCCCAAGTATGGTTTGAAATTATAGAGTCGAACTCACTGTTTATAGCCTCTTTCCAAAACATAGCATCAACTGATTTCATTGCTTCTGTGTAATTTGTAGGATCTGCTTCAATGTGGAATGTACAGACATATTCTTCACTTTCTTCATTGTGTTCTATATTGAATATGATGAAATCTGGTCCGAACTCTGTAGCTCTTTTGGTTCTCTTACTTCTTCTTAGCCCTTCTAAGTCTTGAGGTGTATCACACGAATCATGATTTCTCTTTTTAATCATTTCCGATTCATCTTGTATTCCTGCAGTTTTCTTAAAAGGAAACACTTCTTCGAAAAATTCAACGTCACATGACTTTATAACATGACCAAACACTTTTGATAATGAGTCAAATGTTAAGCATCTATATGCTGTAGAATTTTCTGTATAGCCTATAAACATTGCATCTACTGTTTTTGGTCCTATGTTAGATCTTTTGAATGCAGGTAAACCCACTTTAACAAGACATCCCCACACTCTCATAAATGACAAATTTGGTTTATAACCTTTCCAGAGTTCATAAGGGGTTGAGATCAAACCTTTATGAGGTACCTTGTTAAGTATGTATGTTGCAGAGAGTACAGCTTCCCCCCCCCACAATGCATCAGGTAAACCAGAGCTTATGAGTAAAGCATTCATCATGTTTTTTAGACTTCTGTTCTTCCTTTCTGCTATCCCATTCTGTTGGGGACTGTAGGGAGCTGTTCTTTCATGAATGATTCCCTCTTTGATGCACAGAGCTTTGAAAGAATCACTTTCATATTCACCTCCTCTATCTGATCTAAATCTTTTGATCTTAGTTTCCTGTTGATTTTCAACTTCCCTTTTGAAGTCCATGAACATATCAATAGTTTCGTCTTTAGATTTCAGTAAGTATACCTTTGTGTACCTTGAATAATCATCTATAAAGGTTACATAATATTTCTTACCTCCTCTACTTACAGTGTTTTTAAAGTCTGCGAGGTCTGAATGAATGAGTTCTAAAACTTTGGATGATCTCGACACTTGTTTAGGAAATGGCTTTCTAAAATGTTTTGCTTCTGTACAAACTTCGCATTTGGAAAAACTCTTACCAAAGTCATCAGTTATCAAGTTAGATTGTCGTAAATTCTTAACAGACTTGACATTAAGGTGACCCAATCTCTTGTGCCAAATAGATAAGTCACACGAGAAATACACAGAAGCATCACACATTTTTTCATTCACTGTCTCAAGAACAAAGAGATTCCCGTTACAAAAAGCTTTTCCCACATACTCACCTCCCTTAGTAAGAATCATTTTTCCTGATTCTATGGTTTGCTTAACCCCAGCAGTCATACGTAAACCACTAGAAATGATGTTCATACGCATGTTTTCTATAAACATTACATTCTTTAAGGTCAAAGTTCTACCAGAGGAAAGGTTTAGAGCTACATCACCAATACCAGAGACCTTTATAGCCCTCGCATCTCCCAAGTAGACGTTGTCACCCTTTGATTCATCCAAGTTTTTGAACAGATCCTTCCGATTGCATATATGATGAGTTGCACCTGAATCAATTATCCATTCGACTTTGTCAGTGAGAGTATTTACCTCAGTTACCATTGCCACAATATCTTCAGTTAGGTGAGTTTTAGGAAACTCTTTTCTCTGTAATGGCAGCCTGCAGTCTTGCTTTTTGTGGCCTCGTTTGTTGCAGTTCCAGCATTTGATTTTCTTCTTGAACTCTGTATTCTGTTTAACAGAGCTCTTACTTTGGTTCTTTTTACTCTTGTTCTTCTCTTTAGGACATGTGCTTTCAACGATGTTAGCATCTTGAGAATGAAATTGAGCAAATTTTGAGTTACCCAAGAAGGAGCGATTAGCATCTTCAATCATGATATCCGATATTAGATCCTCAAGACTCATCTTCTTTTTATTGTGTTTGAGCTTCGATCTATAATCACCCCAAGAGGCAGAAAGTTTGTCAATCAATACCAGAGCAGCTAGTTGATTATCAATCGGCATTCTTTCCGCTTGAATCTTCGAGACTATGACTTCGTAATCGTGCAATTGATCCAGTATTGGAGAATCTTCTCTTATCATGAACGTCGTCCATCCTGAAGTTATGAATTGTTTCTTTCCTTCATCCTCAGCTCCGTATTTCTTTTTGAGATTTACCTAAATTTCTTTTGCGGATACAAAAGAAACGTAGATATCGAACAGTTTCTCACTGAGATGCTTCAGGATGTGACCGCGACACGTTCTGTTGTGATCTTCAAACGATCCTTCACGGGTTTTCTTTAACGAGATTAAGCCTTCAGGACCGGAAGAACCTGCTGTAGCAGATGAAGAGGATTCTTTGTGAAGAATATAATCAACACCAATTTCTTCAAAAAAGAACATCATCTCTTGCGACCATCTTCTGTAATTCGAACCGGAGAGTGGTTGTAATTTGGAGAGATCGAGAATTGCTGTGAATCGAGACATGATCTTGAATTCTAACAGAATATTGCTCTCAAGATTGTTAGAACTCAAGGTGATTAACAACAGTGAAAGATCGAACCAGAGAAAACAAATTGCAAAGAAGGAAGAATGCAGAACACGAATTACATAGCAAGATGAAGAAGAAGACAAGCAGAGCCGAAGAAAGGATCTTCTGGACTTGAGAGCAATAGTCACCTACACCGATACCAGTTGCAGTAGATGAATTGCCCTTAGCCTTAACTCTGTGACTCAATCAATGAGTATCCAAAGATTTGAGTGGTCAAAGCTCTTGGAGAAACAACGAGAAGAAGACGAAGAACAGAGCGTAGAAAAGATTGTTTTTGTTCTTTTCTTTTTATTTCTATTCTTCTACACTCTTCTAATGAATCAATGAGCTATATATATATATATATGTATATATGTATAGCTCTCCTCTTTTAGTTGACCGACTTAAGAAGCACACGCAGATTGATATGTGCACGTGGCTCCATGAATCTCTTCTTTAGTTATTGATTATCGTTAATATAAGATTCAATTTAATGAAGCAAATACTCCAACCAACATGGTGTACACAACAAAGCATGGAAATTGGTAAAATATCTTCGAAAATTGACATTAGTGGAAGTAAAAAATTTCAATTAATCAAAAAAATATTTCCATCCCAAAAACCCGTAATGTTCTTCACAATTTGCAAAACCAAAAGCATGAATCTTTGTTTTGATTATTCAATTCAAATCAACCTTTTAGTTTCCACCATTGGAGTAACAGATGAATGATTACAGAACCAAAACAAAATAAGATCTTTTACAGAAGAAGAAGCTTAGTGGTAACTATAAACAAAGTCATAAACTTGACACAATTTGCAGATAGAAGAAGAAGAAGTGAAAATAAAATAAAGTTTTAGAAAGAATTAGCAACGAGAATGGCTTGTCTACACCTTGCTCTAGCTTGTTCAATCCTCTCACTTAAAGTTTCTTCTTTAACTGAAGCTTTAACCATAGCCAAATCCATCTCTATCAATTTCAAAACCCTAGAAAGCTCAGTCACCATTCTCTCTTCAACTTTTCCTTCATCTCTCAAAATCTCAGTTTTTTCTCTCGCTCTCTCTGTAACTATCTCTCCAGCTTTAGCTAAAAGCTCCTTTGATCCAAACTCTCTCGTCATTAAACCTTCGAATTTAGCAAAAGCTTTTAGTGAAGAACAACGAACAATGGTGGCTCTCAGATTTTAGAGAAGAGAACGATGAAGGAAAAGCTGTTTCTTATCAAACGCTGCGTTTTCATGGGTTAATGAAACGCTGTGTTTTATTTAACTGAGGACGTTAACGGTTTTAAAATGGAGTTAATTAATTTCGTTAGTCAAATTAACGGAGTGTTTAATTGACCAAGTCAACTATAAGTTCGATGTTTTTTAAGAAATTAATAATAAATTACATGTTTAATCGAAGACATCCAGAATTCATTGTTTAATCAACAATTTTTTGGAGAATTAATATTTAATTGACAGTTTTCCTTAAAGAAAACAGGATTACATGTGCATTCAAACTATAATAATACAAGATTAAAGGTTGATAATGATGTCTTACAGATAGATACAAGAGATATATGAATAATAATAAATAAAAAAAGATATATTATCCCAACTTGTTCTTTTTACATAATTATAACCCAATCCCAATTTAATAAGAAATCATTTGTTGATTTCTCAAAAGAAAAAGAAACAAAATCATTTGTTGACCAAAAAATATTTTTCTAGCTGGCAAATATTAATTGCATAATAATGTAAAAGGTTGAATTTTACCAAAAGTTAATAGGAAAATACATTTAATTGAAGAAACAAGTAATATCTTCTTAGTTACGATTCAACTGAAGCATGACATAGGAACTGGGACACTTCTAATTGATGTCTTATCACACGTGTCTGACACGTTTGCACTCTTTCAGACGTTTGACGCGTTTCTTCTCTTCTCATCGACATGTTTTTTAATATTTCCAAATTGTCTTTGTTTCGGTAGAACCGGACCCACAAACAACACCGTTCGTTGGCCTCGGCAGAAGAGACCAGAGGAAATCACCACAACAAGATTATGATCCGAATGTGATATGCCCTTAGGCAATATGTTCGCAGAAATATAGAGAAGGCGAAGTCTCCAATGAAAACAGAGGTTTTGAACTCGAAGAAAATAGAGGAAGACTGGAATAAAAACACAGTGATGTAGACTTGTGTTTGGAAACGAGTCTACTGTTTGTTATCATTCGTCAAAGTCGTTCGAGTCTGTTGTACAAGTATAAAAGGTGATGATCGTAGTCTGTTACGAATGATCCAGAAAATTAGAGACATCTCGTATAAAGAATTGAGAGACCTTCTTCTCTCTGTTGAATGAGAAGTAGTTTACGCAAGAGAAATCTATCAATTGGTGCGGTGAGCACGACTTCGAGATGACAATGGCGACGCGATCATCTGATGGTAACTCCATGTAGTGACGTTGGATAGTATGTTACGATTTGAAGACAAGATGGACTCTGTTGCGGCTTATTTGCAAGAATCGAAGAAAGAGATGAATAGGCGTCTAAATTCGTTGAGCAATCAGATGGCAGAGCTCCTCGCGAAGTTTGATAATTGTGAAAGAACAGTCCCACGTCCTCCAGAGGTTGCCGATAACTTGGGATCGCGACAGAATCATGAGGTACATACAGTTGATGAGGTTCAGTCCATTTTAGGTACTCGTGATACTGTTTTACGGAAAGTTGACATGCCTGTGTTTGAGGGTGATGATGTGTATGGGTGGATTAGTGTTGTGGAAAGGTTCTTTGAGCTCGGAAAGTACAATGATGCTCAGAAATTGAATCTTATCTTAGTTAGTTTAGCTGGTCGTGTGTTGAGTTGGTATAATTGGAAAATCAACCGATTTCCTTTTACGGATTGGGATGATTTCACTGAAAGGTTAATTTGGCGTTTTGGGCGTTCGAAGTGCTCTTCTCCAAGGACTCGATTGTATGAATTGTATCAATATGGGTCTATTGAGGATTATGTCTACATGTGTTTTCAAAGATTAGAAATGGAATCTAGTGTGTTTTCAAAGATTGTGAGTGACTCACTCATTTTGGAAACTCGGCGTGAAACTCCTCACTCTGTTACGCAGTTCCGAACGAAGCATGTTCCTTCCGGTAACCCAAGTTGGAAGAAAAGGCAATACTCGGGGAATGGTGTTTCTTCAACGCAATCTTCTGTGAATAAACCTCAATCATAGAAAGGAAGACGTGACTTATCCCCAGCTGAATATGCTGATCGGAAAAAGAAAGGACTATGCTTTAAATGTGATGAACCTTACGGACCTCATCATGAGTGTAAGATGAGTCAATTGCAGGTTTTAATTGTCAGTGATAATTCGGAATTTTTGCTGGAAGATAGTGAAGATGTGGATGACCCTGAGGAGCAAATTCTTTTGAAAACAACTTGTATGCCACTTTCGTTGAATGCTTTTCTGGGTTTATCAACACCCGCAACTACGAAGCTCCGTGGTTTGATTGGCAAAGTGAATGTAATTGTCATGCTTGATAGTGGCGCCACACATAATTTCATTGCTCCTTCTATCATGAAACAAGCTCAGTTGAAACATGTTTCTTTGAAGCAATCCGATGTGTTAATGGGGAATGGTCTAATTGTGCGCAGTTCTGAGGTTTGTAAAGGAGTTAAGTTCCAACTTTCTTCTTTGCAATTTGAAGCTGATTTTGTGGCATTGGAACTTGGTAGTGCCGATGTGATTTTAGGGGTACAATGGCTAATGACTTTAGGCAAATGTGGTGTTGATTGGACTACACAAGAGTTGACATTCTTCTTTAAAGGAGAGTGGGTTACTCTGTGGGGGGAATCGTACTTTGCATTCAGTTCAATCTCAGAGCCGTGTGGTTAAATCTCCATCCGCGCAGGCTCTGTTTAAACCTGTAAAACAGAGCATTCTAAGTATAAGAAATATGTTTACTTCGGAAGTCATTCCCGAGTTGTTACAACAAGTATTGGATAACTATACTGAAGTTTTTACTGAGCCAACGTCACTACCACCTGTGAGGGGTTGTGAACATGCCATCACTTTATTACCTGGCTCATGACCGGTAAGTGTAAGGCCATACCGTTATCCTCATGCACAGAAAGAAAACATGGAGCAACTGGTTAACCAGATGTTGAAATCAGGCATAATTCGTCATAGCCACAGTCCGTATTCAAGCCCTGTACTTTTAGTAAAAAAAGGGATGGTCGGTCGAGATTCTGTGCTGATTACAGAGTCTTAAATCGTGTGACAGTCCCCAACAAGTTCCCGATTCCAGTGATTGATCACCTATTGGATAAGTTGAATGGAGTGTGTATATTCTCGAAAATTGATCTGCGATCGGGTTACCATCAAATAAGAATGAAGGAGTCTGATATTGAAAAAACAACCTTCAGAACTATGGATGGGCATTATGAATTTCTTGTAATGCCATTCGGTTTATCCAATGTGCCTGCAACATTTCAGAATCCGATGAATGATATTTTCAGGCCGCATCTTCGTAGGTTTGTTTTGGTATTCTTTGATGACATCCTCATTTACAGCACTTGTTTATAGGATCACATTGTACATGTGAGAGTGGTTTTGGACATTCTAGTTTAGCAAAAGCTTTTTGCTAATCGGAAAAATGCTTCATTGGACAGCCACATGTTGAATATCTCGGCCATATTATCTCGGCTGCAGGGGTAACAACTGATCTTAATAAAACGATTGCAATGAGTAATTGGTCCACCCTGAAGAATGTTAAAGGTTTACGAGCTTTTCTGGGTCTCACAGGCTACTACAGAAGATTTTTTAGGCATTATGGTATTATAGCTAAACCTATGACTTCGTTATTGAAGAAGGAAAAATTTGAATGGAACTCTGTAGCTCAATATGCTTTTGAGAGATTGAAATCGCTGATGTTATCTGCTCCGGTGCTCAGTTTACTAGATTTTTCTGTGAAATTTATTGTGGAATCCGATGCATGTGATTTTGGCTTAGGTGCAGTGCTCATGCAACAACACAATCCTATAGCTTACTTCAGTTATGCTTTATCAGAGAGGGAACAACGTAAGTCCATTTATGAAAGAGAACTAATGGCTATTGTTTTGGCACTGTTGAAGTGGAAGCATTACTTGGTTGGTAAAAAGTTTGTGGTTCGTACAGATCAACGAAGTCTCAAATTCCTATTAGAGCAACGAGAAGTTTCAGCGGAATATCAGAGATGGCTGATTAAATTACTTGGCTATGATTTTTATATAGAGTATAAGGCAGGGTTGGAGAATAAGGCCGCAGATGGTCTCTCGCGGAGTATGCAATGTGTTGCTTTAGACATTTCAACTTTGCTGTTAACCTTAACAGTTCCACAATCTCTGGATTTGCAACGATTATTCAAGGACTGAGAGACCTTCATCTCTCTGTTGAATGAGAAGTAGTTTACGCAAGAGAAATCTATCAGAATGTTTTCTTTTTAACTGTCTATATCTCTCTGTCTTTGTCTCCCTTGCTAACTCATCAATCCCAATAAGAAAAATAAAGGAAATTAACTGCAATCATTTGTTTCTGTTTGTTTCATGAGATTGGTGTTTTATCCCAAACAACAAAACGTAAAAGAATAGTTGGAGTAGTTGTTTAACTTCTGGGTTTCGTGAAGGAAGAAGTGGAATTTTCATAATAATGGAGTCTTCAGTAATCCATCATGTGATGATTTTTTACTGTTCCTTTGGATTCTATCTTACTTGAATCGATCACACACCCTTTTCTATTTCCTCGCTCTGGTTTATCTTTACCTGATACTGATCCTTTTGCTTCTCTATCTGGTGACATATTTTTCTCTTTCGTGTTAAAGCTTTGACTTTTATGGGTTGAGTGAAAAAGATTGATGCTTTGTGATTCTCTGTGTTTGGTGGGTTTGATTAGGTTCATGAACGGTATGTAATGAGATTAAGGAGAAAACTGCAGTTTGAAGAGAGGAAGCAAGGTAATCAGAGAAGAGTAATTTTTCAGTCTTATATATGATTTCTTAGTTTTATTTTTGATAAAGGTTTATTTTTATTTTTTTGTCAGATAAGCATTTCATTAAATGAAACTTAAAAGTTTACATCTACCGCATTCACTTCAAAAGAGCGGAATACAGCTTTTGCCTTAGCATCAGCTTCTACATTGAGATTGCGAGATATGGATTCAAACTCGACTGATTTGAAAAAGGGGAGAAGGTAGGCTACATCGTTGAGTATGCCTGAAATCTCCGAGAGATTCACTCCATTTTTAATGGCAGTGATAAGATTTGAAGAGTCAGATCGGAAGAGGATCTGACAGAATTCGTTGGCTGCAGCGTCGACCATAGCTGACCTGAGAGCCAGGGCTTCTGCAATTAGGGGCGACGAAACAAATGTCTGGACCATCGCTTCGCATCTTGGAGGATCCTTACATGACTTGATTATCCATGCCGTTCCCGCAACTCGTGTTCTTTCATTCCAGGCAGCGTCCGACCAACAGATTGCTTTTGGGTTTGGTCGATCAACTTCGAGGTATTTCCCTCTGGTTTGCTTTAAGGCTATTGCTTCCTGAGCTTTTTCCCATTCCTTTGCTGCTGTTATTGAGTAGTTGAGGATTTCTTCTGGGGTTTGGAAGATCTTATTGAAAATTGCTTGATTTCGAGCTTTCCACAGTGACCATATAATCCAAGCGGCCAAAGGAGTCTTTGTAATTCCAGTCGGGGGGAGTACCTTGATTGTCCGAAGATTTCTCCATATCAATGGGAAGGTGGAGGTAATTGGGGCAGTCATTGCGGTGGCCAGCGGAGCTGCATTCCAAACCTCCAAGGCTACATGGCAAGAGAAGAGCACATGTTCAAGGTTTTCGGACTCTCCGCATCTTTGACATTTTGGTTCTACCCCAATCTGTCTTTTGATTAAGTTTTCACTTGTTGGTACAGCTCGATGAAGGCACTTCCAGATGAAATACTGGATTTTAGGTAACAGTGGAATTGCCCATAACTCTTTAATCCAATCAATACCAGCTTCAGATTCTGCATTTGTGATATTAAACTTTGATTCTATTGCCCAATTGTATCCATCTTTAGTAGTATATAACCCTTGTGGGTTGCGTAGCTAGATCATCCTATCTTTACAATGGTGGATGCTAAGTTGTATACAGCGGATGTCATCTTCCAACAATGGTAGTGTTTTCCTTATCTTTTCACCATTTCATTCTCTTGTTTCGCTATTGATCAAGTCTGATACTTTTAAGCTCATATCTTGCTCTTTAGGTGGTCCAAAGATTGGCATTGGAGAGGTTGTGGAAATCCAATTATCAGTCCAGACACTGATGCTTGATCCATCACCAACACTCCATCCAAGATGAACTTTAATTAGATCCCTTCCTTTCAGAATTCCTTTTCCAAGCGTATGAACAGGAGGTAGGAATCCTAGCATTAAGAAAGGTTTCCTCTTTACACTATTTAGCCACTAACATCCTTGCTAGCAGAGATTCTGGATTTGTTATGATTTTCCACGAAATTTTTGCCACTAGGGCCAGGTTGAAAGCTTGAATATCCTTGAAACCCAGTCCACCCTTAGCTTTAGGCCTAGTTAACTTATTCCAAGCAATCCACGATAGGCTTCTTGATTCCAGCGCCTTATCCCACCAAAATCTGGTGAATTCTGATTGGATTCTTTTGTAGATGGATACAGGAAGCAAGAAGCATGTCATGGCATAGGTTGGATTGCATTTAGTACACTCTTTAACATTGTGTTTTTTCCTGCATGGGATAGAAATTTAGAAGTCCAATTAATACGCCTTTGGTGAATTTTGTCAATAATCGAGTTGAAAATGTCTCTCTTCCTTCTCCCAAAGTGTTCAGGTAGCTCCAGGTACTTTCCTAGCCCTCTTTCTTGTGTAATCTGTAGCTTTTCTTTATTTTGGTCTTCATATGGCTTGGCATCTTTCTTGAGAAGGTGATTGCCGACTTATGTTTATTAATCAGTTGGCCAGATGCTGTTTCATACTTATTGATTATGTCTTGCAGAGCTGTTAGGTTCCTCTCATTGCTTTTACAGAAGAACATAGTGTCATCTGCAAAGAGTAGGTGGTTAATTCTTGGCCCTTGCCTAGAAACTTTCAAGCTAGGTAAGCTCCCTTGTTCCTCTGCTTTTCTGCAAAGTCCTGATAGTACTTCACTACACAGAATAAATATATAGGGTGAGATAGGATCTCCTTGTCTAATCCCCCTTGATGGAATTATCTTCCCTTTTGGTTCTTCATTCACTATGACTAAGTATTGGACTGTACTGATACACTGCATTAGCCATTGCATGAACCTATCTGTGAAACCCAATTCTTCCATCATTATTTTAATAAAAGTCCATTCCAATCTGTCATATGCTTTTGTCATGTCCGTCTTTACAGCTATAGCACCAAATTTGCTGGCTTGAGATGTATTTAATGAGTGCAGCAGCTCATGGGTAATGAGGACATTATCTGTTATGCTTCTACCTTGAATGAATGTAGATTGGTTAAAAGAGATGATCCTTGGAAGAAGGTCACTGAGTCGCTTTGCTAGGATTTTTGCTATCAATTTATATCCAAAGTTGCATAGTGCAATAGGTCTGAACTCTGATACTTTCCGTGGTGCCTGATTCTTGGGAATAAGTCTTAGGTAGGTTACATTTGCATCTGGTTTAAGCATTCTTGAATTAAAGAATTCTGTGACTTCTTTTTCTATTGCAGGACCAACTACATCCCAGTTTGAGTGAAAGAAAGATGCAGAGAATCCATCAGACCCAGGTGCTTTGTCAGCATGGATTGAGAAGGCTGCTTGGCGAATTTCTTCCCTGGATGGCATTCTAGTAAGTAGTGTATTCTCTTCTTCAGAAATTCTTGCCTCCACTGCTTCCTGGACAGTGGCTCTACATTGAGTTTCAGCACTAGTATATAACAGGTGGAAGTAATTTGTTATAGTTTCCTTTATGTCCTCTGGCTTTACCATAGCCTTCCCATCTTCATTTTCTATGACAGTAATGGAATTCCTGATTCTCCTTGCTTTAGTGATAGCATGGAAATATGAAGAGTTTTTGTCGCCAAGTTGCAACCAGAGAAGCATGCTTCGTTGTTTCCAGAACTCTTCCTCATCTTCATACGCCTTTTGAAGCTTTAAGGTAATTCCTTGGATCTTTTGGTGGTCATATGATTGATCCTCAATAGCTGTATTGAGTTCTGTTTTATATTCCTCAATTAAATATTTGCTATTCTTGTAGTTCTCCGAGGTCCAATGGATAATAGCTGCTCGGGTTCTATTAATTCGCATCCTTAAGGGAAGATAAATACTTAGGTTCCAGCTTCTCTTTATAAGTCTTTGTACTTCCGCATTATCTGTCAATCTTCTGTCAAACCTGAACATTGACTTTTTTTTCCTTCTTTCAGGTTCAAAATAGGTTAACAATGGTCTGTGATCAGAGGCCTCAAACATAAGGTATGCTGATCTACTTGTTGGAAATAACTCGAACCATTTCTCTTCAGCCATAGCTCTATCTAATCGGCAACTCACCATTGAATTCTATCTTTTTCCTTGCCAAGAGAAGAAATTTCCTGAATGTTGAATATCAAACAGACCTTAAGATGAAACAAAGGATCGGAAGTCAGTGAAGGAACTCTCCGGTCTCACCACACCACCTTTTTTCTCTTCATTTGATAAAATGTCATTGAAATCACCCATTACAATCCATGGTGAGTCTCTTACTTCTGAAATTTCAGAGAGTCTATCCCATATTACTTTCCTCTTACTTTTATCAGAGTTACCATAGATGAAGGTTGCATAAAAATTTTTATCTTCAAACTTGATAAAAGTATCAATGTAGTATTGGGAAGCATCCTTGATATCCATTAGTACTCTGTCAGACCACAATAAAATCAAACCTCCACCTCCATGGCCATGGGGATTCACAATTTCTAGGTAGTTAAGTCTCAGCTTTTCTGTTTTCTTTAGAACCACTTTGTCCATATTTTTTGTCTCCATCAGGAAAATTATATATGGTTTATATTTGGCATTGAGATTCAGCAGATGACGAACTGTCAAGGGATTTCCCAAACCTTGACAGTTCCAGCTCAGTGTTGTTAAGGAAGATGATCGGATGGACTCTGAAAATCCACCTTTTTCTTTTTCATTGCAGGGACAAAGTGGGTTGTCTTAGGAGCTGAAGATGTTCCAATTTCTGGTTTAGCTCTACCCTTTTTAGTTCTGGCATCAGCACCTTTGGAATAGTTGCCTGCCTTGGCCTCTTGAGATAAGCTTGCTGATTTACTACTGATCAGTTTGCGTCTTGGAGAAGCTCTTTTCTGGAGGGTTCTTCTCTTCTTTGCATTGATGAGAGATATAATAGGAGGGCTAAGGGCACTCTTCTCATTTATTGCAGATTTTCCCCTTACTTGACTTGTAAGGATTCTCTCAGGAGTTACTAGGGAGGATCCTTCCTGGCGAACTGGTGGTCCCAATCTGTGTTGAGCCGGAATTCTTCCAATGCCAGTCTCTAGCTCCTCTGTGGGATCATGATCTACCATTGGACCTAGTCGCAGAGTAGCAGGTATTCTCTCTTGGATTTTCTCATGAACTATTCCATCTCTTTGATTTATTAGTTGATCTTCAACCATCATTGATCTGGCCAAATCATTGACTGATTCCGCAAACTCACCAGTTTCAACAGCGTGTTGTATTCTCCTTTCTCTAATGGCTTTCTCTGTGGGATCTGCAACAGTTGCATATCGATTCATAACTTCATTGATTTCTACTGCAGCAACTTGTAAGGTGTGATGGGGGATGGTTGATTCATTCGCCTTATCATGAAGGTCTCTCATTAAAGGCGATCTTCTAGGTCGGGAAGAGTCTGTCTTTTCTTTGGATAGGTAGGAAATATCCTCTCTACTCTTCCTATTAGATGAAACTTTCCTCCATACCATTTCAGGGGTGACAGCATCACGCTGGTTAATAGATTTTTCATGTTGGTATAGGGATTTGGAGCTTGGAATTCTTCTCTCCAGATGTGATCGGTCTTGACCTTGTGAGAACAGGGCATCTTTATGCCTTTTCCGTCTAGATTCATAAGAGTTAGCATGGTTTGGATACTCATTATGATGTCTTTCTCTTTCAGGATATCTCGTATCAGAAGAGTACTCCTCATATCTAGCTCTTTTACGTTGGACCACTCGGTCATATTCAGGGGGTGGTTGCCTTGTAGATTCTCTTTGAGATCGGGAGTTCGTCTTTGAGATAGGTGCAAGCTGTCCTTTACTCACTTGGTGATCTGTGTTCTGGAAGCAATCCTTTACTTCGTGATCTAACATGTTGCATTGGGTGCAGTAGTGTCCCAGCTTTTCATAGTTTAGATGGACAGTTACTTCATGTCCATTTTCCAATTCAAGGATTGTTCTTGTTATAAGGGGTTTTAGCCCATTGATTTGAACTCTCACTCTAGCAGCATGATGAGTGATTTCAACCTTTTCCAGTTTGCCCAAGCTTGTTCCAATGCTTGTCAGCACTTCATCCATCCATAAGTGGAGAGGTAACCCATGAATGCGCACCCAAAAAGGAATGAGGGCTGGGAAGTTTGGGTCCACAGTAGCTTTCCACTTCTCTAGGATTATCATCCACCGAGCAAAGTGGTAAGGCCGATTGTTCAGGACTGCATTCAGATCAGCTTCATTATTAAATTTGAACTGGAATAATCCTTGGCCCAAATCTATCCCCATTGCTTTGGATGAAGTATTCCATAATTCTGAGAGGAATGGAATGAGAGACCATATTCTTTGTTGCTTTGGATCAGTCACTCTTCCTATTAAGGTAAGGGAGTGCTTCTCAATTAAATTTGAACTGTCTAGAGAAGGGATTTTAATTCTCGGGGCTTCCGGTTCTCTGTTAGATTTCATAATACCCTTCCCTTTCTCTTCATAGGTTAATCTCTTAGCCATAGAGCGGTATTGGAGTAAGCCAGGGGCAAAAGTTGAGCAGAGACAGCGGGGCTAAGGAAATTACTAAACGAGGAGAGACGAGAAACTAAAGGTTCACCATGAATGATGGGAGCTTTCAAAGGATGCTGAGACCAGAGAGGGAACATACACTCTTCGTAGCATAACTTAAGGCTTACACCCTGATGACTTGGAGCGGAGGGACAATCATCAAAAGGAGAAAGCTACAGCTTTTAAAGAATCACCACTTTTAGTGGGAAAGAAAATCTCAGTCTTTAGGTGTGCCAAACCATAGTATTTGTTCCTGTGTACTTTTCCATACCATAAGAACGAGCCATTGCGGTAGAGGAAGAGTAGTAAATTACAGATCCAAGATCCTGACCATGAGGAGATGAAGATAACCGGAATCGAAATCTGAGGAAACTTCTTAAATCGGAATACCACTTTTACATAGATCCAAAGTACCTTAAAACCAGGTAAATATTTGAAAAGAAAAAGGTGGTTTTTGGATTTTTACTAGAAAAAGTATTCAGAAGTACAAAGGTAAACCATCTAGGGAAGAGTGCCTGAGAGAGTTTCACAATGTGCACAACTTAGTTAATGGTAGGGCTCTCAATCTTGTATTGGATGATACTGACTTTTAGCTTTTTAGGTTTTATCTGATTCTGAATCGATACGATGGTTGAACCATGCTGTGGAGAAGATATGGCCAATTTGTATGGAACAGATTGCGTCTCAGAAGATTCTGCGTCCGATCATACCTTCGTTCTTGGACAAGTATAGACCCTGGACTGCGGTAAACCACACAAATCTGTTTCTAACAAGACAGTTGAAAAAGTACTATGTCACTTACTGTATCAAAATATACAGCAATATGATCAACTTTGTGTGATAAATTGTGTAGAAAGAGGCAGTTATACAACACCTCTATTTGGGAGGAAACCCGCCGCTGTTGACAGATATAAGGGTGCTTCGGCAAGCTACAGGAGATGATCACTTGGTATAGTTGCAACCTTTCAGTTTTGTTGTAACAACTAACAATTGCGGTGACATCTAGTGTTTAGTATCAATAGAGGGTGTATTGCTTAAACTTGAATGTATAATACAGGTACTGGAACTTGGAATGAATTTCCTCACAGCAGATGATATGAGTGCAATAGTCGCTGTGAAGCTAAGAAAAAGACTTGGGTTTGGAATATGGACTAAGCTGCACTTGACAGGAATGCATGTCGAAGGAAAGGTAGTTGATTTCATTTTTCTGTGGATAAGGGTACATACGTAGCAATCTCTTAAATGAAGGAGTTTAATTTATGTGGATGCCTTTGCTTCACGAAGGTGTTGATAGGAGTGAAGTTCCTTAGTCGATGGCCTTTTCTGGGGCGTTTACGTGTGTGTTTTGCGGAGCCACCATATTTCCAAATGACTGTTAAACCAATCACCACTCATGGGCTTGACGTCGCTGTGCTTCCAGGAATTGCAGGATTGCTAGTAAGTAATTAAGTATTGACGCCTGATAAGCTTGTAAAAACTTAACTAGTGTCGAGACTCTTCTCAGGTTCTTATGAGTATTTCCTCTTCTAACATTCCCACCAATATCTTTCTTCCTTATTCAGGACAAACTTTTGTCTGTTGCATTTGAGCAGATTCTTGTTGAGGTAATGTTCTCGTGGTTTGTTGCCTTCCTCTCCCGATGCTTGGGATTAATCTCCTTTTGTAGTTAAGCAAACATTGACTCACAGTTACGCCAGCTAAATGCAGCTTGTATGTTATTTGCAGCCAAATATACTGGTAGTTGATATGGAGAAATTTGTTAGCCCACAGTCATGAGGTAACTGTTGGAGGAGATGTTTAGAATCCATGACTTCTATATTGTACTTTCTTTTTACTTCCGCCTCCAGATTTACAACATCTCTCAAATTTACATTTCATTGTCTGTGTTTGTTTCCAGAAAATTGGTTCTTTGTTGATGAAAAAGCACCAGTTGCACATGCTCTTGTAGAAGTCGTTGAAGCGTCTGATGTTAAACCATCAGATCTAAACGGTTAGTCTAGAAATCACCATGTGTTATTTTCCTCTGCTTTAGTTGCTTGAACGAACTGCTCAGATTTCAATGCTTCAGGTTTATCTGATCCGTATGTGAAAGGGCAGCTTGGCGCTTACAGATTCAAAACCAAGATACTTAGGAAAACGTTGGCTCCCAAATGGCAGGAGGAATTCAAGATACCAATCTGCACATGGGACTCTCCAAATATTCTTAACATTGAAGTTCAAGACAAAGACCGATTTAGTGATGACAGTCTTGGGGATTGTTCTGTAAACATTGAAGAGTTTAGAGGCGGCCAAAGAAATGATATGTGGTTGCCTCTACAGAACATAAAAAAGGGGAGGCTGCACCTTGCTATTACAGTACTTGAGGATGAGGCAAAGGTAGATTGGGATTCTATTTAGTTTCCTTTAACACAATTTCATGATCAAGTCTTATGCAATGTGCATTTGATTCTTTTCCAGTTGAGCAATGATCTGTCGGAAGGAGTGACTATAAATAAGGAAGACATGTGGGCTTCTTTTGCTTATGATGATACAAATAAAGGTTCCTTCTCATCAGTGATATCTGAGAAGTCTCCACGAGTTCCTGATAATACGGAACCAATTAACATCGAAGGACAAGAAGAGACTGGAATCTGGGTACATCAACCAGGGACAGAAGTCTCACAGATTTGGGAACCACGAAAAGGCAAGAGTCGACGCCTCGATAACCATATACAGGGAATTCCTCATGATACTTCTGATGGAAGTGCCCACTCCACTGCATCTACATCACCCAAGAATGAAAGCAGCAGCACTGATGAAAATCAGAGCACGATGAAGTCTGTTGGCCGGGGATTGAAAAAAATCGGTTTAGTGTTTCATAGGAATGGCAAAAAAATTCCCATCACACAGGAAACATTGATGAGGATATCAGGTCTCCTCGGATTAATTTGAAGGACTTAAATCAGAAGGATGTTGGGGTTAAGTTCATCGTTGAAGCCTCTCGCAGTAAGAAGTCTAAAAGGTGAGAGCTTTGGTTCTGAAGACGGTCAGCACAAGGGACACATGAAGAATAGACAGATTCTATGTTCTATCTGTCAAACAATACAGAAGAGTGTATAAACCTTATTAAGGAGTTTCTTGGTAAGCAGTAATGCGATCCAAATCTGCTTGATAATCACTATTCTTAAAAACTACACAATGAACAACTTTCTGCCACATCCCTGTTTTTGGAACAAAACCATGATTTACCATTTGCCTCAAGACCCAGTTCAATTCTGCAACCTATTTCGTTTCGCAGAGCCCCAGAACCATCTTCTTGTACGATAGGAAACTGGGTCTCATACCCCATGCAACCATCTGTCTCATCATCTCTTTAGCTTCCAAGTTCCTCTTTTTATCCAAAAGGCCATATAGCACCTCCTGATAAGTCCCAGGATTTGGTTCACAACCCTTTAGCTTCATTCTATTCAATAAATTAATCCCCTCTTCAACCCTACCTTTCTTCCTAAGACCTGAGATCAGAATGTTAAACGTGATAGTGTCTGGTTCGATTCGTTCCTTCTCCATCCTTTCTAATAATTTAAATGCTTCTTAGAATTTGCCCTTATTACAGAAACCACGGATTAAAGGTGAAAATGTCATCACATTAAGCCGTGATTTTTGTTTAGGAAATTCGTCGAGCAGTTGGAGTGCAGCATCCAGATTCCCACTCTCACACAATCCTTTAATGAGTATATTCAAGCAACAAGCATCAATTTCCACACCCAACTTAGGAGCACTCACAAATATCTTATGAATCTCATCGAACAGCTTCGCTGAAACAAGTAGGTTTAAAATGAAATTGAAGCTTTTGGCGCTTGGCCAGCATCCAAAATCCGGCATACAAAACAGAATCTCGATCGTTCGGTTGATTCTTCCAGCTAAATTCCCATAAATCCTCATCAAATTGTAGAAGAACTCTTCTGAGAAACGACATCCTTTCTCAAGCTTTATAGTTCTCATAACCTCTACGATTTCATCGAACATTTTAGCTTGTCCGAACTTGTTAATCAGAAGGGCATAGAGGGATTCTGTTGGTTGATAATCTTTCCGTTTAGAGTAATATCCGTAAGCCGGCATCAGAAAGCTCGGATCTCTGACACTTTCGAAGATTTTCAAACCCTCATTTGGGGCTAACCAGTCCTTGTGCCTTAGCTTGGCGAGTTTATCGTCACCGGAGAATAGTTGCGACGGCGTATATCTATCAGAAGATGATGATAATGATGAGAGGAGTCGAGCAGAAGAAGAAAGTGATTGGCTTCTTCTGGGGTTTGAATGCGATGTTGCAGACAGCACATGCCTCCGCAGAATCATTGTGACTCTGCCTGAAGACAGAATCTGCCAACTGAAGAAAGATAGGGACAACAATCTTAATAGCCATTTTTGAAAAAAATATGATCACGCTTGCAACTCTAATTGCCACTCATAATGTTCTATTCCTATTTCACCCTTAATGAGAAACCCACTCATGAATTTTATCCTTAATGAGAAACTCACTCATTGAAGTGAAATGTTTCATTTTACAATTTTTTTTAAAAAACTTGAAACAGAAACAATTTTCGGTGACAGAAAAAAAAAGAAACAAATCTCAGTTTTTTCCTGACGACAAAGCTCAAGCTTCCTCTTTTTCTCTGTTCTTGTGCTTTGAAGCTCGATCCATCTCGCTGGGTTCTTATCCAATCATATCCTTTGCCATTGCGGGGGGGGGGGGGGGGGGTGCTATTCAGAAGATCATGAATAGATTTCAAGAAATTCTCTATATGCTATATTGTTTAAGACTTCGTCTTTGAGGGAGATAACTTATTCGATGTTAGTAGATGAGATATGTAGGAAGATTGGGATAGATAAAAGCATCGAGAAGCTCAAATTGAGTTACAGTCTATCTAAAGCTCGGAGAGAGACATATATTGGAGATCACGAGGAAATTTTTATTCATTTGACGTCATTGGATAAAGAGGGGCTGAAACCTGTTTTGCAAGTGGAGTTATTGAATGGTGTGGAAAACAATAAGAGGATGGACCAACTTTCAAGAGCAGAGGGAGGAAGTTCATTTGGTGTTAATTCTGGGAAGCTGGTTTTTAAATGGTAGAGTTGATGCGATGGAAAATGTAGATAATGTTGGCTTCCTTACTATTGGAGAACAAGAACGAGGCGATTATTGATGAGATGAGGGAGAATCCTTTTAATGAAAATGTTGGTAATGATGATTGTGAGAATGTATCACATGAAGAATTTGCGACTATGGATAGCCCAATGAATAACCATTTGGATACTAGTCTTGATAAATTCGTCGACCTTCCAGTTCGTGTAGAAGAAATTGAGAATGTTGAAGAATGGGAAGATGGTATTAGTCTTGAGATAAAGCAAGAATTTTGTTCTAGGCAGTCGGTGCAAGATTCGGTTCTTTGAGCTGCAAATAAGAATTGTTTTGCGTATCAAACAGTTAAGTCGGATACGCATTGACTTATGCTACGATGTCGACAAGCTTCAAAAGGTTGTAAATGGTATTTACGAGCTGCGAGAGGTAAGGATTCAATATTTTGGACTATTAGAGTACACAGAAAGATGCATACATGCTCCCAGGCTCTTGAAAGCACAAGCAATATTAAACAGTGAGGCACACAATGATTAGTAACAAATTTATTTCACAAAGATTTTCCTGGTCAAACGGACACCCCGCCTACTACAAGCATTGTTAATATCTTACAAACAAAACTTTCTATAGGTTGCTTCTACTCTACGGCTTTGAGAGGAAACAAAACGACATGTTGTTGAGATGCGCAGAAGTCCTAAAAAAGCTACAAATTGTTGTTTTCTTATCTATTCGAGTTAGAGAAGGCCAATCCTCATACAGTAACAAGTGTGGAATTAGATGCAAATAAGAGGTTCAAGTACTTGTTCATCGCGTTGCGCGCTAGCATTGAAGCGTTTGAGGCAATGAGAAAAGTGATAGTTGTGGATATAACTTTTCTTAAGACCAAATATGATGGTATGTTGGTTTTTGCAACAGCTCAAGATCCTAATCATCACCACTAACCCATTGCGTTTGGTGTGATTGATAGTGAGAAAGATATTAGTTGGACCTGGTTTTTCACAAATCTGAAAACCGTTATACCGGATAATCCTAAATTGGTTTTTATAAGCGACAAACATCAAAGTATCATCAAAGCAGTGGTGACGGTGTATCATCAAAGTGCTATTCAGAAGATCATGAATAGATTTCAAGAAATTCTCTATATGCTATATTGTTTAAGACTTCGTCTTTGAGGGAGATAACTTATTCGATGTTAGTAGATGAGATATGTAGGAAGATTGGGATAGATAAAAGCATCGAGAAGCTCAAATTGAGTTACAGTCTATCTAAAGCTCGGAGATAGACATATATTGGAGATCACGCGGAAATTTTTATTCATTTGACGTCATTGGATAAAGAGGGGCTGAAACCTGTTTTGCAAGTGGAGTTATTGAATGGTGTGGAAAACAATAAGAGGATGGACCAACTTTCAAGAGCAGAGGGAGGAAGTTCATTTGGTGTTAATTCTGGGAAGCTGGTTTTTAAATGGTAGAGTTGATGCGATGGAAAATGTAGATAATGTTGGCTTCCTTACTATTGGAGAACAAGAACGAGGCGATTATTGATGAGATGAGGGAGAATCCTTTTAATGAAAATGTTGGTAATGATGATTGTGAGAATGTATCACATGAAGAATTTGCGACTATGGATAGCCCAATGAATAACCATTTGGATACTAGTCTTGATAAATTCGTCGACCTTCCAGTTCGTGTAGAAGAAATTGAGAATGTTGAAGAATGGGAAGATGGTATTAGTCTTGAGATAAAGCAAGAATTTTGTTCTAGGCAGTCGGTGCAAGATTCGGTTCTTTGAGCTGCAAATAAGAATTGTTTTGCGTATCAAACAGTTAAGTCGGATACGCATTGACTTATGCTACGATGTCGACAAGCTTCAAAAGGTTGTAAATGGTATTTACGAGCTGCGAGAGGTAAGGATTCAATATTTTGGACTATTAGAGTACACAGAAAGATGCATACATGCTCCCAGGCTCTTGAAAGCACAAGCAATATTAAACAGTGAGGCACACAATGATTAGTAACAAATTTATTTCACAAAGATTTTCCTGGTCAAACGGACACCCCGCCTACTACAAGCATTGTTAATATCTTACAAACAAAACTTTCTATAGGTTGCTTCTACTCTACGGCTTTGAGAGGAAACAAAACGACATGTTGTTGAGATGCGCAGAAGTCCTAAAAAAGCTACAAATTGTTGTTTTCTTATCTATTCGAGTTAGAGAAGGCCAATCCTCATACAGTAACAAGTGTGGAATTAGATGCAAATAAGAGGTTCAAGTACTTGTTCATCGCGTTGCGCGCTAGCATTGAAGCGTTTGAGGCAATGAGAAAAGTGATAGTTGTGGATATAACTTTTCTTAAGACCAAATATGATGGTATGTTGGTTTTTGCAACAGCTCAAGATCCTAATCATCACCACTAACCCATTGCGTTTGGTGTGATTGATAGTGAGAAAGATATTAGTTGGACCTGGTTTTTCACAAATCTGAAAACCGTTATACCGGATAATCCTAAATTGGTTTTTATAAGCGACAAACATCAAAGTATCATCAAAGCAGTGGTGACGGTGTATCATCAAAGTGCTATTCAGAAGATCATGAATAGATTTCAAGAAATTCTCTATATGCTATATTGTTTAAGACTTCGTCTTTGAGGGAGATAACTTATTCGATGTTAGTAGATGAGATATGTAGGAAGATTGGGATAGATAAAAGCATCGAGAAGCTCAAATTGAGTTACAGTCTATCTAAAGCTCGGAGATAGACATATATTGGAGATCACGCGGAAATTTTTATTCATTTGACGTCATTGGATAAAGAGGGGCTGAAACCTGTTTTGCAAGTGGAGTTATTGAATGGTGTGGAAAACAATAAGAGGATGGACCAACTTTCAAGAGCAGAGGGAGGAAGTTCATTTGGTGTTAATTCTGGGAAGCTGGTTTTTAAATGGTAGAGTTGATGCGATGGAAAATGTAGATAATGTTGGCTTCCTTACTATTGGAGAACAAGAACGAGGCGATTATTGATGAGATGAGGGAGAATCCTTTTAATGAAAATGTTGGTAATGATGATTGTGAGAATGTATCACATGAAGAATTTGCGACTATGGATAGCCCAATGAATAACCATTTGGATACTAGTCTTGATAAATTCGTCGACCTTCCAGTTCGTGTAGAAGAAATTGAGAATGTTGAAGAATGGGAAGATGGTATTAGTCTTGAGATAAAGCAAGAATTTTGTTCTAGGCAGTCGGTGCAAGATTCGGTTCTTTGAGCTGCAAATAAGAATTGTTTTGCGTATCAAACAGTTAAGTCGGATACGCATTGACTTATGCTACGATGTCGACAAGCTTCAAAAGGTTGTAAATGGTATTTACGAGCTGCGAGAGGTAAGGATTCAATATTTTGGACTATTAGAGTACACAGAAAGATGCATACATGCTCCCAGGCTCTTGAAAGCACAAGCAATATTAAACAGTGAGGCACACAATGATTAGTAACAAATTTATTTCACAAAGATTTTCCTGGTCAAACGGACACCCCGCCTACTACAAGCATTGTTAATATCTTACAAACAAAACTTTCTATAGGTTGCTTCTACTCTACGGCTTTGAGAGGAAACAAAACGACATGTTGTTGAGATGCGCAGAAGTCCTAAAAAAGCTACAAATTGTTGTTTTCTTATCTATTCGAGTTAGAGAAGGCCAATCCTCATACAGTAACAAGTGTGGAATTAGATGCAAATAAGAGGTTCAAGTACTTGTTCATCGCGTTGCGCGCTAGCATTGAAGCGTTTGAGGCAATGAGAAAAGTGATAGTTGTGGATATAACTTTTCTTAAGACCAAATATGATGGTATGTTGGTTTTTGCAACAGCTCAAGATCCTAATCATCACCACTAACCCATTGCGTTTGGTGTGATTGATAGTGAGAAAGATATTAGTTGGACCTGGTTTTTCACAAATCTGAAAACCGTTATACCGGATAATCCTAAATTGGTTTTTATAAGCGACAAACATCAAAGTATCATCAAAGCAGTGGTGACGGTGTATCATCAAAGTGCTATTCAGAAGATCATGAATAGATTTCAAGAAATTCTCTATATGCTATATTGTTTAAGACTTCGTCTTTGAGGGAGATAACTTATTCGATGTTAGTAGATGAGATATGTAGGAAGATTGGGATAGATAAAAGCATCGAGAAGCTCAAATTGAGTTACAGTCTATCTAAAGCTCGGAGATAGACATATATTGGAGATCACGCGGAAATTTTTATTCATTTGACGTCATTGGATAAAGAGGGGCTGAAACCTGTTTTGCAAGTGGAGTTATTGAATGGTGTGGAAAACAATAAGAGGATGGACCAACTTTCAAGAGCAGAGGGAGGAAGTTCATTTGGTGTTAATTCTGGGAAGCTGGTTTTTAAATGGTAGAGTTGATGCGATGGAAAATGTAGATAATGTTGGCTTCCTTACTATTGGAGAACAAGAACGAGGCGATTATTGATGAGATGAGGGAGAATCCTTTTAATGAAAATGTTGGTAATGATGATTGTGAGAATGTATCACATGAAGAATTTGCGACTATGGATAGCCCAATGAATAACCATTTGGATACTAGTCTTGATAAATTCGTCGACCTTCCAGTTCGTGTAGAAGAAATTGAGAATGTTGAAGAATGGGAAGATGGTATTAGTCTTGAGATAAAGCAAGAATTTTGTTCTAGGCAGTCGGTGCAAGATTCGGTTCTTTGAGCTGCAAATAAGAATTGTTTTGCGTATCAAACAGTTAAGTCGGATACGCATTGACTTATGCTACGATGTCGACAAGCTTCAAAAGGTTGTAAATGGTATTTACGAGCTGCGAGAGGTAAGGATTCAATATTTTGGACTATTAGAGTACACAGAAAGATGCATACATGCTCCCAGGCTCTTGAAAGCACAAGCAATATTAAACAGTGAGGCACACAATGATTAGTAACAAATTTATTTCACAAAGATTTTCCTGGTCAAACGGACACCCCGCCTACTACAAGCATTGTTAATATCTTACAAACAAAACTTTCTATAGGTTGCTTCTACTCTACGGCTTTGAGAGGAAACAAAACGACATGTTGTTGAGATGCGCAGAAGTCCTAAAAAAGCTACAAATTGTTGTTTTCTTATCTATTCGAGTTAGAGAAGGCCAATCCTCATACAGTAACAAGTGTGGAATTAGATGCAAATAAGAGGTTCAAGTACTTGTTCATCGCGTTGCGCGCTAGCATTGAAGCGTTTGAGGCAATGAGAAAAGTGATAGTTGTGGATATAACTTTTCTTAAGACCAAATATGATGGTATGTTGGTTTTTGCAACAGCTCAAGATCCTAATCATCACCACTAACCCATTGCGTTTGGTGTGATTGATAGTGAGAAAGATATTAGTTGGACCTGGTTTTTCACAAATCTGAAAACCGTTATACCGGATAATCCTAAATTGGTTTTTATAAGCGACAAACATCAAAGTATCATCAAAGCAGTGGTGACGGTGTATCATCAAAGTGCTATTCAGAAGATCATGAATAGATTTCAAGAAATTCTCTATATGCTATATTGTTTAAGACTTCGTCTTTGAGGGAGATAACTTATTCGATGTTAGTAGATGAGATATGTAGGAAGATTGGGATAGATAAAAGCATCGAGAAGCTCAAATTGAGTTACAGTCTATCTAAAGCTCGGAGATAGACATATATTGGAGATCACGCGGAAATTTTTATTCATTTGACGTCATTGGATAAAGAGGGGCTGAAACCTGTTTTGCAAGTGGAGTTATTGAATGGTGTGGAAAACAATAAGAGGATGGACCAACTTTCAAGAGCAGAGGGAGGAAGTTCATTTGGTGTTAATTCTGGGAAGCTGGTTTTTAAATGGTAGAGTTGATGCGATGGAAAATGTAGATAATGTTGGCTTCCTTACTATTGGAGAACAAGAACGAGGCGATTATTGATGAGATGAGGGAGAATCCTTTTAATGAAAATGTTGGTAATGATGATTGTGAGAATGTATCACATGAAGAATTTGCGACTATGGATAGCCCAATGAATAACCATTTGGATACTAGTCTTGATAAATTCGTCGACCTTCCAGTTCGTGTAGAAGAAATTGAGAATGTTGAAGAATGGGAAGATGGTATTAGTCTTGAGATAAAGCAAGAATTTTGTTCTAGGCAGTCGGTGCAAGATTCGGTTCTTTGAGCTGCAAATAAGAATTGTTTTGCGTATCAAACAGTTAAGTCGGATACGCATTGACTTATGCTACGATGTCGACAAGCTTCAAAAGGTTGTAAATGGTATTTACGAGCTGCGAGAGGTAAGGATTCAATATTTTGGACTATTAGAGTACACAGAAAGATGCATACATGCTCCCAGGCTCTTGAAAGCACAAGCAATATTAAACAGTGAGGCACACAATGATTAGTAACAAATTTATTTCACAAAGATTTTCCTGGTCAAACGGACACCCCGCCTACTACAAGCATTGTTAATATCTTACAAACAAAACTTTCTATAGGTTGCTTCTACTCTACGGCTTTGAGAGGAAACAAAACGACATGTTGTTGAGATGCGCAGAAGTCCTAAAAAAGCTACAAATTGTTGTTTTCTTATCTATTCGAGTTAGAGAAGGCCAATCCTCATACAGTAACAAGTGTGGAATTAGATGCAAATAAGAGGTTCAAGTACTTGTTCATCGCGTTGCGCGCTAGCATTGAAGCGTTTGAGGCAATGAGAAAAGTGATAGTTGTGGATATAACTTTTCTTAAGACCAAATATGATGGTATGTTGGTTTTTGCAACAGCTCAAGATCCTAATCATCACCACTAACCCATTGCGTTTGGTGTGATTGATAGTGAGAAAGATATTAGTTGGACCTGGTTTTTCACAAATCTGAAAACCGTTATACCGGATAATCCTAAATTGGTTTTTATAAGCGACAAACATCAAAGTATCATCAAAGCAGTGGTGACGGTGTATCATCAAAGTGCTATTCAGAAGATCATGAATAGATTTCAAGAAATTCTCTATATGCTATATTGTTTAAGACTTCGTCTTTGAGGGAGATAACTTATTCGATGTTAGTAGATGAGATATGTAGGAAGATTGGGATAGATAAAAGCATCGAGAAGCTCAAATTGAGTTACAGTCTATCTAAAGCTCGGAGATAGACATATATTGGAGATCACGCGGAAATTTTTATTCATTTGACGTCATTGGATAAAGAGGGGCTGAAACCTGTTTTGCAAGTGGAGTTATTGAATGGTGTGGAAAACAATAAGAGGATGGACCAACTTTCAAGAGCAGAGGGAGGAAGTTCATTTGGTGTTAATTCTGGGAAG
Organism: Lepidium didymum; assembly: GCA_963920545.1. Taxonomy (NCBI): domain Eukaryota; kingdom Viridiplantae; phylum Streptophyta; class Magnoliopsida; order Brassicales; family Brassicaceae; genus Lepidium; species Lepidium didymum. Next base: position 14,640,083 of record OY986979.1, read on the forward strand.
CTGGTTTTTAAATGGTAGAGTTGATGCGATGGAAAATGTAGATAATGTTGGCTTCCTTACTATTGGAGAACAAGAACGAGGCGATTATTGATGAGATGAGGGAGAATCCTTTTAATGAAAATGTTGGTAATGATGATTGTGAGAATGTATCACATGAAGAATTTGCGACTATGGATAGCCCAATGAATAACCATTTGGATACTAGTCTTGATAAATTCGTCGACCTTCCAGTTCGTGTAGAAGAAATTGAGAATGTTGAAGAATGGGAAGATGGTATTAGTCTTGAGATAAAGCAAGAATTTTGTTCTAGGCAGTCGGTGCAAGATTCGGTTCTTTGAGCTGCAAATAAGAATTGTTTTGCGTATCAAACAGTTAAGTCGGATACGCATTGACTTATGCTACGATGTCGACAAGCTTCAAAAGGTTGTAAATGGTATTTACGAGCTGCGAGAGGTAAGGATTCAATATTTTGGACTATTAGAGTACACAGAAAGATGCATACATGCTCCCAGGCTCTTGAAAGCACAAGCAATATTAAACAGTGAGGCACACAATGATTAGTAACAAATTTATTTCACAAAGATTTTCCTGGTCAAACGGACACCCCGCCTACTACAAGCATTGTTAATATCTTACAAACAAAACTTTCTATAGGTTGCTTCTACTCTACGGCTTTGAGAGGAAACAAAACGACATGTTGTTGAGATGCGCAGAAGTCCTAAAAAAGCTACAAATTGTTGTTTTCTTATCTATTCGAGTTAGAGAAGGCCAATCCTCATACAGTAACAAGTGTGGAATTAGATGCAAATAAGAGGTTCAAGTACTTGTTCATCGCGTTGCGCGCTAGCATTGAAGCGTTTGAGGCAATGAGAAAAGTGATAGTTGTGGATATAACTTTTCTTAAGACCAAATATGATGGTATGTTGGTTTTTGCAACAGCTCAAGATCCTAATCATCACCACTAACCCATTGCGTTTGGTGTGATTGATAGTGAGAAAGATATTAGTTGGACCTGGTTTTTCACAAATCTGAAAACCGTTATACCGGATAATCCTAAATTGGTTTTTATAAGCGACAAACATCAAAGTATCATCAAAGCAGTGGTGACGGTGTACCCGAGCGCTAAGCATGGGCATTGCATCTGGCATTTGTCCCAAAACGTGAGAGGAAAGGTGGCAGATGAGAAGGAAAAATTCTGGGATTGCGCTCATGCTTATACTGAGAGTGGGTTTAAGAGAGAGTATATTGAGTTTACGAATAGGTGGCCTACTACGGCTAAATATCTGCAAGATGGTATAAAGTTTAAAAGATGGACAATGTGCTATTTTGAAGGAGACAAGTACAACATAGACACTAGCAATTCGCAGAATCAATGAATAATGTGTTTAGTAAATCAAGAGCGTACCCCCTACTACAAATGATTGATGCGAAAAAGATGTCTCAATGGTTTAACAAACATAGGAAATCATCTTCTAGTGAACCAGAATTCAAGAGAGTGGTGCTTATGTGGAGAACATATTGCACTCACAATGTCAAATTGCAAAACCTTTAGGCGTGAGGGAGCTAAACATCCTCCAACTTGAATATGCCGTCAAAGGAGTCAACGGCAAGTTGTATCTGGTGAACTTGAGAATGAGAAGATGTTCTTGCAGATGTTTTGATATAGACAATTATTCGTGTGTCCATGCAATAGCCGCATGTAGGTACTTTATGCGGAAGGAAGAGAGAGAAGAGAGTATCCAAATTTATGATCTCTGCTCGAATTATTATTTTACTCAGACTTGGGCATTGGCATATGAGAAAACGATTTATTTAGTTCTGCATGAGTCTGAGTCGAGTATTCCTACAAAAATTTAAGAATTGTACGCTTTACCGCCGATTTTCAAACCAAAACGAGGAAGAAATCAAGAAACGCAATTTCCATCCACCGGAGAATGTCACCATAGGAAGAGGAACAAGTATAACCCTAGAATAAACTTGGAAAGGTGGTTGCAGCCCGAAAATTCTTAATTTCTGTGTTTGTATGTGTGTTCGTATTTGGTCCAACTGGGAACAACTGTGTATGAAATAGTAACTATTTGTTTAGTACAATTGGTTTAATTTGGTCAATTGGTTCAATTTGGTCCAATTTTGTATGAAATAGTAATTTGTGATTATTTTCAACCAATATGTGGAATTCTCTAAGTAAGCAATATGCAAGTATTCCAAAACACATAAGAAAAAATTATAAATAAATAAAAGAAGAATTTTTTAATTTTTGAAAACATTTTTGTGATTTCATACAAAATACTACTACTAGTATAAAGAATTCTATGTTAGTTGTCACCTGTTTACTAAGGGAAATATGTGAATACTATTAATTCGAACATATTGTATTGTGGAAACCTCCTAACTGATGATTAATAGGGGAAAATCAGGAGTCCAACAGGAAACTACTTATCCTTCATAAGGTCCAACTACAAAAATCTTAAAAATGTCAAAGTACAACTATGTGGATGTCTGTACAACTGGACAAGTAGGTTCATCTATGCCCAATTTTTTTTTATAAAAAAACACAGAGAGGAAAGAGTTTTCAAATTTTCGAAAATTTTAAAAATTTTGAAAAAGTTTTATTATTTTAATATTATCTCTACTGAATATTTTTTTCTTTTTCTTTTCCATTTTCCATCATTTTCTTGTCGATTTTTTTTTTCTAGACCTTCAAACTTAAATATTTTAGACGTTTACAGTTGTAAAAATTGGACCAATTAGACCAAACTTACCAAAATGCAATATCATAAGTTGTCTTAGTTGTTTTGAAATACAATAACCTAATAAAACGTACCAAATTGTTCAAAATACCAAAAGACATAAACCCAAGTTCAAAATGCCAAAACACATAACCCAATATCAGTTCTTCTGCTTCTTCTTATCCCTGCGTGTATACCTCACTGATGCTCTTGTGTTCCGCTTAGCACCAGTTTCTATTACCGCATCATTGTTCACTTTCGCCTTCTTTGTCATTCCTCTTCTTCTCTTTTTTATCCTTCTTATCTTATCACTTCCTCTTCTTCTTCATTATCCATTTCACCAACCTTTTCTTCTTCATTATCTTTTTCATTCTCATCACCATCGTGTTCTTCTTCATTCCCTTTATCACCATCTTCCTTCTCTTCTTCATTCTCCTTTTCATTCCCTTTATCACCATCTTCATTCTCCTTTTCATTCCCTTTATCACCATCTTCCTTCTCCTCTTCATTCTCCTTTTCATTCCCTTTATCACCATCTTTCTTCTCCTCTTCATTCTCTTTATCATTCTTCTCCTCTTCATTCTCTTTATCATTCTTCTCCTCTTCATTTTCTTTATCATTCTTCTCCTCACCATCTTCAGAGACATCAACATCCTTGGTTGCCACAGACTTTCCTGGAACCTTAGATGGAGTATCAAGGGGAGGGGTATGGATCAATGCGAATCCAGTATTGGGAGTACCACCCTCATTTGTCACATCCATTCTCTGACCCACCACACAATTTTGGAGAATCTACACTTTCGTCTCCAAAACACTAAGCTTGTCAAGCACTTTGTTATTCATTTCACCAAGCGCCCCCATGAGTATCCCAAACCCTTTATCCATCTCTTTCAAGAGTACTGCCTGTAGAGATTCACGATGTTCAATAGGGTTCTCCTTCTCATCCACACCTCAACCTCGATCATCCTTGGAGCTCGAGCTTCGATATCCTTTTTGAACCAACCTTTCCAGAATATTTTCTTCCTCTAGACCAGTAAACGCTTTCTCTAGTTTTAGACGACTGAATCAATTACCCAATGCAATCGTCAACATAATCCACAACATTTCGTCTCAACAGGTCTCGCTCATCCAAGGTAGGTTGCAAGATGCTAATAATTACCTGAAATTATTACAAAAACTGATTTTAAATTCAAACTCAGGATAAACACAAATAATACCAAGTTCGTGCATAAATACTAACCTAGTGTCTCCGATCGCAATGTTTATATCATCCAACGAAAGACCTTTGCTGTCTCCCTGAACGAACTTTCGTTTGCACATCCTTGGACAACTCGGGTCGGCTCGTACATCTTCACAAAATTTCCGTCCAAGGTTTGGAATACACTAAGTCAAGCCAAATTGAAAGCCAGAATTTTCACAATGAGTCAAAGCCATAATCAAAAACTCGAAAGCTAGAATAAAAAACCCAACAGTTGTATCAGTTAAACCAATATTAAAATGGTTTTCCTCTGGAGGGATAATGAATCCGGAAAATCCAGGTTGCGTGTTTGTTTTAACGACTCCATCCATGTTCTTCACCAACCCTTTAATCCCATCAACGCAATCATTGAAAGTATAACGGCCCCATGGGAACGTCTCACAAACACTCAAATCATTGATAATTTTTAGTAGGAATTGGTCGACAGTCGGTTCGTACTTATTCTTCGCTTTCAATACCTCGTAGAGAAAATAAAGGACAACCAATTTCATCCTATCTGCAGAGGTCTTCTTGTTCTTCATGCTCTCGAGCATCTTTTCTATTGCTCCAATCTTTATTCCTTTAGTTTTCTTAAGCATCCTTTTTGCAAACTTCAAACTTCCCAACTTCTCTCAGTTCGCGGGGTATTCTTTGCAATTAAATCCGGTTAAAAGGGTGTGCTCTCTAATAGAATACCTTATCAGCCTTCTATTCACCAAAAACCAGCACTCTCTTTGCAACTGGGTGCAAGTTTTGCGTAGCATAAGCATCCACATGCCTTGGACTTGGTGATTTCTCTCCATCGCCATGTGGAATACGTGCTTAAACTGCTCATTCAGTCTTAACCATTTAGGTTCTGCCATAAATTGCTCTAGAAACTCCACCGTATGTTGCACATTACACCTTGTTCCTATTCTAACCGATTTGGTGTACTCACTTGGGTCAAAGTACATTTTTTCTGGCTGCAGTGCGCGGGAATCTTACTCATCATCAGAGCTATCATCATAAGAGGTATCCTGCAAATACAAAAAAATTATACATTTAAGGAGATGGGTTGCGATCGATCGGATACACAATGGCTTTAGAAATAGAAATCGCTGAAAATGATCGGAGGACTCGTCTCTTCTGTCATGTCGTCGCCTATCGTCGTCGAAGGAGATGTCTCTCGTCGCTTCTCGTCATTGGATTTTACGGGAAACAGAATTGAAACAAAAGGGTAAAAATTTGGGATTTTAACTTGGGGTTGGTCGGGTCAAGTCATCGGCGGTTGGGTTTTGTTTTGGGTCTTTTTAATCAGTTTTTAATCAAAAAGAAAAACTAAAATAGAGGAGTGGCAGTAACATTTCAGCCATTGATCCGAAAGATATACCATACTGTACCAATCAAATCCGCTTTCAATTGTAACAATTAGATTTGAGTTCTGGTTCAGAGCGGTTTAAATGTACACTAGAGTGAAATATATTGAATAACCGGACTTTGTTACAGATTAAATACAAGTGAAATAATTACATGATGTACAAAGCAGAGAGGTGTGGAAGAAACAAAAGAGGCAAGTTTTTCATGTATTCTTCTTCTTCCCTGCAAGAATAGGTTGAATTTGAAGCCTTTTGTTGAAAGCTTCGTTAAAGAGAAATCAAGTCTGAAACGCAGAAATGATAGGAAGCCATGCTAGTATAGCCATTGGTACAAACAGAACAACTCCCATTCCATAATCATAAGCTCGAGCAAGAACCTCTGTGAACTCCCACAAGCTCGTTCCTTCTATCTTTGGCCTAACAGCTTGTCCAATCTGCAACGACCGAATTATTTACGGGATGCCATATGAAAATAAATGTGAAGTTTCTTTTAAATAATGAGAAGTAAAAACGACTTGGTACCAGAATTAGACCCCAACCAGTGGGCAAGAAAGCTAAGCATGAGAGTAAAAGATCCTTGAGAAAGAGGTGACAAATGTTTGATAGAGTGATAATGACTGTAAGAATGCTCACGAAGATGAAGACTTTAAAGAACCGGTACACGAGATGCTTTCTTGTGCTAAACAGTTGTCTCCCTAGATCGACGGCCTGCAGAAGAAAACAAAGAGAATTGATTCCAGCTTAGAATTGGGGTTCTGTTTTTATGCGTCTTTTATTACTCCAACCAGAAAGAAAAAAGAGATGAGAGATTTTACCTTGACTGTGAGGAACGTTGCAAAAATCACGACCCATGAAAGTGCATAGACTATGATATTTGTGCTGCTTTGGGTAATGTCAAGGTGATATACCAAACCATACTGATACACGAAGAACCTGAGGGGCAAAATGATCTCCAAACAACGAGCTCCAACACCAAAACCACGTAAATGGGTTTGCTCATCATTCCACCATGATTGCCAGCTCTTGTTTTGCTGAATCCCTATCCCATCTTGCTCTTTTATCCACCTGTTCCAGTCTCTCCAGTCACTGACTATTATTTCCCAGGTAAAGCCTGAATGGTTAAAGAGAAAAGGGGCGCATAACCTATTGATCAAGATGAATAAAGAAGCAAAGGTTGGACGTGACAAAAGGAAGAAAATCATGTTAGCAGGAAAGTCAACGGTCACTGAAAAAGTCAACGGACGGTAAGCACGGACTGTGGGAAGCAACCGGGTCGAGGATTGTGTACCGCGGGTGTAGTCAACGGACGCTGGAAAAGTCAACAGTCGGATCGTGTACCGCGGGTAGTAGACGGGTCGAGGATCGTGTACCACAGGCCGAGACATGCATGTACCGCAAGTAGTAGACGGGTCGAGGATCGTAGGCCGAGACACGCATGTACCGGGGAAGTGAATGGTTCGAGTTCAGCATGTACCGCGGGAAGGTTTTCACGTACCGCAAATCGAGGTCAGGTTGTACCGTGGATCGAGCTCAGTATGTACCGCAGGAAGGAATTTCATGTACCGCGGGTCGAGTCCTCACGTACCGCGGACGAGTCAACGGTCGGAATGGAAAAAATCAACGTTTTAGTTTTTATGGGTTTTTTCCTCACATACGACCTCAGCCCATTAAGCCCATGCTTTTGGTTGACTATGCTGACCTTCTAGATGCCAAAGAGCCGACCGTTGAAGCTCTTGACCGTTGACACCAAAATCAAACATGTGACTTGCTTTTCTCTCGGATCGAGACAAGGAGAGGTCACTTTCAAGACTTGCAGATCCCCAAAAATTTCTTTGTCTTCTCTCTTTTGTATTTGCGGCTAAGTTAGACCGAAACCACTTATGTACACCGCCTATATAAAGGCCACAATCCATTGTAATAGCTTAAGTTGGATTTTAAAAAAAAAATTTGACTTAAATCTCTACTCTTTTCTCTCTTGTTCTTCACGTATTCTTCATCATGATTCCGCAATTCTAACATAACCAAGTAAGGGACATGAACCACACTGAGAAAGTGATGAATGAGTAAGCCATATTGCTTTGAGATGTATGCTTGAACAACTCGTAGACGACCAGAAGAATCATGAGCTCAAACCCTTTGATGAAATGGCTTCGTGAATATAATCTGTGATTCTCGCTGAAGTTGGCGTGGAACACCACCACTTTACGCCCTGTGGGTCTGTATCTGGCCCCTCCATGCAATATTGTTCTGCCAAAGTAATGTGTTTTGGTTCCTAGAGAGAAAGTGAAGAAGAACGCAGCAAGTTGTAGCTGCATGAGTATAAAATCTTGAAAGACTATAAGAAATCCTTTCTCCAATCCAATTTCCATCACCATTGGTAGACCGGTCAAAAGACCTAGCTGAATAAATGATTGAGAGGCAAGGGCTGTTTCCAATGATTTTATATTTTTCACCTTGGCCTCGAGAATAAGCGTCTTCTGCAACCCACTGAGCACGAGGTAGAGTTGACCATAAAGATAGATATATATCCCGATCCAAGAAACCTGTACATATGTCAGTTAGAAATTAAAGCACATCCACAAGTGACATAAGGAACCATTTATTATTTAGCTATAGTTTCGTAGACGTTACCAAGCTACTGAAGTAGAATCCAATGGTTGTGAAATAACAAGACAACATTCTGAAGAAATCATAATGATGTCCTAAACGATATATGTCACGGTTAATAGTTTGCTCACTGTTTCCATTAGCCACTTTGGCTTCAAACTTTGAGATCTGATTTAAGCCAACATCACGACCTTTTCCAACTTGTAGGTACTCATTATAGGTTATGCATCCGTGTCGCAAGGTTGTATTATAACCTATAGAACACAAGGAAAAGTGTAATTAAAAGTAAAACATATAAATTTTTGAGAAAGAAATCCTAAATATGTGATTTCATACCGGCAAAAACATCTTCACTTAAGTTAATAGTTCTCGATGCTTTACTGATGCCACCCCTTGTTATGTGAAATATTCTGTCAAAGACATCTGGATGTCTAGATCAGGGAAAAAAACAGAATTATGTTTTCATTGTCGCATCAAGTGGAAACTGTGATTTTGAGGGAGGAACTAGGGATTATTGCCTGAGAGGATTAGCAAGAAGCCTTTGACAGATTGTGACAAAACTTGTTTCTTGATATGACATGAACCATGCTAGAGAAGAAACAGTGCAATATCAGAAACTAAATAAGTTCCCTGCTTATGATATTACTATGTCTGGTTGTTGCAAGAAGAAAGCTATTTATATATGCATGTATTATATGTACGTATGGAACAAACCTTCCGGTGAAGATGCGTTCCCTTAACCCAAGTATTGTTGGAGGTCTTCTTCCACGGTTTTGAAGAAATTCTTGAAGGAGATTTCTCATTTTGAGTAGTTATCCTAAAATTAATGCGAGTAGTTTTAGAAGACACAGGTGGTTCATTACCCACCCAAGAGGCAAACGAACTTACTTGGTTCATGTCGATCGTCTGAAGTGCTTCACCTCGAGTGAAAACTATAGCGTGGTTTTGATTCTCAGGCTTCCCCTCTCCAATGTTAGGTGGTCCAGGAAGTTTGACACGGTATATTTCCTAGATTATCATAAAAAAGTTTAGTCATTGCTAATACCATGTGGTGAGGATTTCACATTCCAACTTACACATTAAAATTTCAAGCTTGTAGAAAAGCTATTAATACCTGATCAAAACCGTTGACAGCTTTTACCAATATAGAGTAGTAGACCTTGTCTGGAGAATCTAACACAATTTCTTCCCTCTCCTCAACGTATGCAACATGGAGACCTGGGTACCTAAGTGCAAAAGTGATATAAGACTAGGAGCGAGATCAAGCGGTTGTTACTTCAGGAGGTTAGATTCAAGACTCTTCAGCTTCAAATCTGTCATATGGAGACTTGAAGAGTCACACTTGACTCTGGTGGATCGAGTGTGGGACTCGAGTGGATGCCAATGGATCGCAGAATGACTGAACTCGACTGGATCCAGCCGAGGGATCAACCCGAGTCGACCAAAATGCAGCAGCGGTTGAATGGTCGAACAGAAGTTGAAAAAGCTTGATATGGGTTGAAGAATGGCTCGAATTGGTCGATATTGCTCGAGGTGGGATCGATGTGAACTATCAAAAGTGATGAAAAGCTTTTGATCTTCAACTTACACTCACTCCGGATATGACACACGAGAATGAAGAGTAAGGGAATGGTTTCTACGCCATTCTGATCAAACTAAAAGAATTCTTAGAAAAAAAGTGTATGATGAAATGGAAGGGGAAGAGTTTTCGAGTACATATAGGGGATCCCACTAGGGTTTTATCTTAATGGGATACTAACAAAGAAACTAAGCCCATAAACTCAAAAGATAAGTTTCAGCCCAAACATAAAGAGTCTAAATGGGCTGAAAATAGTATGGTCCAAAACATAACATAAAAACAAACCAACATAAAAGACTTAGTCAAATTTGGCCCCCTTCTTCCTAGCTTGTCATCAATGGGGTTGATGTAAAGTGTGTGTTAACTTGCCTCGTTAAAAACCTTGGTCTAGAAAACCCAATGGGACAAAACTAGATGCAAGAAAAAGAGTGCAAGAACACACACCTCCCATTGACAACCCTTAGTCGGCTTGAATCAAAACCAATGTGGTTTGATTAGCCATAAGACTAAGGTTGCTTTCAGCCTGTATCAGCAATGTGCTAACAACTTGTTCAAATCGTCTAGCCTTAGCTCGAGTTATAGGACCATTTGGAATGTCCATAGCTTGTTGTAGCTCCTCTAGTTCAAGTTCCTTTAACTCTCTTTGCTCCGGTTCAAGCTGCTGGACCATTCTTATATCATCCCCTCCATCTTGAGAAGCATTTGACCTCAAATCAGCATCTTCTGCAACATAAGGAGACAAGTCAGCAACGTTGAAGCTATTACTAATGGAGTACTTACCTTGCAAGTCCAATTGATAAGCGTTGTCGTTTATCTTTTTGATGATCTGAAACGATCCATCCATCTTTGGCATTAGCTTAGACTTCCTTTTATTAGGGAACGGTTCATTCCTTAGGCGTATCCAAACCAGGTCGCCTTCTTTATATATCATCTCCTTACGCCCTTTGTTGACTTGACGTGCTTATTTCTCTGTTTTGGACTGAATGTTTTGCCTTGCTTGTTCATGAATTTGCTTGACAACTTCAGCTTTCTTCTTACCATCCATGCTAACTCTTTCACTCAAAGGTAAAGACATTAAATCCAATGGAGATGAAGGATTGAAACCATAAACGATTTGGAATGGTGAGTATATAGTAGCAGAATGCACAACATGATTGTATGCAAATTCAACATGAGGCAAACATTCTTCCCAAGCTTTAAGATTTCGTTTAATCACAACTTTAAGGAGTGTGGATAATGTTCTATTCACTACTTTGGTTTGTCCATCAGTTTGGGGATGGCAGGTAGTAGAGAACAAAAGTTTAGTTCCTAGTTTAGACCACAATGTTTTCCAGAAATAGCTAAGGAACTTAACGTCTCTATCAGACACTATCGTCTTAGGCATAGCATATAACCTAACAATCTCTCTAAAGAACAAATTGGCAACGTTAACAACATCATCGGTTTTATGACATGGAATGAGATGTGCCATCTTAGAAAACTTATCTACCACCACGAATATAGAATCTCTACCAGTTCTAGTCCTAGGCAAGCCCATAACAAAGTCCATAGAAATATCATGCCATGGATGCAAAGGAATAGGGAGAGGTGTGTACAGACCGTGGGGTTGTGTTTTGGCCTTAGCTAACTTACAAGTGGTGCATTTAGCACAATGCCGCTCAACGTCACGCTTTAGGTTAGGCCAATGGAAGTGATCTTGCATTACTTATAGCGTCTTATCTAGTCCAAAATGGCCCATCAAGCCTCCATCATGAGCTTCCCTAATAAACAAGTCTCTCAAAGAAGAGTTAGGAATACATAGGCGATTGTTATAAAAAAGGAATCCTTCATGCCTATAGTATTGTCCATGAGCAAACTTCTCACAAGCTACAAAGATCTTCTCAAAATCGGGGTCAGTAGTATATTGAGATTTAATATGTTCAAAACCGAGTAATCTAGCTTCAAGAGTGTTTAGAAGCGTATACCTTCTTGATAATGCATCAGCGACTACATTATCCTTACCTTTCTTATACCTGATTACATAAGGGAATGTCTCAATAAACTCCACCGATCGTGCATGCCTTCTGTTGAGCTTATGTTGGCCCTTGAGATGCTTAAGAGACTCGTGATCTGTATGAATGACAAATTCCTTGGGCCACAAGTAGTGCTGCCATGTTTGCAAGGCTCTTACCAACGCATATAGCTCCTTATCGTATGTGTGATAGTTCAAGGTAGCTCCACCAAGCTTCTCAATGAAGAAGGCTATAGGCTTCTTGTCCTGCATAAGCACAACACCAATACGAACACCATATGCATCACATTCGATTTCAAAAGTTTTAGAAAAATCTGGTAAGGATAGAATTGGGGCATTAGTAAGCTTCTCTTTAAGACTCTGGAAAGCATCCTCTTGAGCTTGCTCCCATTTAAATCCAACGTCCTTTTTGATTACTTTCGTGTGTGGTGCAGCCAAGGAGCTGAAGTCTTTAACAAACCGTCTATAGAAACTAGCAAGGCCATGAAAACTCCTCACATCACTCACGCCTTTGGGACTAGGCCATTCTTGGATTGCCTTCACCTTTTCTTCATCCACTTTCACACCATCTGCACTCACAACAAAACCTAAAAAGACAAGGTTATCTGTTCCAAAAGTACACTTCTTCAAATTAGCATACAACTTTTCTTTTCTAAGTGTTTCCAACACAAGTCTTAGATGTCCTACATGTTCAGCTAGGTTCTTACTAAACACTAGAATATCATCAAAATAGACAATTACAAACACGCCTATGTAAGCTTTAAGCACATGGTTCATTAATCTCATGAAGGTACTAGGTGCATTTGTTAAACCGAATGGCATTACTAACCACTTATATAACCCTTGTTTAGTTTTAAATGCAGTTTTCCATTCATCACCCTCTTTCATCCTAATTTGATGATATCCACTTTTAAGATCAACCTTAGAGAATATACTAGACTCATATAATTCATCAATCATATCGTGTAGCCTAGGTATAGGGTGGCGATATTTAACCGTTATGTTGTTGATGGCTTGGCAATCAACACACATCCTCCAGTTGCCATCTTTCTTTGGTACCAACAGAACGAGTACTGCACATTAACTCATGCTCTCTCGGATGTGGCCTTTGTCCAAGAGTTTGTTCACATGTTTTTCAAGTTCCTTAGTCTCCGTAGGATTGGTTCGATAAGCTGGTTTGTTCGGAAAAACTTCTCTAGAAATGAAATCGATTTGGTGTTCAATGCCTCTTATAGGTGGCAATCCTGGTGGGTTCTCTTCTGGAAACACGTCCTTATATGCCTGCAAAAGAGAAAAAGTGCTACTCGGCACAGCCGGTTCTACTTCAGTTAGTTTAGACGAGTTTTCTTTAGATATCATCATTATGTTAGAAGAAATAATCCCTTCAGCTAACTCGGTATGATTCTCAAACGGTTTAGCTTGTTCTTGCTTCTTTTGCTTCATAATAAGCTGATCAAAATAGACTTAACGAGGTGCCATATGAGCCAATACAATCTTTCTGCCTTTGTGTACAAAACTGTGGCGATTAGTGTAGCCATCATGCATCACTCGTCGGTCAGATTGCCAAGGTCAACCCAGTAAGATGTGGCTTGCTTCCATGGGAAGAATATCATAGAGAACCTCATCCTCATACTTACCAGTAGCTAACGACACCATTACTTATCTATCCACAGCAAGTTCACCATCTTCACTTAACCATTGGAGCTTGTAAGGTCGTGGGTGAGGAAACTCTTTTAGCTCAAGTTTCTGTACCATGTCTTCACTTGCCAGGTTAGTACAACTACCTCCGTCTATGATCAAGCTACATAGTTTATCATTGATCACGCATCTTGAGTGAAACAGATTTGTGCGTTGCTCTTATTCATCCGTTTTTGGAATCACACTCAATGATCTCATAGCAAAAATAGGTTTCCTTTTGGCGCTTCCTCCACATACTCCTCGGATGGTTCCTCAAGTGATTCACCTTCTGATTCAATCTCCCCATTAGCTTTGATGATCATGACCCTTGCATTAGAACATTCACTAGCATAATGTCCAATGCCGTGACACTTGAAGCATTTTAAATCTCTAGTCCGACCGGTCACTTTTGCTTTGCTTTTGGGATCAAACTCTTCAGTCTTTGGCTTGGCATAAGGCTTAGAATCCTTCGAAAACACTGCTTTATCACTTCGTGAAGGAATCTCCTTATTTGAACCATAACTGGAACGAGTTCCTTTTCGTTTAAGTTGTTTCTCAATCATGATGGCTTTGTGTAATAGGTCTTCAATCTCAACATAATGTTGCAGCTCCAATTGATCAGCTATGTCTCTATGTAATCCACCCAGAAACCTTGACATAGTAGCTTCTTGATCTTCTTGGATATCAACTCGCAGCATTAGAGTTTCCAACTCTTGGTAGTAATTTTCAACAGATTTAGACCCTTGACTCAAATTCCGCAACCTAGAATGTAGCTCTCTGTGATGATGAGGTTGTACAAATCTCTTCCGCAACAGCAACTTCATTCTTCTTTAACTACGGATTGGTAACTCGCCATTTCTTCTACGCGTAGTTACTACTTGATCCCACCAGCTGAGGGCATAGTCATAGAATTCAGTAGCTGTGTATTTAACCTTGCTTTCCTCGGTATAGAACTGACAGTCAAACACCAACTCGATCTTCTTTTTCCATTCTAAGTACGCATCAGGGTCATTCTTTTCGTAGAGTGGTGAAATCTTGAGTTTCAAACCAGAAGGTGGATTGTTCAGCTGAGTTTCATCATGTCTAGCACGCCTACGACTTCTATGATTGTGTTGTGATTCACCAATATCCTCTTCATAGTATGCATCAGCCTCAACGTTATGCATGGTTGGTTCTGTCTCTCGCATAGGTTGGGTACGAGTTGTTCTGTGGTTGGGCTGGCGTGTAGCGTGTTGCTCACAATCAGTACCAGACTGAGTAGGTTGGGCCTCTCTTCTAAAAGCTTCGAATCTCTCATCCATCAGCTTGGTCATTTTGGCGGTGATAGCTTCTAGGAAAAGTCTGTCATGCAGAGAGTAGCTAGTTTCTGGTTCATTCAGCTCATTGTTAGCCATTTTACTTGCGAATTAAATACAAACACAAGCAAGTGAACTATTCTAAAAGACTTAAACACAATGACAGAACACGATGAGATACCTAACAACACGTTCTAACACAAGACAGAGGAAAACAAAATGTCTATTTGGATTCAAATACTTTAATCAAAGATCAGAATTGATTAACACCTTAGATTTGATTTGGGAAACGATTAGTGATGCAACTAAGATTTAAACAACCTAAATGGATCGATTTTCAACAGATATAACACCCTATTAATCACCAAATACGTTCAAACATAAATCAACACGTTTCTGGTGGTAAATGATTCGAAAATGAAAAGAAATTGAAAAAATTTGATACAACCTGACTTGATTTGGCTATGATACCACATGATATAAGACTAGGAGCGATATCAAGTGGTTGTTACTTCAAGAGGTTAGATTCAAGACTCTTCAGTTTCAAATCTCTCAAATGAAGACTTGAAGAGTCACACTTGACTCTGGTGGATCGAGTGTGGGACTCGAGTGGACGCCAATGGATCACGGAAGGACTGAACTCTATGGGATCCAGTCGAGGGATCAACCCGAGTTGACCAAAATGCAGCAGCGGTTGAAGAATGGTCGAACAAAAGTTGAAAAGGCTTGATGCGGGTTAAAGAATTGGTCGATATTGGTCGGGGTGGGATCGATATGAACTATCAAAAGTGATGGAAAGCTTTTGATCTTCAACTTACACTCACTCAGGATATGACACACGAGAATGAAGAGTAAGGGAATGGTTTCTACGCCATTCTGATCAAACTAAAAGAGTTCTTAGAAAAAAGTGTTTGATGAAATGGAAGGGGAAGAGTTTTCGAGTACATATAGGGGATCCCACTAAGGTTTTGTCTTAATGGGCTACTAACAAAGAAACTAGCCCATAAACTCAAAAGATAAGTTTCAGCCCAAACATAAAGAGAGTCTAAATGGGCTGAAAATAGTATGGTCCAAAACATAACATAAAAACAAACCAACATAAAAGACTTAGTCAAATTTGGCCCCCTTCTTCCTAGCTTGTTATCAATGGGGTTGATGTAAAGTGTGTGTTAATTTGCCTCGTTAAAAATCTTGGTTTAGAAAACCCAATGGGACAAACCTAGACGCAAGGAAAAGAGTGCAAGAACACACATTTCTCATTGTCAACCCTTAGTCGGCTTGAATCAAAATCAATGTGGTTTGATTAGCCATAAGACTAAGGTTGCTTTCAGCCTGTATCAGCAATGTGCTAACGGCTTGTTCAAGTCGTCTAGCCTTAGCTCGAGTTATAGGACCAGTTGGCAAGTCCATATCTTGTTGTAGCTCCTCTGGTTCAAGTTCCTTTAACTCTCCTTGCTCCGATTCAACCTGCTGAACCATTCTTATATCAAAAAGTCATGTAACAATGCTTTAGGAAGCATGTACAATTTGGGCTACTGAATTTCACTTAGATTATGTACAATTTGCATAACAATAAAAGCTTACTTAATCATCAAATCAAGTATGTCTTGCGCGTGGGGATCCCGAGCTGATTTTTGGGCTCCAAACATTTGGCAAGACACATCATGCGTGAATTTCATATCTGCTAATGCATCAAGTTGTGCTGCTAAAGGTCTGTTACTTTGTTCCACGTCATCATATCCTTCAAGAATATCTAAAGGCATAACTACATTACTAATTATATATCTTCAAAAAGAAGAAGCAAATATGAGAGACTAGAGTCAAGATGACAAACCCTCGTCATCTGCCATGTCAAGGAAAGCCTGCAATTTCAGAGCTTCTCGGTAATACATCATACCACGAACTGTTTTAAGCATGAGACAATAAAAAATTTTTTTTTGTATTTTGCTTATTAAGAGTGGTACGGATCAATTAGACAATTTTCATATATATTGGCTCACCTGTTCTACTCAATGTTTGTCCACGAAATGATGCCCATTTTCGAAGCTCTTCTTCTTTACCCTCTTTCTTTAATGCGTCCAAATTTTCACATCCCATTCTCTCCAGTAAGTTTTTCCACTCATCTAAAAACTCAAAGATGAAATAACTTTAGAAACACGAATAGAGAATATAATTACCAATCAAAATAAGCATGTATTGTGCTTTACCTGGAAAAATCTTCTGCATATAAAATATGATTGGCACACTAGAGTTTGTGGAATGTAATTCCTTCGTTGAAAAGTTAATATCCTCCTGATAATGTGGTGTCAAAACACTGCAATTAAAAAGTTTGTCATCAATTGATGATCAAAGCATGTACTCTTTTTCTAGTTTCCTAGAGATTAAAGTAATTATTTGTATATCTCTCTAAGGTAAAGTCGTGAAGGAAAACCTGAATGACATCATATTGCGTACTTTCGGAGCGTCTGGCATATCCATGAAAAGCGAAGTAGCAAAGAAAGATATGCGTCGTCGAGCTTCTAAATTCTCTGGTATGTTCATGGCACTATCTTTGACGGTTAATACTAACAGAAAACGCTGGATCTGCCCAAAAGCAACAAAGAAATATAAGCAAACTATAACATTTTCGCAAGGTTGGCAAATATGGATGAAGAACCCATTGCAACACGCTCATAGGGTACCTGTTCACTCAATGAAGTACTATCTGGCAGCGGAAAATGAATGCATCTCCGTTCTCCATAAGATTCAAATAATTGTGGTTCTATAACCCTCATAAATATATCTGTGTCTTCCTCTGACCCCTCCCGAGACTTGAGCAAATCCAGAATTCTAAGCATGCAAAGAATTATTAAGCTCTGTCAGCTTGCTCATTCCTTCACAGACAGAGAACTAAAAGCAACACGGTCTCATTAACTTCGAAATCACTAACCTGTCACCATGCACCATCATATCATTTGTTACTATCTCAAAAATATCCTGAAGAGCCTTTACAAGTTTATCATGCAGCTCTTCGCATTTCTCAACCCGGAGTTGCTCTTCACTGCCCTCTTCTCCTCTTATCTTTATCATTTCAACCATGTTTATCTTATTTTGCTTTGAGTTGTGTTTGAATATGAGTGAGTATTCACATAATGGGTTAAAGGGTTAGGTAGATCTAGGGGTTTGATGATAGATTCTTGTTGTTAGGGTTGCTAAATCTATAGATCTCCACTTAAGCTGCACTTAATGTTTGGTTTAGCCTTATCAATTAGTAATCCTGAAGATAGGGATAGATCGCCAGAGAGGTGTTTGTTGAAATGCTGGAAAGAATATTTTTGTGGGTTTTAGTGAACTAGGTTTTAATGCTTGTCAAGTTTTAGGTCGACAAACGAGAGTTAAGTTTCCCTATTGCTTGCAAAGGGGCTGGTGCCACGAGAGTGGATTAGTCTAGATATAATGAGTTTCATGCCCTAGGATGGTGTTTGTGTAAGAGCCCTTTATTTACTTTGATCTATTGTCATCCCCTTTATCAGATTGCCTAATCTGAGACCCATTGCTTTTATCAATTTAATACTGCTTCTTTCTTTGCCTAGCTTTCATTTAAGCTGTTGTTGGGAAGTCTACGCAACTAGCCTTTTAAGTTTGGATAGATTTCCGACTAGAACCTTTTATTTTCTTTGTTACTTACATTTCTCTTGTTGTTTTCTTTGCTCTCTTGTAGGTGTATGCAAACTCGATGCCACCAAAGACAAGTTAATAACAGTGGTTTAGATTTGTTTCATCTTGAGAGAGAGTGTAGGAGACTTGCTAGAGAGCGACGAGCCAAGGAACGAGAAGACCACATATCTCATTTGGGTATGGTTGACCAAAACAGTGAGCAACCTTAAGCAATATCGAATGGTGGTCTTATTGATATCACGCCTATAAACACACATTCACCAAAGTACCATCTTTCTTTGCTATTAGCAATGCTGGAATTGCACTCGGGCTCATACTCTGCCGCACATGACCACGAGCCACCAACTCCTCAACCTGCCGGTGCAACTCCTCATGTTCTTGGGGACTCATGTGATAGTGAGGTCTATTTGGAAAAGTAGCGCCTGGAACCAGATGAATTGGGTGTTGTATATCACATAAAGAAGGCAGCCATGTGGGTAAATTATGTGGAAAACATCATCATACTCATGTAACAGGTCAACAATCAACGGTGGAACCTCCTGTGGCGTAGGAAATGCAGGTACTGAACTCGGTAACAATAGCCATGCATAGCAAGAGGACTTAAGTTCACGATCACACTCTACAACTGATTACAAGAGTGTAGGTGTTGAAGTTTGCATGGGATTGGAAAATACTAGAGACTTAGGTGGAGACGGGAAGAGCACAACCATGCAGCTATCAAACACAAAACTGTAAGTTATGCATTTACCATCAGGAATTACTCTTCCATCATACCGTCAAGTACTACCAAGAAAGATATGACTGATATCCATGGGAACAATGTCACAACATATCTTATCCTTATAAGTAGCGCCAACTGAGAGAATCACCACACAACGATGTGTGATTTGAACCATCGACCCTGAAGTCAACCAAGTGAGTTTATAAGGTGTCAGATGTGGCTCTTTTTGCAATTCCAGCTTGCCATACTGATAAGATCCTGGACCATAGAACATTGACAACAAACCATGGCCTAGAATCGGTTGTTGAGTTTTCGGCTAAATACACCAAGGATAAAGGAGAGACGAACTTCCTTGGGAAACATGTCGAAGATAAAGGGGAGACAAACTTCTTAGACATGTTTCTACTGCCTAAACCCAATGATTTGTCCAACACTCTAGCAGCTAAGCCGAACTCAAAAGGTTCACATCAACAACCTTCCCTGAAGACATACCATCGCTCCTCAAGGCGCTCAAGACTATAGAGAGAATTAAGCTATGAAGTTAATTTCTATGGATTCTTGACTCAATCTGTACACTCCTAGAAGTTAAATCAGCCCAAAAGAAGCTCGGAGCTAAAAGTTCTGAATTTTAGAAGTTGGACCTTCTGCGCTAAGGCCTTCTCCGCGACAACACCAAATATCAAGCAACACAGCCCAGATCAGGTGCGGCCTTACCTCCGGTCCAATTGGAGAATATTCTTGAGCCTTTTATGGATCCAACAAGATCAATAATGCTTAAAATAACCACCGGATCCTCCAGATATGCTCCAATTAAGAAGATGGTTTGATTCAGTTCTATTTAAGGAAAGTTCGGGATCTACTTGCTTCAAGAGATTTCAGACTTATGTGTGGCATCCAGGAGACTCTCTTAACCACTCAGAATCATTCAGGGAATTCTTACCATGCTCCATCACTCACATGATCAGGCGAATCCCCTTGAGAGTATACTTGCCATATTTGGACGTGTTCACACTTTGTGTCATAACTTCCCAACGGCTATATCTTTGCTGCAGCTACAACTTCAGTGTGGATTCATCACACATTCATGGCCAAGCTCTCAAGACTCAAGCACAACTCAAGTTTCCTTATTCCACCTGATTTGCTCATAAATGGTCCAACGGCTAGTTTTTATTCAATTGTGAGATTTATTTCTTGTTTCTACTCTTTTAGAACGTTAGTATATTCATGTAAGAGCTCTATATAAAGCTCATTTCGTCCTTGGTTGTGGAAGACCTTTGATCATTGATTTAATAAAGTTTATCGTTTCTTTTCAAGACCAAGTTCTTTGTGATATTTTCATTTAGTACTGTGTGAGGCACTTTTCTCTTGTGAGGCTGCGAATTTAGAGTGATTGTGAGATACAAGGATCTCTTGTTCGTCCATTGATTGAGCGAGTCAATCACTTTCACCTCCATTGGCAGCTTCGTTCCACCTTCCGCAAATCTAAAGCTTAGAATCTCATGATCGTCAAGTGATCCTTAGTTGGAGTGATTCAAATTCTCACATCATTTGGTATCAGAGCTAAAAGCTCATATCCAAGGTTGTATTTATCTAACCTTTATCTTTTACATTTCTCTTTGTTTTGTTTTTATAAATCGAAAACCCATAAAAAGTTTGGTTATCTGATTTGTTTCGATTTTATAAATTTCATAAAAACTCATAAAAACTTAATTCCTTTTGTTCTTATTAATTTAAAACCCATAAAAATTGTTGTTTTGATTTTTGGAAGTCGTTTGCTATTTTATTTTCTGTTTTGTTTTTGCTTTCTTATAAACCAAAAAACCATTAAAAAGAAAAAAAATTATCTGTTTTGTTTCAATTTTATAAAATCGGAAAAAAACTCATAAAAATCTAATTATTTTTGTTCTTGTTAGTTTAAACCCCCATAAAAGCCATAAAATATTCTTTGGATTTTTTCTAAAACATTTGCTATTTTATTTATTTAAAAAAAAAAAACCAAAAACGAATTTTGTTTCTGTTTGTTATTTTGATTGTTTCCTTAATTTTGAAACCCAAATACTTTCTCTTTTCATTGCTCTACTTTGAGAAGCATATTCGTTTGTGATGATCTTGATTTAACACCCTTTATTTCTCTTTTCAAGGTACAAGGTGGCACAAGAAACCATGAACTATGAGGAGGAAGAATTGAATGAGTACAACACTTCCGAGATTGATTGGGGTGATGAAACCGACCAGAGCTATTGGGAAGGAGATGAAGAATATGCTGAAGAATCTTACTTTGAAGATTCAGACATTGGAGAGGAGCAAGGACGTGAGATAGAGGGACCTGAACCTCCAGACCGTTACCCTTTCAGCCTTCACAAGTTCAAGCCATATGCCACAACACCACATATGTCAACAACTTGGAGTATGATGAAGAGCCAGAAGAGGATCTATATGAATATTACAGCTTCCCAAAGCATGAAAAGAAGTCCAGAAGTTATGGAGCACTTCCATACCAAATACAAGCTTATTCAAAACCAGCTGGTACCAAGAGAGCTCATCCTACACCAACCAGCACCAAAAAGCCAGTCAATAAAAGAAGTGGCAGCCTAGTCTTTTTAGGATCAATGTACAAACCCTCTAGTATACTTGCAATGGGAAAGCAACCTGGAAGAATGGCTACAAACAACAATATTCAAAAGGAGAAGAAGCTATCACAAGTTGTCACTGCATTTACTGGGAAAGCTTACACTTGGTGGTTAAAGGAGAGCGCTCCAACAATCTACAACAAACCAATGCTATATTGGAGGGATCTCAAGTCCATAATGTATAAGGAATTTGTGGAGAAGTACCAAGCAACACCAAAGAGAGTTATAACTACACCAAAAATGCCACTTATCTTTAAGCATAAGTATGATTATAGCCTTGAGTCCAAGAAAGATTTAAACATAAAGGATAAGAAAGCAAAGCAAGTAGAGTCAAAGCATAGTTCAAAGAAGGCGCCACCAGAGATCAATGTCTCTAGCTCTAGTACCTTACAAAAGCGAGCAACAACATCACACCAAGGTAAGTGTTCTAACTCAGATAAATTCATAGATCCAACATGTTGTAAATGCCATAAGAGAGGACACTATGATGTAAATTGTCCTTTAAAGAAAGTAAAATCACTAGAGAAGAAAACGGACACACCTAAATCTAGTAGTAGTTTAGATAAATTTTGACTTGAAATCTTTCAATTCTAGCATAATGCACTTGTCTTTGCCAAAGGTTGATGACACAGGTCTAATTCACACAATGTCCCACGACTGGAGAAGATATACCACAAAAGAACCAAGAAGAATACATGTGCACCGAGGATGCAAAACGAGAAGTAATTTTGGGACATTTCACAGAAGGAGATATAGATCCAGTTAGCAAAAGCCATACTCGACCCAATAACTCGATCAGCCTAGACTCGAGTGACATTTCTGATGTGAACATTGGCAGCCAATGCCAGCCTCGACCCAATGACTCGATCAACCTAGACTAGAGTGATGTTTCTGACATGGAGGAAGAAACAAGAGACGAAATAATGAAGGTTCCACTCCAACTATCAAAAGAGAAGGATTGTTGTGTCCTAGAAAATATTATGATCAAGGAAAACCCACCAGACTCTTCGCCAAATTCTCTCATAGTTCAAACCCGAGGTAAGGTCCTAGACTCTCAAAAACTAATGAAACCTAACTTGCTTTATCTTGGTGCAGGTAGACTGGTTTTGAGGACAAAACTTTTTGAAGAGGGAGGGAATGATAAGATCCTCGACCATAGAACATTGACAACCAAGCATGGCCTAGAATCGGTTGTTGAGTTTTCGGCTAAATACACCAAAGATAAAGGAGAGACAAACTTCTTTAGGAAACATGTCAAAGATTAAGGGGAGACGAACTTCTAGACATGTTTCTACTGCCTAAACCCAATGATTTGTCCAAAACTCTAGCAGCTAAGCCAAACTCAAAAGGTTCACTTCCACAACCTTCCCCGATGAATTATGAAGACATACCATCGCTCCTCAAGGCGCTCTACACTACAGAGAGAGAATTAAGCTATAAAATTAATTTCTATGGATTATTTACTCAATCTGTAAACTCCTCAAAGTTGAATCAGCGCAAAAGAAGCTCGGAGCTAAAAGTTCTGAATTTTAGAAGTTGGACCTTCTATGCTAAGGCCTTCTCCGCGACAACGTTAAATATCGAGCAACACAGCCAGCCTCAGGTGCGCCCTTTCCTCCGGTGTACTTGGAGAATATTCTTGGGCCTTTTATGGATCCAAGAAGACTAAGAACGCTTAAAACCACCACCGTATCCTCCAGATATGCTCCAATTAAGAAGATGGTTTGATTCAGTTCAATTTAAGGAAAATCTAGGATCTACTTGCTTCAAGAGATTTCAAACTTATGTGTGGCGGCCAGGAGACTCTCTTAACCACTCAGAATCATTCAGGGAAGTCTTACCATGCTCTATCACTCACATGATTTGGCGAATCCCCTTGAGAGTATACTTGCCATATTTGGACGTGTTCACACTTTGTATCATAACTTCCCAACGGCTATATCTTTCATGCAGCTACAACTTCAGTGTGGATTCAATGAATCAAGACGTCCCTAGACATCACACATTCATGGCCAAGCTCTCAAGACTCAAGCACAATTCAAGTTTCTTTATTCCACCCGATTTGCTCATAAATGGTCCAACGGCTAGTTTTTATTCAATTGTGAGATTTCTTTCTTGTTTCTACTCTTTTAGAACGTTAGTATATTCATGTAAGAGCTCTATATAAAGCTCATTTCGTCCTTGGTTGTGGAAGACCTTTGATCATTGATTTAATAAAGTTTATCGTTTCTTTTCAAGACCAAGTTCTTTGTGATATTTTCATTTAGTACTGTGTGAGGCACTTTTCTCTTGTGAGGCTGCGAATTTAGAGTGATTGTGAGATACAAGGCTCTCTTGTTCGTCCATTGATTGAGCGAGTCAATCACTTTCACCTCCATTGGCAGCTTCGTTCCACCTTCCGCAAATCTAAAGCTTAGAATCTCATGATCGTCAAGTGATCCTTAGTTGGAGTGATTCAAATTCTCACATCACATACGCGGCCTCAGAGATCACGTTACACGAGCTACCTAGATCAATCACAAATTTAAAAACCTTTCCTTGAACCGTACACGTCGACTGGAAGATATTGGTCTGCAACCATGGTTCCTCCATTGTGACAGGGGTGAGGAAAACATGTTGCTACATCAACACTAGACCAATATCTCCATGTACATGTTCCTCTTGCAAATCAGAGTTCTCATCCACCTCTTCCGGCTCAAACAATTCATTTGTATCCCATCGAACTTCATCTGCCAACAATCCTCGTCGAGTGAGTGTAGGGCACATATTCTGCCGGTGAACTACTTCTCCATACAAAAAACATTAAATAAAAGCTGAGCATGAACCACACTGCAACCCCTGACTCGTACCACCATCAGTCTATGGAACCTTATTCATCGAAACTACTTCCTTACGGTATCCAAAGTTACACCAGACTCTGTGCCTAGACATGTCAAGAATCGTCCTCTCAAACCTGACTATGACCAAGACAAATAGCTATTTTTGAATTGTTGCTTAATTGCTATTGCGCAATGATGAGCCTCCGCAATGGTGCATAGATCAAACTGGGCCATGCATTCAGTAGTTGAGATCTCAAGCCCCCAATGAAACAAGAGAGCAGCTGAAGCTCTGTATCGTGTAATTCCTTAGCATTATCCTCTACTGTTCTTGTCCCTGTACGATTAAACATGGTTGTGTAAAAGTTGTATGGAAGAAAACTCTCTCGAAGAACCCTCTTCAACTTTTCCCATGACCTAATCTTCTCCTTCCCAGCTCGAGATTGTGTTGCCTTAAACTGCAGCCACCACAGGCAGCCTTGCCTCTGAATTTAGTTGCGACGAGTGCAACTCTCCGATCCTCAGGAACATGTTTGAACTGCAAAGCCTCTTCGACTGCCACCAACCAATTAAGTAGCTCTTCTCCACGAACACCACCATGAAGTTTAGGTAAATCGGTCTTAAAATCCGACTCCCAATAACGATCATCTCTATCTCCTCCACCCTCTGCACTCTCAAAATCATGTTGTCCTCTGTGATCAGCAAATGGATTGACCTCCGCATTAGAATCAATCACAAAACCCAATTTAGACTCACATTGACGGCGGTCCTGTTGCAGCATAACTTATGTCATCTCTTGGATCAACTTAGTAATTGTTGCTTGGATATTCTCTTGCATAGCTAATAGTGTCTGATGTAACTCCCACCAATCAGTCATTGGACGTTGGATCGACCATACGTTTTTAACTCAGAGGTATGAGTAACAAATGTTTCGAAGGACAAAATGTGAATCTGAAAAAAAAAATGAGGATTGTTTGGCTCTGATACAAAAATATTATAAATCACAATAGTTATAAAAATCAATTCGTTGATTCTAATATAATTCGTTGATTTTACTGTGTGAATTAGTTGATTGGAGCATAAAGAAGCCAGATAAATTTGTAATATAAAGCTTTGACATTAAACTGTATCTTTTTTGTCAACCACAATATTAATTCAAAAACAATCACCATAAGGTGAAAGAAAGTTTACAAAACTAATCCATTAGTTTATTTTTTAATAGAACGAGCGAAAGCATCAGTTTATGGTTTAGAGATCTCAGGATTACATGGTGAGAGAAAACACGAAAAAGAGATTTTAACCTGAGAAAATCCTTCTGATAGGGTTGAAAAGCTGGCCACTCCTCTGGATCGGTCAACAAATTCAAAACATTCGTACAATCAGTTGTCATCTCCACTTCTAAATACAGAATCAAAATCAAGGATTCCATAGTCCAAAGCACAGCTTCTACCTCTGAATGAAGTGCAAAGAGACTCCTCCGTATTCGTCTTGCCCCCATGCATGAATATTAGAGCTTTTCCACGATGCATCCACAAAACATCGGTAACCCGTAAAGGTCATATTAATGATCAAAGTTCTCGACACCCCTGGCCAAATCGTAGCAGAATTTAGCGATCCTGGTTGGCTAACGTGACTACTTTTTCTCCTAGCATTTGACCCATTCCGCTGCTTCTTGCTCCGCTTGTAATAGCACTTCCCGGGGATCTTTACTCACCCCAAAAAAACACGCATCATTTCTCGCTTTCCAGATGTTCCAAATTAACTATGGGAAAACTTGGACATTTGCTGACTCTGGAACCCTCCATAATACATAGTCCAGATTATACCATATCGAGTTTCAAGGGAATACACTTATGGGTGAGGGGACTGGAGATAGTGCCCATGACTGAACTTCTGGGGGATACTCAAAAAGGACATGATTAGTTGTCTCCTCCTCTGCGCCGCATCTACCGCAACTTATATCACATCTTATCCCTAGACTATTCAGATTCTTCTTAACTGCTATACAGCCCGATAAAGCTTGCCATATGAAGTGGCGAATTTTATTTGGGCAATCCAATTTCCATATTTTTGCTTGTATTGCCCAGAAATTTGGTCCCTAAGAACCAACATCTAATAGAGAAATATTCGCCTCCATTCTATATCTTAATTTTACTAAATACCAACCAGTCTTTGTTTGGCATCCCCAATAATCTAACCGTACTCGTCGTGAAATTGGTATTCCCATAATTAAATGAACATCAGATGGGATGAAACATTGCCTTAGTAGAGTCTCTCCCCAGGTTCGGGATTGAGACTATATAAATTGGTCAACAGTAAGATCCAGATAAATGTATGGATCTATACCAAATGTTGCACACAGTTGAATGTCTGGAATCCATGGATCTCTCCAAACCGCAATGGAATGTCCATCACCAACCTTTCTATCAACCCTTTAGTAACAAGTGAACGAGCTGAGGTAATACTTCTCCACCCGTAAGAAGGGTTTGAGTTTGTTTTGGCCGACATCGGGCAATGATTTTTATAGTAGCGATCACGCATAACTCGGGCAAATAGTGAGTTAGGGTAGTCAAGCAACATCCAGACTTGTTTAGCAAGAAGTGCTGAATTAAAATCCTCCAAAACTCGGAAACCTAATCATCCTTCCTGTTTCGGACGACATAATTTTTCCATTTCATTTAGTGAATTCCTTTCAAAGTCTCTGAATTCGACCACCAGAAATTCGCGATGGCTGAGTTTAATCTTGTTACTATAGTTTTGGGTAATCTATAACATGACATAACATAAGTCGGCAAAGCTCTGAGGACCGATTTGATCAGGACTTCCTTACCCCCTTTAGACAAGAACTTCGAAGACCAACTCTTAATCCGTTCATTAAGTTTCTCCCGAACAAAATCAAAGACTTTTGTTTTTGCTCCTCCAATATTCTCTAGAATACCAAGGTAAGATCCCATACCACCTAGTAGGTGAATCCTCAAAACTTGATGAATGGGAGTCTTTTCACTCTCGGGTAATGAGTGGCCAAATTATAACGAAGATTTGTCAAAGTTAATTACTTCACCCGACAAACTTTCATAATCTCTTAGAATCTTGATGATATGAGTAGCTTCCTCTATAGAAGCTTTACAGAGAATAGGCTATCATCAGCAAATAAAAGATGAAAATTTTTTGGACTAGCTCTCCCTATTGAGATACCCAAAATAAGTTTATCTCTTTCTGCCTTCCTTAACTTAGTTATAAGGACTTCTGTACATAATATAAAGAGGTACGACGATAACGGATCACTTTGTCTAAGGCCACATCTGGGAGTTATTTTCTCTCAGGGTTCCCCATTCAAAAGGATTGAATATTCCACACTACTTATACAGTGCATAATACATTTAATCCAGTTAGGGTCAAAGCCTAATTGTGACAGGAGGCTTTCTACTAGATTCCATTCTACACGATCATACGCCTTACTCATATCAGTTTTAATGGCCATATACTTGCCCTTCACCGCTTTGTTTTTGCGTAGGGCGTGAAACATTCTTGTGCAATTAGAATATTATCATATATCAATCGGCTAGCTACGAAGGCAGATTGGGTCTCCGAGATCAATTTCGACATTAATCGCTTAAGTCTTAGACATAGAACCTTTGAGATAAATTTTATATCCAACATTACCGAGACTGATTGGCCGAAATTCTATCATCTTTGTCAGTCTTGATATTTTTGGAATTAAACATATATTAGTCTCATTTAAACCTTGATCGAAAGAACAAGAGGAAATAAATTCATTGACCAATTTAATAATATCAGCTTTCACCACCTCCCAAGATTTCTGAAAGAAGAGAGCTGTCATTCTATCTGGTCCTGGTGTTTTACATGGATCCATCAAAAAGAGAGCATTTTTTATCTCATCTTCCAAAACCCGACACAATAACATTTGGTTATCAGCATCTGTAATTCGTGGTTCAATCTCCGAAAGAAGATCAAGACCACACATTTGACCATTTGTTGAGAAAAGATCAGAAAAATACCGGGTGGCTTCAGCCGTAACATCCTCCTCATTAGTTAACCAGTTCCCGGAACTGTCAAATAGTCTATTAATTCGATTTTTCGCTCTTCGCTGTTTTGTCTAAGCATGAAAAAATCTTGTATTTTCATCACCCTCTTTGAGCCACTTATTTCTGCTCTTTTAGTTCCAGTAAGTTTCTTCATCAACATAAGCATGTTTCAACTCCAGTTTAGCTTTCGCAAGTGCATCTGGTGTTGATGAGTTATCATTTTGTAAATCCTCCATTACCTTTTGACATTTATTAATCATCTGTCTACCAGAAGGAATATATTTGCCTCTCCAATATGACAACTCTCTTCTGCAATTTTTAATCCTCCCTGTGACCGTAATTCGGCGACGACAGGTTAACCCTTTCCATCCTTTCTCTATCGTTTCCTTGAAACCATCCTTACCAATCCATCTTTTATCAAAAATGAATTGGTAACGTCGTCTGCATTATTGATCATTGAACATACCCACAATTGGTCTATGATCCGATCCAATCATTTGAAGGTACTCAATGTATCTGACCACCTCGTTATTCCTTACCCTTCTCCAGGACGAGGAATCACCTATTTTTGGGAATTCTATGAGGCCACAATTTTGGATCATTTGATTAAACGATAGAAACGAATTTGGGTGTCTCAAATTCCCTCCTTGTTTTTCGTGATTGCCCATAAGTTCATTAAAATCCCTCGTTATTAGCCAAGGGGAATCCCGAACTATACCAATTCTCGTTAACCTCTCCCAAATGTGATCTCTTAGATTTTGGTTTCGTTCACCATAAATAAAAGTAATATTAATTGTTTGACCCTTTACAACACAAGAAACATCTATCACTCTTTTGTCATTGTGGTGTAAGGTGACACTTAGGGAATCGTTATAAAACAGAGCCAAACCACCACTAAGTATGTTTGGTTTGACTACAATCATCATATTATAACCTAAATGACCTTGTATTTTTCCATAAAAAATTGTTATTCTTAGTTTCGGAAAAGAACAAAAAATCTGGTTTATGAAATTTCCAAATGTCTCTAAGATAGCTTATTGTAACTCTATTACCAATATCTTGGCAATTCCAACAAAGAGTTTTAAACATAAATAATTAAAAATCATTAAAATTTCATAGAGTCTTTCCCAAACTCCTTGGTTGACTTTGTCTTGACCTTGACCTCCTTGGATCCATGGCGAGGAGACATTGCCGCAATTGATAGCATCTTACGGGAACTTATAGTTCTAAGAGGTGTCGCAGGCTGGACGGTATCTTACTGTGACTAGCGGGAGGCTTCAAAGCCTTAACATCTAGCTCATTTTGCGCCATTGCTGTTGGACTCGTGATCACGTATTGTTTGCAAAAGGCTGATGCTTTTGCCACCTCTTCATTAGTATAGGACATAATCTCTCCACATTCAACATTTTCCCCCAGCTCTTCACTCCTAGGTTCCAATATCATAGGTACAGAACCTACATTCTGGTTATCACTGCTACCAGATGCACCATTCGCAGGGACCAGAACAGCTACATTCGCCTCCGCTGTGTCCATTGTTTTCATCGTGCCACCTGCATTCACAGCAGCTGGTAGGACCTCATCACCAGGCGTATCTTTATCAACAGTCCCATCTCCCTGTTGAAACAGAGGCTGTCTTACTTTTTTCGAAGAGAGAAAGGCACTTACATTGTAATCTGTGTCACATATAGGGAGGCAAGATGATTCTCCGCCCATGTCCCTTGCCTTAGAACAATCACCTTGCTAGGTATGTTCAATTAGGTTGCGTTGATTCTGGATCCATTCGTCCATTCGGTCATGCCCATATTCATATTTGAAATTGTAACATTGGCCACATTTTTCCTACATTATATGACCGACTGTTGCTTGAGGCAGCACCCTTGAAGCTTTGAGTACGTCCCCCCATCGAATTCTTCAATCTGCCTTCTTTTCCAGAATCACTCATCTCCTTATTTGCCTTATAACAACGATCAGAGTCATGAGTTAATCGATATCATAGTTGGCAATACCCTTAAAATAGTTATCAAACTTATCAGTAAAGGCCGGGAGTATCGAGTAATATGAGAAAGGGGAACATCAATGAGAAAACATCTATAACATATATAATTCTGGAGGTAAATCAAAGAGGAGATCAGCTGAGTAAATGTCCACATCAAAGAGATATGCAAACGAAATATCATACAGAATAGAATGTTTCCAAAAAGCCACCAAAGTATAATGTATGTCTTCAGTTAACAGAATAGAAACCAATCGATACAAATTATCCACCACATTAATAGAACAAATCAAAAATATTAAAAGTAAATTTTGTATGTGAAGATATAAGAATATGCCCCAAATCAACACCATTAATAAAGTGAGAAATATTCAAAACATGTAGATCGGGAATATTAGACTCTTTATCAATTAAAAGATCCAAATATGATTCGACATCAGATAACCATGATCTCCATATCACAAATATATATCGTTTCCTGAGCATGAGAGTAAAATACCCAAATCGGGAGCAAATTATGCACATTATATATCTATTTTCTTGATCTAACCCAAAACAATTGTCCACAATCTCGACCAAATGAATGAGTAATAAATGCGAAAGGAGAACATACACAGTTATGTTCCAAATCAAGAGCATGAGAAACATATCACCTAGAACATATAGATAGGAATACTGGAAATTCACAAAAACACTATGATCAAAAATCATTTTCGACCAATATAGGATTTCGGAGTTCAGAAACATAAACAACATTATTTTCATAATCGAGATCCCAGGGAACATGTCCCAGTGATTATGATTCATGGAATCCATTGGATCTCCTCCAAATGGAGCTACCGTAGTCCAGATTAGACTTGAGAACTTCAAAGAACGAAAATTACCATTCTCAAGAGAAGACCATAATCGGAAAATTACATAGATACCTGGAGTCGGATACAACCATAGGCAAACACTTAACGACAATATCGCCGATACATGATTACCACATCGGAATACATCTGAAAAAGAGCCAACGAGAAAGGAGAGACCTTTCACCACTCCCTCGCCGTACCGAGCTCGATCTGTCATCGTCGCCACATATACCACATCTCGTCTTATCATCACCTTGCCATTGCCACCACAGGAAAGTGGTGCTGTCGCCGTAGTCGAAAGACTTCATCGGGACCGCCTCGTCATTCTAACCCTAGCCGCATGCACTTTCTGTATCTCTATCTATATTTTTTAATCCAAATTTACATTGAACCGTATCTAAAGTCTTCAAAACCATTTTTTCGACCAAAATTTGATAACAATTCACTAGTATTTTCTATTAAAAACAAATTAAAATCACTTCCATAATTTAACAACCAAATGTTTCACACTTTTAAAAATTCATTGTATTTAACTACACCAGTCTCAAACAATTAGTGGAAATATTGATCAATTTTGTTAAAAATTAATTTTATTTCACTTCACGTACCTTTTGCAATATTTCCTCATAAGTTTATAATTACGTATTGTAAATAACAAGATCAAGTAACTACCTTGGTGGACCGTCCAATGTTAATGTAGTTTTTTTTTTTTTTTGTCAACATTGGGCCACAACTGGCCGGTCCATTAGTCAAGTTCCTACATAATATAGGCGGTGGGACTCGATCCCTGGTTGTACAAGTGCATTGTCTTTAGTGGACTTACCGCCTGCCACTAATTGTTTCTAACATGTAGTTTCTAATTCATAAATTCATATATTCCAAAATCTTTCTTATTAATTTTTTATAATTCGTATATACATGATTGCAATATTTTTATTAAGCTATACGCCAAAGTACAAGTGATAACCACGACAAATCTTTTAAAATATTTCTAAATTATTCTTTTTCAAACATAACCAGAAGAAAACAATCATGTAGCATAATTAACGTCCCCATAATTAACAATAACATTTACGAATACATACATGAACTTTAGTTAAACGATATAAAACAGCCTTTTGTTTTTCTTGTTAGAGGGTTTTGAAACAGTCTTTGTTATAATTATATGAGTTCAGGAAATCAATCAATACATAACTACATCATTACTCTCTTGCCACAAAGAAATAGTTGATTCCTCAAATGTAGTAAGTCCATAATTAATATGAGAATAATAATCACCACCATCGATCTCAAGAACATTACTATCTACCACATCATCCATGTACGAAAGTTCCGTACACCAATTCATCATCTCATCATCATTTTGTAACGAATTCATACCAATATCAAAGTCGTTTAGCCACTCAAAACCATCGTCAAGATCAGGTTTTGTCTGTTGCAAATCCAATTTCCGAGATTGATCTACGGTCGGAGAACTCATGTTGATCTCCACTTCGAGAGATCTAATCACACGGTTTAGTTTCTCTTCTTCCTCTTCGTTAATGCTACTATGATTTTCGACAGGTGATTCTTCTTCTAACAACGATATGATAAGCTCATCGTTGATAGTCTTCGTGCCTTGATGATCAAAATCGAATTGTACAGACGACATTTAAGAGATGATATGAGAGAAAACGTTGAGAATATTTAAAATATATTATAAAGATTGAGCCAAAGCTAAGGTCTTATATATAGAGAAATGTTAATTAATTAATTAGGCAAATTGGCATATGGAGATAATATGTCCCCACACACTACACGACCAATCATGTGATCATATGTAATGTGATATTGATAATAATAATTAATAATATAAGAATAAGAATGGGATATTGTAGCTTTTGGCCTAACTGATAATGAACCATGGAGGAGACATGACTGAATGAAATTAATTGAGGGACTCTATATTATAATAATTAAAAATTGGTTGAATGTCAAATATCAATTGTCCAAGTGGAATATACGTATAGGCAAGATCTTTCAAGTTTGGTACAATGCACAACCCACTTCGTGATACGGTTTAGGACAGGCGAAGAAACAAAGCCGAAACATCTACTTTTGTCGTGTTTGCAATCAAATTAGGAACAAATCAATGGCTGTGAATTTATTTTATTTGAAGGAGATATTTTTAAAAAATTGTTCCGGATAATATATCAGAACTATTTATGTAGACAAGGAAAATACCGGTAGAACAAAACCATCCACATAGTTATTATTTTTAGAGAAAATCTAACAACTCAAACCTACAAAGTTTCACTCTCAAAATAAATCTTCAAACTAACTTAAATTGCTATTTTAATCTTGAATTAATTTCCGCAATCAAAATTATTAAAATATGATATCAATTATATTTCCGTTATTTATATTATTACGGTATTCAATTACTCTATTTTATTTTGCACTTTTCTTTAGATTATGTTTATTTTAAGATGAGTGAGAAAATATTTAAGGTTTAAATTGTTAATGATTTTAATTTTTAGGGTGAGTCTAATCTGCACCAAGACCTATGATCCATAAAAGAAAAGTAATGTAGATTACAATAACAAAGAAATATCATGTATTGAATTTAATATAATTTGAAAAACGAATACTTTTTTTTTGTAAAATGATGAAATAATAGGAATCATGGAATCTTTCAACACATTGATATCTTTACATAATTGTGACAAGAATACTTTCTTTTGATTTTATTTTTAGAGGAATAATTAAAATCACGGAATTTTTCCTTAAAAAGTTTTTTTAGTTTTAAGTTGTACGATTGCACAATTTACACGCCTATAAGAACGGTTTTGGACACTAACGTATATTGGCTTAAAATAATATGACATAGCCTTGAAATGCAAATGGGTATCACAATCACAATACACGTACGTACCGACACTAAATTGATGTTAAAGATATATTTTAAAAAAAGAAGAAATTTTAATTTAAGGGGGTCGTATACAATATGCTTGATAAGGTACGTGTCACATGTGGGTGTTGGACGTTGGAGAAGAAATGATTTGACCGAATAAAATGAGATTCTAAGCATTATAAGCACTAACACGAATGGTGGTTCATCCAGTGGACCGACCCACCCCAATCTTCTCGCATCATTTATCGCTCGGTCCACATGTCTCCACCTCTTCTTTTATATTCCTCTAATTATTCTTCAATATTGCTCCACTTATTCTCTAGTATATATGTATATTTGATGCATAATTTTATACTTTGATCATTTCCGCTTTTAATATATAGTTGATATCGGAAATTATTGAACACTAGTATGCCATATTTACTTTTATTTCATCATTGGTTATTTGGTTTGCAAAGTATCATGATAATCAATATAACAAGATTTGATTTATAGATTAAACCTAATTCATCCATAAAATTTTCTATTCATATGTAATAAAATGGATTTGAACTCTGGATATTTAAGCCATTAACCAGGACATTTGACTAATAGATCGAGAAGAATTCGGCTTTAAAAAACTAGTTTAAGATTACAAAACCAAATACTTTTGTAAAAATGTTGAGTTGATGATATGTCGCACTTGTATGGATTCACAAGTATGTCATATCGTGTGATCAAGGGCGGACCCACTAAGGAAGATAGGGTGTCACATGACCCCCTCCCCCTAAATTTGTTTAAAAAATTATTTGCACATATATGTTGTTAAAATTCTGTAGCAAAATTGGTTAGTTTCTCTTATTGAACCCTCATCCACAGTTCGATATCCTTTTTGATATTTTTTTTGATATTTTTTTTCTTAATTGATATATTTAACCCCTTTAAAATCAATTCTGGGTCCGCCACTGCGTATGATTATTATTGTAATTTCAACTTTTAGTTTTTACACCTTATGGAAGTTTCGGACAGCTAAAAAGGAACTTGTAGCTGTACAAAAGATACAATTTGGATTCTGGTAGGTTCCTCGCCACAAGTGGTTTAAGATGAGGTTTGGGGCCGCAAGTGTCAAGACTACAAATCCGGTGACTATTCAGGAGTTTTCTGATCAGCAAGCACTTCCTCAACGGATCATGTCGACTACCTAATTAAGGTCCATGTGTCTTAAATTTATTGTCATGATTGCTTTTTGTCTTTTTAATTAATTACCTTTTGTTGGTGCTTATCGTTATTGTTTTCTTTTTCCTTTTCTTTTGTATCTAATGTAAATCATATTTAACTTCTATTTTGTATTAATATTTGGTGAAATAATTTCATCACGACGTGTTTTTTTGTAACTGTTCATGGATGTGTTTCATGCTCTATAAATATATTTGTTAGATTCATGCATGCATATCATTTTTTGGTAAAAGGAGATTCATGCATGCATGAAGCAGTTTTATACCGTTACGGTTTTCTTACAATAGTTATTTTTACCTCACTCTATAATTCTTTTGTTTTGGTCAACAATAAATAATTCTAATATCGGGGGTTCTATATTTTATCATTAAATAGTGTTATTAATTATTTATGGGTTAAATGTTTACCATCTTCTTATTCAATCTATATTCAACTCTTTCTTAGAAGAAGATGGTAAACTCTTTCTTATAAGAAGATGGTAAACATCTATATTTTGGTTTGTTTACAAAAACAAACCAAAATATTAAACTCATCTATATTCAATCTATGGTTTGTTTTTTTCTCTAATTTACCAAAAAAAAGTAAGAAAGAGTTGAATATTGGTGTATATGCAGATACAAGTGGCTGGATTTGTGTTGCAAGTGGCTGCAGGTTCGATATTGTGGTGAAACAGAATGTTAATGATCTGTTTTACTTTTGTAATTGTTTTTCCAATTAATTCCGGTTTGTTTTAAGTAGATTAGTTGGTTATTGTGTAAACCAACCTAAACCGGAAATTCATTGGCTAGAAATTGTAATTGACTGAATCAATGAAATCAGCTTTGTTTGTTATCAAATTGACATTGTATCAGAGCGGGTTGGTTCTAACCAAATTTTCTAATCGCTTTCTTACTTCTCTTTGATGGTTGAAAGAGATCCCGAAAATCCGGTGCCAGTGGCTGCCGGAGCGGTGGTTCCGAGTACGGTGGTGGTGTCGCCGTACACTCTTTCTAGGTCTGACAATCCGGAAGCATTAATCTCTCTGATTTTGTTAAACGGTAAAAACTATGGCGAATGGTCCGTAGAGTTTTTGAATTTTTTACAAGCTAAGAGGAAGCTCGGATTCATTAATGGGTATTGAGTAAACCTGTAATTACATATCCGACTTATGAGGATTGGATTACGGTGAATTCCATGATTGTAGGATGGATAAGAGCATTGATTGAACCAAAGGTTAAGACTGTAACCTTTATCTCGGATGCTTGTCAACAGTGGAATGAGCTGAGACAACGATTCTCTGTTGGAAATACTGTGAGAGTTCATCAAATTAAAGAGCAATTGGTTTCTTGCAAGCAAGATGGAAGATCTGTTATAGAGTACTATGGTCGCCTTTGTTCTTTGTGGAAGAGTTACAAATGTATCGGCCACTTCCTCTTTGTACTTGTGGTGATGCGGCTTTGATTTCTAAAGAAAAGGAGAAAGAGAAGCTTCATCAATTTGTCATGGGACTCGATGATAGTAAATTTGGTAATGTGTGCACACGAATAATTGGTTCTGATCTGTTACCTTATATTATAAAAGCGTATTCAAGGATTATTCTAGAGGAGAAAAGAATCAATTCTGTGACTCAATGAGAAATTCAACATAATGATGTTGGTTTTGTTGCTCCTGGTGATACACGCAATGTGTTTCGAAGTGAATCTGGAGTTGGTAATAAGAACAGTAACTCTATTCTTGTTTACTGTAATTCTTCTTGCTCCCACTGTGGTAGATCAGGTCATGAGAAGGACTATTGGCACATAGTAGATTTTCCAGATTGGTGGGTTGAGAAATCAAACAAGCAAGATCGATCCAAGACTGGGAAAGATAAAGTACAAGGATCTTCACGTGATAAGAAATCTGGTGTTATAGCTCGTGCTCATGCTACTAGTTCCAACGGATCAGTCTTCCCTGAACTTGCTGCGGATCAATGGAAAATGTTGCAAACTCTTCTCAGTGAGAGGCAGAGCTCAGTAAATGCAGACAAACTGTCAGGTGGGGACAGTTTTGGTGATGTGATCATAGACTCTATAGCTTTACACCATATGATAGGACACTGTTCTTTACTTCATAATCTCAGAAAACTACGCCTCGTGCTATTGGGTTTGCTGATGGAAGCAAAACTTTTGCTTTCCATTCAAGATCTCTTACTCTTTCTTCTTCTATAACTTTATCAAATGTTCTTTTTGTTCCATCTTTGAATTGTACACTGGTTTCAGTGGCAAAACTGCTTAAAGAAACTGGTTGTGTAGCACTTTTTACTGATGTTGTATGTGTGTTGCAGGACTTTTCCTTGAAAACGATGATTGGAGCAGGTAGAGAGCAAGACGGCGTATACTATCTCAGTCCAGATGCAGTCAAATTGCATTCAACTTCGAGTCTTAAAAGAATTTATGGCTTACACAGAGACACAGTTTAGGAGATTTGTTAAAACTGTGAGAAGTGTCAACGGGTCTGAATTTATGTGTCTTGCCAGTTATTTCAAGAATAATGGTGTGATTCATCAAATCTCTTGCACCTACACTCCCCAACAAAATGGTAGAGTATAGAGGAAGCACATACACATATTAAATGTGACTAGAGGTGTTCTTTTTCAATCTTCTCTTCCAATAATGTTTTGGGGTGAGGGAATCTTGACAACAACTCACTTAATAAATCTTACTCCTAGTTCAGTTATCAATGGTAAGACTCCTTATGAGGTTCTTCATGGGAAGAAACCAGACTATAGTCATCTTCGTGTCTTTGGTTCAACTTGTTTCGTTCATCACACAAGACCTCACAGAGATAAGTTTGATGAAAGAAGCAGAATGTGTGTCTTTATTGAGTATCCTTTTAGTCATAAAGGATGGTAAGTTTTTGATATAAGTCTTAATAGATTTTTTGTCTCACACGATGTTGTTTTTTGTAAAGATGTTTACCCTTTTGTAGATAAAACTGCACTGGATGTAAATCAGTACATAACTGATGATGATGTTGATGAAGATTGGTTACCAATGGGGGGAGTGAAATTGTTGAAGTTCCTGCGGATACTAGTTCTCCTAGTGAAGAAGTTTCATCATATCATTCAACATTGGATATATCTCATTCTACTTCAATAAATGAGTTGTCTAATAAATCCACTGCGCCTACTAATACTAAAACTATTGTTGATGATCTTAATCAATCTTTTGTAGGTGTGTTACCTGCAGTTTCGTCGACAAATGAAGGGACTTCAATTCAACAAGCTCCATTGATTCTCATGCAGTTTTATCTAATATTGTAACAACTTCTTCTTCAAAACCAGTTCGACGCACATCAAGAATTCCTCAGTCAAGTATCAGGCTGAAGGATTATTACCAATACAGTGCCAAGTGTGATGTGCAATCACCTCAAGCTCAGGCAGAGAGTACAAGTACATATCTCTATCCACTCACAAGTTTTATTTCGGATGACAAAATGTCATCTAGTGACAGGAGCTATTTGACAAAAATATTGGAGAATGTGGAACCAAAACACTATGGTGAAGCTGTTAGAATTAAAGTGTGGAATAATGCTATGAAAAAGGAGATTGTTGCTTTAAAAGTTCAAAGAACGTGGGATATTGTTGATCTACCTCCGAACAGAGTTGCCTTAGGATATCAATGAGTTTATAAAACCAAGTATAATGCAGATGGAACAGTGGAGAAATATAAGGCTCGGTTAGTTGTTCTTGGAAATAATCAAATAGAAGGTGAGGACTATACAGAGACCTTTGCTCCAGTTGTTAAGATGACTATTGTTCGTTCTCTTCTCCATTTAGTTGCTGCTCGAGGATGTTATATTTTTCAGATGGATGTTAACAATGCGTTCCTTCACGACGATCTAGTAGAGGAGGTTTACATGAAATTGTCACCTGGTTTTCAACATTCGCATCCCAACAAAGTGTGTTGTCTCCGCAAATCTTTGTATGGGTTGAAGTAAGCTCCATGGTATTGGTTCAAGAAGCTGTCAGATTCTCTTCTCCGTTTTGGATTCATTCTGTCTTATGATGACTACTCATTCTTCTCCTACACAAAGAATGGTAAAGAAATCAGAGTATTGGTCTATGTTGATGATTTGTTGATTACAGGAAATGACAAATACTTTGTCTAAAAGTTTAAGGACTATCCAAGCAACTGTTTCTCAATGAAAGATTTGGAAAATTGTATTATTTTCTGGGCATTGAAGTGAGTAGAAGGAAAGATGTTATTTTTTTTTCACAGAGGAAGTATGCTTTGGACATCATTGCAGACTGTGGGCATTTGGGTTCCAGACCAGTTTCAATTCCACAGGAACAAAATCAGAAGCTTGCAGAGGATGATGGTCCATTGTTAACTGATCTGACGAAATACATACGCCTTGTTGGTCGTTTGATTTACTTGACGAATACAAGACCAGATTGCAATTATTCTGTTCATGCGTTATCACAGTTTATGCAGAATCGTAGGGAAGCTCATTGGATTGCAGTGTTAAGAGTGGTAAAGTACATAAGCCATATACTGGAATACTTCTTAAATCTGATGCTGATCTTTCTCTAATAGTGTGGTATGATTCAGATTGGGCATCATGTCCTTTTACAAGACGTTCTTTGAGTGCTTATGTTGTAATGTTTGGCGGTTCTCCTGTTTTTTGGAGGACTAAGAAACAGGATACAATCTCTCATTCTTCTGCTGAGGCTGAGTATAGATCCATGGCAGCTGCACTTCGAGAAATTAAATGGTTTAGGCGATTGTTGACAAAATTAGGCATTTCTTCTTCTTTTCAAGCTCGTCTCTTTTGTGACAGCAAAGCTGCAATACATTTAGAATCCGATTGCCATTCAGCTCGTAACGCTGTTAAAGATGGAATCATAAGTCTACAACATGTCAACACCAAGGAACAACTTGCAGATATAATGACTAAGGCATTGTGACAAGATCAGTTTCAAACTCTCTTGGTCAAGTTGGGCGTTCAAAACATTCACGCTCCAACATGAGGGGAAGTATTAGTGTATATGCAAATGCAAGTGGCTGGATTTGTGTTGCAAGTGGCTGGATTTGTGTTGCAAGTGGCTGCAGGTTTGATATTGTGGTGAAACAGAATGTTGATGATCTGTTTTACTTCTTGTAATTGTTTCTCCAATTGATTCCGGTTTGTTTTAAATAGATTAGTTGGTTATTGTGTAAACCAACCTAAACTGAAAATTCATTGGCTATAAATTGTAATTGACTGAATCAATGAAATCAACTTGGTTTGTTATCAAATTGACATTGAACAAAAAGATTAACTTAATTCATGCATTCATTAGCGAGTCTGGAAGGACACAACTCTTCTAGCTCGTAACATAGACACATCGATAGGAAACATAATTGCATCCCTAAAATACCTTTCTCCCCACAAGATAGAAAGTCTTTTAAGCAATGGTTTGAATTTAGAAGACCTAGACAAATACCCGCGCTACGATGCGGTATTATTATTTCAAAATAACAATGTTATCAAATCGATGCTATAAAGTTAACAAAATTGGTTGGTGATATTGAGATATCGAGACTTTTTATTTTCGTGTTCAAGAGATAGGGACTTCAGTTGCGTGTTCCTGTTAGACTTTGAGCTCAATTTTACTGAACTCAAACTTGAAGAAATTTGTACGGATTTGTTAAAGAAGTAAAGAACACAAGAAGATTTAACGAGTTCGGTTCCAAACTCGGAACCTACGTCTCGCCGAAGTTACAAACTCGTAACTTCGGATTCCACTATCTCTTTTTCAACTCAAGCTCAAAAACCTGAGCTTCAAACCTTTACAAATGTCGCTGTAACTCTTCTCTTTTCTCACCCGAACCTATTCTCTAAAACTCGAGAATACAAAGGAGAAAGAAAAATGAAGAAAGAATTAACCCCACAACCTTACTTACTTCCTCACTCTCTCACTTACTAATCTTATCTCTCGATCAGTTACCACCCATATGAATCTTGACTCATACTCAGCTATATCAGAAAGAAATAAAGAAGAGAAAGAGATAAAATCGAAGAAGAAATTTGCGGCTTGGTTAAGGCATATAACCGGTACAATGCGTGAACCAAACGATAACCAGAATCCTTTTTTCTTAACCGAAACTATGAGACCTTCTGTCTCCTGCAGAGTCTTCTTCACTTAGACTCAACTTTTTGTCTTTGATATTGGCTATAACGTCACAATTCTTCACCTTAACCAACATCAATAAGTTACCTGGTGGACTCTTGAAGCTTAGAGTTACTTCCCAGCTACACAAAGCAGCTTGAGTGCTTCTTGAAGCTTGTAAACTGGAAGGACTTTGGTGAAAATGTCTGTAGGATTCAATGAAGTACAGATCTTCTTGACTTCAGTAATCCCTTGATTGATTGATTCCCTTATGTGATGATACTTCACAGCTATATGTTTCGTTCTGTTGTGAAATATTGCATTCTTGGCAATAGCTATTGCACTCTGGGAATCATAGTTGATCTCCACTGATCCTTGATGAAAACTAAACTATTCTGCAAGACCCTTAAGCCATATTGCTTCCTTTGTTGCTTTAGAAAGAGCAATATACTCTGCTTCCGTTGTTAACAGTGCTACAACCCCTTGCAAAGTCGATCTCCAGCTAATGACATTTCCTCTTGCAGTAAACACTACACCTGAAATTGATTTCATGTTGTCAAGATCTGCTGCTTAGTCAGAATCACAATAGCCTTTGACAATGAAATCTACCTTGTTGCTGAAACTTAAACCAACATCTGTAGAACCCTTAATGTATCTCATGATCCACTTAACAGCTTGCCAATGCTCTTTTGTCGGATTACTCATAAATCTACTTACCATTCCAACTGGATAAGCTATATCTGGCCTTGTACCTATCATCGAGCACATTAAACTCCCCACAACACTTTGATAAGGAACTGACTTCATAAGATGTTCCTGGTCTTCAATCTCTCTGTTTGTTGCATATAGAAGCTTGAAGTGAGCTCCCAAAGGTGTAGACAATGACTTCGACTGATCCATCTTATGATTCCCTAACACTTTCAGCATATAACTTGATTGAGATACTCTTAAAGTCCCTGCAGTTCTATCCCTGATGATTTCCATTCCCAAAATCTT
This sequence comes from Lepidium didymum, assembly GCA_963920545.1. NCBI lineage: Eukaryota > Viridiplantae > Streptophyta > Magnoliopsida > Brassicales > Brassicaceae > Lepidium > Lepidium didymum. The sequence goes on from OY986979.1 coordinate 14,682,506, forward strand.
CTTAGCATCTCTGAGATCCTTCATCTCAAACTCTGTATTGAGAAGATCCTTTAAAGTTTGAATCTTCTTCTTGTTTGTTGATGCAATGAGGATGTCATCAACATACAACAGCAAGTATAACATCGTGTCATCTCTCAGCTTCTTGAGATAAACACAATAGTCATAGTTGCTCCTCGTGTAACCATTCAATGTCATAAAGTCATTGAATCTGCAATTCCATTGTCTTGGAGATTGCTTTAATCCATACAATGATCTCTTAAGAAGACACACCTTTTCAGGGCGATGTTTATCAATGTATCCTTCAGGTTGTTCCATGATAATTGATTCATCCAAATGGTCATGTAGAAACGTTGTCTTCACGTCTATTTGCTGCAAATCCATGTTAAAATAAGTTACCATAGAAAGAAGATACATGATTGTAACATGCTTGACTACAGGGGCAAAGATTTCCTTGTAGTCAATTCCTTCCTTTTGAGAGTATCCCTTAGCCAAAAGTCATGCCTTGAATCTCGGATTCTCAACACCTGCTATTCCAGCTTTTCTTGTGAAAACCCACTTATACCCTATGGCCTTTTATCTCTTGGTTTGTCAATTCATCCCGTGTCTGATTCTTTCATAATGAATTCATCTCATCATCAGAAGCTTATGTCCATTTGTCACTATCTAGACTTGTCATTGCTTCTTCATAGGACAAGGGATCATTCTGCCATGCATCTTCTGTCAATGCACAAACAAAACTTGCTATCTGATCTTCATCACCCTCATCGCAGTCATAATCTTGAAAACGAACTGGAGGTTGAATTGTTCTCCTTGTTCTGTCACGAACAAGTTGATAGTCACTTTGTTCTTCAATCTATGTCTCATCTGTGGCTTCATTTTCTGGATGATTCTAAGATTGATCCTCTTGATTTGATGATGTACTTGTTGAGGCTCCACCTTTAGTGATAGCTCCACCTGTTCCTGTGATTTCCAAACTAGAAAACTCATCAGTCATAACATCATTTATATCACTCTTATTACCTTGTTTTTGTTCTTGAAGAAAGTCCTTGTAGACCAGCTCTTCTCGAAACACCACATTTCGGCTGATCACAAACTTGTTTTCTTCTATGAGCCACACTCTCACTCCTTTAACTCCTTGTGGATAACCTGTAAAGACTCCTCTTTTGGCTCTTGGTTCCAGCTTGCCTTCATATGAATGTACATAGACAATACATCTGAATTTCCTCAAGTTACTGAGTGATGGCATTGATGAAGTCCACATCTCCTCTGGTACTTTAAAATCTATTTTGCTGATGATGGTGATATATTTATTAAATAGACTGCTGTTGAAGCTGCTTCTGCCCAAAAACTCTTGTTTAAACCACTTTCACTAAGCATGCTTCTAACTTTGTTCATCAGTGTTCTATTCAGTCTTTCTGCAACTCTGTTCTATTGCGGTGTATAGGTACAAGTTTTGTGTCTAACTATACCTTCTTTCCTGTAAAACTCATCAAACTCGTGATTATAAAACTCTAAACCATTATCAGTTCTTAACCTTTTAACCTTTCTATCTGCTTGAACTTCAACCATGGTTTTCCTTTCAACAAAACTTTTGAATGCTTGATCCTTAAACCTGAGAAAATAGATCCAAACCTTTCGAGTATAATCATCAGTAAATGAACTAAGGTACTGACATTTACCGATACTTAGAGGAACATTTGGTGATCCCCAAAGGTCAGAGTGTATGTATTCAAGCTTCTCTTTAGTAACATGTGTTGATGCACCGAAGCTGACTTTGTGTGTTTTCCCAATCACACAATCTTCACAGAAACCAAGCTCTGTATTTTTACACCTATCAACGCATCCCTTCTTAACAAGAATCTGCATTCCCTTGTTTCCAAAATGCCTCATCCTGTTATGCCATAACCTGATACTTTTATCTTCTTCTGGTTTAGTATCTTTTGGACTCGACTTTGTACAGTAAACCTCTGCTTCATTTGCAGATGCTTGAAGAATGTATAGAGATTGTCTCATCTTGCATTTCATTACTACAATACATCCCTTAACGATCTATAATATGCTATTCTCTCCTTTAAAACTACAGCCTTTTTCTTCTAAAGTTTCAAGGGAAATTAGATTTCTTTCCATATCTGGCATATACCTTACATCATGCAATATAAAACGGGTATTGTCAGTGTTAGTAAAACGAATTGAACATATTCCTTTTACCTTACTATATGACTCGTTTGCCATCTTTACTCTGCCTCTGCTTTCTTTTAAATCCAGAAACAGGTGCATGTTTGGTGTCATGTGGAATGAACATCCTGTATCTAAAATCCATCCATTTATATCAACATTACTTATTGACACATTTACCTCCGCTGCAATTAATCCAACAAGATCATTTGAATCATTCTGAGCCATAGATGATTCCCCACTTTGCTGCATTTGACCTTTCCCTTTGTTTCTTTCAAGCCACTTGTAACACTACTTCTTGTAATGTCCTTGCATCCCACAAATCCAGCATTCTCTTAGTTTCTTATCTCTTGACTTGGATCTTGACTTGCTTCTGTCTTTGAAGGAAACTTTCTTTGTTTCTCACCTCCCTTTTACAAAAAGACCCTATCCATTTGTCTTCGGATTATAACCAGACTTCTTTAGCTTTGTTTCTTTTGATTTTGTTGCACTCACAACATCATCAACTTTCAATTTATCCTTGCTATATGTCATGGTTTCCCTTAGATGCTCATACACCTCTGGAAGTGATTTGAGAAGAATTGTTTGTGTTTCTTCTTCGATTTCAATCTGCAAATGTCTAAGATCTCCAACTAACTTTAAGAAATCATCAACATTCTTATCAATACTCGTAGTTTCTTGCATTTGAAACGCATAAACTTCTAACTGAGAGTAAATTCTATCTGGAAGAGAAGTTGGAAGAAACAACTTATCTAGAGTGTCGAGTGTACTGATTGTTGTTTGACAATTCTCAATCTTTCTGAGAATCTTATCATCAACGGCCAAGAAGATTAAGTTTAACACTTGTTCATCTTTATCCGCTCTTGCTTCTTCTTCTTCTGCTATTCTCTTTTTCTTCTCGGGTTTCTTTTCTTCTTCTTTTGTTAGAACTACTGGAGCAATTGGCTTGAGAACAATTTTCAAGGCCTGAACAATAAGATTCGCAATCATCCTCTTCTTCCATAGACTGTAATCTCATGTTCCATCGAAGATTGCTATCTTCGACTTCGTCTTCGTGTTCATCATCTCCGAACTTCAAATCGACTCCACCTTTTTCCACGGAACTCGATTCTTGGACAAGAATCGATAGCTCTGATACCACTATCTCTTCTTCAACTCAAGCTCAAAAACCTGAGACTCAAACCTTTACAAATGTCGTTGTAACTCTTCTCTTCTCTCACGCAAACCTATTCTCTAAAACCCGAGAATACAAAGGAGAAAGAAAAATGAAGAAAGAATTAACCCCACAACCTTACTTACTTCCTCTCTCTCACACTTACTGATCTTATCTATTGATCAGTTACCACCCATATGAATCTTGACTCATACTCAGCTATATCAGAAAGAAATAGAGAAGAGAAAGAGATAAAACCGAAGAAGAGATTTGCGGCTTGGTTAAGGCAGATAATCGGTCCAATGCGTGAACCAAACGATAACCAGAATCTTTGTTTCTTAACCGAAACTATGAGACCTTCTGTCTCCTGCAGAGTCTTCTTCATTTGGGCTCAACCTTTTGTCTTTGATATTGGCTATAACTTCACAGTTCCATTTATCAATTGTTTTATGCAACTTCCTTCCATTGGCACCGTCACTTCTAAGCAAGTAACTGTTCATTTCATCTATTTGCCCTTCGATCCGGCTGTCGAGTATCATCAAGACAAGCAACTTCGTCACTTCTTTTTCGGGAACGTTCAGTTGCTTTGATATGAATGAAATACTTATCTTTGTGTATGGCTTTATTAGCTTAAGCAATACTTGTGTTCTTAATTTTTTAAGCAGTTTTTCCATGTAGTTTCTGATAAATGGACCATCCATAAGGGTTACTCTACATTGCAACATGAATTCATGAGTACCAATGTGGGAAAGAAAAACCCAATAAGAGATTTTACTTATATTACCTCAAGTATTTTTTCGAACTCTAGAATTGCTTCAGGCACTGTTTTCGTCTTTGGTTGCCAGTTTCATCATAATTTTCAAAGCGTCAAAGAAAATCTGTGGTAGCTTCTGCCCACTAACGTTCTGCCATGTGCATTTTACCACCACGCTCACGAATTATACCCATGATCCTAGGATCTGTTACAACATATTTGACGGCAAGTTCTTTCTGGTATAGTTGCTGCATCCATTCAAAAATTGTTTGTTGCATTTCAGTGACAAAAGCAAAACAAAAAAATGCAATATCTCAAAACTATTTCAGTATATAAAATTACAATATCTCAAAACTACTTCAGTATATAAAATTACAATATCTCAAAACTACTACAGTGTATAAACCATATGGCAGATGATCTTAACCATAAGTTTTTTATTGTCCTTTATTTCAATGTAAATATGAATTTCAATTGCACAAACCTGAAGCAACAGACTTCATTTCTTTTGATCATTTGTTCCATCATCTCTTAGGCACAATTTATGTAGTTCTTTTAGAATATGGCAAACAATATATAAACTATCATTGTTACTAACATCTCTAATCTCTAAGAATAATAGCTTTAGTGCGAAAACTTGAATTAACCAAATAATACCTTAATAAATAGTATGTATTCACCAATGTTAAACCAGATGTTGTGCAGAGTTTTTGATTCGTCTTGAACCAGAGTCTCTGTAAAAGAAACCAATATGTCACAATCCGAACCACTGAGACAAGAAATAGTAGCATATACGAAACCCATGAGGGGAAGCATGCCATGAAAGTTTTTGTAATCTAGATTATTAGTGCATATTACGAATCAACCAAAAATACAAGCAATTAATCTTAGGGATACTGATGGCTAACTTGACATAAACCAAGGAAATACATGAACGAGGTTTCAATCTGCAAATTTATTGTCTCGAAACTCTTAATCTGCAAAATTCATAAAGTGAAATCGAAACATAGAAGAGAGGGCTAAATTTTTATTTAACTTCCTCTTTTGTGATTTTTCTGGGATTTCATGACGGATGAGGTTTCCAATTATCTAACGGGAGATGTAATATGAAATTATTGCATAGAAGCACAATTTCGACCTTGTTTATTCAAAATTTTGACCTCTAATCTCAATCTCTATTAGCTTTCCTCATCTTACGATCTCTCAGCCTCTCTTTTTGACTCATCGATTAGTGTTTTCGAGACGTAATTGATCTTAGATGAATAGTCAAACTCAGCGGATTAATACAATCGTTAGGAAAGATATGAGTCGCGAGGAAGAAAAAAACAAGCGGATCAATACAATAAAATTCCGATGTGTATAATTAGGATGATTTGATTGGAAACGAAATTTTTTTTTACTAATGACGTGTCACACTCTGAAGAGACATAGTCGTCTTTTATATATATAATTCTTTCTAGAAGTTGTTGGCCTTTGCGTCACACTCATTTAATTTTGTTAATGTGAAAAACTAACAATCAAAATAAAAAAGCTTTATTGAAAGATACAACAAATAAAATAACACTTTATTGATTCTCCTCTTCTATTCATATATTTTTCATCCTTATTTCACGTATTCATTCCTTAATTTTCCTTCTCGGATTAAACTAGATTTGATTGTGTATTCATGTACCGAATATCCTCTCTCATTCACTCGGATACTTTTCTTTTCTCGATAGTGCGCTGATTCAGTCCACATAGTTTCCTCTTCTTGACTTGTGGGTTTGTGACCTAGTCGGGCCTAATTCACTCTTCTTTTCTAACTTTGGTTCTGGGACCGAATTTGTCGGGCTCAAATGTTAATTCCTTCGGTGTTTGATAATTCCTTCTGATTTTCCAATCTCTTTTGCCTCTAATATTGCAAAGGATGAGATATTCCGGGAAGCTTTGGTCTTGCTCATGTCCACTTTTTATTATTAATATTATTTTTGATGATTATTTTGTCGTTAGTCTTATTTTTGATTTTCTCTCGCAAATTGTTGGGGTCGCAGCGCGCTTGGTTGGGAAATACGAAGCTCATCGTGCTAAGGTTCTTCCTCCTTCTCTTTCCGATGATGGTTCTTCACTGTAACCCGGTGCTTAATAAAGATTGAGTATTGCTTAAAGAATGATTCCGCCAATTCTTCGAATCCATCTATTGATCCCAGTTTGAGGGATGAAAACCAGTCTACAGTTAGGCCTTGAAGATTCTCTGCGAAGATACGACAGAGGTCGGGATCTCGCTCTTCTGGACAGAGATAAGCTTCGTCCACTACTAGGCAGAATGATTTCGGTAAATTGGTGGATCGGCGTCTTCGGAGTATTGAGGGAATTTCAACTTTTCGACAGGGCGTACTTGCGCGCTGGCTTCTCTGTGTGAACGGAGTGTTGCGAGTTTGTTCGATCACGCGATGAAATTCTAGGGCGGCAATGGTTACTCGATACACTTGTGTCCTCATATCGTGGTAAAATTCGCATGTGTTTTTCGTACCATAAACTAGAGCTTGGTTACCCTGTCAAACTCAGGGAGTGGGCTTCACGCAACTTGAGGAAAGCGCTGTTTCTCGGCTTTGCTGAAGTGCACATCCTTAGAATTCTTGTGTTGTTCGCGTTGTTCCTCCCTTCATGGGGCGGGGGTCCTTTCGGTTAGTGTGTCTCGCAGTTCATCATGGGCTCACTTTATTTCCTCCATTTGCTCTATGTGCTCTCCACTCTGTCTTTCTATTTGTTCGGTGAGATTCTAGCTTCTCAGTTCACTTTGATTCGCATGTTCCGCTAGTTGTCCCAGCATGTTTCAGATTTCCATCGTGGTGTTGTTTCAGTGTGGGACTTGTCACACTGGTGGCAGCTCTTGAATGTCTCCCCCGTTCACTATTCTTTGGTCATCAATTCAGGTACCTCGTTGGTGTTCACTGTTGTTGCATCGTTGACATTGTTTGCTAATGGCTCTCCAGCATGAGTTGTCATTGCTGCTTTCTGTTCCACGGTGGACATCAAATTGTTAATGCGAAAAACTAACAATCAAAATAAGAAAACTTTATTGAAGGATTCGACAAATAAAATGACACTTTATTTGTTGAGAGCGAAACAAAACTAAGTATTTTGTTCTAAATGTGTTTGCTATGATTGTCGATGCCCTTTCTATTGATTCTCCTCTTCTATGTATACTTTGTTTAGTCCTTTAGGGTTTTTGGCGTCTTCATTCCTTAGTTTTCCTTCCCGGGTTAAACAGGATTCGATTGTGTATTCATGATACCGAATATTCTCTCGTATTTACCGAGATAACTTTCCTTTCTCGATAGCATGTTAATTCAGTCTGCATACTTTCCTCTTCTTGATTCGTGGGCTGGTAAGCTGGTTGGGCCTAATTCATTCTTCTTTTTCTGACTGTGGTTACGTACTCGGATCTGCGGAGGCCCAACTGTTGACAGATTTGTCCTGGTAGTTTTACGTTAATGTAATATGAGATTTTACATTAATTGGTAAGAAACGATGGCTTAAAAGAATAAATAGGATGTATGGCGTGATCTTGTGGATTGTCCAATAAATGATCCGTCAATATTTTTCCCCATTTTTCCACTTGTATTGAAACCAAACCATAATTGAAGATAAGATCTTTTTCTTGTTCCATACGCTTCTAACGATAATTTTTTTAAACAATATCAACTCAGTCAATGCTTGAGCCTCGCCACACCCTTAGAGGATTTGAAAGCTCAAAAATTGAAATGTTAGAGACTGGATATGAAGTGTGCACACTTTCTCATGTGAGGAATCTGTAATTAAAAATTTGAGTTATTAAGATCTATTGATTCTGTTTCTTTTACTTAGATCAAAAACAGAGAAACTATAAACTTCGCAGGGATCTTTTATCTGTCACTCTAATTCACGAACCTATAAACATGAAAGCAACGAAAATGGCGTTTGGTACAATATTTCTCCCTCACCGTTACAAAGTCTCCGTCTCTCTGAGGACCGAATTCACTCTCTTTCCTCTCCGTTTGCTTCGAAATCAGACTCTTTCTCAGAAACCTTCAAGTCACAATTCGCTCCTTGTCAACTCTACAACTAAGAATCTTGACAGTACTAGTCCCTTGACACATTTTCCTCCTTCGTTTTGGAAAGATCACTTCCTCTCTGTTCCTATTGACGATGCTGTAACTACACTTCACCACTCTTCTTTCACATATGACATTGATTCTTTATTAAAAAATATTGTATATCTTTATAGGAATTTGATGCATTTGAGCAAGAGATTGACTCGGTGATGAAACCTAAAGTAAGAGACATGCTCATGTCTCCTCACAGTGATGACAAGGAAAGGATTCGGTTGACTCATTTGCTTATTAGCCTCGGTATCTCGCATTATTTTGAGACTGAAATTGAAGAGATTCTGAGCCAAGCTTTCGGGAAGTTGGACAGCTTAATTTCCGAGGAATATAATTTGGAAACAATCACCATCATGTTTGAGGTTTTCAGACTATATGGACACAATATGCCTTGCGGTACAAGAACTCAAATTATATATGTTTCCGTGATTAACTTTAGAGACATCTAATAACTTGGCTATGTCGAATTTGTGCAGAAGCTTTTGATAGATTCAAAGGTGAAGATGGAAAATTTAAAGAAATTCTAGCCGAGGATTTTAGAGGACTTGTACAATTGTATGAAGCCTCACACCTTGGAACACCATCTGAGGATATAATGGACGAAGCTTTAAGTTTCACGAGGCATCACTTGGAGTCTTTGACAAGCCAGAGAACAAGTTCCAATCTCTCTAAACATATACAAAACTCGTTGTATAGAGCTCGATATCATAGCATAGAAATACTAGTGGCAAGACAATATATCTCTTTCTACGATTATGAAGAAGATTACGATGAGATGCTCCTCAAGTTTGCAAAGCTCAACTTCAACTTGTGCCAAACGCATTAAAGAGCTAAATATTGTCACCAAGTAATTAACTTTTCCATTTTGGTATGTGCTTATATACATTATCTCAATATATCATGTACTTAAACTCATGGTTGCAAGAACATTAAAAAAAAAAAAAAAAGATCTCGTTCTCTCTCTGGCCCTATTATCGAGGTCAAAATTTGCACTACTTCCTCCGACGCTGGCAAAGCCGGAACCACCGGTTCTTGCCGGCGTCGGACCTGCATCAGCCCCGGCGAGTTTTCTACTTCTTCCTGCCTCCTCTCAGGTTTGGTACTCTGTAGTGTCTGCCCTGTTTCGTGCCAAATGAGTCTCTTCCATCCATCGGGAAGCTTGGCCGGCGGGGCTAGAGCTCGAAGCTCTGGCTTTCGAGGATGAAGCCACCTTCTGCTTCCCTCCCTCCAGCTCAATCCGGCGGACCCGAGCTCGTCTAAGCATTCTTTTTCTGTTGTTTATCTCTTCTCTCCTCGTTTGGGATCAATGGCTGTCCTTAGAACTCGAAGCTCTGGTTATGGAGGATGTAACTACCTTCTGCTCCTTCTCCGCCGTCTATCTCCGACGAAGACGAGGAGTCTGTATCTCCCTCCGTCCCAATTCTCTCTGCTGGCTTCATATGTTTTTGTTTTTATGTTTCAATTTCTTCCGGTGGCTCAAGCCCACCGAGATCGCTTCTTCCATCTCCCACCATCACCGGCGACCTCTCTCACGAAGACTCTAACTCTCTCGAGAGGCGGAGCTCCGATGAGTGGCAACGCTTCATCTCCCACCAATCGCACAGCTGCCCCCGCCGTCTCTAATGTTTGTTGGTCTTCACGGCAAGAGTTTGGCGTCCTTATTGACCAAAGCAAATCTGGCGATGACGTCACCTCCGACGGCGGCGCCACGTCAGCCTCTCAAAGAGGTATATAGATTAGGGTTTCAGCTTTGTATGATGGGCCTAGTATTGGACTAGGTCTATGGGCTTTAATTGCAATTAATTCCTTACTTAGGTTATGTCTTTTAAGTCCATTGGGTTTTACTTAGGAGGACAAGTGGATCCATTTAGGCTTAAGACATAATGAATTTGAAGGTTATAGGATTTTTAGATCTACTAGTTTAAGTTCCCCTAGACAAAATTTAGACTATTCTACTTCGTCCCTTTGGGATAGAATCTTGTCTAGTACCTCCGATATGGAGAATTTCAAAAGCTCTATGGCAAAAAGAGCTTATTTGGTAGTTCAACGACCTTTCATGGCGACAGAACTAGGATTAGTCTTCGACTCTCAGTATCGAGACTCTCTATCCAAACTCTATCCACGACTTCCAGAGCGTCAGAGTCTCCTCCGCCTGGTTTTATCTATTACATGGCTTAGTTCCTTATCGCTTTTATTGTATTTTATGATTGCAAGTTGGAATGTAATTCTGATTTTTAATTAATAGAAGAAGTTGTTTGCCAAAAAAAGAAAAAAAAAAAACTTATGGTTGCAGATGGTGGAAGGAATTAGGTATGGTATCTCGGAGGGGTTGGAATGTTTTTCGAGCCGCGATATTAACTTGTGAGAATTTTAAGCGCAAAAATTACAATGCTCTTAACTGTTTTGGATGACACATGTGAATGCCTATGCAACTCTTCCTGAAGTTCGAAGTCTTGTTGATGCAGTCCAAAGGTTTGAATGTAGAGCTTTTTAAGATGCATCCAAAGAATCATGCGTTTATGATCTATATTTGTGATACAAAGAAGAACTAATTGTACAGGTGGGATCTTGCTGCCATTATATGAGAATTATCTACCAAATCGTGTTTGAGACTGTGGGCTGAGATAGATCAAGAAATGAGGGATCGAGGAAAAAGGAGTAATGTCCAAAGGACTGTAGATGAGGTAAGTAATTAAATGTAAAAGTAGAAGACAAAACAGAAACCACCAAATTTTAGTGTTAATGATCTCATATAAAAAGACATTGCAGATTAAGAGCCTTACGACTCTATATCTAGAGACGGCAGAGTGGGCACGCACAAGTCATGTACCAAGCTTTGAGGACTACATGGAGGTTGGGATTCCCTCGGCTGCATTGGATGACATAGCCACCTGTGCCTTTATAGCGACGGATGATTGTGATGAGAAGCGATTGAGTGAATGGTTTAACTCCAAACCAAAAATCCTCCATGCTTTGAATTCAGTTTGTCGTTTAAGAAACGACATTGTCACCTTTGAGGTATGCTATGTATGTTTGTATATGTACATGGACCAAGTATGCTTAGTACCAAGACAAATGTTTTTTTTTTAAATCTATGAATGAACAGCAAGAGATGAGCAGAGGAGAGGTGGCAAATGGAGTCAACTGTTACATGAAACAATATGGTGTTACAAGAGAAACATCAATTGGGGAATTGAGGAAGATGGAAAGAGAGAACCTTAAAAGAATGATAGAAGAGTTCACGAGTTCGACGGCTGTACCACGTCAGATTCTGGTGAGAACCATCAACCTTGGACGTACGATCGATTTATATTATAAGGAAGGTGACGGGATTGGACATCCTGATCAAAAGCTCATAGACCTTCTAGCTTCTTTGTTCCTTCATCCAATTCCTCTTTAAACACTATCAAAGTTAAATGTTATTTCCTTTGAGAAGTCATAATAGAATACGATGCAAAACGCAAAACAGTACAACATATATACATCACAACTATAAAAAAAAAAAACACTTAGAAATGAAACGAATGAAAAGGTCTTTGATTGGTGCGAGCAAACCAGGTTTAGTCATATATTGAGGGTGAACGTGAATCATACGATCTGTGTGAACCGTGAGACCTCGGTGAACCTGAGACGTTTGATCTTGGACGATGAAACTGAGGATGATGATGATATTGAGGTTGTGTTCCATTGGCTGTCTGAGATACCTGCAGTTCGATATTATGACCTGTAAAATTTGAGATAAGAAGTTCTGATCTGGAAGACGCTGCAGATTCTGACAGTCATTGATTTTCAAGTTTCTTAGAACATTCACACCAGATAAAACATCATTTGAGAGCTCAAGAGATTGCAGAGATGTGCAGTGATCAATTTCAAGGTTAGCGAGATTGGTGAAATGGCCTAACGGAAATGTGAGAGTCACAGCTGCTTTTTAGGCTTAGCGTTTGAAGGTTCCCGTAGTCGTATTCCTGGTGGTCTGGTTGGAAATCTAATAGGCCACATTTGTAAATGTGAAGAGAGATCAGAGAAGGAAGAGAGGTCGGTATCTGGATAAGCTCTGGACATCTCAGAATGAAAAGTTTTTTGAGAGAAGGGAATAAGTCTCCTTTCTTGACCCTTATGTCCAACCACTCTTCCCAATCTGGCAGACTATCAAATCGCAGTGTTTCAAGTGATCTAAACGGCTGTTGGTCTCGATCACGCAGTTGTTGATCACTGAAGTAAAACTCGCGACCTATGCTTCTAAGCCCGGCCATTCCCGAGATATAAAGTTCTTTGAGACATGGTAGTTGACCGAGGGATGGCAAGGAGGAACAGTATTGACATTCTCTAAGGCGTATGCACACGATTCTAGAGAATGACGGATCACTCAACCAATCTGGAAACCGTCTTCCTTTATATCTCTCAATGGCGAGTTTTTCGATATGACAATGTGGACGTAACTTCTCAAAGACTTCAGCTTCGTTTTGTGTCCTGTGAGGATTTGTGTTGCTCTCTGAGCTACTAGGTCCAGTTCTCCACACAAAATCTATCTCCTTTAGATGTTTTTTGCTGCTTAGATTTGCTCCTGCAGCATCAGTAACATCCACAACTCGTTGTAGCTCAACTATTATGAGTCTCCCAAGTTCATGAAGCTCTCCAAGTTCAGAAATCCTTGCCCCGTAACTAGAACTCACAAAAAAAGTTGTCAGAGTGTGCAGGCACTTCAATCTACCAAATTTTTGAGGCATTTGTTTTAGCTTCGTCCCAATCAGATCAAGATACCGCAGATTGATAAGGTTGCTGATGTCTGTAGGTAATTCCTTTAGACTGGAACAGTAGGAGAGAAGAAGTGTCTGGATGTTGTACAAATAACAAAGGGATTTTGGAAGTTTCTCGAGTTCAGTGCGAGAGAGATCCAAAAACCGGGCATGGCTTAAGTTCCTGGAAAAATCTGACGGCAGCCTTGCGATCTTGTAATGTGACAAAGACAAAGTACGCAAGCGGGTAAGCGTTGAAAGTAATTTCTCGCTGACCATTGCATCTAAGCAGCATGACTGAGTAGAATTTGTGAGGCTGAGTGGTAGAAAAGTTCTAAGATACTTGACCTTGCGAAGAGCCTCAAACTCCAAAGGCTCAGCATAATTATCTCGCAGGTACGATAGATACCTGGTCCTTTCTGAAACCTGAAGTTTGCATCCATCTTCAAACTTCGAGCTGAATTCTCCCGAAGCAAACTGAGACAGCTCATTGATAAAATCATGCATTATATATCTTGTCTTGGTCTTTTGAAAAAGTGACCTTGATTGTAATTCAGAGAAGTACTCATCCCCCAGCTCTTCTAGAGTCTTACTGCTTCTCGTCTGCTGTAAGAAACCTTCTGCCATCCACAAAAGAAGTACTTTTTCCTTCTCAAACGCATGCCCTTTTGGAAATATGGAGCAATAGGCAAAACATCGTTTCAAGTGAGCTGGAAGGTAGTAATAGCTTACTCGTAAAACTGGAAGTAGGTTGCTCTTATCTGCTGGAAGATCCCAAATCCTGCTGCTTAGAACTCTCTCCCATTCTGCTACTTCACCTTCGAACCGTAGAGCGCCACCGAGTGTTTTCACAGCCAAGGGCAGGCCGCAGCACTTGTGCACTATCTTTTCCGCAAGATCTCCAATTTCTCGATCTAGGCATGGTTCTTTATTACGAAATACAATTCTCGTAAACAACGACCAGCAATCTCCATCAGATAAGGGCTGAAGGTTGTGTGCATAGACAGAACAAATAATGGATGCAACGCGTTGACTTCGTGTTGTCACAAGAATTCGGCTTCCTGGAGCAGCAGATATGAAAGGTTGGCGCAGAAGATCCCAATCTGCTACATTTTCATTCCAAAGATCATCTAGAACAAGCAGAAATGGTAAGCCTATTATTGTCAACCTCTCCTTCAATTTGACTTGAAGTACATTCAGGTCGGTGAATTCGCAAGGCCGGGAAGTGACAGATTCAAAAACCTTTTTGGTGATCTTAAAAACGTCAAACTCCTCTGAGATATGACCCCAGACTCTAGTTCCAAAACGACTCTGAACATGCTGATTATTGTATAGGAGTTGTGAAAGTGTCGTTGTGCCAACCCCTCCAATTCCAACAATAGCTATAACAGTAATACCTTTATCTTCCCCATTCTCTGGAATCAAGAATCTCATTATCTCATCTTTATCATTGTCTCTACCAAACACTTCTGATTCATCCACAAGAGATGTCGTTGGCAACCTTTTCTTGGGTATCATTGCAGTAAGCTATTTCAAACCGAGGACATTTCGTTGTGAGGCTAAACGCTCAAGTCTCATCGTGACCTTTTCAAGCCGGGTCTCCAAATGCTCACTGTTCCCTTCAAGAAAGTCTCCAAGGGACAATCTGCCACGAAGCTGTCTCAAACTATTGGAGGAAGAAGATTCAGCTCATATGTTGAGACGCAGAGCTTCTGTAGCAATATCGTCGAGAGCATCTTCAGCATGGTAAACAACATCTCTCAGCTCATTGACTCATTTTTCCACCACCGGGTTTGTAATTTGCTTCTCTTCCGCATCAATCAGCACCGCACTTATTGTCAACAACGCTGTGTTGAGTCTCTCTAGTACATTCTCGTTCTGTTCTCGCCTCTTAAAGAAGCTCTTGAGAGGTGCAGACATCAGCGTTTGGAAGAGAGCTTGTAAGAAAGCCGAAAGCACCATCCCTTCTACTACCACATCGTCTGTCTTTGCACACACAAAGCCTTCTTGAAAACCACCACGAATCTCTCAGGATGAATAGCTACACAGAAGGTTTAAATCTTCAGTGCTTTCCTTCTCAAATAGTTTAGTTTACAGGGGTCAATTCGCCATAGCAATACACTCCGCAAAAAATTCAAGATTCCAAATACATCCTTAACTGTTTGGTTATAACAATTTGGTTGGAAATTTCAGCGAAACTAACCTTAATTAAACAATGAAGGAAATTCGTTACTAGACAAAAACAAAACACCATGAATCGTGCCATAGAAGTGAATTCAACAGTCACCACTGAAAATACCTCGAAAATGATTGGAAGTTGCCTACATTTTCGTGTAGAAACTTAATGATGGCCTGAAAATGGCGAAACGTTTACAAGGAATGAAATATTCAACATCATTTACTTTAAAACAGCAGAGGAATTGTCGAAAGTTGACATGGGAAAATACTCTGAAAATACTGATTTAATAA
The DNA here is from genome assembly GCA_963920545.1 of Lepidium didymum. Taxonomy (NCBI): domain Eukaryota; kingdom Viridiplantae; phylum Streptophyta; class Magnoliopsida; order Brassicales; family Brassicaceae; genus Lepidium; species Lepidium didymum. The sequence continues at coordinate 14,697,917 of OY986979.1, forward strand.
TAGGTAAAAAGATATTTCAGATTAAAAAAGTGTCATCTTCCACAAACGAACAAAATATTAAATTCTAGATTGATTCTCTCGTGAGCTGGCACGAAAAGTCTTCAATCATCTTGGTCCACCAATTGAGACAAAGTCAATTTTACAAGCTATCACACAAAATGGCAGAAAGGATGAGTTAAATCAATGGATGTACATTTGGAGTCTTCTAATATATGGTTCGAGCTTTTACTGTTTTTTTTCTTGTATACGGTCAAGGCGTGAAGGGTCTACAATGTCTGTCTGCTGCTGGATTGGCTTAATCACAACCTAGATTAGACATGTAGAATTGAAGGAGGAAACTTGTAAATTGGGATAAGTATCATAACCAATAAATATTGTGATAAACAGAATATTTTTATTCAGTTTTATCTTTGATATATTCTTAACTTCTTATTGGAATGTATAATTTGAGGTAAATTCAGTAGTTTGTCAAATCCTTTACAGATTAATATACATCAAAGAGAAGGGCACGTAAAAGAGATGGTGTGATATATAAGAAAACTCACGCCATGTGGTATGTACTGGTTGAACCGAGACATTGGCAGGACCATTTCTTTGCCTATAGCTTCTTCCGAATATTGAACATTGGAATATTATGCAGCCAAACCCTTTTTGGCTTCCTCGTCTGATCTAAATGCTGCACACAGATCCTAAATTTCAGACACAATACTAAACATAAGAGGACAAGGAAGAAGAAGACGAAGAAAAAAGAAAAACTCTGCTTGAACAGATGTTTGAAAACAGAAAGTAGGAAGAAGAATACACAAGAGATAGATAGAACTTCATACTGCAACAAGAAAACAAATCAACCAGGTCAGATTTACCTTACTTCTTCCTTAGTTTGTCTCTTTTCCTTGAATGTGACTAGTTGAATGTTCAATGGCCACATCAACGAAATTGTAACAACCTTATCTAGAAATTGGGGATGCTAATAACAGTTTTCAGGCAAAAATGTTTGCAAACATATGAATCTCATGATTACTTGCAGGAAGGTAATCCCCAGAATATTGATACTGTTGTCACTTGCTACAGGTCAGGTGAAACAATGCATAAGGAACAGCCAGTCGACAAAATCCTTTCCGCTTGCTTGTTTTAATAATTGCCTTTGGTGCGTCCTGTGTAACTTGTTGCATCTCCTTGGCTCCAAAAAGTTACAAGGGAAAACATGGCGAACTCCTATTTACAAAATTGTGCGAACGTGATGATTGAGCGGATTAATACTTCTCAAGAATTGGTCGAAGTATGCAAAAGAAAGTCTTCCGGTGCATTGCTGAAGAGATTGAAAGTCGCTTTGGTGACTGCAAACCCAGTGCTTACAGATGCTGAGCAGAGAGCAGATGATGTTCGGGAAGTCAAACTTTGGCTTAGAGGAATCAAAGATGCTTTCTTCCAGGCAGAGGATATTCTTGATGAGTTAATAACAGAAGCTTTGAGAAGAAGAGCAGTAGCTGAAGCAGGAGTCTTAGGAGGACTATTCCATAATCTCATGCCCAGCAGTGAAGCCATTCAGAAAAAGATAGAACCAAAGTTGGAAAAAGTAGTCATACTACTTGAACATCATGTGAAACATATCGAAGTTATCGGACTGAAAGAATATAGCGAGACTCTAGAACCGCAATGGAGGCAAGCATCACGGTCAAGACCTGATGACCTTCTACAAGGCAGAGTGGTCGAACGCACAGAAGATAAGCTTGCTTTAGTCAATTTGCTGCTTTCTGATAGCAAAACAGGCATTGGAAAACCAGCTGTGATCTCCATTGTTGGTATGCCAGGGGTTGGAAAGACTACCTTGACCGAAATAGTTTTTAATGACAATAGGGTGACTGAACATTTTGATGTTAAAATGTGGATCTCTGCTGGAATGAACTTTAACGTCTTCAGGGTTACAAAAGCCGTTCTGCAAGATATCACTTCAAGTGCAGTTATTACTGATTATCTACCTTCAATTCAAGTTCAGCTAAGGAAGACACTCTCAGGGAAGAAATACTTACTGGTTCTGGATGATTTTTGGTCAGAAAGTCATTCAGATTGGGAAAACTTTCAGGTCGCCTTCACTGAAGCAGTGGAAGGAAGCAAAATTGTTCTAACCACACGAAGTAAAATTGTCTCCACAGTCACACATGCTGAAAAAATCTACCAAATGAAGTTGATGACTGATGAAGAATGCTGGGAGCTGATCTCTAGATCTGCTTTTGGAAATATATCTGTTGGTTCTATCAACCAAGAACTACAAGGAATTGGCAAAAGAATTGCAGAACAGTGTAAGGGCTTGCCGCTAGCTGCAAGAGGTATCGCATCTTATCTTAGGTCAAAGCCAAATCCTGACGACTGGTATGCTGTATCAAAGAATTTCTCGACATATTCCAACAGCATCCTTCCAGTTCTTAAACTGAGCTATGACTCTCTCCCTCCTCCACTTAAGCGATGCTTTGCCCTATGTTCAATATTCCCCAAGGGTCATGTGTTCGATAGGGAGGAATTGGTGCTTCTATGGATGGCAATAGACCTACTATACCAACCAAGGAGCAACAAAAGATTGGAAGAGATTGGTTACGATTACCTTGATAATTTAGTTGCTCGATCTTTTTTCCAGAGATTGGACATCAGCATGACAGGCTTTGTGATGCATGATCTCATGAATGATTTGGCTAAAGCTGTTTCAGGAGATTTTTGTTTCAGACAGGAAGATGACAATATTCCGGTAATACCAAGCATGGCTCGACATTTTTCATTTTCTAGAAGCCAGTGTGATGCGTCAGTAGCTTTCAGGTCCATCTATGGAGCTGAGTTTCTGAGAACCATTCTTCCGTTCAACTCACCAACTGGTCTTGAATCTCTCCAACTTACAGAGAAAGTTCTGAATCCTTTGCTGCAGGCATTGAGCCGCCTACGAATTCTTAGCTTGTCTCAATATCAGATAACTAACTTGCCTAAATCATTGAAGGGTTTGAAGTTGTTACGGTATCTGGATCTGTCAAGCACCAAATTAAAAGAGCTCCCAGAGTTTGTGTGTACTCTCTTTAATTTGCAGACACTTTTATTGTCAAATTGTTGTGACCTCAGAAGCCTGCCAACAAGCATTGCCGAACTCATCAACTTGCGCCTCCTTGACCTCGTTGGCACTCCTTTGGTAGAGATGCCACCAGGAATAAAGAAACTGAGAAACTTGCAGCAGTTATCAAATTTTGTTATAGGAAGGTTGAGTGGTGCCGGGCTGTACGAGCTCAAAGGACTTTCTCAACTCCGTGGGACACTTCGAATCTCTGAGCTACAAAATGTGGCCTTTGCCTCAGAAGCAAAAGATGCTGGGTTGAAAAGGAAGCCATTCCTAGATGGGTTAATCCTAAAGTGGACTGTGAACGCTTCTAGCTTCATCCCTGGTAATCTCAGTGCATTGGCCTGCGACCAGAAAGAGGTCCTAAAGATGCTTGAACCTCATCCACACTTGAAGATGTTCAGCATTGAGTCTTATCAAGGTGCAGGATTTCCTAAGTGGTTAGGTGATTCTTCATTCTCTGGTATTGCATCTGTTACTATCAGTAGCTGCAACCTCTGCATATCATTGCCTTCTGTGGGGCAGTTGCCTTCACTCAAGTACCTCAGCATTGAAAAATTTAACATTCTGCAAAAGGTTGGTTTAGAGTTCTTCTTTGGTGACAACAACTCCAGCATTGCACCGTTTCAATCCTTGCAAACTCTAAAGTTCTATGGCATGCCAAGATGGGAAGAGTGGATTTGTCCGAAACTAGAAGCTGGGATCTTTCCTTGCCTCCAAAAACTCATAATACAAAAATGTCCCAGCTTAACGAATAAATTTCCAGAAGGACTCCCATTATCCACTGAAGTCACCATCTCTGATTGTCCCCTAAGAGCAGATGATGGAGTAGAACATTCCTCCACGGAGAATCCGACAACTCCAGAAAGTCCAGCCAGCACTCCCTCCACGAGAAAAAGTGAACTATCTTCCCCTACAGGGAATTCAAAATTTGATGCGAGTACCAGCGCCCAGCCAGGTTTGGCGAGTAGTCAAAGCAATGATGACACTGACGTAACTTCGACATCAAGCCTGTCACCTTTGCCAAAGGACCATCAATTGTTACAAACAGAAGATTTGGACCAATATGAAACTCAACTTGGAAGCTTTCCTCAGCATTTTGAAGAACTTGCTGTGATCTCGGCAAGATACTCAGGATATATCTCAAGTATACCTGGCTCGTTAAGTCCGTATATACCAAGAGAAACACTTCTTCAAGATCCCAAAACTGGAAAGCCAGTCCGGAGTCCACCGTCAAGTGAAGATAAAAGGCAGTCACAATATGATGATGAAACCAATATGGAATATTTGAAAGTGACAGATATTTCTCACCTCATGGAGCTTCCTCAAAATTTGCAGTCAATCCACATTGACAGCTGCGATGGACTAATTTCTTTGCCTGAGAGCTTCACGGAAAGCTATCCGAATCTTCATGAACTGATCATCGTTGCTTGTCGCTTTCTTAAATCTTTCCCTCGGAACCACCCTCCAACCACTTTAAAAACCATATACGTAAAAGACTGCGAGAAACTAGATTTCGCAGAGAGTTTGCAGCCAACTCAAAGTTACTCACAGCTCGAGCAAATGTTCATCGGAAGTAGTTGCAGCAATCTCCTCATTTTCCCTCTATCCTTGTTTCCGAAGCTGAAAAGCCTCTCAATTAGGGATTGTGGAAGCTTCAGAACATTCTCTATTCACGCAGGTCTCGGAGATGATCGTATCGCACTCGAATCTTTGGAAATTCGGGATTGCCCAAATCTAGGAAATTTCCCACCGGGAGGACTCCCAACGCCGAAACTCTCTTCGATGTTAGTCTCAAACTGCAAGAATCTCCGAGCATTACCGGAAAAATTGTTCGGACTAACTTCTCTTCTGTCGCTGTTTATAATCAAATGCCCAGAAATCGAGACGATCCCTGGTGGAGGGTTTCCGAGTAATCTTCGAACACTGTGCATCAGTCTCTGCGAAAAGCTCACACCGAGAATCGAATGGGGACTGAGAGATTTGGAGAAGCTTCGAAACCTCGAGATTGAAGGAGGAAGCGAAGACATTGAATCATTTCCAGATGAAGGGTTACTGCCAAAAGGTACATTTTCTCTGCGGATAAGTCGTTTTGAAAACCTCAAGACTCTGAATCGAAAAGGGTTTGAAGATACAAAGGCTCTCGAGACGCTGGAGATCAACGGTTGTGATAAGCTACAGATTTTGATAGATGAAGATTTTCCTCCTTCATTATCTTGCCTGCGAATAAGTTCGTGCCCGTTGTTGACGGAGAATTTTGCTGAAGCGGAAACAGAGTTCTTCAAGGTACTAAATATTCCACATGTAGAAATTGACGGCAAGATCTTCTCTTGAGGAAATATTATTATTTTTACACAGTATGTCAAAAAAATAAAACGGTGCACTTTAGAGACTTAGTTGATGCACACGACACTGTAATTTGTAAATTCACCATTTTTTTGCTACCATTGTAGCTCTTTTCAGAGATGTCCAAGATTTGACAATTACTTTACTTCTATTCTATTACAAAATAGTGAACATTTTAGCACTGTTAATCTTCTTACCCTGAAAATGAAGGTGAAAAAAGCAAGAACTTTCAAAAGCAAATGCTCCAAAAATCCCTTAGAGAAAGATGATGAAACAAATGCAAAGTATCTCAGTTGAAAAGAAACAGCCTAACAAGAACTCAAATTAAAAGCAGGATCATGGTGATTCCAGCTACTAACATAACTCAAGATAACTGTTCTAAAACATAAAGATACTGAAAAAAGTGACTGAAGGAATTGAAATGTTTCCAATCATCTCTCTTTTAGAAAGCCAGCTAGTCAGGTCTCTCTCTAGTTTGTCGATGGAGGTCGAGTGATTCTTGGCCTTACTGGTGTCTTTGACGGGCTTACCCTGATATTTGAGAGATGTAGATTCAATTGAAAGGTTCAGAATAAGCTTTAAAACCTGCATCAGTGAAATTTACCTTATCGGTTGGGATCCAACGACCATCCCACTGCAATTGAGCGCCCTAAGTGCACTATCTGCCTGTACATTCCAAAAGAAAAACAAATACAATTTTTTGACTTTGCAGATGAAACAATGCCAAGACAACTTTCTATTTGTAGTTCCTCTTAATCAAACATTACACTCAAGAAACTTCTCCTCAGTAGTGCAAAGATCAAAAAGAAAGAGAGAAAATATAAGAATCGTCATATCCATGGAGAAAAGAGCTCTCACCTGAGCGAATTCAACAAAAGCTATGCGAGTTGAATGCAATTGATCGCCAAGAAGCCTCAGCCGAGTTACCTGTGTATTGTAGAAATAAACAACTTAAACGTCACTCCTATATACTTCTCAAAATCAAAATTCTTGATCAATGAAGAAACAGTGAAAATATTCAGGTTAAATGAGAGAGATATCAAGCAGTTATAGGTTCTGTTCTGACCTCACCACATGCGGACTCAAAGAAGTTTCTCACATCAGCTTGAGAAACCTGCAATAGTAGAAAAAATCTTGATCCAGAAGATACTAAAAAAAAAACGATAGTTTTTGTTGCAGATTGTTAAGCATTTACCTTCTTGTCAATATTTGTGCAATAGATTGTCCTTGTGCACATCTCCCTTTCATCTTCTGACTGAATTAACCCCCAACATAGTAGATATCAAAGTAAAATTCGATACTCAAAAACCTAAACCAAAATTATTAATGAAACTTCTGAGGAACATGTCAGCCTACCCTGGGAAGAAATGTGGGATTGACTGGAAGAATAGCAGTTTTAGAAGGTAAGACCCTCATCGGGTAGAACCCGAGCATTGTTCCACCAAGGCTTAAAGCTTCCCGTGCGCCCTCTGTAGAAATAAATTTATATGTAAGTGGTTAATAATGCTTAAAGAGTTTAATCGAAATTTTGTATTGAATCATTTCAAGATTCCACCAGCAGCCGAACTTACGGTCATCAGCAAACTCAACAAAAGCAAATCGAAGAACTGAATGTGGATCCCCACAAATTCGACAGTCAACAACCTTCACAGATGAAGAACTCAATGTTACTACGCATACTATTATATACACCAAAGTAACATTTCGATCAAGATATTTCTTGCTACGCAGTAAAAAAACATAAAATCTCATTGTCAACAGACAGGCTTGTAAAGCTCAGTCTACCTTTGGCACAGACTATAAATAGTAGTTTTAGTTAAACACATTGTCCAAAACCCATGAAAGGGAAAAGATTTAACCATTATTTAAAGCTTAAAAAGCATCTTACTTGTCCATAGTTACTAAACAAGCCAGCAAGACCCTCCTCAGTCACCTAAATAACAAAGCAGATTTATGTTAACGTTGATGCAAATTAACTCGATGAGAACCTTAAAAAGACTAGAAGAAACTTACACTCTGGTCAATGTCAGAAACATAAACTGTTCTTCTAATACTATCCTCTCTTTGAACCTTAGAAATTCTTCCAGTTAACCTCCTCCTCCTTTGGCTGTGGTTGTTTCTTCTCTGTGATCACACACAGCAATAAACAGAACAAAATCAGCTCCCTTTCGTAAAAGTTTACAGCTTTACAACAAAAGAGTCACATTGAATTATCAGCCATATTAAATCTAAATTATCCTCAGAATCTTTACCTTGCGGATATTGTCATCCTTATTGGCATCAGAGTCAAATTCTTCACCCGATTGCTTCTTGGTGCTCGCAAACTCTTCAGGCGACAGAAGTTGATTGGCTTTCCCCATTTGATTGTTCTTCTTCGGGTTGTGGTAAGAAGGGAAAAACTCCTTAGCCAAAGGATTCAGTTTCTTGAACATCGCAACAAGCTTCTGCATATCAAACTCGGATTTGGGTTTGAGCTCTGATTCAGTTTCGGGTTTAGAACCAGTGATCGAGCTCTTCTCATTTTCCTCACCGACGACGACGATTTTTTCGCCATCGTTTTTGATATTACTTTCATGAACATCGTCGACAACAACATCAGTGGATATCTCAGCGACCGAAGCCATTGGATCAAAAAATTAATAAACTCACAAACCCAAAAAGGAGGAGAAAGTTTCTCCGTTTTTATTAATTTTCGTAAAATTCGAAACTTTGACGAAAGATGATCAAAAGAATTCGGGTGAATCCAAATATGTGACACTCTTAATGCAAACCCATTTAAAAGATTCCACAAATTAGCGTAAGGAAAGACGAGGGCGGCTTGATCTAGTAAAATGCTTAGTGCAAATGTATTAATTAGCGCGTAAATAGTTTGTGATTACAGAAAGCTTCAGTGTGGTGTATAGTTATGGAGGTGAGCATGAAGAAGAGAGGAGATGAAGAAAAAAATATATATAAGTTTTTTTGTTTCCGTTTTGTCCGCTCTCTATTTTGACCTTTTCTGTTTCCAAAGAATCTTAACTTTCATAACAGTGAAAAACAAATTAGAATCATTCTTGGACATATTTAATTATCTTTGTGTCCTGGTATTTTTTTTCTTTCCCAAAACGCCTCACAGTTTACGTTGGCGCTAGATTGATCAAACAAAAATTATTGAATAAGTATAAGGGTGAATTGCTAGAAATACAAACCAATACTGTACATGCTAAAACGTAGTTGTTAATTGTATTTCCGTTTTTTACAACTTAACTTGTATCATTTTATTTTTAAGAGAAAAAGGAAATTAATGTTAAAATACATAATTCACAAAATATTAAATTTTTAATAGTTCTAACATTGTAAACCACGATATCAGTTTTGTAATTTAGCGATCTAAAATCAAGAATAGTGAAAAGAAATAAAAATGACTTCAGAGTCGAACCAGATCCTCCCAGGATCTTCGACCATCTGAATCACTTCTAAAAAATTTACTGTGAACGTCACTTATGAGATTTGGAGGACTGAAAGGCTAGACATTACCCACAAAAGAGCTTCGATCTTTCAATGTAAAGGAGACAGACTCTGATAAGTTCCACGAGCGCCCATGCTAGCATTACCAAAAACCATCGGTGAAGCAATATTAGCCTAAGCCCAAATCATTTTAGGAGTCCTTCAAAGACTCATCTACGAAAAACATATATCCAACTCCACTCTATTTCCCCTCTAAACTCTACAATAGAGTAAAATTATCTTCAACACCACTCTATATCCTACTCTATAATAGAGTAATGGATGTTGTTGCACCAACGACCAACAAGCTACTTTGATACTGAGAACTATCGGATCGAAGAAACAGAGAGCATAAACAATATGAAATGTGTAAAGTAAAAGACACACAAAATTTACGTGTTCAGCCTCCACTACAAAGTGCAACAGCCTACTCAAAGCTAGATGTATAACCTTAGATATGGTGGCTCAGATCACAGACCTCTCATATCTCTATTCTCGAATGCTATGAAGAAACAAGTGGGCCTCTTCAGATTCGATCGCAGCCTACGTAACAATAAAGAAGTGAAACAAATCATTAAGGATGCATGGAAAAACATGAATAATAAATAAGTGATTCCAAAATAGCTTTATGTCGTAATGTCATTATTTAATGGAAGAAAGAACAACAAGAAAAAGATAGAAGCTAACATGAAAGCACTTGATGAGTCGATGAGCAATCCACGAAATCCTGAGATGCAAATCGAAATCATGAAAGCTGGGATCAAAAAAGTACATCAATTGGAAGAAGAAGTTTGGCAGTAAATGAGCATAATTCAATGGTTACAGTTAGGGGAGAGAAATACGATCTACTTCCATGAAATTACAAAGGGATAAGGGAATGAAGAGCTATTAACGAATTTTATGTTATATAAAATGATGAAAGGAAGGTGTTTTATGAAGAGGACGAGATTACTGAAATTATAGCTGAATATTTCAATATTCTCTTTCAGTCACAACAACCAAATGACAATGCAATCATAGGAAAGGCTTTAAATATGCATGTTTCAGACTCTGTGAATGAGATTCTAATTATGATACCTGATATATATATATATGAATTTTTACTTGGTTTTCATTCATATTCTACATCATTTCTTTAATTTCGGAATCATATACATTCACTTTAGTATATGTTTGCATTCATAGTGCATTTTAGAGTCATAAAATGTAGAGAGTTGCATATTTTCTTTTCTTTGAGTCATTTTTAGGTGACTTGGGACCATTGTGGAAGAGTGGAAACTTGGAGATGGATGAGAATAAGCAAGATGATGGAATGAGGATGCATTAAATCAAAGGTAAAGTGATTCTGGACCAAAATATCGACATATGCTCAACAAAAGAGGTCGATGAAGTGTGCAAAATGGATGAGACACTTTCTGTAATTTTTCATGGACCTCATGTTCAACAAAACAAATCGATGAAAGCCTTCCCGTGAACGAAATTAGATACAATTTTGACACAAGATAGCTACTAGATTTGGTGGCAGTTTGAAGGAATTCGAACAAGCAGATAAGAAGATATGACGATTTTACACAAGATAGGTCATTCTGACGCAATTTTCATTAAGAAGATATGACGATAGCCATTTTTTTTGGACCTTTTTCATTATTGAGTTTGAAAACTTTTTAGGATTTTTGTAAGCTCAAGGGAGAAGATCTCTACACTTTTAAGGATTTCTTGAGAAAAATTCTGAACTCGATTTAATTTTTTTGCAATTTAATCATGAGTTTATTCCTTTCATCTTCGTTGTTATTTTCTATTACGTCTGAGTAGTTTTCCAATCAAGTTTAGGGTTTCTAGGGATTTCATTGGTTGATTAGTTAGATCCAAATAGGGATTATCTTTGGTGTTCTTCATCTACTATTGAATTTAATGCTTAAGTTAGACTAATCACCTATCTTATGATCTTAGGTTGTTTGACGCACCAAATATGTTTGTTTGAATCCCTAAATGTACATAGAGGAGCAAATTATTCTTAGCCAACAAAAGCTAATGTTGAGACAAATTGTGAAACATATCGAACTTTATTTTTTATGTGTATGTAATTGGTTCAAAGGACATTTTAGAATTTTAGGTTGCTAGATACAGTAATCGATGCCCCGAAAATGGATTTGCTATACAGAAGTGTTTCAAGTCAAGAATTTTTTTAATTGTTCCTTGAATAGTAATTTGGCTATAATTCAGATCTCATGTGGATTCCTTGAACTTGATATTTTTATTTTATTGTATTACATCGTTTAATTTCATAGCAATAATTTACTTTATCACAACAACCATATTCTTTCTTAGCTTAAATTTTTTGCTAAGATTGATAAGTAACATGAGTGGATTCGATCTCTTAAATATTACTTTGTTTGATGTGAACTTGTAATATGATTATAGGGTTTAAAACACATGTATCAATACCTTCTAAATATAAAATTAGAGTTGTTATCTTTGAAATTCACCCAAGCTAAGCCCCATGGTTGAATGGTTTCTCCGCAAGCTTTTTCCAAGAAACTGGCACATTATTGGCAAGGACATAAAAGAAGAAGTTAGAGAAATATTTGAAAATGGTTGTATGCCGAGAGATATGAATTACACTCATTTACGACTTATTCCAAAGGAAGATATGCCAAAAAATGTTTCCGAAATATAGACTAATTGCCTTATGTAATGTGATGCAGAGCGTAGCAGTCATATCGGGTTCTCTGATGAGATCCCTTCGGATGGCTTATTTCACCGGATGGATTTAGATATCTGGAAGAGATTCTAATGGTTGGTGACGGCGGAAGTGAAGATCTATGATGAGATCTAGGCCTGGTGATGGTGGTGGCGGACAATGAAGCTTCTAGGGTTCCCAGGGAGGGTTCCCTGTGGCGGTGTGATGGAACTCTTGCGGGATCTTTGATAGATACACTCAACTTTGGTGAATTGAATCAACCAAGGGACCGTCTACTGACCAATATATATCGAGGTTCACACCAACTCAGGCTTCTAACTTATGAGAAGCGTGATGCCTGCGACGACGACAAGGATTTTGAGATACTCTCCTAGGTCTACCAAAGATGGCTAGGCTTTTTTTTTGCTTTTCTCAACTCTGGTTTTATTCAGTACAAACAAACACTTATATAGGGATCCTTAGGAATCATCAGAATAGAGGCCTATGTATTTTGTTAGTCAAACCTAGTTCCATGCTGCACCAGATCCCTCCCTCTTAGAAAGATTCGACCTCAAATCCAAAGCGGCACCAGATCCCTCCCTCTTAGAAAGATTCGACCCCGAATCCAAAGCGGCGCACGGGTCGGGTTCTTCATGCTTCTCACATGAATTCACCACAACACAATCTCAACATCACGCCGATAGATGCTCACGTCCTCGGTCCTAATAGATCGGTCTTCTCCTCTCATCTCCTTGCTCATGACTCTGAAGACTTCTCTTGGAGCCTTCCTTTCATGTTCTCGTCTTTGAGCAGTTTGCAGCCCAAGTGGCTCGTCACTCTCCTCACACACAAAGTTCGGTGTCACCTCATGTGTTCCTGCAGTACCAATCCGGACATTGGTCTCTTCCTCGACCTCAGCAGGTAAGTATTCTCTTCACTTCTCTGCAACTCCTTTTGGTAGGTCTAGTAACCTACTTGAGTTTTCTTTCTACTCTTCTTCTCGGCCCCAACCTAGCAGCTTAAAAGCCAAGCCACGGCCAAGCCTCCGCGTAGAAGCCTTCCTTGGTGAACTCTTCTTGAAGCTAACACAATCTTCTTGCCACAGATGGAAAAATGTTGGCACGTACACACCAGCGACTGCTTATCTCGAATTATGTCGCGACTCCTTCACTTGGCTAATTTAGAAACTCAGCTAAGTCATTTTCCTCTATAGGGAGGAACTTAGGATGACCAAGGATTTCAGCCACAACTTGGTAGTCGTGGATGTTTCCCCACAGTCCGGATAAGTAGCACACGAAGCTCCTCCAAGGTTCAACATATCTCGCGTGAGGGTTTTCATGTTCCTCACGGCTTCACGATTGGGACGAGACAACGTCTTAGGCCTCTCGGGTGGGGTAGTCTCACCCACAGCAAGTTGGAGCTTTCCTAAGACTCTGATAGAGAGATTTTAACAGGTTGAAATCAGATCAAATGCTACCACATAATGCAAACATGTCGATGCAGTATGATAGGTGTCAATCCAAGTTAAGTGTGATGCTAACAATCAGAAATTATACAGATCAACCTAATTCAAGTTCGATAATTAATTCATCAAAGTGTCATGGAACTGAAGCATAGTAATGACAATGAAATGGAAACAGAACATGCAGTAAATAACATAAACAACTCAGCAAGCAAAATAAGCGAAAAACGGAGACATAACGATAAGCAATTAACGAAAATAAGGGTTCAAGAGGATTCGAATCAATGATCAATGCTACACCATGGATTTCCAAACTTGCTTAACAACCTATTAAGGGAAATTTCTAGGCAATAAATTCAACAATAACAGATCAATGAACTCAGCAAAGCACAGATCAGACCTAACTCCCGTTAGCGAAATCCGGACAAGCAGGCACTAAGAATCAACTTATCCTAGCCAATATGTTATCTATACAACCAATCTCTCGGGATAGACAAACATATCTCAGACTTTGGTTTTATCATGCATTTAATCGAACACCTTTTGGGTTAGACAAGCCAATATTAGATTTCTAGTGATCAAGTAGAAACAAGCATTAGGCACACCAAATCTAAAGAAATCCTAGCATGAAAGAGTTTAAGCAAGTTGGAAACACTCTAGCTTCACATTAATCTAACTATTTTCTCTTAAACCCTAAGCAAATTTACTCACTAATCAACATAATCAACTCAGCAACATCATTAATAAACATGATTAGCAAGCTTATGGAAAGATAAACAAGAAAGATTTAAGAAGAGTAAACAAAAACTCAATGCATTAAACTTAGATTAAGCATTCAAAATTCTAGAAATACAAACTTAGCTAAAAACAGAAAGAAACTTGTCTAGAAAATTTCATGTCTCAAATGTGGGCTAACACAGGGTATTTATAGTCCAAGTACAAAAATAACCTAAGTCAACACTGAAAAAGTCAACATAAAGTGCACGGATAGATGACTCGACTAGGTTTCTGTGAGATCTTCAGTAGACTCGAGTCTTGGTTACTCGAGTCTGTTGGTCGAGTCGGAGCTTTGTGCTCAGCAGATGGCCAGCTCGAGTGTTGGATGTTGGCCCCTTCAATCGATTAGAACCCCGGGTGAAGCCGGACAGGTTGAGGCTCGACCCATCTGGTCGAGTGTCTCTGTCGAGCTGCGGGTTAAGACCTTCAAAAATTCCTAACTCGACCAAGGGTTGGTCGAGTATATGTGTCGAGTCCGTCTAGTCCCAACACTTAGATGTTTTCTCTGATCACGTACAATGCTCCGTTCAGGTCCACGTCCATCCTCACGTTCTCAGCTCCCAGAATGGTCTGAATTCCTTCCAAGGTACCTAATAACAGAACAAATGCAGTATGCATGCTATGCAAATGCAAAATGTACGATACGGACCTATAAAGACTCTAAAACGATGAGAATATTATGTATATGCATGAGAACTAAGCTAAATGAGACTTTAAAACATGGTAAAAATCATGCATATCAACTCCCCCAAACATAGATCTTGCTTGCCCTCAAGCAAACAAATGAACCAAGATGGAGAAGAAGGTGAAAGCGAGGATTCAAAGCCAACAACGAGCTGATACGATTGCTAACCTCAGAGTCTTAGATACAAATTCTAAGATGCACAGCTAAACTAGTCATACTCCAAAAACTTTAGCCATGTCAATAACAATCTAGCATAAATTCAGCTTTAACCTACACATGCATTCACTTTAACTAATCCTTTTATCATTCAATTAGCACATAACCGTGAACCGAGCATATGCAACAATTTAAAACCTTGTTTGGCTAAGGGTAAGGTCTAGATATTAGAATGATCTCTTTATAGTAACTGGTCAATCAATGCACATGGATCAGTCAATGAAATGGGTTAAGCTCCAGCATAATCCTAAAGGTGAGAACCAATGGGCGGATACAAAAACATGACTTCATCTACCTGTATACCCATATCGGCTTCATCTTAGTAATCTAAACCCGGAATCTGATCCTAGTCTACCCTTTTTATTCAAGGCTTCTTTATTTTTCTAGCCACCAAGATCATACTCACAACCTTTTCCATTCATAAGTCTAAGGAGGGGGATTAACAAACTTACAACTTCTAGCGGTTTAGGACTTAAATGGTTACAACACATGGTTCTTCTTATTTCTTTTTCTTCTTTTTCTTTACTTAGAACCTTTCTTTTTCTTTCTTTTCACTACCCAAAACCTTTACTAGAACACATTAAACATTTTCCAGCCTCTTTCTCCTTTAGACTTAGACACTTTTACTTAGCCCTTTCATTCTTTTTCCTTCTTTTTCATTCATTTTCTGCAGACATAAGCATTCTCATACCCATAATCATAATCACCTAATCCTATCTGGTCCAAAAATCGTGGACCAACATCTACATGAAGTCATGCTCTTGTCGACTCTCACCTAACATTTTATGCCAAGATTAAACCGAAAAGAGACCTCACGAAACACACAGCAAGCGGCGGATGGTTTAAACGAAGGTGCAATGCACGGTGGGAGTCTATTTGGATTAACAGGATATATTGCAAGATGATAAAGGAAATCTAAATATTTTCTATAATCCACAAGCTTAAAATCGATGCATATACCCGATAATTAACAGTCAAGATTACGGTTTTCACTTAAACAAAGACTAGCATCAGATCACAACATGATTCAATTAGGCATGGATGCTTAGACTAAACCTTCCTAACATGGTGCGGTTTTACATTTCGGACAGGAAAGCGTGCAGGAAACCACTTATATCTAGGGCGGTGAATCTAGAACAACGAAACAACAAGCTTAAACAGACGTGAACATCATAATCCCCTATGCAAGACTAGACTCGATTCTATATGAATGCAGCTACATGACACTCTTTTTATGGATTTTTGAAAAGGTTTTTCGACTTTTTTGGTTTTTATATGCCTTATATGATTTGCAATGCTCAAAATGAAAAATCTGAATGGATTTTTATGCTATGTATGAAATGAATGAAAATCAAACTAAGAACAAAGCAAACATGATTAATATCCTCTAAAACCCTCCCCCAAACTTAAATCACATAGTCCCTTGTGTGTATAAAAGCTTGAAAGAGAATCCTAGACAAGCAAACATAATAAAAAATGCAATGGTATTTACAGTGAATGAATGAATTGGTACCTTTCAGAAGCCGAAAAAGTTGGACGTGGAGGCATTCATGCTCTCCATAGTGTAATCTCCAACATTCAGAGGCTCCTCGCGTTGGTGCTGATCGAGGTGGGTAGTCGAGGCGGGATTTTTCAAGCGCGGATTGAGACTACTCGTATCTCCGTTAAGTCCCAATCCATCGAGTGGGTGGGTCAAGGTGTGCATTTCAGGCGCAGATTGAGACCACTCGTCTCTCCGTTGATTGAGTGAGGGGGTCGAGTGCCTTGCTTTGGCTTTTCACGGCCTCCTCTGGTAAGTTCTCAGCTCTACGGAGGAGTGTCTTGGAGGCTCTTGGTGCTGAAAATGAGTGTTTTCAATGGATACGGAGTGACACCTTTGAAGAGTGGCAGGCGCTTGTGATGATTCCGCACTGATTCTCTCCTTGAGAGCATCCATTTCTCGTCTAAGTTTAACCCTTTCTTAAGTCCATTCCTCTTTATGCTTGACCAGACCCTTCACCTTTTTGATGAGCCACTTATTCATCTTTTGGAGCACACCTATCCGTTTGTGAGCTTCTTTGACGGCAGCTCCTTGTTTTGGTGCATTATACTCTTTGAAAAGATACTGCTCTGGATCAAGCTCCTCTACACTCTCCGAGATTGGCTGACGGATTGGTTGCGCATTTGGATCAAAGAGAGCATATATAAGTGGAATAAAGTTGGCGTTCTTACCCATTCTTATAGAAATGAATTCTGGACATGGCAGCGCAATTCGTGCATTTGGTTCTTCCAGATGCATGAACTTGTAAACCAACTTTCCATCATGCTCACCCCACGCTAAAATATGCTGACGCTTCAGATACTCAACGTCCATGTAGCGGGGTTCAATCCAGCTCGATTTATCAATCTTAACTCCTCACTTCTTTATGATCCGATAAACAAGCCCACCTATACTGATCTGCTTTGGCTTATTCCTCTTTGATGTACTGTAGTCCGCACTCTATACTCCATCAATTGTCTCGCCAATACAAGGCCAACCCAGAATTGGCATCATCCCCGATTATTGTCCAACTGCTAGGTGTTTCTCCGATAGTTCCTTTTAGCGTTGTGACTAACATATGCATCTCTCCCAGATTGATTGGAGCAGTAGAGTCCCGTGCAAAAAGGACTTCCCCAACAGCTCTACGCATGTAATTAATACATGGGTTACATACGCAATTACCTTTTGCGTGAGATGGGTTAAACACTTGATGTCCACCTAGCATTGACCAGAGCTCATCGACTTCATTATTATCGATGCTTGGGTAGGCTACGGATCCTCTTGGGAATTTGAATAGCTTTTGGATTGTCCACAGAGTGCACTTATAATGCTTTATGTCCACCTGAAAAGTTATGTAACAGCTAAACATCTCGGGTGATCTTCAATCTGTCCATAGTTTCCCGATAGCATGTCTCTTCAAATCCATTGCACTTATCGCTTCCCAAGCGCTCTTCGGGTTAGCTCTTTGTAGAGTTTGCTTCTGCCGCACCTCACACTGTTTTTCTTCATATGCGATCATGGCTTCATCCTCATTGTACCCAAGTGCAATCAGATCAGTTAAGGCTCTTGTTAGCTTAGTTTGTGGTTCATATGCGATCATGGCTTCATCCTCAGTGTGTCCACATGCGGTACTACCGGGTGATCCGAACAGCTCGGAACAATCAGAACGACAGGAGAATAGTCCAAACGCGCAGTCCGGTCAACCCAAGTGTAATACGGACGAACCATCCAGACAAACAAGCTGTGATCTGAACGAGTCCTCCGGACAGCACAATCATGGTCCGGATGAATCCTTAACTCATGAGGAAGCCTTGAATGATGATTCTACTCATGATATCTCAACCCCTCCCTTGAGAAGAAGCACAAGAATTCGTAAACAACATGTTTTCTATAACAACAAGGCTGTTGTTCATCCAATCCAAGCCGTGTGTTCTTTAGCCGAGTTTCCGGAAGAACACCAAGCATTTCTTGGCAAAATTGATCAAGAGTTCATTCTGAGAACAAATGAAGAAGCCAAAAGACACAAAGTATGGGTTGATGCTGTGAATAATGAAGCCGATGCTATAGAAAGGAATCACACATAGGTTGAGTCAGATCTTCTTAAAGGCAAGAAAGCCGTTAGTAGTCGATGGATCTTCACCATCAAACACAAAAGCAACAGTGAAATTGAATGACACAAAGTACGACTTGTTGCTCGGGGGTTTACACAAACATATGGGGAAGATTATCTTGAGACCTTTGCACCTGTGGCCAAGCTACACACGGTAAGAGTAATTATGTCCATAGCGACTAACTTTGATTGGGATTTGTGGCAGATGGATGTCAAGAACGCATTCCTACGAGGTGAACTTGAGGATGAAGTATATATGACCCCACCTCCTAGACTTGAAAATATTGTGGCTCCCAGGAAAGTCCTAAGGCTCAAGAAAGCTATTTATGGTCTAAAGCAATCTCCTAGAGCGTGGTACCACAAGCTAAGCACAACTCTTAAAGGCCGAGGCTTCAAAAGATCTAAAGCGAATCACACCCTCTTCACTCTACAAAGCCAACACGGTATCATTGTCATTCGTATCTATGTAGATGATATCATTATCTCGGGAAATGACAAGGAAAGTATAGAATCCACAAAACAATTCCTTAAATCTGTGTTTGATATCAAAGATTTGGGTGAACTAAAATATTTTCTAGGCATTGAAGTGTTCCGATCCACAGACAGACTCTTTTTATCCCAAAGAAAATATACTCTTGATCTTTTAAATGAGACAAGTCAATTAGGTGCTAAGCCGGCGAAAACACCCTTAGAAGATGTATATAAGATTACACGTGAGGGGGAGATTGAAACCAAACCATTTGAAGATGTACATCAATAAAGGCGAATGGTGGGAAGATTAATTTATCTTACCATCACCAGACCAGACCTATGCTTTTCGGTTAATCAAGTGGCACAACACATGCAAAATCCAAAAATGAAGCATTGGAACATGGTGACAAGGATCTTCAAGTATTTAAAGGGGACACCGGGACAAGGCATATGGATTGAACGCAATCAAAGCATCGAGATTGTGGGGTACTGTGATGCAGATTGGACCATAGACCGTTAAGATCGAAAGTCCACAACTGGTTATTGTACATTCATTGGATGCAACCTTGTCACATGGAAGAGCAAGAAACAAAAGGTGGTCTCATACTTAAGCGCAAAAGCAGAATACCGAGCCATGCGAAAACATACCGATGAACTCATTTGGTTAAAGGCTCTACTCAAGGACTTAGGTATTGATCAATCCGCTCTCATCACCATGCATTGTGACAATCAAGCCGCAATCCACATTGCCTCAAACTCCGTCTTTCACAAATGGACCAAACATATCAAAGTTGATTGCCACAAGGTTCGAGAAAAGGTTGAAGAAAGAATCATTCTACCTTGCTACACAAGGAGTTACGATCAAATGGTAGACATTTTTACCAAGGTTGCATCCTCTAAGGTGTGTGAGTTTATTCACTCCAAGCTTGGACTCACCAACATCATGCGGCCTTAATCACTAATTCGAAGAAATCACACTCTTTTTCCCTTGGCTATAGCCTTTTTCCCATGAGGTTTTTGCTATACTAAGGTTTTTAACGAGGTGGTTTTGACGGGTTCCAAGCTTGACCTTTGTTCCTTGCGGTCAAGCTTGAGGGGGAGTGTTAGTTTGAAAAATAAGGATCATATTCCTTGATTCATATTGGGCTGGATCACATTCTGGTCCGAGACACACATTATGTGGAAAGAAGGCATGGCCCATGAAGCCCATGAAGAGAAGAGGAAGGTTATATTCTAGAAGCTTATAGCCGTTTGAGACAAAGAGAGTGAAGCCAGCATGTGACTTGCTTTCGGCAAGACCAAGACGTAGAGCTGTTTCTATCACCTGAGACCGAGGAGGGGTCATTTTCACTTCCAACGGATCCCAAGACCGAATTCTCTCTCTTCTTTGTAGCGGCTAGGTTTAGCCTTTCTCCAATGTTTGTTGACCACCTATTTAAAGGCTTATTGATCCATTGTAACAAATTAATTAAATGCAAACTCATTCACTCATAATCTCTCTCTCGGCTATCTCTTCTCTTACACTTTCTTCCGCATAAACTCTCTCAAACTCTCACGCTTTTCCCGATAATTAACCTGTTATCTTCACAGTAGAAGAAGACGCTTGTAGACTCTCAACATACTTCAACCGTGCATTCAACGTTTCAAATTTGCAGTTTAAATCATTATGTGAGGCATCAATCTTGATATGCAACTCAGCTTGCATTTTTGACAACTCTTTGGCACTAGATTGTTGCCCTTGAATGAGTTGTTAGAGTATATTCATGACGTCTAGAGCGGGTGCAGGAGGCTGCAGAGCTTGATTAGTTTGGTACCCTGGTGGTACCTCTGGGGTTAGTTTGTAGTTGTTGTAGGGTTACTTCAGAATGTATGGTTTAGATTGGGTCTGTTATTGCTGGGGCAGGTAGACTTGATCTTGCGGATTCGCAACGTTGGTGCTGGGGTACGATAAGTTCAGATTCTACTTGTAGGCATTGCAATTCTTATAACCACCCTTATTTTGTACAAAGCGGACCTCCTCAACCTGACCGTCTTTGTCTTCGTCAACTGTGTCATCCGCACACACCATATGAACCTGTTTTTGAGATGCAGCCAAGATGAGCTTATCGATTTTCTCATTAAGAGCTTTGATTTCCTTTCTACTCACTGTTTTGGACTCAGCTGAACCGTTACCCATGGAGTGCGATCATAGTCTTCACTATAATTTCCATCTGCAGCTGCAAGATTTTCCACTAATTCCCAGCCAACATCTACTTCTTTGTTGAGAAAGTTACTGTTGCTAATTGTGTCCAAAAGCATGCGGATCTTTGGTAGAATACCCCGATAGAGAGTGCTAAGTAAAGACTCATCACTGAATCCGTGATGAGGGCATTGAGATTGGTAAGACTTGAACCGTTCCCAAGCTTCGGAGAATGACTTAGAATTCTTTTGGATAAAACCTGATATTTTGTTTCGAAGCTTTGCTGTTCGAGAATTTGAGAAGAATTTGGAAAGGAATGCATGTTTGCATTCAGCCCATGAGGTGATAGAACCCTGAGGTAGATGTTTTTCCCAATGATGTGCTTTATCACCCAAAGAGAATGGGAATAATCTCAACTTGAAAGCATCTTCACTAACCCCGTTGATTTTGGTGAGGCTACAGAGCCTCTCGAATTCATTTAAATTGTCAAGCGGATCCTCAACATGGAGGCCATGGAATTTCTTGTTCTGAACCATGGCAATGAGTCCACTCTTGATTTTGAAGTTATTATTCAGAATGGCTGGCAAGACAATGTCATGCCGAGTGCGATGAGTAGTCGGTGAGTCTCCATTGGAATCTCAAAGAGTAATTGATGCTAAAAATGTTGAACATGATCAAATGAGTTTGATGACGAAGAATCATCCAAACAGAAAAAGAAAAAAAAAAGTTGTCGAGGATGATGATGATACTAAAGATGATGATGTTAAGGTTTTTGAAAAGTCGACTGCAACAAAGAAGAGAATAAAATATTCTGAAGTGTGGGAACATTTTACTGTGATTAGCAAAAAGAATAGCGTAGGTAAAATTGAAGAGAGAGCATAGTGCAGGCATTGCAAGACCGATTATATGTACGATTCACACAAAAATGGAACAAACACATAGAGTATCATATCCAAAAGTGTAAGCTTTTGATTAAAGATGGTGATATTGGTAAAATGATGGTAAATTTGGAAGCAAGGTTGCAAGCTAGGAAGATATATCATTCTGTTTTTCAGGAGATGGTAGCCAAATGTATTATTCAACATGATCTCCCATTTGGTTATGTGGAGTATGAGAGAGTTGGGTCACTTTGGAAGTACTTAAATGCAGATGTGAAGTTTATAGCCCGAAACACAAATGATGCAGATGTTTATAAGTTCTATGAGAAAAAAATGGAGAAGTTAAAGAGAGAATTAGCTCAACTTCCTAAACGAATTAGCTTCACTTTTGATTTATGGTCTGCAATAACTCATGAGGGTTACATGTGTTTAACAGCACATTACATAGACAAAAACTGGAGATTGAACAACAAGATTCTCACATTTTGCACTTTGTCGCCTCCACATACAGGTACACACTTTGCAATGACACTTCTTGATAAGTGGAAGGAATGGGGAAATGAAAAAGTGTTCTCTATCACATTAGACAATGCTAGTAACAATGATACTATGCAAGACATTCTTAAATCTCAGCTTATACAGAGGAATGATTTGCTATATGGAGGGGAAATAATTCATATGAGATGTGCAACCCATATTCTTAATCTCATTGTTCAAGATGGGCTGAAAGTTATAGGTGATTCATTGCATAAGATCAGAGAGACTATCAAGTATATTCAAGGATCTTAACAATGAGAGATCTTTTTTGCAAAGTGTGAAGAATTTGTTTGTATTAAGCTAAAGGCTGGTTTGCTTTTGGATGTCGCAACTTGATGGAATTCAACTTATATGATGCTTGAGAGGGCTATCAAGTATAGAGATGCATTTGCTAATCTCAAGCTCATTGATGGCTGAAACTACAAGTATAATCCTATAGAGGAAGAATGGGACAAAGTGAATCAGATGAGTGAATTTTTGGAGCCTTTTAATGAGATAACTAATCTGATCTCAGGTTTGACATATCCTACTTTAAACTTGTATTTTATGCAAGTTTGGAAGATAAAAAATTGGGTAATAAGAATGAGTCAAATCGAGATGACATTGTTAGAAACATGGTTGTTCCAATGAAGGAGAAGTTCGATAAGTATTGGGATGAAGTTAGTAATGTTTTTGCAATGGCTACGGTGTTCGATCCAAGATTTAAGCTATAACTTGCAGAATATTGTTTTGAAAGACTTGATAAGACTACTTTCCGAAGAAAACTAAAACATTTGCGTTCTTAGCTACTGAAGTTGTTTCAAGTATATGAAAAAATTAAAATCTGCCCCAGCTGCTACAGATACACGTAAGACAATTAAACCAAATGGTGAAGAAGAAAAAGGAAATTTTTACAATTACAATGTATGTTTATTGATTTATATTGATTATTTTATGTTGTATTTTGTTCTCTTTATCTACATATGTTTATATTGGGTTAACGAGTTTTAAAACATTTAAGCTTGTTGTTACATGTTTTATATAAGTTACAAATTTTTATATATACTTAGTTAGATGTTTTTTATATACTAGTAGCAAATTTTAGTCTATTGATTAGTTATTTAGTGGTAGGTTTTTTAATGTACACGTTTCAAAATTTTAGTTGTAGGTATAAAAAAAAAATTTCTTTTTATTTGTCGAAGAAAAAGAAGCTACCTATGATTGTCTAGTATATGAGTGAAGTTCATTTCTTGTAGGTTTGTAGGTTTTATATTCTAAATTCTATTTTGTTGCAGGTTTTACATTCCAAATTATGTTTTGTGATACTTTGTTTCTCATGAAATCAAACTGATACTTACCTTGTGATATTTTGGAAATGTATTTAGAAGAACCACCAATAGAAGCGAATCAATTTGAGAGTTTAGACATTCTGAAATATTGGAAAGATAACTCTTCACGCTATGGAGAATTGGCTTCTATGGCTTGTGATCTTCTATGTATCTCTATCACAATTGTAGCTTTTGAATCATCTTTTAGCATTGGAGCTCAAGTTTTAAACAAGTATAGAAGTTGTCTTCTCCCGAAAAATGTTCAAACACTAATATGTAGTCGCAATTGGTTAAAGGGTTTTGAAGCATATGAAAATGGTAAATAGATGGTATTAATAATCTTTAATAACCTATATATTAACCTTGTTGCTAAATGTGATATATACAGAGGAGGATGAAGAATTTGATGGTGAAAATAAAACACTACCTATTTTCCAATCTATTGTTGATAATCCTTATTGAAGAGTGAAGATGAATTTGGGTCATTAGATTTTCATTTTCTGTTTTTTGAGTTTGAGCTTTGTGTACTTGTGTTCATTTAACATATTTTTCTTTTCATATGGCCACACTAGTTTCTTCATAAAAGACATTAGTTTCCTTCGAACACACGATTTTTTTTAATACAATAATTTTTTTTATACACTATAGTACGACAACGATTATAAACTATACCATAACTCATGTGTAAACCTCATGAAAACTTTACCATAACTCATGTGTAAACCTCATGAGTACTAATCATCAAAGCTATTTCAAGTCAAGTGTACGTAACTCTTAGTTACTATTTGTGACTTTGTGTAAAGAATACGAGACCATTATTTTTTATATTACAATTACGGTAAGATAGAGAGTTTTATTTAGTCCATGTCTATTGCACAAAACAAAAAACAACAGTAATGTTCATGTACCCATGGGCCGACCGTAGATCTGCTTGGACAAAGAGGTCCAGGCCTGGACAAATATTTTAACATTGCGGTCCTAGCGGGCTGATCCGCAGTGGTCTGTAAAAATTTAATGTTGGCCGTGGCGCAGACTAGTTGGATGTGGGCTAGCCCGTCTAACACCTCTACTGCTGATATCTTTGAATCGAATTCGTAATCGAATCCATGTATTTTGGGTACGTCATTATATTTTTCATAATTTCATAACTCGGTTATCTGTCACTCCATTAGATATCAATTTCCCAATAAATTTTTTTTTTTAACATTTAATGCAAAACCAAACTTAGTAAAAAGCCAAGACGCACAAACATGTCCTTATATTACTTTAAATAGAAGATGTCAAATTCTAATAAACTTCAATGTCCCTCCCACACATGTTTCCTATAAACCATTAGAACATTGTTGCGAATTCGTATGCCATCCACCATATGAAACAATCCTTACACTTTTTTTCAATGGAACACTCCGCACCTAACTACCCACACTTTGCCCCACTATGAAATTTTCATATTGCTAGATATTTGTGCACCCTCATAATCCATATATCCTTCATAGTCTGGAAAACTCTATCAACAAAATCTTCAGCTTGGATTATGGATTCTGAATGTTCAAGTAACTCCTCCAATTTCTTGTATCCTTCTTCGAAATCTCCACATGATATTTGGCACATTCCAAGAGCAAATGCTTGTTCCGGTGTCTCTTCGCGGCACCATTTTAGTATATAACAAGCATCTTTAATGTACACATGTTTTGCCGCCAGTCTCATTCTTTCCAAGTATGGAGATCCATAGTTTAGAAGGCTTGGCATTTCCAAAATTGTCTTCATACTTACCGCTTTCAGAACTACTTTTGTCTTTCCCAAGTGCCTTCCTAAATTGCATGATGCTATCACTTGTCGTAACTCTTCAAATCCTTGTTCACCTACCTTCTGAAGTATAATGAGGATAATACTTTCATGGAGATTAATAACTGCGAGTCTCGTTGTTTTGAAGAAATCATATCTTCAAACAGTTATAAATGTATATATCTAAATCTAATTATTTCGTCCTATAGCCTATATATGCTTCT
Organism: Lepidium didymum; assembly: GCA_963920545.1. Lineage (NCBI taxonomy): Eukaryota > Viridiplantae > Streptophyta > Magnoliopsida > Brassicales > Brassicaceae > Lepidium > Lepidium didymum. Next base: position 14,723,673 of record OY986979.1, read on the forward strand.
CTCTTTTAATTCTTATATTATTGTAAATCTGCATCCTTTAACAAATGGGCCATACTCGACATGCGTCAATGTTTGTATCGATAAACTTCTTGACAAAGCGCCACCTCACTCGCAATGCCCTGGACAAAAATCGTGTAACTAAGGGCAAATCTGTCAAAAAAATGACAATCACGTTAACAATGGCCAGTTACGGCTCATTCAGTAACTGGGACATTTTTAACATTTTCCGCTTTGACTATGGCATTTCTGACAATTAATTCAAGGGAATTTTATCTAATCTACCCAGTTTAAAAACAAAATCATAGAAATTACCATGTTTTAAGACCTTGTCGCCTCTACCCTGTTGACAAGTTTAAAAAACAGTTTTGCCATTTACTTAGACGCGATCGTTGTGTGTACTTACACATTAACCGAGAGGTTTGGAAAATTAATGGACAATACAAAACTGACCAAACAAATATAAAGAAGAAAGAGAAGCTTTGGAGAAAACGACAGAATGGAAGGTTGAAGGACAAAGGCTTTTGAAGAGAACATTGAAGATTGTTGCAAAGGTTGAAGAATTGAGACCGACAAATGAGGTAGGACAGGAAAAAAAAAGAAATCGACAGGTGTATTTGGTATTATAAAAGTATTATATATTGGGCAAAGAAGACACAATGTGTATATGTTTATCGGTGGTTTGGTTGAAGAAATGGTCATGAAATAAAGATTTTTAAAAGTCAAATACGAACGAAACACGTGGACTATGAGGGGATTTAGGTCTGGTTTTATTTGTTTCGAGTGGTTTTTGTTTGTCATGGTTTGTCATTAGAAGAGGAAAACGATAGGCATGGACTATGGTAGATTTGAAAGTGGTCCCTCGGGCATGGTTTGTCCTTCGAAAGTAAAATGATGGACATGGACTAGAGTGAGTTTGAATGTATGTTCTTAGGTTATATAACACGGAAGACAAATACATAATTAGTAGTTTAATGGTTAGTCCTAACCATAGTGTTATAAAATAAGAGATACATGTAGTTTGTTTAAATTTCTACTATTAAAATTATATTTCAAATAGATTCTATTCAACCCATTTCCATGACATCATTTGTATGGCGTGTTGAAGCTGGCAGAGAAGACGTTCCAACTTGATTTTATTTGACATGCTCATTGCCTATCTATTGAACCTACGAGAACAGATACCTATTATTTTTAATAATATATTTTGTCTACCATATAAATAGATACTTTTTGTTTATTAAATAAAATATTTTTTTCTGGACATAGAGATTGAATTAGAGAAGGATACATCAGTGATCATTCAAGGTTACAACCATGGGCCTTCGAAATAATTATTTTCATTGTAGTTATAATTCATCACAAACGGTCCAACATACATGGACATTCCAATTATTGTTTTTCTAGGGGACATGGACATTCCTCTTATTTGTTATCTAACTGACAAATTATATCCATCACTGGACATACAGCGGAATGACATATGTGTTTGTTTAAGGTGAAACACATGTACATGATTATTAATTAATTATGGACATGTACAACTTTAACCATGTTATGTGTTGTTCTTATGGACAAGGACAAGAACATGATTTAGCCATTTTGTCGAAATAGTTTTCAATATGGTCATGGAAGTCAAATGGTTACAACCAGTTAGAAGAGAAGTTACAAGATTGTGCCAAGAGGGTTTGTAAGATTGTAAGTATAAATGTAATAGTTACGTGTGAGAAATTGTTTGTGGTTTATTGGTTAAACAATTAGTCACACAAATAGTGAATGTCTAAAGACGATTATGAAACACGTGGACATGGAGGATATGTTAAGGTTTGGAATTGAATTTTTTTTTTGGATTTTGTTGAAACTGGTCCCTTGATTATGGTTTCTCATGAGAAGAGTAAAAGGATGGACATGAACAAGAAGGATTTCAAAGGAGAGTGGTAATTGATAGAAAGCGAAAACAAGGACATAAGTAGTTATTTTATGGCTATGTCCTATACTGGAGACAATGACTTTTGTTGTGTATTTTATCTAATCGTGGACATGGGTTATGTTAGTAATGTTGGGTAATATTCGCATTAAATCTATCCCTTCGTCAATATAATCTTTCTCCCTCTTCTGGTCATATATCCATATATAAGTAGTACAACTATTATATTTGTTGATGGAGACGTGGTATTTTTAATCCACTTTCATCTATGTAAATAGCACTCCGTTGAACCCAATCCCATCACGCATCATATTTGTTAGCTTGTGTTGTCTTATGTAGGTACGTCAACTTTTTCGATTCCCAATTTTTAAATTTAAATTATATATTTAGTTTATTGGAGCTGGGAAAACTTTTATATTTTTAATTTCTTTACTCATAAAAACACTTTTTTATGAAGCATTGTAATAAGTATTATAATAACGTAGAATCTTTTGTTATTTTTATAATGGGTTACATTATTTAAAGTATACAGCTACTGCATTCTCGAAGTAAAACAAACTAGAAATGAACTTATTAACTGTTTTTTGGTTTAGAATGTTATAGTTCATTTTGAATTGAAGCATGTTAAATTTTGATGATTTTATAATATGATGACATATCTGACATAAATTAATTACCACACATATTCTCATGTCGAAAAATGTGGCGTGTTTGGATCTTTTAAGCTCCAAAATGTGTTGTAATGATATGACTTGATTCGACATGTTCACTTCCTATCCACCTCTTCATTATAATATATTATTTAATTGTTTTAAAACGTATTTCTGAAAAGTCGTTGATTCCTAGAGACTAAAATATCAATTGTCCAAATATTCACGTCCCTGTCTCAAGCGGATATATATATATATATATTTCAAGAAAAAGTCTAAACATCCACTGGGGACAAAGACATTCCACAAAAATTCATTGTTGTCGCCATTACATATTTAGTCTTCGTTGCAAAATATAGTTAATATAGCCAAATATAAGTGGATCTATGACCATATAAACACAATCGGAAAAATAAAAGTGTTGGAGACAATTAAGAAATTTGTCCACGTCCATAATGTAATTTTCCATGTCCATCGAAGAAATATAAAATCATTTGTCCTGATTAAGGGGATATTTGGTATGGATATACGTCCATGTCTAGACATGAAATGGTATAAGATGGACAAGTGAGACTATGTTCATATACATAAAATAGGTTCAAATAATATACAATAACTTAAAGATGTTCTTCTATGTCAAATGTAAAATATATGAAAGAGGGATGACATTAGGAAATCGATATTATAGAAGGCAAATAGGATATTTGTCTATGTCCATAACAGTAATATGTATGTGTATGGATGTCAATGTCCATATAGGAAATATATAAACACGCATATCTATATCCATGTCATTAGACAACAAAAAATATAATATACATGAAATATATATATGGGCATTGGTCGATTTCCCATCAAAAATTTGTTTCGATCAAATAAATTTCATGTTTATTTTCTATTATTAAATTTTAACTTTTTTTTTTTTTTTTCATCAAAAATTACAAACTATCTTTTCCATTTTGTTTTGCTATAAATTATATAATCTAAAATTTTGACATAATCATGCCACCATATATGATTATGGACTTTAATAATTAAACAAGTTTAAAAGAGTAAAAATTGGAAAATCATCAAACTCTCTAGAAAATAATTAGATGATAACTATGATTTAAAATCTACCAAACTACATAAAAGAAAAGTGTTATAACCTGATGATGGCCCACATCACCACTATCCACCATATCAGCTCCAATCTAATTATTTAAATACATATAAATAAAAAAATAAAAAAATAAAAAAGTAAAAAGTAAAAAAGATATGAAGGAAAGTACAAGGTGAGTCCATATCCTCTTTTCCTTATTTTATTTTGATATGCAACAAATTAATTAATATTTTATTATTTTTTTCAATTACATTTTTTAAGTGTGAATGGTAAAACATTTAAAACCATAAATTATACAATTTGTATTACACATGTGTTAGATGCTTGTATCCAATAAAATATTCAATCTTTATTTCATAAAATTTAGTAATTTACTGACTTCATAATTAACTATAAATGTATATTATGTTTTAAGATTCGTATAAAATATGCTTTTTTCAAGGTAGATCAGGAGCAAGCCAACTGAATAAATACAGAGTAGACTAATAGAGAAACAAACTCAATAGTTTCTCTCGATTTTTATTATGTAATGTACGATTGATATTTTGTAGAGCTCAAGAAAAATTATATAAACCAAGAAATCATAGGATTTTAACTTTAAATTAATGGATAATAAATTACTAGCTCGTAAACTTTTGAGAAATTGTCCCTAATGCCTCTTTAAGATTAAAATTTTCCTTACTACCCTATTTTTAAATTTGTGAGAAATACACCTTTTGTCATAAGGGGTATTTTGAAATTGGGGACATAATATACAATTGTGTCTCTGGTGGATAACAACATTGTCTATGATAAACATATATACTGAATTATGTACACAATAGACAGAAAAGGCAATATAATTGTCAACGGTAAACATATATAGTGAATTATGAGTCTACATGGTAACTGCGGAATCTGATGAAATTTTTTTTTAGTTTTTATGGGGAATCTAGTGGAATTACTTAAAATCATGGTAATAGCTGAATTTTGCTGAATGTAGAATCTGGCAGAATTTTTTTTTTAATAATTAGATCGACAAAATCTAATTTTTAGCCAAAGTTTGCTCTAGAACTTCATTTAATGTACCTCATGTAGTGGATTTAACTCTTGATACTATGTTCATATACCAAAAATAAAAAAATTAGAACTCGAACTAGACCAAATCCGAACCATAATAAGTGAAATATGAGAGTTATCATACATCTATTGTTTAATTGTTTTTTTGTATTTAGCCAGACAGAAAAAATTATTTAGCCAATATGTTATTAATTGTTTGTAAATTATTTTCATAATGAAGCTGAATGCATTTCAAAATTTACCATTAACACTTTGACATAATAACACCATGAAACATACTCTTTATTTTCTTTTTCTTTTTTCAAAAATTAAATTTAGGTTATTCCACATGTTTTTCATTCTTCAATTCCTCAATATGTAACTCGTAAAAGTAGAATGAAAAAAATATGTAGAATTAAAAAAATTCTTCGATTCCTCATAATTCCTTTGTCACCAATTAGTACCAATACTTTGTTTAAATCTTGGATTTACAAAAAATAAATCCAGATATGGGTCCATAAGTGAAGAATTTTGCTAAATGTAGAATCTGGTGAAATTTTTCATTCTCTTTTACGTGGAATCTGACACAAATTCAGAAAATCAAATGGTAACTATGAATCTTGGCTGAATTCTACTGAAATTTATGTCAATAATTGCATTGACAAAGCTTAATCCATACCCTTAACACTTTAACTAGAGTTATTTGAATTTACGACCTAATGTCAAATTAGATCTATAACATTTAAAATAATAAATTTTGTTTTATCCTGCTAAAATAACTATTTAATAATAAAAAATTTAAAATACCAAAAAAATTTAAAAAAAATTATTTTTTAAAGTAATGTTTAAAAAATAAAAATTAATATTTCATATAAATTTAAATCATTCCTTTTGCTTATGAACCATCTCTTCACATTGAAATATATGTAAAAGCAATACAAAATACAAATAAAAAAACTATTCGACACATGTAAAATGTACTAAAAGAATATACAAAACACAAATAAAAAGAAAGAAAACATGTCAAGATCCCACATCATTCCACAATGCTAAATGGTAAATGTAGAAAAATAATTGTGGAACTAAAAAAGTTCCACAGTTCCACAAAACGAATTCATTTTGGTTAGTTAGTTAGCCAAATTCATTAAGCAAAACAACGTTGTTTTGATTTTAAATGCAAATTAAATCGCTAATAAAACACACAGTAAACATTTTTTATATTCAATTAAGAACGTATTAATATAATCAGTAGTGATAATTCATGAACTAATATAAAAAATAAAAAAGTTCATGGCACAAAATAAATAGCGAATAAGTATATATTTTTTTGTGAGAAATAAATAAGTAGTGGGTAGAAAAATTTGTCAACTATAAAATTTTCTAAACTTTATATATTATTTAATAGATATTCAGACATTTTAATACATGCAATTAAAATTTAAAAGTATTTATTTAACAAAAAATATTTAGATATATTTTAGTTATGAACAAAAATCCGAAAACAATCGTCCCACCCATGGTACCAGAGGTTTCAGGCCAATTGAGGCATGTCAAGTAACTTTCTGAAACCCAACGTGATTAGTCTAATAGTCTTGGATATTATTATATGGGCCATGACCAGACTTTACATGGGCCTACATCCATAGTTAAACGTATACAAAAATCAACGCAATCGTTTTCATTTCACAGCACAAAGTTGTCAACTTAGGGATGTCAATGGCGGGTTAATGCGGGTTTGTTCATATGGTCAGCGGGTTGGACCGTAGACAAATATTTTTTTTAAAAAAGTAATTATAATTTAAATGTAATCAAATAAATTAAGGAAATGAATGATCGTTACAATCTATTCAACTTTAAATTTGTAGGTTCATAAGATAGATTTTAAAAAAATAAGACTTTTTTTTGGCTAAAAATAGATTATCTCTTTAATTTTTAAATTCAAACGTAAAACACTAAAATCCTTATGTGGTTTTGAAGCCAATGGTAATGAATTTATTTATTTACATATTTTTAGTTTCTACTATAAATGATGATTAACTAATGGTTAATTTGAAGCAAATGATAATGGTTTACTTTTTTACAACTTTATTATATTTAATGTATATAAGGATTAACTTATTATTGTATGCTATATTGGAGACTTTTGAAAATGTTCCACCATTTGCATATTCAAATCTTTAGATGTGTTATACTTTAATAATCTATGTTTATTTCTTTGTGTCTTGATTATATATTGATGTTTTACTTTCAGAATTTTATATCTTATTTTTTTCAATGTTTTTGCAGGTTTACAAAGGAATGATGTCTTTTAAACATTTTCTTTGGTTATAATAAATTGACAAAGAGTTTGTCTTTCATTTATCAAATTTGCTTTTTACATTATTAATAATGTTCCACAAATATATGGTGAATTTTATAGTTTTTGAACTTTATTTTTATTATATGTTTATTAGTAAATAATTTTTTATATAAAATAATAAATTTAACTAAAAGAACCGTAGATGAATCTGTATAATCCGTGGTCTTAAATAAGGCGGGTTAGGGTTATTATATTTATGACCGCGGGTTATGCGGGTTCGTCCATTTAACCTGCAAAATAATTGAACCCGTGATGGGCGGGCTAAATGGGGCGAGTTAACCCGCATTGACACCCCTATGTCAACTCTAATGTAAAAATGGTTAATTTCATATTCCAAATAAATTAATACTAATAATTATAGTGAGCCAAACAAAAAAATATTAAGTATACAACTAGATGTATATAACTAGATATAGACCCGTGCATATAATAAAAAAGTTTACGTACAACTAGATTAAGAATATTTTTTGAACCTATTTTATGTATATAACTACATTAAGAATATTATTTGAGCCTATTTTATGTATACAACTAGATAAAGAGTATTACGTATACAACTATATTAAGAATCTCTTTGATTACTAATTTTTGAAACTTAATTTTATATCATATGATATATATATATATATATACATGTATTATATTTTAGATAATATTTAAGAATCTTGTTGGTTACTAATTTTTAAAATCTAACATTATATAATAGGATTTGAAACCTAACTTTATATAATAGGATACTGAAAAATTTTGAATTATTCAATTTGACATGTGAAAAAATCGTGTTGATTACTAACTTTTGAAACTAATAAGATTTTATAATTATAAATAAACAAATATAATTATTTATAATTTTTTATGTTAGGATTGTGAATAAAGATATATATTTTGTGGTAAATATAAATATTTAAAACAAAAATATTATAAAATATATATAAATACTGTAAAGTTTTTGATCATTATTTGATATGTGGAAGAATCGTGTTGATTAAAAAGTTTTGAAATCTAACTTTGTATATATGTATAAAATATTATAAAATTTTAGATCATTAGATTCGATACGTGGAACAATCTCGTTGATTACTAAATTTAGAAACTCAACTTTATATAATAGGATTGTGAATAGAAATAAATATTTCGTGGTAAATATAAATATTTAAAACAAAAAGATATTTTAAAATATATAAATATACTGCAGAATTTTAGATCATTTGATTTGACAAATAGAAGAATCTTGTTGATTACTAATTTTGCGAACAAAATTTAATATAATATGATTAAGATTTTTTTGTTACATCTATGAAAATATTTACAATTCTATATGTAAATTCGGCTTTTAATTATATATTTATAAAATATAAATTTATTTTTATTTTATATTAATATGATATACTTTTTTTTTCTTTTTATAATTATAAATAAAGATAATTATTTAAACAAAAATTATGTTAGAGTTCTAAATAGATATAAAATATTTGGTGGTAAAAATAAATATTCTAAAAATTTATTTAAAATATAAATTTTTCTTTTAAAAAAATTTTTAAATTCAGAAAAAATTATTTTCACATATATTTTACTTTTTTTTTAAATATATAAATATAGAAAGAAATTTGATCGTTAAATTTGACACATAAAATAATCTTGTTAATATATAATTTTGAGGGTTCAAATTTTATATAATAAGCTTAAGAAATTGAAATGAAGAGATATTCATCCATAAACTTATATTTAATAATAAAAAATTATATTAATAATTAATAGTAAAATAATGATACATTTAATTTTAACTATTTACCATTTTTATTTGTTTGTCTTGATTTTATTGATGTAAACGACAAAACAAAATTAATAACGTAAAATATCTTTTTGATGCAAACAGTAGTGAAACTTCTTTGTGAAAGTTTTGAGAAAGTTAAGAAAATATTGAAAGTTTTATGAAATTGTTTATCTGCTTGCTTATGTATATATAGCAATTAATATTTACAAATTCTTTTTTTGGATTAGGATTATTTTTAGATTAGAAATATCTATATAGATAAATATTTAGTAAGATATATTTATGGATAATTATCCTCTATTAATATTTTTTGTTAAGATAATAAAAATATTGGATTTGATACATAAAATCTTTTTGTTAATAAGTAATTTTGAGAAACTATACTTTAAATAATTAGATTTTTTGTTAAGATTATAAAAATATTTACAATTGTTTTTGTAAACTCGGTTTTTTAATTATATATTTTAAAAATATCAACAATTATATTCTATTAGATTTTATTTTTGTTTTATAATTAGTAAGAGATAAATATTTATACTTATTTTTATTTTACAATTTCTTTTTGTTTTAAGATTGTTAATCAAGATTAATATTTCTTGATAGAGATAAATATCTTTTAAAAGTATATTTTATTTTACTTTTAATATATAAATACGAAAAAGTTTCTGATCGTTGAATTTGACACGTGAAAAAATCTTATTAATTAGTAACTTTGATAAACCGTACTTTGAAAATTTTTTTGTAAATATTTTTAGTTATATGTTTTAAAATATGGACAATTATCTTTTATTGGATTTTATTTTTGAATTGTAATTAGTAAAAGAAAAATATTTATTTTTATTTTACAATTATTTTTGTGTTAAAGTTGTGAATAAAGATAAATATTTTTTGATAGAAATAAATATCTTTTAAAATATAATTCATTTTATTTTTAACACATAAATATGAAAAATAATTTAATCATTATATTTGACACATGAAAAAATTCTATTAATTAATAACCCTGAAATCATCCGTTAGTCTTTCTTTTGGTCAATTTTCCACCGTTCTTTTTACAATTATAATATGAAATAATTTCTCGAATTATCTAAAGACTTCTAAAAGATACCAAATCATTTTACGTGCCAAACTTTATTCAAGTCTTGGAGATAACAAAATTGGAATTGAGCTCTTTTTTCTAGTTTTCTTGCAGACAGGTTCTAAGAAAGTTCCTTTAACATTCAAAACATCTTTTCATATTAAAAGAATAAACCGCAAATGGTATGCGTGTAAATAGACTATTGTATATGTGTTTTTTCGAAAAAGACTATGTGCAAATTGACTACATATATGTTGACATGAACATACGCAGAATATATCAACGTGACCTATCTTTATCATCGTTTACATGTGTTTGCTTCTAACGAATATCATCTTGGTTTTAAATTCTGTCTCTTCAACTAAAACTTCAAACTAATATATAGCAAAATTAATAAGTAGACAATAAATAAATGAAAGATAATTAAGAAAGAGAAAAACCAGCCAAAAAAATTTCTATTTATTATTTCATATATTTAGTATTAATTTTCATTCTAGTTTTTTATTGTTTCAAATTACTTGTCATTCTTATTTTTTATTTTTTATTGTAACTTTAACATAAAATTTTCAAATATAGTTTTGCTATAAATTCTATATAATACTAATACATGATGTAATTAAAATTGTAAATTAATGTTATTTGTAAAATTAATATAGTCAATCTATAAAAGTTATTAATCTATGTAAAATAACTTAGAACGACAAAAAATGAATGAAGAGATCTTAGAAGAAAGGAACACTATTTTAAATTTGTAATTTTTCATAAAATATTTATGATACAAAAAATACATTTCTTATTCAACAGCAAATAAATTTAAAGATAGTGATACTCCCGTTTTTGATAAATTTCAATAGATAAATTACGAAATTGCTGATATTTTGAAAAGAAATCGTACGTAATTATAACATGGGATTGATTATTAAAATTTAATTATAAAATTAAAGGAAATAAGAAGTTATTGAGTGCGGTCGGTTGAAGTGACCGTTACGAAACGCGTCGAAGGAAAATCACAATTTGCCACGTGTCGGTCAGCGGTTTTAGTGAGAAAGACACGTTTTCTCCAACGTGGCTCTATCTGTCGGAAGGATGACGTGTCTTTTAATTAACGGTATCATACATTTGGCGGCAGTTTTGAGCCGTTGGAGAAACTGCCGTCTTTACTCTTATTTACTGTTTCAAAAATTATATGATTAACGAGACAATAATGCCTTCTTCTACTTTTTTTTTTTGGTCCACTTTCGGTTTAGTTACTTTACTTGTCTTTTTTCTTGTTGTTGACATGCCCTCGATTCTATATACACTTTTTATGAATTCCATATTATCTAAATTAATTTACCAAAGTAACTTATCAATAAATTCTTTTTCTTTTTGAGCTTCATTTTAGGTTTCTCACTATTGATCTTAACTTGCAATTGATTAACCCACATGTTATATAAACTAAAAAACAGGTTTTTACAAGGTCAATGATGCAACGTAAATATTATTTTTTATTTGAATTTTTTATATTTTAAGTAGTATTGAGTTTTTCAAGTTTCTAGGATTTTTTAATAAATAGTCTTTTAGGCATATAATTCCAAGGTATTGTTATTGATTTTTTCTAAAAAAAAGTTATCGATAAGCAGAAAAGTATTCTCAATTTTTGTTTTACGCTATATTTTTAAAAAATCTCAATGAATGCAGAAAGACTTAATTGTACAAAATTTTTAGAGTCAACAAATATCTTTGTATCTATTTAAATCCATAATTGGCAAAACTGAACAAAAGTTTATAGCTGAAAGCAATTGAAGCGGGAGTTGAGAACTTAGAACTGTGATTGAAAGCTGACAGCTGTGATTAAAAGCTGAGAATTGTAATTGAGAGCTAAGTGATGTATAAGCTAAGAATTGTTGCGAACAGAATATTACGAGTTATTTACCGAAAAATATTTTACAATTAAATTTTCTTATATGATATGAAAAAATTATTAAAATTAGTTTTATAAACTATTACAAAAAAAATTTGAAATTAAATGAGTTGGACAAAAAATATAGCTAAAGAAAACAAAGAAATTAAAGCATTAAATAAAACAAATGTAATATATATATATAAAAACTAACTAAACTAAAAAGAGATCAGAATAACTATAAAATATTATAGTCTAAAAGGAATTGAATAAAGATTAGTGGATATATTTGAGATTTGATATTTGTAGAAAGTTTTGTAAAAATTTTAATTTTTTATCAGAAATTTAATTCAACATTAAAATTTAGAATGTTTGAGAGAATATTAGATTTTTAAATAATTTAATATATATATATATATATATATATAAACAATCATTTTTTTATTAATAAAAATAACAATGCACTGAAGTTCTTGTTGCTGATGTTCTGAAGCTTTTGTTGTATTTTGACGAGTGGCCGACATTCCAACCCTACTAGGAGGACTTTCTCATATTAAAGTCTCTTTTTCGAATCTTCTCCCTTTTTATAATTCCGAGATTTCTAAACCATAAAGGTGATGCTCTCGCTCGTTCTATTAGAGAGTCAGCTAATGGTTTAGTGTTGTAAATTTTTACTCTATCCTTGTGGTAGTGTTAGTAATAGTAATAGTATGATGGTTAGACAAAAAAAATAACAATGCACAGCACACAGCAGCACAAACGCTTCATGATAGAGCTGTATACAATTTCACTTTTTCCCAGCAGTTACTAATATCATCTACACGTGTGAAACGAGGCAAAGTAATTCTTGATTGGTTGTATAACACGCTGTGTCAACGCAAACACTCTCCAAACGTGATGCCATTCCGCTCCATCACTCAACCTCTAATTCAAATTTTAAATTTTATATACTATTGTACCATATTACTTAATTATTTGGAATCAAATTCCAATATAAAATATAGCATAAATAAACACTTAATCACTTTAAAAATTACTATGTTTTCTTCAAAAAATTTGAAATTTTGTTTATGTTATTGGATCAATATTAATGAGATAGTTAATAGAATCTGAAAGAGACCGTAATTCTTTATTATTTCCTTAAATCAGGAATGTTAAAGTAAGTAGAGATATTCAATCAAAGACAAGAATTGATTGGACAAGACGGTTGAATGAAAAATATTTAAAATATTTAGAAAAGATAATTAAATATAATAAAAGAAGAAAGAAGGGATATGGAGAGAGTGGGACAGAAAAGGAGAATTGATTGGAAGAGAGGAAATAGAGTGAAAGGAGTGCATGAATCGAAGAAAGTGGATAGTGAATGTCTCCTTCTCTTATTTTACGCACTTTCTTTAATCCTTAACTTCTTCTTTTTTGTTTTTTCTTTTTTCTTTTTTTTTCCAATTTTGTTTTGTTTTTTCTATATCAGAAAAGTCGAGATATTAATCTGGTGGTTATGTTCGTTTCTTTCAATTATATGTCGCATTATCTTAACTATAATTGTTTTATTCCAACCAATTAATCAAGTATCCGGTTCTATAATTGTTTGACATGTTTTTCAATGAAATTATTTATATGTCTTTCACTATATAACCAACTAATCAAGTGGTGATATATAGCTTAATTGTTTGATAACTTTTATTTTTAGGATCAAGTTTTCACTTGAAGTGATTTATGTTTTAATTGATATTACCAAGAGTTCGTTTCTAACGAAAAAAAATTATGGATCTAACTATACATTTATAATTGAAAAATATGTTATACAAACTTTCACCAATAATTCATAAAAATAAGAAGGAATGAATGACTTTTCAAGGGTACTTCCGTACTTGTATATTTAAACTGAATATATATGTTTATTAAATTTTTTAATTTTTAGTTCTATTTTCACTAAATCAATTATTTAATGAAAGTTGATGTTTGAGTTTTTTTTTTTTTTAAAAAAAAACGTTTACATCTATGTTCAGCAGAAGTTTTTGCTTCAAGTAATTGATTTAATATTATTTTGCATAATCATTTTAGTATTGATCCAGAAAAATGCTACTTCTTCAACTATTAGACCATTACTGCGGTATTTCTACGATAAGAATTTTCTTGTATCAAAATTGGTTGTCTATCAGGATTTGAAAAAAAAAAAATGTGTTGTCTACAACAGATTAAAACAAATATAAAACGGATCAACGGCAAATTGGCCGACGTCTAAGGTGACGTCTCAGCGATTTCATGATTCGAACCGTTGGGCTATAAGATTTTGGGAATATATATAATATAACTATTATGCCAAAATATCACATATGATCCTTCAGGCAAAATATCTAACATGAATATTGGATTTTGTGACTCAAATAGAAACAACACACATGTCTTCTGATCTCGTCAATAAAGTAATCTATTTGCTAACGTCAACACACAGGTCTACAAATATCTAAATATCTTTCTTTTTTTGTTAACTGATTTTCAATTGAATATCTAAATATCTATTTGCTTCTTTGAAGCTACATTTAAAGATGCAGGAGCACTGCCGAGTTGCTCTCAGTCTGGTGGTTAGGATGATCCAGCTAATGACTTGGCACCAGGGTTCGATTCCTACCCGCTGCATTATGGTAGCTTAAAAAAAGGATTATTGGGGATGTGCTTTAGGCTATGGATCGGCCCTTGTCGATCCAATGTTGACAAAAAAAAAAAAAGATGCAGGAGCACTGAAGAGTACACAATACAAGTCAGTGCAATCAGGAGCTAAGCCAAAACCAACCCCACTTCACATAAAGAAAATCAAAAATTCGATTTTAGCTACAAATGGTTAAAGCACCAAATTTTATGTTATTGTAAAATAGTATAATGTAAATTTTATTCGTTTTTTATGTCATATAAGAATTTGGCACACATAGCCTTTGCATTGAAAATGGATTTATTAGAGAATAATATCACACATCGGAAGTTGGAATGAATCCTCTCTAATATATATAAAATATGAGCCTCTTCACTTATTACCAATTAGTTTTGAGTTACAAGCCCATATTCTAATATGGTATCAGAACCCACAATCCACACTCTCCAATCCGATCCGATCCAAAGTGGTCCAATTATCGATAACCCAAACCCAAAAAATTGGTGCCGTTGATCAATTCCCAAACATATCGAAATTAATGGCTAAAGAACCATCATCTCGAGGGGGCGTATTAAGGAGTAACATCCTACATTGAAAGTTAGAATAAATCCTCTCTAATAAATATAAGATATGAACCTCTTTACTCATTGCCAATTGATTTTGAGTTGGAGTTCATATTCTAAGGATTAACTTCTAAACTTTACATCAGAAACATAAGCCCCAGCCCTCTAATTATGTATATTATTTGCTATATGTAATATATAAGCTAAGCTTTATCGATAATTACTTTCTAATAATATTATTAATTGTTTTGATTAAAATACAATTAAACCCGTATCATATGAAAAGCAGTCTTTGATTATTCCAAAAAGTGTGATTAAGTACACCGAACCAAAGATTACAAAGATCGAAAAGGAAATAAGAAAATGTTTTAAAAGATAAGGTTTTGCTAAATACAATATTAGGTCAAAGAAATTAAGGGATTAAATACTAACTATATAAGTCATTGTTGGTTAGGTACAAATAAACGAAGGACAACTAAGCTATATATTCGAGAAGAAAGATCTTATTTTTGTAATCTATTATCATTTTAAATACGCATCATACGAAATTTTCCATCAATGTTTATTCTCCATTATTGTCAGCTACTACAATTAAATTGTAAAGAATTTTAACAGGACATTTTCCTCGGTAAATGTTTTTTGACGGATATCACTTTTGTCAACTCTGCTATCTGATTTTTTAACTCTCTTTTTTGCTTAGGATAACTAAAAAAGACAGTGCAAATATATGGTAACATAATGTAAGGGACGATGATAGGTAGGTAAGTGGTTATGCTCATTTTACAAATTTTTAGACGCTGAAGTTTTATCTATCCTTAATATAAATGGAAGAAAAAAATAGATTTTAAGGTATGAGTTTTGGTTATGGATCGGATTTTCTCAATCTAATTATTGACAAAAAAAATATGTATATATATATATATATGGTGTAAGGAATTTAAGAAAAAAAATATATGGTGAAAGGTTACGACTTATTTATCTTTTTTTTGTTAGATCAACAAAATACAACTCATGGCTATTCTTCAAACCCATTAATCTTTATTAATATTATATAAAATATACAAGATTTTCAGGAATCTGACTTGGACAGGAAAAGAATAAAAACTAACCCTCAACCACTTTGTCCGAAATCACTACCCTCATATCTACTCATTTATCGTGATGTTAACATGGATATTAAAATAAACTATGTTTCTAGTAACCAGAATAATAGTTAGGTATAAGTGTCTGCTTTAATAAAATAATTAAGAAAAAAAGGAATTAATTAATGAACACCACTCCAAAATATGAAGTATATATGTTATCGTTATTAATTAGTTAATTAGTTGGATGATGGTTTGTGACTCTTTGATGAACGTGGACGCGGTTTCGGGTGCGATAGATAGGCTCATAAGGCAAACGCATATCTTTGCAACGACAACTATTCGAAGGTGGAAATTATTGTTTTAATTACTGATGATTTAGTGATTTATAAAATTATAATAAGTTATTAGTTGTTCAAACTAACCAATCAAACTAATGCTATTCACTGCTTATATTTTAATAAGTCTTTAGTGATCGTTTGCCGACATTATAATTTTGCTTTTAGAAAGAAAACAAAACATCTGTGTTTTTATTACCTTGTTGTAGTCGTTTGTTCGTTGGTCGTATTAAATAACTGTCCCCAACGGTAAAAGTAAGTGCAGTATATACGCATAATTTATTTGTGAAGTAGTAAATTTATATACTGTTATTCTATGGATTTTAGTTGAAACATTTAGGTATTTAAAAACCAATTGTCGTTTTTACCTACTTTAGTTCTTTTTTATTCGATTACAAGTTTTAAATAATATATTAAAATGATATGGTGTTTTTTTGATCAACTCAAATAATTTTATAACTTTACTAATGACAAAAAAAAAGTTTACAGCATTATATTATTGGCTTATTCTCTAATGCTACGGATAAGAACATCAGATTTATGATTTAAATATCTTAAGATTAAAAAGAGGGATACAGAGCAAACAAGAGACTTTAACCTAACATACGAACCTAACAAGATACAGAGCATCATGATCTTGACCACGTCTGCGCAATTTGTCACGAACTGCACTTCTGATATTTGTAGTGACAAATGAGACTCTATAACCCAAAGCAGAGCTTCCACTTCTGAATGCAGCGCAGAAAAGCTCCTTCGAACACCATAGCGCCCCTACATTCACCTTCAATTGAGTATGGGAAACATGTTTAGCCTAGCCCTCAATGAATATTTGAACTCTTCCATGACCCATCAACAAAGCATCTATAACCTAAGAAGCTCGGATCACTAGTAGATAGATAAGCCCAAGTAGGTCGCGTCAGAGGTGAAGCTGGTGTTGCAGAGGTTGATGTGATATGGTGAAATCACTTCTAGCTTTTGTCAATTCTGACACATCTGATTCCGCTTGCAAAATTATATCTCTGGGATTGTTATTAGTACTTGAAAAACATATATCATTGTACACTTTCCAAATATGGCATATAATCCATGGGAAAATCTTAACATTTATTTGGTCTGGAATGCGCCAAAAAAGATAGTCTAGATTATACCAAATAGAATTACCAAGAAAAATGTCAACTGGTGATGGAATGCACGAGAAGGCCCAAGTTTGTATTGCCGGCGGACATTCAAATAAGACATGCTTAATTGTCTCCTCATATGAGCCACATCGGCTGCATCTTGAATCATAGTTAATGCCTCTGTGTTTTAGATTTTGTTTTAAGGCAGTATATCCATATAATGTTTGCCACATAAAATGTTTTATTTTGTTAAGGCAATCAATCTTCCAAATTTTGGCTTGTAATACCTTTAAATTTGGCCCAAATCTTCCCACATCTAGAAATGAATTTTGTTCCTCAGTCTAATACCCTGATTTTATTGTGTATCGACCAATTTTAGTAAAATGTCATCCCCAATAGTCAAGTCTCACCCTATGTGGTAGAACCATCCCCAAAATCACTTGAACATCAATAAGAGAAAAATATTGATGCAATGTAATCTCCCGCCATGTTTTGTTTTAGGAATCAATAAATTGGTCAAGTGTAAGGTCCATGTAAATATTTGGACCTATATCAATCACCGCTCTTGGGATGAAGACATGGATCCAAAGGTCCGTCCAAACCCTTGTTTATTTACCGTTTCTAATCCTTCTAATAATCCCTTTGCTAACCAATGATCGGCTATAAGAGATACTTTTCCAGCCATAAGAAGGATTCAAATTTGTCCTCGACGATAATGGACATTGATTTTTATAATACCTCCCTTTCATTACTTTTGCAAAAAGTGAATCACGACCCTACCCTGGAGCGGGACCCGGATTAGAACCAGGACATCTCGGACGATTTTTAGTTTTATTTTTTGTAAATATTAAAATATATTTTGTAAAATATTTTTATTTTAATATATATATATATATTTTTTAACCATATTTTAAATTAAATTAAATACATTTTATTTTATTTTTAAAAAATTTTATATAAAAATCAATGGACGTCGCAATGGAGTCGCATGTCTACACCTCGCAATGGAGTTGCAGGTCTACGTCTTGCAATGGAGTCGCAGATCAACGACTCGCAACGACGTCGCAAAATGTTGTCTCGCAACTGAGTCGTAGAGACACGCCTCACAAGTTCATCGCAGTGCCTGTCTCGCAACCACGTCGCAGATGTAACCTCGCAAGTGCGTCGCAGAACCTGCGACGTCTGTGGAAGGCCTATATCCATCGCAGGTTTGCGACATTTATGTGGCGTTGCGACACACGTATTGCGATGAATTTGGCGATGTCGCAATGGTGTTGCGAATAGGCCATTTGTGACACCGTTGCAATGGCCCTTGTCATTGCAAACTTACAGTTTTCTTGTAGAGATAACCTCAGTCCCATTAGTATCAGTACAATGAATAACCTGGCCAGTGCTTGAATGGATATCGACAACACCAACACTCGATTTCCATAAAAGCCATAGACCACCAGTCTGACTTGTATCGTCCACTCAGAAAGACTTGTCAAAGCCTAAACCTCGACAGATTCTTGCAGCACGATCCCCAGCCGCGTGGATCTCAAATAAAGCAAGGATGCTCGTGTCAAAACCTTTCAATAAATATCTATCAGATATCGGAAAGAGAGTTTATTCGGCCCTCAGCAATTCCATAAGATGCAATTCATTCTAAAAACTCGATATGAGAAAAGGAATTCCCGGGGCAACATGTCAAGTCTTCATTGAGACCACCCCCTCGACTGGTGGCTCTAACGACTGACTATTCTCCTCATCATCTCCTCTAACTTTTGTTACCTTCTCAACAGGGTCCATCGTATCATCCGTTCCTATGGCTTGTGAAAAACTAGCACCAATAGGACTTGTATCAGGTACAAAGAGGCCATCAGGTCTACCAACATTCCCCTCATCCACACGTAAACGTTTACCCAACGACGATATCAACTCTCTCTTAGTAACACCGAACACCAACCCCTTGGACGGTCTAGACTGAGTCAGCTTACCGCGACCTTGACCTCTTTCAGAAACTTTGCCATGAACAACATGCTTCTCAGCTTGCACGACTGATTGCTCAACGTGTCTTACAGTAAACAGCGGAAATTCCACCACTTCCCTAACATTTTGCATATCCTTGCTTGGTAGTGAAGGCACCACCAAAGAATTCTCTTTACCTATGCTCCCCCTCTAATGAACTCACCAACCATACCATTGGTAAGGCCAGATTTTATGCTGCTGAAACTATTCGATAAAGGAACAATCCTCTGCTCATTACTGTTTGTATCATCAACTAGAGCTCGCAAATTGCCTACAAAATTACCCCTAGATGAAGCAACCCCTCTACTCGATTTATTTCCTGCATTTTGTCCTCCTTTATAACCAATGTAAACCCTTCATAGTCTGTTAAAGTAGCAGTCACACGTGGCTGAGACGGTGCAACCATGTTCACCGGCGCAGTAGCTACTGTACCAGAAGCCGAAGGGATCCACTCGCACGAGGTGCCTTTGAACACTGTTGAACTGGATGCCCAAAGATTCCACAACGCAGACATATGTTGGCCAATACTTCATACGTAACAAAAAACCTATCACTATTGATTGACATAGTGCCTTTCAGCGGCTTCTTTAGGTTCACTTCTACACAAATCCTTGCGAAACATCCTCCCTCAAAGTTTAAGGTATTACTATCCACACGTATTGGATCCCCCAAGCTACTCACAATACGCAGCAAAATAGCCCTATGATAGAGAAAGAACGAAAGCTTATCGATACAAACCCACATCAACGTTGTTTCGATATCATCAGTCAGAGGATCAAAAAACGGTGTCCATCGTTGGACTATAAGGTAGCTCCCAAATATTTGCCATGACCCACCAGTTAGTGTCACAAGCTACTCCTTCTCATCATCAAATCTCACTAGAAAGAGCTGCCGTGGTAAATCCATTACGAACATTGACCCCTTAGGCTTCCACAACTCTCGAAGCTTGCAAATCAAAGAGGCCACATGGACGTGTCTTCCCAAAATTTTAACAATCAGTCAAATTTTCCAAAACTTCTGCATTGCATCAATAATCTCCCTGATACACAGCGATCTCAGGCTCACCTTTAACCCCCTCCGGATACTGCACCTTCATATGTGAATTAATAAATCCCTCATCAATCCATAACTCCAGAACAGGAGCCCCCTGCGTTCGTTTCCGAGACCTTAACCGCCCATGAGGTTGGTTTATCCGGAGGATCCGATGGTCTCTCCTACTCCACAGCTTCGGTCATCGTGGCGTCGTGATCGCCTGTCACATAAACCCTAGCAGCCATTTTGCCTTCTAAAATTATTATTATTTTTGGTTTATTTTGTTTTTTGTAAAATGATTATATTTTACAGTTTAGAATAAGGAAAACAATTTTCAATCAGGTAATAAATAATACTTTTTTAAAAAATAATAAATAATATTTTTATTTTTTTAAAGTGTCATTTTAGTTTTATCATAAAAATTAAGAAATAATTGAAAAGTCATTAGCACTCCTGAAAGTAATGAATTAATGAATTGCTAAATTCAATGTTAATAATTGCTAGATTCAATGTTAATAATTGTAATTGAATGTTAGTCGAGTTGTTCCAAAGGATCAAAACGGCCTGTTATTAATGGAATGCCTTGTCGGCAAGAAAGGCATGCGAGAAAAGCATATTGGCTAGTGATTGTGAGGCTCCAATTCTTGACTGGAGTGGATAATTGTAATTGAATGTTAAAAACATAATTTTTTTGCTAAACATGACATTACACTCATTGTGAAATTTTTTTTTTCTCATAAAACAACACTCTTAAAAAAACTCTCTCTTTTCTAATTGTTTGATGTTTTATAATTTTCATACATATTAAAAAATCTTGTGAAATGAATTTTATTTATTACTGAAAAATTAAAAGTTAAACATTTAAGAAAATAGAAGAAAAAAATGAATAAGACCAAAAGAAAAAAAATAAAAATTTTAAACTAAAAATATCAATCTCTTAAAACAAATTATTTGTTAGAACATCAGTCAATTAAAAACATAGAGAATATAATAACCAGCAATCAGTTTTTGTGACTACCAAAAATACAGTCCCAACGATAAAATTTTGTTTTCCAACAAAAAGAAATTAAAATAAACAAAATTAATATTATAAAAATAATACCGAATATGTTAGCTATAAAATACAATAATATAAACAAAATTAAAGATGACTTGTTTTTATTAACAATTTTTATATAGCATTCACAACATATATGTTAAAAAAATGAAGTTACAAATTTTCTTATACTGCATTCACAACGTATTCCTACAGTCAACTGAATTTCTTCTTTTTATACTATATTTGTTCATTAATGAGATATATTTTAGGGTTTAAATTCAAGTGGCGAAGCAATGATAACATTACATATAATAAGAGACCAGACCTCACTTCAGCTAACACATCAACTTTTTGGATGATTATGCAGTTGATCCTTTTAAGTTTTAGTCTTAGCAACCATTTAAAATATAACATCGATACATATCCTCTTTTTCCGTCAAGAATTATATTATTGAAAATGGGGCCAAACCGGCCAAGATCCATCAAAATTGGATTAAAAACATACAAATAGAAGCGAAGGCAAAGAGCTAACATCAGAGCCTGAGAAACTAGGATAGTGAGCCATGAAGAAATCATGTTCTACGGTTATTCTCGATGGCCGATTAGAGTCATGATGGGCAGCAATTGCGTGTTATGAATGCAAACGTCCATCTTTTGTGACGCTTGACGCCAATTTTCTCGCAGAGTATTCGCTTGAGCAGAGGTTGATGAAACGTGACACGAACAGAACCTCATAATCTGATGAAGAGTATTGTAACAGTGTCTACACCATATTTGCTAAGATCTTGGATTATCAATAGCCTCCAAAATGTTACGTTGTTCAATCATAACTTTTGTATTTTCAATTTTGACGTAAGCCACACTTTCTAGTGCCCACCCGACACATTTGAAATCTGCAATCTTTTTTGACAAGGAATAATTGCTTCTCTTGCGTGGAAAAGCATATTGTCGTGATGATCTCGCACGATCCACACTACACCAACGAGAGAAAAAGGGTTAAGCTAGCATGCAACAAGATTGCACACATGTGTTATGAGGCGAGGTTTGTTCCATTTAGCTCCTCGAGATTTGGCAGAGTTACTTGTGTCAATTTCAAGCGTGTTATCATTAGATGCGATCCATTTCTCAGCTTCGCCTAAAGCCGAAGCAATCAAGCTATCTGCATTACTCATCTTGTTTGCAAAAAGTTTGTTATTTCCCTATTTCCAAATATCTCAAAGGATCCACGGTAGTGTTGAGCGCAATTCATTGCTCAATAGGGGTGACTTGAGCTGATCCAATAATCATTTTTTTGTCTCTTCACAACTATTCCACCAAAAACTCGATAAGGCACGTGTAAGTTTCTAGAATTGGAATATGGATAACTTGAAACAAGATATTGCATATACAGGGAGAGTAAGTCCAACAGATTTTATTAGTAATTCTTTACTGCATATGGATAGAGTTTTTTGTGTGTCAACCACTAATACGAGACTTCAATCTGTTCGTGCTGAAGGCGAGGAGGTCTTTCTTTGAGCCACTAGGACATTCTGGTAAGCCCATGTACTTACCGGAACCACCCTTTACCGTAATATTCATTCCTAAGCTACGCAGGAAAAGCCCAAAGCCAATCCCAAGGAACAGTGAAGCTTCATAGGGTCTTTCTGCCCAGGTGCAAGTAGTCCGCATCTTCACAGACATGGCTATTTCACCGAGCCTCTCTCCAAGATAGTGAATAAACCAAGAATCATCTTCATGATCGGGTCCACTTTATCCCCAAAAGTTATAACGGATTTCAGGAAGTTGATTACATGCATCGAGGTTGCACCATACACCTAAAGGCAAAGAGATAATTCATTACCTTCCTTGAAGTTTGCTCTACACATTAAAAAAAACGATCGTCCGCAAACAAAAGATGTTGCACTAAAGGGCTCTGTTTTCTTAATCTTACACCTCTGGTAGCGCACATGTGTCCTCTGATTTCTTCATTATATGCACCAAAGCTTATTCGCATATAGTAAATAAGAAAGGTGATAGAGCGTTTGCCATGGCGAACCGCTCTTTCAGGCTTAACAAATCCATACGGCTTTCTGTTTAAAAGGATAGAGTACATTATAGATTTCACACATTCCATAACCTAACCAATCCGTATTTTGTTGAAACCCTGCTTCTTGAATAACTCTTTAAGGAACTTCCATTCTACACAGTCATAGGCCTTAGACATATCAGTCTTAACCTCCATGAAATTATTAGATCATATAGCATTCGTCTTAAGGACGTGAGTCATCTCATGAGTAATGAGTATATTATCTGATATGAGTCTACCCAAGACAAAGGCGTTTTATATCTGACACTATTTTTGGTAGCCAACGCTTTAATCGTTTACTCATGATGTGTGATATAATCTTGTAACACACGGAACACAAACTAATCGGCCTTAGATCCATCATTTTTGTCAGATTGGGGACCTTGAGGAGAAGGAAAATTTGTGTATAGTTCTAGTCTTTAGGAAGACAACTTGTTTCAAAGAAACTTTTAACTTTTTGGATGACTTGTTCTCGAACAATATCCCAGTATGATTGGAAGAAAAATGTTGTGTTGCCATCAGTTCTTGGCATTTTGTTACTTTTAATTTCGAAAGCAACTAAACGAATTTCCTCGTCTGTCACATGCTTAGTTAACTCCTTCATCACGGTCGATACTCTTGGGTTCATACCTTAAAGAGGTTCAGCTGAGAGGATAGAGCACCTAGTATCCAACCGATGTGTGTAGAGGATTCAGAGCACAACGGCAGTGACAAAGTTTTAGCGAATTAGGACAATTTACTATGAAATTAATGTAACTGAGGATTAAGAAAGGAAATAACTAGAACGAAATATGAAAATATTCCCGGATTTTTGTAGCTCTAATTGGTATAGTTAAAGAGTCTAGGCTAAAGGAAGAGACCTAAGCTCCGAAATGAAGAAAAAAACGGTTATGAAATAAATTGACTTCAAAATTAATACAAATCATCAAGTTTTATTTATAAAAGAAAAAAAAAACACATAGTATTGATTAAAATAGCAATAAATGAAAGAGAAATATCAATTGGGTCTTTTTTTTCTTTTTTCTGTCAACAAGTAACCAATAAACCGACATGACTTGATCCATAGCCTAAATTGTTTAACTGGAACGGAGCATATTCGAACTCACCACCACCACCACCAATTATGTCTTATAACTCCTTGATAAACGCACTTCTATAACCATAATTGTAAGTCATCTAAATTGTAATAATAGTTTAATGAAAAATATTTTTCTTTAATTTGAGATTTTGAAACGAAAAGACAGATAGAGTGAAGGAAAATTCAGCATTTACAAGTGGATATTTTAATTCATCAACCTGAGAAAATAAAATAGGAATATCCCCAAATAACATTTTTAAAAAATAATAATAAGTAAATGCCCAAAATCATCTATCCATACAAATCTCACAATACAATCTCTACTAATCATAAAATCAAAGAAACGCATCAGAGAATCAGCTTGTGCTTCATTAAACTCTCTTCCCTGCAAAGAAATTTCTTTTAATAATAATTTCTATGTTAAAAAAGAAAACAATCAAGCAAAATTAATAAAACTTGTTGCCGAGTTACTTCCAGTCTGGTGATTAGGAAAATCTAGCAAATGATTCAGGCATCGATGTTCGATTCCTCCCCACTACACTAGTAGATTAAAAAAAAAATTAGAAGGTGAATTTTAGGCTATGGATCAAATCTTGTCGATCTAATTGTTGACAAAAAAATAATTAAACTTATTTTTGCATAATTGTTGTAAAAATTTTCTTCTATTTTTTTCATTTTACAAAATTGGAGGTACTATATTTATTTTCATCTTTGAAAAAACAAAACTATGTATTATTTTGGTGGACATTTTTAATAAATAATCTATAAAAGAGTTTTAGTAAGAATAAAAAATAAAATAAAAATTAATATAAAACTTTATAAAGATAATTAGTATTTATATTCATATCTTTTGTAATTTAAATAAATATTGTTGTGAACAGAAATATTAATATGACAAAATATTTTGGATAGACATGTAAAACATTGTATTACATAATTAAGATGGAAGAGACATTTTGTTTAGAGATTTTTCACTAAAGTTAATTTTAGATTTAGTTTAAAAATAATTTTATTGATTTTAATAGTTTTTAAATTTTTAATTTGGATGAAAAATAATTAAAATTTGTAATTTTTGGCATATATAAAATTACATTTAAATATAAATATTAAAACTTTTAATTATTAAAACATTTACATTATGATATGTAATTCAATTATCCATGTTATTTGATTCGTTATTACATCAACCAAATATAACTTCAAATGAAACATAAAAAAATTAAACTAATATGAGTTAACCGCGCTACTGCGCAGATACAAAACTAGTTATACTAATTACTAGGATACATGTGCCGACCAAAAAAAATAAAAATTACTAGGATACTTTTGATTTTTTTTTGATAACTCAAGAATTCTCATTCTTTTTGAAAAGGGCATGGTCGCATGGATTATTCTCCTGAGAAAAGTGCAGTTTACGGATATACCTTCTTTTTAAATATTCAAATGGGTCGTTAGATAATTCTATATCTTTGTTTGGAGTGTCCGAAAAAATTATAGCTTAGTTTTGAGTGTTGGGAAAATCAAAGCAAACCTCACAATACCTTTGCCACCCAACTCCTACACTTCAGACTACATGTTTTGATCATTCATTTAAGTTACTATTCAACACCAATTATTTGTTTGTTTGTTTTGTTAATGGCCGCATTGGTTTGTAAATATTTTTTGACAAGGGTACTTTCTTTGACATTTATACAACATGGACTTATCTAATCATCATATGGTAATTAGATAAACAACTTTATAGAAAATAATAAAACATGGCTAAAGGTATTTCAACGAGAATGCATGATAACCAGAAATCATGTTGATAAAACTGAGAAGGAAAGGAAAAGAAAAATCTAATGCAGTAATGTGAGCGTTCAAACTGAGAGTTTCTTCTTCAGTCTTGACTTGAGAACATGCGTTCTGGAGAGGGACCCATTTATTGTGGCGTCTTCTCTGCAAGTCTTGAAATGACACCTGCCAAACATGTCCTTAACTCTCTTCTCCTTTTTCTCGTGGCCTTTCTCTCCAAGTACAACTAACTACCCCACACATATTGCCTCCAATTATTTACACTCACATTTATAACCATCTGATTTTTCTTATCTATATTAGATAAATTAATTAATATATATAATAATTTTAGTAATAATATTTGCTAAGAAACATATTAATTTTAAAGAATATTGAATATAAATTTGATATATTCAGATATGCAACAATAGTGAAACAATATATTAGCCGTATGTGTATATATAGTAAATTGTCGTCTGTTTCCATATATTTGTTTTATTTTTAATACAATTAAAGCTAATGTATAGAAAATTATGATTTTACGTGTTGTGTAAATAGTAAAATTTCAAAATGCCTTTTGAATGATAAACTAAAATTAAAAAAAGGATTGTAATGACATAATATGTAATAAAATACAAATTAAAAGTTGTATCCATAAAAACTACCATTTGATTATACGATCTTTCATAACATAACTTTCTGACTATGCATGGTTAATAACCTTTACACATAAACAGTTAGGGTTTCTTAGTTAAACTGGAGCCAAGTTCGGAAAATGCTTGTTGTACATTCAAAGTAGCTTTAGAAATGGTTTGATGGGGTTAATAAAAATTTGTTAATAAGATGTAGTGCCATTACAAATCATCATATAAACAAATATAGAAAAAGAAACGAGAGGAAAGGGAAAGAGACATAAGCACTTTAAGCACATGTATGCGAATTGTATATCTGAATGTTGATTGGCCGGTCGGCGCAAGGCTAACAAAAAGTCAGGGCACTTGCTTCGGCCCTACACGCAGAACACTAATGTGGACCCCTACGTTATCACAATATGTTTTTTTTTGTATATTACTTGGTTGATATAGAGTGGAAGTTCTATTTATTTCTGGTACAGTGCAGCCTTTTTATCTGCGTTTTGTCCAATAACATGGGAATAGCCCCCTCCAAACATATATTTATACTTAAATCATTTTTCCAAACAGAAATTCCTTATCCATTTAGAATATACCCAACTCTTGGTCACTGGATATCCATAATTTTATATGTTTTTCATTTTCGTTTTGATTTTGGCGAATCAATTTGAATAACTCTTTTTTTTGAAAATTCTATTAGTTTACTATTACGATTTAATGTTTCAAATATAATTCTGTATATAAATGTAGTTATAAAAAATGAAAAAAAATACGGTGATTGAAGTTAGACTAGTCTATGCCTCTATGGGATGGATCATGTATTAGATTATTTAGTCAAACGGGATTACGTTTACGTACGGTATAAATCCGTTGACGAAATTATTTTATCCCTGATCTATGCTACCAGAACAAAAATATAACTTAACTTACCAATTAACCAAAAGAAAAAGTAATATTAGACTTTGACTTCATGATAAGTTGAGTTTAGATAGCAAATATCACATGATAAATTTATAGTCCTACGAGCCATAATATCAGTTTTGAAATTAAATTTACGAGAAATTATATGGAAAGAGATAGTGACAAACCAAATCTTGAGTTTTAAAAAGTCTTCCAAACAAAATAAAAAAACACAGGTCATTTTTCTAATAAGAACATTATCTTCAGTAATTTGTGAGTTATCCATCGTAAGAACCACCTATATCATCTACTGGGAGAATAAACACATCATCACCCAAAGTAATATTTTCATTTATGCGCGTAAGGATGATAAGCTTGAATACCTCTAATTCCTTCAACTAGTGCATCTAAATAAACAAAACCAAACTAGACTACAGAAAATTTCTAAATTTTTCCAGAATTTATCAACAAAAATATTTACAATTAATAACTACACTAGAATATAGCACATAATCTACAAAAGATACCACTAATAGACCAGGAGTTTGGTCGAGTGGTAGAAGACAGGTCAAATATGTTAAAGCGCTCTCAAGTTTGATTCTCCTGTTGCGTCAAACAAAATCATATTTTTTTTATTATCCCTATATATATAGGGTCATGTTTTAGGCTTATTTAAATATCTAGAACTGAAGGTGTATTCATAAACTACACCAGCTCCAAAAAATATTTTATGTTTCTTTCATAATATCTGCGAACTCATGAATTACCCATATATATTACTAATCCCTATTCACTTGTAAAAACATTTAAAAGAAAAGTTTTCGTTTCTATAAACTTTCAATTTATATAAGGACCTCAGTTTCCAAAGGAAAGTATATAGCCCACGTGACAGAAAAAGACAGGGAAAAAAACACAATAATAAAACATATAACCAATTTTAAGACCAACTTTCAACTATAGTAACGTGTGTGATATGTAAACGAACAAAACACACTTATATATGTATGTATATGTATAACTATATAGAATCACGCGTTTAGACCCTAAAGAAAGAAGCAGTTTAGGCACAATACAGGAGTCAACATCGTTCAATTTTAAACTATTTTAAATTTTAAATATGCTCGTGAATGAAAGATATTTTTGTAATTAACATATAATACGCGTACTACGCACTTGATGTTTTAACATGATATACACACGAGACATGCATTTGCAACGAAAACACTTTTAATTATTAAGAAAAAAAAACAAATTAAGTTCAAAGATTAATGGTACCTGAGGAATGTTGAGGAATCGTTTAAGTTCAAAGATTAATGGTACCTGAGGAATGTTGAGGAATCGTGAAATTTTCAAAAATTTGAGCTGAATTTTTGTTGTTGTTAATGAAAGTGGAAAAATTGTGGAGTAAAGCCTTAATTTGATAGTAATGATGATCCAACTAATGATTTTGATATTAAGGATTTGATTTTTTTAATTACATATAAAAAATTAAAAATATATTTAGGGTGACGAGTTTAAACTATGAATAAGCATTATCAGTCTAATAGTTGACAAAAAATATATATAACTAATTATAAATAATAAAATAAATATTTAAAACTATTTATGTATTACTTAGTTATTTAGTTTTTTTTTGTCTAACACTGGACCACAACTGGCTGGCCCGTTAGCCAAGTTTCTACATAATGTAGGCTGTGGGATTCGATCCCTGGTTGTGCAAATGCGCATGTCTTAATGAACTTACCGCTTGCCACTAGACTAAAAGCTACTTGCTAATTATTTAGTTTTTTTCCACAACTTAATTATTTAATTATTTTAGATAAAATATCAGTTATTTTCTAAAAATATCACATAAACATAAAATTTCGCGAGATTCTACATAAAACATTTAGTTGTTATCATCTACACTATTATTAGTTATTTAGCTAGATTATGCGCACAAAAAAAATGCAACTGGATTTCATATTAAACTAGATTAGATTGTTACCATTTACATCTAAAAAATAAATGATCTACTTTTTTTTAACTGTTTCTTTAGCAAATTTTATATTATTATTATGTGTACATATGCATATTTAGTTAGTATACATATTTGTACAATAATTTTCGGTAAGTATAAACAATTTTAGTAATCAGGAAAAACAATAGATTATTTCTAAATAAATTCAAAGATAATAGTTGTAGTAACAAAGAATGAAGTTTATATGCAAAAAAGAAATGCCAAACATTTATGGGATGATTTTTATTTAGGAAAAATTTAGTATATATAAGTTATGGTCAATAAGTTATTTAAAACAAAATCTAATTATTTAATATGATATAAATTACTTATTTCATTAAACTACAACTTGGAGAACTTATTGACCGTAACTTATATATACTAAATATATGGTCAATAGAGGAAAATACAACTTTTTCAAAAAAAAAATGAAGGACAAAACAAAATTAGATTGAAACTGCGCTGCATTAGCGTTAGGACACATCATCTTATATGGTCTAACATGAGCGTGCGCAACACATGGACACGAGTTTTATTGTCGGGCTAATGTCCTCAAATGTGAAGGGAACACGTATCAATAAGTATAAAGTTTGACTCCTTGACCGACCATTTCAACTTAGTCGAATCCTTACTGAACAAAAATCAAATATTACCTTTAATTTATCCAGAGACTAAAAACTGTAATTTGAAGTCATTACCGTTTGGTCAGGAAATACTAAATAGAAAGTTGTTTCTCTTTTTTTCTCTTGTCAAATGAAAAATTGTTAGTCTATATAAACATTTGCTACAATATGAAGTAGTTATCTGAATTTTTGTGGTCTAGCGGTAAAAACAGGTGCATATCTTTAATTAAATCGTGTGTTTGATTTTTCTAATGTTACGAAATTAAATTAGAATTCTTTCGAATACGTCTACACGGAAATCAACATATGTTTTCGATCTATTTAAATATTCAAAAAATAGTTTATTTGTGGATAATTTTTTTAGGAGAATAGTATAGATTCTCGTATAATATTTAAGAATTTCTAAGTTAAAAAAAATGATATGTTTGATGAAAAAAATATATCGAGTTGAAAAAAAAAAATTATCGAGTCGTATAAGTGACGCGTAGCAAAAGTGATAGAAACAGAAAAGCTCAATAATAGGCAGAATTGTTATCTTGGATATAATTGGAGCATACAATTATTAATGTGACATGAGACGTGAACGAGTCGACCTTTGGCCCACCACAAATTCGAAACCATTGAACCACGTCTAATCGTTTAGGGTTCTGACAATATTCCATTCTAACCTGGATAAGATTTCTCATTATTTGTAACATTTTATATTATTTTTATCAATTTTCAGTTCTTGTGTGTTTCAGTTTTCATTTCATAGTGTTGTATTATTGATTCAAAACTCATGTTACTTTCGAAAAAGTGTCAAAACATGGAGTACATAATGTCCCCTAATTCTTTTATTTGTACGATGAAACAAGTCTTCACATTTATAGAAAATATCATTTTATCTTTTTTTAATTATAAATTTACAGTTCCTATGTGTTTTCAGTTTAATTTATTTTCCAGTTGTATTATTGCATGGTGAAAAAGATCTCGACATTTCTAGTTGTAGCTCTCTTTAATAGTACTTAGGGTATAAAATGGCTAATTCTAGGAGTTTTTACAGATTTAGACATTTTGTCTAAGTAATATTTGAAAATAACATTTTTAAAATGTGCTTACATATTTAATCATCATATACTAATTTTAACTTGATAAAAATTGTACTTTATACAAATAATTATACTATAATTTCCACAACATATTAGTGACAAAAAAAAGTCATTTGCTAGTATGCAAATATTATTTAAAACTAATAGTTGTAATTTATATGCTATTTCATAATTTATAAAATAATTATTTAAATCAAGTTTTACCTACTAATTTTTATTTTATTATACTATTCAATCGTTATAGTATTACCAATCAATATTAATTTTCAAACGAATTTCATTTGTATTTGTTTTTGCTAACCATTCTCTTCAAACAGTTATTGTCAAACCACTTTTATTTCAATCACCTATTTTTTCTAAACGGTGAAATGGTGTTACTAATCGAATCCATAATTTTTAGATAATTGGCTACAGCTTTCGAGCTGCAATCAGAGGTGATGTCACATGCTCTTCTATCTCTGAGTTCTAGAAGATGATTTCCGAGAAAATCTTATAATATACAATTACTGATAAGGTGTCTCGTTAGCCTTATGTTCGTTCGTTAAACATAACTCTGACTAATACGTAAAATAAAAGGTGGAAAAAAAAATCCATTTTGTAGTCATCGCAAAAGAAAATGTTTTTTATTTACTAAAAAACTCTTCTGTTTTTGTCAAACACTAAAAAACTTTTCTATAAAATATAATAAACATTCCAAAATATATATTTAATTAAATAGTTAAATATTATTTTTTAATTTTTTAATTGAAATTTGACTTCATTTATATAATCTCATATGACATAATTTAGGGTCTTTTATTTTTTGTTAAGTTTACTCAATTACGAACATTCTACAACTAATACGAAGGTACATTATTTATAAAAACATCTTTTAAATAGTTATGTAACATTGCATGTTAGAAAATCAATTTTGTGGTTCAGAACACGAAGAATTAAAACTAAAAAACATATTCGAAAGAAGCTCCGAAATCTTGAGAAATCATCGAGATAGGGAGAAAAGCCAGCCAGACAAAAGGATCTTCTATAATTTAGGGTTGAAATTATAAATATGAATTAATTTTTACGGATGTAATTATATGTAAAATATATACAAATAAAACAATTACTCTGATTATCTCTAACTTATAAGCTCACTAGTCAAATTATGCTATGTATACATACAAACATACATATACATAAGATGTCGGTATACGCATCGTGTGTGCACACTACATAAATATTTTAAGTAATATATACACTCAAATTATAAGTGACGTGTCGATAAAACTGACGTGGCGATAACTTATAATATATATATTTTCTATCTTTATAAAACTAAAAAAGAAAAGATGGTTAAGATCACAAGCATGATTGAAAATTATACATATAACTAATAATCAAAAGGATGATCGAATCAACCGTTATTTTTATATTATATCGTTATTTTTCCGAATTTTTAATTGCCCCCTCCACTTTTTATGGGAGCTTTAATTGAGTCATTGATGACTCTAATCAAACAAGACAAAAAGAACCACTTAGACACTTAATTGTTTAAATGAGGCTATATAATTAAAAATTTGAGTTACTTTTTTTTCTTCGTAGGATGTGGTCGTTAATCTTTTGAAATAGTTAACCCATAGTACGTACTAGTTAGCTAGCTAGGCATTATATTATTGGTCGTTAGGAAGCATGATTCTTTATTGTTAACATATAGTATGAACTCTTGGTTTCTTCCTAATTATGCTAATTAATGACATGGTTCCTTAGACTTTGGCTCGTAGTGGATCAACCGGCCTATTTTACTTGGCATTGCTCCAAAGAGCCTCTAATTGTGCTTTGTTTGAATCGAATTTATCTCAAAAATTCTAAATCCAATTCTAAAAGATAGGAGAAAAGATGAGCAAGAATTTTGATCAATAAGGAAGTAAAAAAGAATGGTTTCAAAGTAATAATGTTCAATAGCTGTGTATTGCTTGTGTGAATTATGAGAACTTGGTATTTTTGTGGAGACCTTCACCTCTATTTATAGTGAATAGAAGCTGTTATAACAGTTTTGAAATATAAAATATTACATTTTAGTTAAAATTCGATGCTATCTTCAAAGATCTTTGCGAGAAATCCGGAAATATCCCAAATCGATTAAGGAATATTTTCATATTTCTTCGTCAGGCGTGTGTCGGCTAAACCTTAATCCGAGACGATATACATCGACCGAGACACACATTCTGCCGAGATGATAAGATTGCCGACTTGCATCCTTCGCGAAAATATTGTCTCGGTCATTCTCCTGCTTTTCTGAGATGAGAACTTGAATGGGTTTGGATCCACTTACAGCTTCGTGGGCCGAAGAAGGGATCTGTGCGGGAGCCACTTCCAACAATTGTCCCTCTCTAGACTAGGAAAATTGTCTCGGAATTATGATAAATTTTCAACAGCATTTCTCCCAAATCGATCTTATGATTGATCGCAGTGACCACTTTCCGCTCATGCTTCTTTATTGACTTGATTGTGTTGTCACATGATTGTAATGCTCCCATGATGATATGCACATTTGTTCTGCCTGGCTCTAAGTTGGTTAGCACGATTTCGTTCCTTACTTGCTTTGGTTTCTTTGTTTCAGTATCCTCTGGTTTTGTCGGGTTAACGGTTGCATCACGCGACTCGGCTTCCATACGCTTCTGCATACGAAAATTCCGAGTCTCATCTTCTGAGATGTTTACTTCTCCATCAGTGTATTTCTCGGCAAATAGCTCCTGCAGTTGCTTACACTTTGAGGTTGGATGCCCTAGGCAATTGTGAAATGCACAAAACCCATCACAGTTGTACGTGTTGTTCCACGATTTTCTGCCTTGCCAAGGGTTTTCCCCGACATGGAACGATGTGGACATTAGTCCCTTTCCTTTGTTAAAATGTTGTCAAGGTTACTGGTATTCGTCTTTATACTCCTTAGCATCCTGAACTTTTGGAGTCTTCTGAGCTGTGGTCAAGATTTTTTCCTCTTCGATGTACTCGACATATCTGGCCGACCTAAACAAGGCATTGGACACAGTAGCGGGTCGATTTACAAAGAGATCTCTCTTTAACGCCTCGTCGCTGACTATCCTCATTCACAGGGCCTCGATAACCATATCTTCACTCACTTTCGCTTTGGTCATGATTTTCCTAAACTGACCTAGATACAAATTCAGAGTCTCGTCACTTTTCTGCCTAAGGGAACGTAACTCCACTGCCGATGTGTCCTGATTAACGAAAATAGCATACTGCTTCATGAATAATTCGGCCAACTGATTGAAGCTATCAATCGATAATGTTGGCAACTTGGTGATCCATGCTAGTGCATCTCCAGTTAGATTTTATGCGAAGAGTTGACAATGTATTGCATCTTCATGGTCTGAATGATAATTCATACGCCCCATCATATAACATTGAAAGCGTTCATGAACTCTAACGGATCGGAAGTTATGTCGTATGTCGAGCAACAAAATCTCGGTCCGAGGGTCACCGAGATACTTCTCATCCTTTGAGAAAAAGGAGAGTTGCGGGCATGAGCCAAGATTCACCCAATTTATGGAGCTGCACTGGTTGCTTGATGGAACTGCGACCTCATCTCGCTTATCATGTTTATGACGGTTGCAACATCTAGAGTTACCGGAACAGATTGCAGTGCTTGAGATGAGCCATGTGCCCTTGTGTTCATGAGTTCAGAACTCGGCGTATTTCCGAAGAGGTTCTTCTGAATGCTAGCCAACATCTCCTCTCGGTCATGAGCCAGCTGCTTTGGAGGATGATGTCCTTCTCGTATTTTGGCGTGTACCTCGATTCGATCGAGACGATCGTTTTTCTTGCTTCCACTGCTTCCATTCTTTGCAATAGGTTTTTCATCATGACCGCCAGTGTCGGTGGCGCTGCTGGTGGACCTAGGAGGACTTCCGGGTCCTGAGTTTTGTCGTGCCGTGGGACATGACGGGGATGCGATCCGATGACTTCTTCAAGCAACGCATGAGCCGGATCGATGACTTGTCTTGCAGTTGGGCTGATTTCGTTTATGTTTTCGGACATTGTTGTGCGGTTTTCTCCTTCTTGCTTCCTTTTGTGTAAAGAAATCTTTCTATGTCTTCCCCACAAACGGTGCCAACTGTTTGAACCGGATTTAGTACAAAGGTTCAAAGGGAAGAGATAGGCAAGGATTCTGATCAATAAGGAAGTAAAGAGAATGGTTTCAGAGTAATAATGTCGAGTAGTTGTGTATTGATTGTGTGAATTATGAGAACTTGGTCTTTTTGTATAGATCTTCACCTCTATCTATAGTGAATAGAGGTGGTTACAACAATTTTGAAATAGGAAATATTACATTTTAGTTAAGATTCGATGCTATCTTGAAAGATTTTTGTGAGAAATCCGGAAATATCCCAAATGGATTAAGAATATTTCTATATTTCTTCTTCAGGCGTGTGTCAGCTAAACTTTCTTAATCCGAGACGATATACATCGGCCAAGACACACATTCTGCCGAGATGATAAGATTGTCGACTTGCATCATTTACGAAAATATTGTCTCAGCCATTCTTCTGCTTTTCCTAGATGAGGACTTGAATGGGTCTGGATCCACTTACAACTTCGTGGGCCGAAGAAGAAATCTGTGCGAGATTCACTTCCAACATGCTTCCCTTTGATCCACGAAACCAAAGTAGCTCCATTTGGAGTGAATTGTGTAGTCTGCGTATTACTACTCATTAATTCATCTTATGCATACTTAGTTACTTAAATATGAACTAAACATAACCACATAACTAATCTGGTAGTAGAAAAGTTTGGGACGAAACGTATATCTATAAGTTTAATTCCTACTAGAAATTAAGTTGATGTTGTTTGGTAAAACAAAAATAAGACTATGGCTCTAACAACGTGGAATGGTATAGAATTGAAGATTTTTTTTATTCCACATCTACCATTCACTTTTGTGGAATTAACATAGTAGAATTTGAGTAATTTTGTACTTTTTCTTTCTTTATATTTTTTTTGTTTATTTTCTTCTAGTTTTACATGTGATTTATATTATTCCACAAATAATTCCAAGAGATTTCATTTACTTAAATTAATTTTCAAAATAAAATATACAATTAGTAAAATTATGACTTAAATATAATATTACTTAATTTCACAATTAAAAATTTGATAAAATATATAATTATTTTAATATCAAAATAAATATCTTAATACCAAATAATTAATTGATTTAAATTAATTGTATAATATATATATATATATATATATATTTTTATCAAAAATTAGAATTATAGATATATATTGTTTATATTTTATATTTCAATCTTTCAAAAGATTTCATAGTTTGATTGTTTTGGTTTCTTAAAAACACTTAGAACAATATTCGGTTCTTCGTTTGGATCGATTTAGATTTGATTATTTTGGTATATGAATCTGTGGGTTCGATCCCTCCACATTACATGAAGTAGGTTAAAAGGGATTTTTAGAGTGGGGTTTAGCTATGTATCGTGATTTGTCGATCTAATTGTTGACAAAAAAAATTCCGCAAGATTCAACATTCAGCAGAATTCAGCCATTACCATTTAATTTTAAGTAATTATGCTAGATTCCACATAAAAATAAAATATACAATTAATTATGAATAATATTATACATGTATTGTTATATTTCACTTATTTTGGCTCGGACTCGGTTTAGCTCGAATTCCAAAAAAAAATTGGTATATGAATTTAGCATCAAGGGTTCAACCCATTGCAAGAGATAAGATTAAATGGAATTCTAGGGCAGACTTTGGCTATGAATTGAATTTTGTCGATCTAATTATTAGAATTTTTTTTTGTTAGATTCCACATTTAGCAGAATTTATCTGTTACCATTTGATTTTAAGTAATTCTGCAAGATTTCACATAAAATTTTAAAAGAAATTCCGTCAGATTTCATATTCAGCATAATTTCGCAATTACCATTTACACCCTATGTCTACATATTAGCATACCTAAAACATTTTTTAGTTGGGAGTATTTTTAATTTAAAATGTTGAAAAAAATTTACATGAATTAAAAAAAAAAAGTATCTGACTAAAGTTTTTTCTTTTTATGTAAGATACATATGTCCTATTCAATCTTGCTTTGGGTCTACCCTTGGCTTTGGAGCTCATTAGAAAATTTGTTTTGATAGAAGATTAGGTAAGTTTTAGTCCAGATATTCTACGGCTACACACAACCTAAAAAAAAAGAAATGAATTAACAATGAGCTATGGGACGATATCATGAAGCTTTGCACTTTCCTCGTGCAAAGAATATATATGTACCCTTAAACACTCCTACATATATCTCGTCGGCGATTCCATATCAGATATTTGTAA
Organism: Lepidium didymum; assembly: GCA_963920545.1. Classification (NCBI taxonomy): domain Eukaryota; kingdom Viridiplantae; phylum Streptophyta; class Magnoliopsida; order Brassicales; family Brassicaceae; genus Lepidium; species Lepidium didymum. The sequence goes on from OY986979.1 coordinate 14,761,819, forward strand.
TTTTTTCTCATAATTTGGGATAGACTAATTACTGAGGATTGTCTTCGCAATTCACGACTAGTTTTAAGTGTTTGTTTATTATGTAATTAAGAAGACGTATCCAACCCTTTATTGAGCTCATTGTTTTTTTCTTATATGTGTTTTTACCGAGTGATATAATTACACTAATTAAAATATATTAATGTGGAGCACATGCTCCATCTAATGCTAACCTTCATCTGCTATTGTCTTCAAATGGTGAATATTGTAATATTTTTTAGGTTTAATTAATTACTTAAGAACGTGTGTGTGAAATCAAAGAGATATATATATATATATATATATATATATATAAAGATTAGGTAGAAAGTCATAAAAATTAGGATGCGTAGTCAATTGTTGTTAAAATAGAAGATTGTGTGAAGTCCACTAGGACTTATCACTAAACCGAGTTGTCGAAGAAACGTGTATGATCATTTAGATAGATTTTAGAGCATAATTTATATATGTAAGTGGTTACTAGAAAAAGACTATATCTAAGTGAAGATGAATCAAAAGCTTATACCTAACTTTGACGGTTTAATTGATAACTAAGCTATTAAAAATTCTTAAACGGATATGGATTTTAATTCTATTATAGATAATAATCATGTCATCAAATTTAGTTATTTTATTTTATTTTAATCAGACTATTTTACCAACAATTTCATGACGTGCAATGTTTTCCACAACATAGAAATTTTCTATTTATAGTTCAAGGGAATCAGACTAATTCTACACTTAATAAAAAACACCATTTACTCATAAATTTATCTATTGTATATTGTTCGAATCGTATCTAGCACAATAAATTTAGATCTAAATTTAAGGTTTCAGAGAAAAGATGAGTAAAAACTCTATAAATTAAGAAAGCAAAAAGAGATGAATGCTTTGTATTGCTTATGTGAATTGTGTCCAATTTTTCTTTCATATGAGACTACCTCTTCTATTTATAGATGCATAGAAGTGGTTACAAAAATATTCAAAATAGGAAATATATTATCTTCGAGATATTTAGAAATATTCCATTATCATCATAGAACATTTCTATATTTCTTCTTTAGTATTATGTCGGCCAAACATTCTTATTTTGAGACGGACTGAACTACCGATTGCCAATATAGCACTCTAATACAAGATACTATCTCAGATACTTTATCATATAGTCGAGATGAAATATTTAATGGGCTTCAAAATTTATTTATTGTTTGTGGGCCAAAGAAGGGGATCTGAGATTCTGACATATACCTACAAACAAACGGTGTTTTACACCACCTTAGAATTTCTGATAACAATACACTTATTAATTTGCAAAAAATATAGATATATATATATATATATAAAATTAAGTATCAAAATCTTTAAAATTTCAACTATTGGACTAGGTGTTCACTTTAAAAAAAACCATTTTCGTTAAAATATTAGAATTATAGTTATTTATTGAAAAAAAATTAAAACAAAAAAGAAGAAAAGATATGGAAAAAAAGCGAAGATAAAAAGAGAAAAAAAAAATAAAAAAAATAAAGCAAAACGTAACGGAGAGAAGAAGTGAGGATGTGCCAGTGACGCGTGTTATATGAGAGAACTCGGTTAAGAGGCAAAAACGCGGGTTTTTGCTAAAACGTGTCCTCTTCACTAAAGACGTACCAAACCAATTTCATTTCCCATCTTCTCTCTAAACCAAACATAATTTTTTTAAAAAAGTTAGACGACACAATGGTCCAATCGCTGATTAGTGTCACTATATACACTCATATGTCCTTTTACTTCTCTTTTTACGTGTTATTTTCTTCTTCTTTTTTCCATAAATTAGAATTTTTAAAAATGTCCAAAATACCAATATGCAACATTTCGTTGGTACACGAGGCCATATCATATGATTATATATAGCTGGTCTGGTGTAGAGATTCTTCCTCCCAATTTTTATAATCTTTTTTTTTTGTATTAAACTATTAGGTGGAGTTTCTAGACCCAAATATTTTACGTGAAAGATTGTTTCGTTAATTTATTTATATGTCGACATAACGTACCTACAAATTCAAGACTCTTCTAATTCTAGTAAATTTTATTATTATATAACAGACTTAAACAAGTAAGTCCGATTTTGTACTCGAGCTTCCTAAACTATGAATATTAATACAAAAATTAATATATTATGCTTCTTAGACTATCTAAGGCGCGTCCAAACCTACGATTATCAATCTTATATACGAATAACATAATTATGGAAACAGAAAAATCACGATGATTTTATAAGTATTTTGGTTAGTACCTATTGCCAATAATTATTTGGGTAAAACAATGTAAAAAATGTAAATATCTAATGACATAACGAAAAAAACATGAATGTAAGAATCCCTATTGAATGTTGACCCAATAGAAAAAGGAGTGGTCGAACATCTCTAAAGATCTCGTCAACTAAAATCCAAATCACAAAAAACATTATCACTTCAGACAAATTCAAAGTTAATATCTTAGAGAGCAAGTTAAATGATGTAACACATCGCCTTTTAATAATTTGCGTGCGTATATAAAGTTGTTTTTAGTGTTCAATTAACGATTTTACGAGTTAAGAATTTTGGATATTTGTTCGATTGATCAGGAACGTTTCAAACTTGTCAAGTTACAAAATATCAAGTTAGGCTCTTCTTTAGATGAGATAAGATGAAGAAGTTGTTAAGTTCTTGTGTTCGTACAATTAACAAAGTCTATAACCTCAATCTATTATTGTACGGACACAAATCCTTTGTTCAACTCAAGCAACATGACAAGTCAAATAACATTCCAATACTTGTATTATTCTTTTCTTTTGAAATTTAAGACTACAAGACCAATTTTATACGTAGTTACGACATATATATATATATATATATATATATATATATAAATGTGAGTCAAGATATTTTCATGTGGAAATGAATAGGCCAAGTTGGAGTTTGCAAGCAAGAAGCTCTTGAGCCACAACATAAGCCAAGTTGATGATTGTAATTAATGAAACATCATACAGACACTTAATGTGTGTGGTTTATATTAGGGTCCCATGTATGTCAATAGCCTGGATTTTCATATATATTTTAACAAAATACAATAATATTATAACGGCATTAACAATAATAGACACTAAGTTCAAGTTATAATAGCCAAAAAATTCAAATTTACACCAACAATGATTTTGTTGTCAACTAGAGAAAACTAGAGAAGGAGTTCCAATTTTAGCTTCTAGATAACTTTTAAAGAAAGCACCTATTCTTAGCGCATAAACAATACCTTATGCAAGTGACATTTAGTCTAGTGGCAGGTAGTAAGTCCATTAAAGACAGACGTACTTGCACATTCAAGGATCGAGTCTCACTGTCTACATTATGTAAAAACTTGGTTAATGGACCGATTAATTGTAGCCCAGTATTTACAAAAAAAAAAAAACAATACCTTATAATGTCTCGTAATGTCTATAAACTCAAGAGGATACATGTTACTAGATTAGAGATTTTTGAGGACAGAAATCGTCAAGTTGCCAAAGATCGGTAGCTTTTGTTACCAAACTTAGAAACAGGAAAAACCACACTAAAAAAGACAAATGGAGTTAAAGATTGAAGTAATGGCATTTGTCAATAATGTGTGAAAGGTCTAAAACTTTGAATCATAACTTTTAGTCATGTTTTTATTTCCGAAAGTGCCCCATTTTATTGCATTTCTTTCTCTGTCTCTGATTCAACACGTGTCAGCATAATGGGCCTCACCATTCCACTTACACATCTCTCGGTTTATATAATATGAGGAACGAACCATCAAGCTTCATCGCTCTCAAACCAACTCCCTCTTCTCTCTTCTCTTCTGTTCTTCACTTAAACAACTAATATATTAAACATCTCAATTCGAACTCTCACTTTAAGAATCAAAACTACTACTGATTGGACATACTTTAAAAATGGCTTCTTTCACTACGACGGCTGCGGTTTCTCGGAGATTGGTTGGTGGCAATCATCCTCACTCACCATTATCGTCTTCTCCAAGCTCCGACTTGAGTTGTTCTTCCTCCTTACCCATGACTACTCGTATCCACCGAAAGCTCAATATTTCATCTGCGCTTCACACTCCTCCAGCTCTTCATTTCCCTAAGCAATCCTCCAACTCTCCTGCCATTGTTGTTAATCCCAGAAGCAAAGAATCGGACACTAGACCCATGAATTTACTTCAGAGAGCGGCGGCTGCAGCCTTGGACGCGGCGGAGAGTTTTCTCGTGAACCATGAGCGACTACATCCACTTCCTAAAACCGCCGATCCTAGTGTCCAGATCGCCGGAAATTTTGCTCCCGTGAATGAACAACCCGTCAGGCGGAATCTTCCGGTGGTGGGGAAAATACCCGATTCAATCAAAGGAGTGTATGTGCGTAACGGAGCTAACCCACTTCACGAGCCGGTGACTGGTCACCACTTCTTCGACGGAGACGGTATGGTTCACGCCGTGAAATTCGAGGATGGTTCAGCTAGTTACGCTTGCCGTTTTACTCAGACAAACCGATTTGTCCAGGAACGTGACTTGGGTCGACCAGTTTTTCCCAAAGCCATCGGTGAGCTTCACGGCCACACCGGTATTGCCCGACTCATGCTATTCTACGCCCGAGCTGCAGCTGGTTTAGTCGACCCGGCTCACGGAACTGGTGTAGCAAACGCTGGTCTGGTCTACTTCAACGGCCGGTTGTTGGCCATGTCAGAAGATGATTTGCCTTACCAAGTGCGAATCACTCCTGGTGGAGACTTGAAAACCGTTGGTCGGTTTGATTTTGATGGCCAGTTGGAGTCCACAATGATTGCTCACCCCAAAGTCGATCCGGAATCCGGTGAACTCTTTGCTTTGAGCTACGATGTCGTTACGAAGCCTTACCTGAAGTACTTCCGGTTCTCTCCGGATGGAACGAAATCTCCAGACGTGGAGATCCAGCTCGATCAGCCAACAATGATGCACGATTTCGCGATTACAGAGAATTTCGTTGTGATACCGGACCAGCAAGTCGTTTTCAAGCTACCAGAGATGATCCGTGGTGGATCTCCGGTAGTTTATGACAAGAACAAGGTTTCACGATTCGGAATTTTAGACAAATACGCCGAGGATTCGTCGAAAATCAGATGGATTGATGCGCCGGATTGCTTCTGCTTCCATCTTTGGAACGCTTGGGAAGAGCCAGAAACAGAGGAAGTCGTTGTGATCGGGTCATGTATGACTCCACCAGACTCAATTTTCAACGAGTCCGACGAGAACCTCAAGAGTGTCCTCTCTGAAATCCGCCTAAATCTCAAAACCGGCGAATCCACTCGTCGTCCGATCATCTCCAACGAAGAAGAACAAGTGAACCTCGAAGCAGGGATGGTCAACAGAAACATGCTCGGCCGTAAAACCAAATTCGCTTATCTCGCACTAGCCGAGCCATGGCCTAAAGTCTCCGGATTCGCCAAAGTTGATCTCTCCACCGGAGAAGTCAAGAAACATCTATACGGTGATAACCGTTACGGTGGAGAGCCTCTGTTTCTTCCCGGAGACGAGACCAATGGAGAAGACGAAGGATACATCCTCTGCTTCGTTCACGACGAGAAGACATGGAAATCAGAGTTACAAATTGTTAATGCCGTTAGCTTGGAGGTTGAAGCAACGGTTAAACTTCCTTCAAGAGTTCCTTATGGATTTCATGGTACATTCATTGCCGCCGATGACTTGGCTGAGCAAGCATGATGTGACTGTCTATGTATATATACACACCAATACATATACATGATGAAGAAGCTTCTAAAGAGATGGAATTACCAGTGGGATGCTCTGCATACGTCCCCGGAATTTGCCACTCTGTTTTTCTTTTTCTAATTCTGTTTTTCGTTATTTTTTTCTTTTCTCTTGGGGTGTGGTTTGCTAGTTCCCTTTTTTTTGGGGTCAATCTAGAAATCTGAAGGGTTTTTAGGGACCAGTTTGTAGCTTTTGGGCTGTAGGGTAGCCTAGCCGTTCGAGCTCAGCTGGTTTCTGTTATTCTTTCACTTATTGTTCATCATAATGAGAAGTATATATTAAAATATTAAATACAAAGATATGTTCATATATTTCCCTATGTCTTAGCTTAAATTAAGGAACGTTTTATTCGCTTTTATAAATAATATTAAACTTTCATTTCCATTTTCTCCCTTTTATATATATAGAAACGGTTTCTGGTTTGTACCAGTGAAGAAGAGAATGTATTGGGTAAAAGTCTTATCTTTCAATGATTAAATAATGGACCAATGAGAGTAAGACAAGAATGAAGTAAATTGTTGAAAAAGTTAATAGCCAAATCATACGCCGTATAAGTTTAGTTAGTCAATTTTTGGTATTTGCATGGAAGAGAATCAAAGTCAATTTTCAGTCAATTTCGAAATAGAAACCAACGAGTGAAGTTAACCCACGTAGAAAAAAGTTAAGTATGTAATTTGAATGTGACTAAATGAAATTAAAATATAAAAAAGACATTAAGTAACGGGTCGTTGTCGTAAACCTATATCAAACAAAAGCATTATTTTTGCTTTTGGTAAGCAAAACCGTAAACATTGGATATATGTGAGTGGTGGGTGGTAACACAGTGGAAAGACCAATCAAATATAGTGGAATTTGTGACGAAATTAACGGCATTATTCCTTTTAAATAAGTAATCACGCATTACTTACTTTTTTAATTATTTTTTTCAGTTTTTTTTTCTTTCTAAAAGAAAACAACACTTAGGATGATCTTTGAATAATTAATCTGTTAGCAACGAAAGCAAGTCAACTGTCCGAAAGTGTGTTTTGGTGTTTCGAGATTAAGACATGTCCAAAGTAAATTGGTGTTTGCTATGATTCACATTTATTATCAATTATTAACTTTAATTTAAGGATGTTTTATATACCAAGAAAGCTCAATTAGGGAAGATCGATTGATCTAATCTCGATGAAGGGTTACTAAAACTGTAACTACTACTAATTTAAGCACTAAATTAGAGATTTTTGGTCAAGTGCAACGGTAGATTTTTTTATTTCTGCAGTTTTTTTTTTTAAATCAAAGTTAGATTTTGAGAAGTTACATAGTTTTATGTGATAGAGCTTAAATGTTAGAGAATTTGAATTATTGATTAGATTTTGCCGATCTAATTTTTGTAACAAAAAACTATCAAATTCAAGATAGCTTAATTTTAGTTTACTCTACTCTAGATTTAGAAAGAAAAAAATATAGTGGTTAAGTGGGAAAACGTAATTAGTTTCTATACCCATTCGGACACATATGTGTGTTTATGTGTATAAAATATATAAGATAAGGATAAGAGGAACTTAGTTGATTGGGTAATGGTAAGATAAGATAAACTGACCATTGTAGGTATTAGTTAATGGGTTAATGCTAGAAGGATCAAAAGCACATTAGTTCACTTTCACATTGAACCAAAATATCTCAAACCTGCACCAAAAAGTGTCATAAAGAGGTTATACTTGATTTTGAAAAAAATGTCAAAAAGAATTATTAATATTTGGCCAACTTGGGAGATATCTTCATATTCTGAATTTTTAATTTGGTTGTTTCTTCATTTCCTTTTCAAACAATATAGAAAGCAACTAATTAAACTAATTAATATTCTTGTTGGAACATTACTTATAGTGTATATATATATATATTGGTGTTTAGTTTAGTTTTTCTATAAAAACTGAATCGACTAATCTGAATTTACAACGTAAAGCTCACATTTTAAAATTTTATATTAACCTACTATATATATATATGGTGGGTATAATCAAATCCGTAATGTTAGAGTCGTATGATCATCTGTTTAGTTTTTTTAAAGACTTTGCTTATAATAAACTACTTGATGCATGCAATTTTTTTATTTAAATCAAATATATATTACAGAATATACCATCAATCACGAAAAACACAAAAATAGTTTCATTTAATATTGATCTTAATTATTTGCTTTCTTATGTAACTAAAACAATTATATTTAGTAAGATTGCGACGTGTAAGTAATAGATAATATTGACATAAGCTGCACCTACTAAAAGATTTTCAACCAAGCTACCATATCTACTAGTTCAAGACATCGGGCTGAATCAAGCTTTTTAAATGACAGGTTCATCTAAATTATAGTATATACCGGTAATGGCGACCCAGAATTATTTTTTACTAGAGTTAGAACATAATTAACTTAAATAACTATCTAACAATAATGATGAAAACAGTTAGGATACAACTTCTATAGTTAAGAAAAGTTTATTGGAGTTCTCATGAGACTCTAAAATTTATTTTAAAAAACTAAATTATATAAACACTAATTAAATTTTTATTTTTTATAGAATTCTACAAACGAGTCTATTCAAAGTGGTATTTTAATAGATTTAGAAATTTTTGGAGAATCATGTGTTACACAAACATTGATATTCAAATTCTATTTAAAATAATGTGTTATTGGTCTATTATTTGTAAATCCTACTTAAATCACCACTTATAAATTTTAATTGAAATCACTATTTATTCAACATTACATATTTGATTATGTATTTGATTTTTTTAATAGATTTGATTGTGAATTTTCTTTTGAAATATAAAAACTTAAATTCTTACTCAATACTTGTTATTTGAGTTGTATTTGCAAGAAATCACTTTGTATAATTTTAAAATCAGATAAATTCTACATAGACTTATATATCCTAAATAGATTTTTTTTTTGTATCAATATATATTCTATATAAATTTTTAAATCACACCTCCAATAAACCTTCTAAATTTAGTAGATTAGAGCCTCACAAAAATATCTAGAACAAAACATTGATTTAATATATTTTAGGGTGTCAAGAAAAATTGCTAGATTCAATTTTAACAAATACATAAACTCTATATAAAAAAAATTTCTTAAATTAAAAGGGTGTCATTTGAACCCTTTTCTCAATACATGAGTTCGCCTATGCTGGTAAATAATTGAAACTTTTACTTGAGATTTATTTATTTATTTTGATGAAATTTTCTTGAGATTCTTGGTTTAAATTTAATGTCAATATATAAAACCTATATTTTTATAAAATGTTTAGAGATTTTGAAGCTTGTGATTCAGTATTTTGGTTTTATATCTGCCTATATAACATTCAAACTCAAGTGTATTTGGATGAGAAAATTTAATCGGAGGAAAAATATCATTGGATACGACTGAAATGATACGGTGGGTTGCATGGGAATTATTTATGAACAAAACAATGAATAACATCCGTCCACGTTTCAGTATATTATACTATTATAATAAACAAAAACATATAATGTGAATGTGACTGTGAGGGAATATATTGAAGTAAACAATTATTATATATATATTCACTATTTACCCAATTTAGAAGGTGACTTTTTCTCCCAACTAATCGAAGCCTAACTACTTTCCTTTAGTGGAAGGTTGGCACTATTGTCTCCATCTTTATTTTATCAGTTACTACCTTATATAGACCGCAAAATCCAGCATTTTCATTCGCACAACTATTTGTCCAAATCTGTTCTCGTCGTTTTTCTTTTATGTAAATAGATATTGTATTTTTCTATAAAGTTTCTTATAGCTAACAAGAAAATATGTGGTTGGCATCGTAAGTTTCACATGTACCAACACTTTTATTTCTATAATATTGGATACTTTGGTAACATGTATGCCAAAGATGGTCCAATCTTAGATTTCTAAGATTAATATATATAAGTATATTAAGAGAATAAAATTGAGAAAAATTGCAAAAATTGAAACTTATATAGTAGAGTGTCAGTTCACAGCTTATAGACATAATTAGCCATTGAGTAGTTTTGCGGCAATTTATTTGGCTCTTCGTTGAATAGAAACGTCAACAAATAATGTTAGGAGATTATTGTTGTTCTCGAGATCTTAAACTGTATATTCCTCTGAATATGAATAATGGAAAATATGTGGAACCACGTAATGATTTATAACTTTGCAAAAAAGTTTAAGCCAAGAATATACACCAAAAGATTGCGTGATTCTTTTTGCAGAAAACCAAAGCACAAAACATTCAAAACATATTTTTTATCCAAAAACGTTTTTTGAAGTGGTTAAATTTTTCTTGAAAAATTAGTGCGTATTTTAATTATTTGACAAACACAATATAATGTTTTTTTGGGTGTATTCAATTCGGACATGTTGTAAATTTTGCTCTTTTGATTTGAGTTTGGTTTCAACTTTCAAATACGACATTTAAAATTATGGTCAGATAAAAACTAAAGCGTCAAATGATTAGCGCAACGAAATGTCCAAAGGATATTCTCTTCGACAATATATGTCGTATAGTTGTATATATGTGGATATATATTTTAATATGTATGAGCAGGTCACGTGGCAAATGGGAGCATATGTTAGTTATGGTCAGCTACTACCATATGCTAGCTACAGTATATTAATATGTCCAAATATACCAAAAAAAACCTAAAAAGAATATATAATATATAAAGAGTGACAAAACAAAATTAAAGTAAAAAATAATATAAAGTATAAGAAAAGAGAGAGGCGAGAGAATTACTCGATTTTGTTTGGGCACGTGTTCGTATATTGTAAGCAGAAGATCGTTGTTGTGGATAAAAGCGATTATTGCAATTCACAAATAGAATATAAAAATGTGAAATTAATTAATATTTTGTGTTTTTTATATAAATATTATGAAGAATTGGAGAGAGTGACGAAGAAGATGATGTATACCACTTCAATCGTGCCTCATATCTTATAAAAAGATAAACGCCAATAATGCACACTCGTCCACATTACTATATATATCTCCAAAACTTTAGCATATATAATAAATATATATTCAATATCTTTACTAAGTAGTAACTACCATATAGACATACTAGGCTCACCAATCTAATCGAATTATACTTGGTTATAAACCAATTGATTTATTAGAATATTTTAATGACGAAAATATCAGCCCTTTTATATAGTAAAATAAACGTAAAGCTCCCCAGAAAGAAACCAACAGCATTAAACAGCTGGGGGGTTTGTGTTGTGTGGAGGTCGACCTTTCAACGTTTAGATAGGCCAATCATGTTTTTTTTTTTGTATATATATGTATGGAGTTTGTATTTATTTATTCTACAAAAACTTTTTTTTTTCTTATTTCGACGGACTATATTACAATCTTTTCTTTCTAACGTTTTTGCAATATATATTATAGTATTATCTCACTCTTAACTTCTGTCATATCCTATTAATATTCACGTGAATATCACACATTCACTGATTTAGATGTTACCCATTATCCTTTTTATTAGTTAATTTGCTACATATTTTATTTTATTAATTATTAGAAAACAAACTAAAACCAAGTCTTTGATTTGGTTTTTATATATGTATTTTTGTTAATATTACTAACTTTGATTAAAGATATAAGTGAAGACAAGGAGGAACAACATGGTTTACGTAAAGAAGTTTTCGAGATAAATCTCTTATACTAAGTGTCAAATTTGAAAAATCTTCTATGTAAAAAAATTTGGTTAGTCTATAGACACCAAATACATTTTTTCAGAAATAACACTTTATTACTAGAGCATGGCCTTTGGTTCAATAGTAAAAAATATAGTCAGTTTTAAGTCACAAAAAAATTTTCTTAAAAAAAACAATGATTGATCTCCGTTTTTTAGCAACAGTCGTATAACTACAATTTAGCTACGAGAAAAACTCCGTAGCTATACGATCGTTGCTATAAAAAATGTGGCCAATCGTTATATTTTTTTTTGAAAATTCGTGGCTAAATTTTTTATTAGTGGTTATGGATATAAAGGTGATAGACTTTTCTAACTCCATATAATCCCATGTACAATCCTTCTATTGCATCCTTGGCGTAAATAATAGCAGCTGAATTAGACTGAATGTGGAATTTGATTGAATCTAGCTGAATTATGGAAATTAGGTTCCCATTTATTCCTCTTGTATCAAAACTATTCACGACCTGGAAAATATTCTTAATCATCCATAATTTTTTGGAACAAATTCTTTTTATGAGAATCGAACGTGCGAATTTTTTAAAGTCTCAGTCCTAGCCCCTACCACTAGACCAAGAGTTTCTTGTCATTTTCCAAACAGAGTTTACACTTATTTTATAACGAACTTTTTCTTAGTCAAGCAATTTCTATTGACTTCGAACTTGAAGCTTAAAACTCGATGCTGTTTTAAATAATTTCCACATATAATGGTATACAGTAAGCCAATCACGGGTATGAACGTGATCTAGCTTAAACCTTTGAATATCTGGAGAGATAAAGATATGTATTAAAACATTCACTATTAGAAAATAATTGAATTTTGACCACACAAAAATATATATAAAGTTGGTCAAAATATAAATTTTTAACATATTTCTGATCAAAATTGGTTAAAAAATTTTGGTTGTAAATTGCCATGTTTTCTTGTAGTAATTATCCCAAACATAATAATTCAAGTTCGCATGTAATTACAATTAATGTAGATATTAATCAGTTTCGATATCTGTTTGGACTGGAGGTATAGCCACCAGGAACCGGTTATGAAAACTAAGCACATGATTGAAAGGGCACAAAGTGGATAAAGGAGGCCAATTTTCGTTATCCTTTTCTCCTTTATTATTTTCTTTTGGCATTTAACGTAAAACTATTTGCTTTCATCATCGTCATATTCCCGAAAGGGATAAAAAGTCACAATCGGCCACGCGCATAAAACACTGTCGTATTAGAGGTTTTGAAGGTCAGAGAAAGACACCACCACGTGACCGTCAACGTAACACAAACCCAGTCTTGTAGGGCACTCACTGATTAAGAAGACGAAGAAGAATGATAAGCTTTGCTCTCTCTACTCTCTTTAACATTCATACCTCATCTCTTTAATGCACATGAAAACGATGCTTCTTCTTTTGACCCACTTGGAGTTTCAAGTTGAATTTGCAAATATCGAATCAGGTCAAAGAGTGCAATGAGAGAAGAGTAAAGCTGCCAAAATTACTCAGCCGACATAATTGGAACTGCAACTTCTGATTTGGATCAGTGCACAGATAAAACATGTCTCATAATTAAACAATAAGACTGCCAAATCGATATGTGCCGCCAAGTAGAAACATGATGCATTATCATGTCAGTGAACGTATACTAAGCTTTGACCTACCAAGTTGCAAACTTAGGAAGAGTTCCAACATTATACAGCAGCGGATAATAAGAAAGCCATATGGTACGTACCACTATGGTTAATCCCTATCTAGCTTATCGAGTAGGAACTAGGAAACATAAGATAAGAACAATCTTAGTACAAAAATGAACGTAGGAGATGACTAAAAACTAAATCCATGAAACTGATATATTTATTACATTAAAATGGTCTATTCAAGTAAAGCTTGAAAATTCAGAGACCATAGCCAAATCAGACAAAATATTGAATTAAACCAATTCTTTTGGTTTCTTTTTCAACAGGCATATGAATCCAAGAGTTGATGATGAAACTGAAACAAAATTCATGGGGTTCTGATAAAAACATAACAATATGGTTTAATTGAAAGCCTAAAGCCCAATAAGTTTGGGCTTTAGAAAGAGAGCAAGCCCAAATTACGCGAAGCGTGTATTAGGAGAATCGAAGTGGGACCCACTTTATAGTCAGTTCATCACACCGTCTCTCTGATTGAGCGGTTGTTGAGATTTGAGAAGATGGAAAAGTGAAATACTCAGTGAAAAGGAGAGACGACGCAACCAAAAGAAATAAAGCAGACGGAAAAGTGGAAAAACAATAAACAGGACCGTAATTGGAAATCACACATATCGGTATCAATGGCGGATCGGAGCAAAGGCTTTATGAGAGATGAATTCGTGACCTATGCTTACATTCTTCTCTATATCGGTCTTTCTAGCGGTCAAATCTTCTTTAATAAGGTTTAACTTCAATCTCACTATCTTCTTCTATCTGGATCTGTGTTCACGCTTACGTATTGTTTTGTGCTCTTTCAATTTCTTGAACCGATCCTTAGTTCTCGTAAGGATTGAGCTTGCGTATGTTGGAGGTTCTGTGCAATGTAAGATTATCTGACTATGCTAATTTTTCCAGAAATTACTAGCAGTATAGAATCAATGGTTGATCATTCAGACCATAAGATATGTGTAATGTTCCTGGTTTAGGTTTGATCGCGTTGGGTTTGCTCTCGTCTTAGTTTTTTTAGATGAAGTGCTTGTTCTCGTACTTTCTGTACGATATTCTAGCTGTCCTGTAAGGAAGCTTTTGCTGAATTGTGGCCCTCTGTGTTATTGCTTATGCATCAAAGGCATTACTTTCCACATTGTATCAATTGATCAGTCACACATTGTGATTTTCCTCATATTCTTCAGGGCATGCTTGTTAATTATACTTCTGTTCGTCATTGGAAAGTTTGGTTCATGTGTAACGTTCTTGTCTCTGCTTTGCTCTTTTGCAGTGGGTTTTGTCATCTAAGGAAATCAATTTCCCTTATCCACTTGGGTTGACTTTACTCCATATGATCTTTTCCTCTGTCTTGTGCTTTCTTCTCACCAAAGTTCTTAAGGTATCCAATCTTGCAATGATCTCTTTTATTTGTACATAAGTACGACATTCTAACTTTTGGTCTCTATTTTCTCTATATGTTTCTCCCCAAGATCGTGAAGGTTGAGGAAGGAATGACACTAGAAATGTAAGGAAGAAAGACACTTCGTAAGCAATTTGATTTTGGAGTAGTCGAAAATACCCATAACTTAAAAATAATAACCAATTATATCAATGTAGTACTGATCTTTGGTTGAGTGATTAATAATTAACTTTATGTACTCAGATATGTTACATCAGTTATTCCAATAGGTGCTATGTTTGCGATGACCCTCTGGTTGGGAAACACTGCCTACCTGTACATATCAGTTGCATTTGCGCAGATGTTGAAGGCTATAAGTAAGAAACTGTTCCTGTTCTCGTTTCCTCATAAGTCTTATGTTGACTTATTATATTTTAATGAGATGGACTGTGGTGACCAATATATTATTGAATGATACTTGCAGTGCCTGTTGCTGTGTTTATTCTTGGAGTAGCTGCTGGACTTGAAATGATGAGCTGCCAGATGCTTTTGATAATGTCTATCATAAGTTTCGGTGTTTTAGTAGCTTCTTATGGGGAATTAAACATTAACTGGATTGGAGTGGTTTACCAAATGGGCGGTGTCATTGGAGAAGCCTTAAGGCTTATTTTCATGGAAATCCTTGTCAAGCGAAAAGGCATTAAACTAAACCCAATCTCTCTTATGTACTATGTGAGCCCCTGCAGGTAAGTCAAAGAGGAAGCCATCTCAATTCTATCATTAACTAAGTCTAAGGTTTACTTTAGCTTTAATTCCCTTTTTGCAGTGCGATTTGCTTGTTCGTTCCGTGGATCTTTCTAGAGAAATCGAAGATGGATGGCAATGGCACATGGAACTTTCATTATGTAGTGTTGACACTTAATTCCCTTTGCACGTTTGCCCTCAACTTGTCTGTTTTCTTGGTCATTTCTCACACGAGCGCTCTGACTATCCGAGTTGCTGGCGTTGTCAAGGATTGGGTGGTTGTTTTGGTCTCCGCTCTTCTCTTTGCCGATACAAAACTCACAGTCATCAATCTTTTTGGTTACGCTATTGGTAAGACAAAACCACTAACATACAAATTAGTTTAGTTAGAATCAGGAGCACAATAATCATTCTCTTATACTGCACTCTTATGTTCACACGCAGCCATTGCTGGAGTAGCGGCTTATAACAACCATAAGCTAAAGAAGGAAGCATCTCGAGTTCCCTCAGAAACTCCAGAAGATGGTGAATCTATACCGTTGGTATCACAGGCTAATACTAATTCAGAGAGATGATGATAGCGGAGATACTAAACAATAGTTTCTCATCATCAGTCTTGAGGTAATCTTTGATTGTTTGTTTTCTCATTTGTACCGTCCGAATTATAATATAACTCATACACACTATTCTGTACCTCAAAAGAAAGAAAAAACAGATTAAAGTAATTTGTCCAATTCTCATATTTATTGTCACAGTAATGCAATTGTTTTGTAATTATTATTCGAATTTATTTTACCCATTGAACATTTTTTTTTTCCTTTCCAGCAAAAAAATAATTTCTGCTACCAGCTTTCGAAATTAATGGTTGGATTATTTATGTCCAAGAGAATACTACATTTAATTTATCGCAACAAAGTAGTAAGGATCTTCACCCAACTTCCAATTAGCTAGAAAATGGGCCTAAAAGCCCATTAACAGTATTTTGTTTTTCTTCTTTATCTACCTGGAATTTTTATTTTTCGAAAATAAAAATTAGAGAAAAAATGGTGAATAGGAAGGCTCGCCAAGGAACAATGCCTCGGATACTCTTAATTTAATTGAGAACAAAGTGACTAAGCTACTGTCTTAGGGACTCCAATGCTTTTTAATTCCCTTCTACAAAATTTTGTCATCTTTTGTTATTTGGATTAATTAAATAAAAAAGAAAAAAAATATTTAGGATCCAAAATCTCGATTGGTGAAAAATTAAATGTACCAATCAATTGAAATCTGAATCAAACCGACAAATCCAACCCCATCTGAATTTAACGTGACTTGTATGGAAACGAAACAAAGAAATTTACGGCCATATTCAATCTCATTCATGGCGACGATCCCAACGATCCTTCACCTCGCAATTTCCAGCGACGATCTTCACCGTTGTAGCTTCCTTCTTCACGACGATATTCAGTTACTGGCACGACGTCCCATTTGTTGTGAGTCACGATGATGTTTGGTACAATATTCGTGTTTGTGTTCTTTAACTGATTAAAAGTGATTTGATTCAAAACAGGTAATATATAAGAGTGTGAGGTACAATATTCGTGTTCTTCAACTGATTCTGGTAATGTTTTATATGAGCCCGATTTATATTGAGTTGAATCCATATTTACGTAGTATTGATTTCAATATTGAATGTACAAATGTTTAACTAGTTAAAATAGCAAAAGTACAATAACAGTCTTTATATTTTATTTTCAGCTTGCAGATATAATGATTAAAACGGTGATTCGTATGGATACTTGTGGGTCTTATGTTGAAACCGATAATGGGTATCGATGGAATTCTAAGGGTGCCAGGTATTTTGCTATAACGATGAAGACATTGTCAATCGAGGATATAACATACTCGGTATTAGAGGAAAAAGTAAGGAAGGAGATTAGTGTGGATAATGGGGCGAATATAAAGATGAGTTACATCTCGCTGGTAGTTGAAGCGAATAAACAATCATACATTATGAACGATGAGGATGTTGAGAGTTATTTATGTAGCATGAATGTGGGTCATTTGAGAAGTATTTTGCATGTGGAAGTGGAGAATTTATGTGAGAAAAATATAAGAGGTTAGAAAGTTCATTTGGTATGGATTACTATGATGGTGTGATGGTTTCACATGCTAGAGATTACAATGCCATTACTATATACGAGGAAGAAAATGAGAATCCGTTGGAGATTGTAGGTGGTGATGAGAATATTGGAATAGAGGAATTGGTAGAAGTGAATGGCGACGTGGAGGGCTGGAATTTGGCCAAGAATTCAGGTACAAACAACAAGTGAAAGATTTGGTGTTTATAGCATCACATAAACGATGTTATGACTACGATGTATTGAACTCGGATACTTGGCGATACGTTTTAAGATGTTGGCAACGTCAACAAGGTTGTAAGTGGTACTTATGGGTATCACAACCAAAAGGAAGCGATGGTACTTAGTCGATTAAAGTATATCATAAGATGCATTCTTGCTCTCGGATGTCGGCGAGCACATCAATTGTTAAAAGGAGAGGATCCGCTGATATGGTTGCTGAGGTTGTGAAAGTTGATTATCCTGGTCAATTAGATACTCCATTTGCTAGATTTCTAGTAGGTGTTATGCAAGGAAATATCATAGTGAAAGTGTCGTACAAAACCGCTCTGAGAGGAAAACAAAAAGTTGCATGTGATGTGCGTGGAAATCTGGAGGAAAGTTATAGGAGCTTGCCTTCATATTTGTATATTTTGGAAAAGACGAATATTGGTACGGTGACAGAGTTGCATTTGGATGAAGAAAACCGGTTCAAGTACTTATTCATCGCGTTGGGAGCTTGTATCAAGGGGTTTAAGGGAATGAGGAAAATACTTTGTGTGGATGCAACTTTTCTTAAGAATGTATATGGCGGTGTTCTTATATTCGCCACTGCTCAAGATTCTAACCGTCATATTACCTGATTGCATGTTCTGTACTTGATGGTGAGAAAGATGCAAGCTAAAACTGGTTCTTCAGTATGTTGAAAACCATCATGGAGGATGATTCAGAATTGGTGTTTATCAGTGACATAAATCCTAGCCTCATCAAGGCAATTGGCGAAGTGTACCCGAGAGCGCGTTATGGGTATTGTATATTTCACTTATCTCAAAATGTGAAAACAAAGACTTCTAATATCCACAAAGACACCGTTGCAAAGAGATTCAGGGAGTTGGCTCAGATTTATATAGAAGCTCAATTTGAATGGGAGTATGTAGAATTTAGGAACAAATATCCTAATGTAGCTAAGTATTTGGATACTACTGCAGATGTGGACAAAAGGGCTCGGTGTTACTTTTCCGGAGTTAGGTACAACATCGGAACGACAAATACTGCCGAATCATTGAATAATGTTTTCAAGGAGGCAAAAAAATACTCTTTTCTAATCATGATTGATGTGATTATTGAGAAAATAAGAGAGTGATTTAATAAACATCGTAATGATTGCGCTGGAGGAAATATGTCTAAGAGATTGGTTCCATTCGTGGAGAATATATTGCATAGTAGGTGTGAAGAAGTGACACACTTGGCTGTTAAAGAACTCAACGTTTTCACGGGTGAGTATACTATTGTTGGACACGATGGGATGTCTTATTTGGTTAATTTGGAGAACAAAACTTGTGCTTGCAAGCGTTTTGACAAGGACAAGTACCCTTGTGTGCATGCGATATCTGCTCTTGGCGTATACATGTTGAATCCATTAAGGAGAGAGGATAAATATTTATATTAGTTGTGCTCCAAATATTATCTAATGGAGCAATGGACGTTGGTGTATTCACGGACTGTGTATCTTGTCCCGAATATATCTCAATGGGTCAGGATCCCGAATGATATTGTATCAAAAGAGGTCTTCCCTCCACATTGTACTAAAAAGAAAGGATGACATCAAGAAAACCAATTTCTATCGGTTAGTGAGAGACTTCGAAGAACGAGAAATAAGAGTGTGCATGGCTTAGACTTGGAGGGGTGTTTTAACTGTAGCAATCAAGATTAAAATGTTGTGTTTTGAATTTTCTCTAATGTGTAATTAGACATGAATTTCGTATTTGTATCTGTTGTATATGACTTTCTTATATCGTTTGTGTCATTTTGATATAGGCCATTTATTTTTTCTCATTACATTATCGTTGACCCATTTAACTACAATAAAACATTATCATCCTCACCATCTCCTTTTGCCTCATCCTCATCATTTGCATCTTCTAGCTCATCCTCACAATCTTTTTCTTCCTGATCCTCAACATCTCCATCAATGGGCTCATCCTCAACATCATCTGCTACGTTTTCCTCATCCAAAATCTCTACTTATTCCGCATAACCATCTACTCCTTTTCCTTTCACAGACTCTTCAACCTTTATCAATCTACTGTTCATGGTGTCCAGTCTATCATGGATTTGCTTGAACCTAGAGACCATCATTTTTTTATATCCTCAAAACCACTTGACATCGGTTGCTCTCTCAGCTTACGTCCCATAGAGGACTCATCAACTACCTTGTTTACTGCTTTCTTTGCCTTCTTTTTCCTGGACTTTATGTCTTATTCCCGGTACTTTGAGAAGCATATTTTTTAATTTTCATCAACAACTCGCCTTGTCCAGCTATCAATCACTGAATAATGGCATCATCCTCTTCTCCAATACCAAACATCAGATTTTCCTCATCCCAAGTTGGTTTTAGAACACTTGCAATCCTTTGTTAAGTTGGCATATACAAATTAATTCAAACACATATAATAAACCAAAAATATAATACAAAAATAAGAATTACACCAATCAAAGGCAGTGTTTCCTAACTTTTGTTTTACCAAGAGTTTTGCTGATCTCATTGATGCGAAACCCTCTTATTCTACAGGGTTTGAACCTTATCTTGCACATTCTGGGGCAGTCACTACGCGCGTCTTTAACCTCATCCCAAAAACCCTTCATCAGTTTTGGGAGTGCTTCAAATGCAAGAATCTACACCAAAAGGATAACATGACTTTATGAGTACAATAACTACAAAAAAAACTTTACCACAAAAACAAAAGCTAAGATTCATGTTGGCAACACCTTCCCTAAATAGACCAAAAATCCTAATAACCTCCTTCAGATTGTCAAAGAAAGAGTATCTGCCCCCATGGGAATGACACACAGTCATCAAGATTACTGACAATCCTCGTTAAAAACTTGTCAACTAATGTTGCTTGAGGCCCTCTTTTTCCACTTCCTTTGATAACCGACGTCAGGAAATACAAAACAACCATCTTTAACCTATCCCTTGAGTAGGTATGCATTGACATAAACTTCTTCTCCACAACTTCTTATGTCACTTTGGCCTTCTTGAAATGTTTTAGAGCAAAACTGAGATTCCCCATCCCCTCATAGTTATTCGGATACTGATGGCATTGTAGACTTGATAGCAAGCGTGCTCCCTCAGTGAGTACCGGATAGGTATGCCATTGACTATAAACCACAACTCCTTCGTCTTCTCGGTACGAGCCATGCGGACAAGTAGCATCAACATTCCCATCGTCTTGTGAAACACATCCTGTGGCATATGGAAGAAATGACCAAACTGCGGATGATCATATAACTATTGCTTCTCTGGTGGCTCTAGCATTTTTTCTAAGTTTTCCACTGTTTGTGCTAAATAGCACCTTGTGGCAATCTTAATTATCTTGGTGTACTCGGTTCTTGGAAGATACATGCTCAAAGGTGACCACACTCCACTTTTTCCCTCATCCGATTTCTCAAATAAAAAATCATAACTCAAAATCAATATAAGAAACACATAACAAATGGGGAAAAAATACTATAAGAAACATATACATGTTTTAAGTTATCCAAATCACAGAATCAATAGTTAAGAAGACAATTTAATCAATAAATACTATAAGAAACATATACACGTTTTAAGCTATCCAAATCATAGAATCAATAGTTAAGAAACAATTTAATCAACAAATACTATAAAAAACATATACACGTATTATGCTATCCAAATCACAGAATTAATAGTTAAGAAACAATTTAATCACTACAAATGTTTGGAATAATAATCACAGACCAATTTCAAAAAGAAACACAATACTTTCAATAAACACATAACCATTTTTCATTTTACAATTGATATAATAAACTAACTAATCAATTTTTCCTTTTACAATGACAATAATATACTAACTAATCCAACAATCACAAACCTAGATACAATCGGATCCTTAAAATGACAACGCAATTGAATTAAAAGATTTGATAACCACAAAAACTGAAGGGCAAATTTGAAAACCACAAAAATATGTTCTGAAAAGTGCAACTTGTTCAACTATTTAACATTCAAAAGTGAAATTACTTACCGTTTCTGAAGATTCTTCTAACTCATCGTCTTCTGAATCATCACCTTCTGACTCATCTTCTTCGCTTCCTTGTTCTACCAAGTCAGCCTCTTCTTCAACACTTTCCGGATGTTCCACCGGAGGTTCGACTAAGTCTTCAATCGGAGTTTCGGTCGCGTTTTCCACCGAGTGTTCCACCATAGATTCCACCACATGTTCCACCCCAGGTTCCACCGCATGTTCCACTGAGTCTTCAATCGGATTTCCAGTCGAGTTTTCAACCGAAGAAATCACTGCATGTTGCACTGATGGTTTCGCCGCAGGTTCCACCAAAGTTTCCACATCAGATTCCATTGGAGGTTCCACCGGAGGGAAGAGAGAAGCCATAAGCCAGCGCCGCCTTTACTTCCCCGATTTCGCACCGCATTCTTTGTCTGAGCCATTCCTCCTCGAGTACCTAGTTAAAAAAACAGTATAAGAGGATGAATGAGAGGAAACAGAGAAAGATTTTCGGTGAAGAGTTCGACCAGTGAAGATCGCAAAGAGAAGAAAGAGAGAAGGTGAAAAGGTCTGATGAAATTGGGAAAATGAGATAGATAACCGATAAATTGGGAGAGAATTAAGATTAATTTGGAGGAAATTTTACTGCTTGATTATTCCAATTTTGGTTTAATTCAAATTTCTAATTTTAATCAAGTTAACCAACACTTATCGGATCCTTTATTATAGATCACATGTTGAGACGGATACTACATATTAGATCTTGTAATTATCTTTTATCTATATGGACAACAAATAAAATACCTAATTTTCTTTTACCAATAGAGTTAAATAAATGAGCAAAGGAGAGTATATGAGTCACTATCTTCAAAAAGACTGTTTCAGTCGTTGTCTCGCTCGCGAGGGATTGTTGGGCTTGTTGCTGGGCGGGTCTCTTCCCTCGGCAGTTACCACCATCGAATTCGATCTCTTCTTCCTTCCTCCGACTCTTTATCCTCCGATATCGTTAAATCTTTGAGGTAGAAAATTTGAAGCGAGGAACCCTAAACGCGTGAATTAGAAGAGAAGAGAAAAAGCAGGGGGGAAACGCGTGCGTGGTGGCGAGAGATGCGATCGCAAGCGTTGGCTTCGCCGTGGCGGCGAGTCAGCGATGGGCGGTTGCTTTGGTGGCTTTCTCCGGAGGAGAAGAACCGATTTTGAATGGGATTTAAACTGCAGATGAGCTGGATGCCGAGTCTACTGAGTCAGAAGCGTAGGAATGGTCCGCCCTTAGGGTTGCGGAATCTCGGCAACACCTGTTATCTCAATAGTGTCCTTCAGTGCCTCACCTACACTCCTCCTTTCGCCAATTTCTGCCTTACTCACAAACACTCCTCTAACTGTGCGTCTCTCTCACTCTCTCTATTCTCTCTTTCTCGTTTGCGTTGGTTTCATGTTTTAGCTATCTTGGTTGATCTGTAATCGAGGCCTTGCCATTAGGAAGTTGGTCATATGTTTCATACAGGTATTATTGTAGTTGCTTACATAGTTGGTTCTACTGCTTACGAGCTGTTGTTATCTTATTGTCTCAATTGTTGTTTTGCACCTACGACGCTTATCTAGTGATGTGTATTCAATGTTTAGGACTGTTTCAAATTGTTTTGATAGGCGACTCATATGTAAATGGGGAGCGGAAACGGGATTGTCCTTTTTGCATAGTTGAGAAACGAATAGCAAGGTCTCTTAGTGTGGATCTGACAACCGACGCGCCTAACAAGATTTCAAGCTGCCTTAAAATTTTTGCCGAACATTTCAAGTTTGGGCGTCAAGAGGACGCTCATGAGTTCTTGCGGTATGTGATTGATGCATGCCACAATACGTCTCTCCGCCTCAAGACGTTGCAAATGAAGGGTGCTGAGCCTTTTAATGGCAATACTGTGGTGAAGGAGATTTTCGGTGGTGCTTTGCAGAGCCAGGTGAAGTGTTTGTCATGTGGTGGGGAATCAAATAAAGCGGATGAGATTATGGATATCAGTCTTGAAATTTTGCACAGTAGCTCAGTGAAGGAATCAATGCAAAAGTTCTTTCAGCCAGAGATTTTAGATGGCAACAATAAGTATAGATGCGAGAAGTAAGTGATTTGAATCTTTTAATTGTTTTTCTTTCAGACGATTTCCGTTTGTGTTTCTGTATTTTTGTTTACTAAAATTATTCGTTTAATTAGCTGTAAGAAACTGGTGACGGCGAGGAAGCAGATGTCAGTACTCCAAGCACCTAATATCCTTGTTATCCAATTGAAAGTAAGTATATTATGTTTCTGTTTAACAGAACTCAGGGTTATTATATAGGTGTAATAATTTCTAATGTGTTTACCATATGGGTGTTGCAGAGGTTTGAGGGCATATTTGGTGGGAAGATTGATAAAGACATTTCATTTGGTGAAATTCTGGTTCTCTCGAGCTTCATGAGTAAAGCAAGCAAGGTACAGGATTCTGACACTTCCAACTTAACTTTAAATTTGTTGCCTGTTTTAGTTAGTAATGTCTGTATATCTGGTAGAGATATATCAGAAAGTTCAGGGTTGTAATTCTCCATCCTCTGTATATTATGAGCGAATAGTTTACTGCAGTGTTCAACCTTATTAAGCCTGTCAACATGACTAGCATATATGTAGAATTTGCACCGTTCATAGTTTTTACATTAGCTAAGTTTTATCCTTTGATTTATAGTACAATAATCTGACAGGACGTGTATGTTTGTCAGGCATAAATCTGATATCACCTTTCAAATATTGCTTGATTTTATGTGAGTAAGTGAGGTGAAGACAAGTGGGGAACAAAAGTAAAAGTTAAGAGTTACAAGTGTATTTAGGCAGTTTAATTGAATATTATGCTTCCAGTTTATATCTTATATGGCCACGTCATAGGCTGCAAAACATTTTGAATTGATGCTTCCAAGTTCTTTTACATGAAATTCAATTTGATTCTCAGTTCTTCCATCTACCTTTTGAATCATCATAGTGCTTTAGCTTGTGAAAATTTTCTCGCTCCAATGTAATTGTACTTCACAATAGTTAATTTTTATTAATCGGGTTACTCTATTAAAAACTGCAGGACACTCAACCGGAATACAAGCTTTTTGGGATAATTGTACACTCAGGATTTTCACCTGAATCTGGGCACTATTATGCATACGTCAAGGTTTCTTTCTGTCTCTTTTCAATTTCCATGCAACGCGAACTTTTGAACTGCTTTCTGATTTTTTTAGCTGTCGTGTGTAGGATTCCTTGGGTCAGTGGTATTGCTGCAATGATTCGCTCGTCTCACGCTCCACCTTACAGGAGGTTTTGTCAGAGAAAGCGTATATTCTGTTTTTCTGCCGTGTCAACCAGAGGCCAGCAGCTGCCAAAACTCTGGTAACATCCAATGGGACTACATCTCATGAAGCTAATGGCTGTGAGACGTCAAAGCCTCAGAAGTTTATTGGACCCCTTAATGGAGTCCACAGGAAGCCTCAAGCCGAGCAGTCCTTCCAGAAGGATAACTTGGCTTCTGCAAAACCCCATAAATTTATTGGGCCCAAACCACCAATCGAACAGGCCGTCCACGATGATAACCTGCTTTCTTCCAAAGTGGAAAAGGCGCCTCTAAAGCCACATACGAAGGTCAGTATATCTGTCAACCTTGGTGCCAAAAGAGTCTCTCCTTCTGTCAATGGTAGACTTTCTTTCCACCAAGATGAGAATATAGCTCCAAAGGCGAACAAAGAGAATAGTGTATCAGTTTCGCTGACTAGAGTTTGCTCTGAGAGAAAGTTTGGTACAGAAAATGGTAGCAATGGAGTTAAAGAAAATGGCAGTGTTCCAGGTAGTAGTAATCATAAAGTGAAATCATATCCCCATGAGCGTAGTAATGGCTCCAGCAATGGAACAGATCATAACTTAGATCCATGTGAGAGCAATGGTTCTCAAAATGGAAATGGTCACCACAAGGAAATTAAGAAGGATGGTGTTAGCAACACTCAATCCAAAGCCTTGAGTTCTTCAACAAATGAAGAATCCTGCATTTTGCTCCGAAAAGACGAATCATCTCGGTTAGAACTTGAAGCAATAAAAGAAAGGTAACTTTTGTTTTTGTGCCTCGTCTCTTTTATTACTCGGATGAAATGGAACTACATAGCCTAACCTAGAATTATTGTGTATATGTTTGGATATTATTTTTGTTCAGCTTGAAGAAAGACGCGTCGTCATATCTACGGTCATGCGGATGGTATGATAAAGTATGCATCTCCATGCGTGCCAAGAAGAGATTGCATGCAGAACAATCAGGAGAAGGTGGTGAAGATGGTAACGAATTAAAGTAAGAGAAACCAGACTCTACTTTTCAATTTATTATAGCTAGAATATGGACCACTTTTCATTAAAATCGTCTCTCTTTTTTTAATAATCTAAATGATGGAATACTGGTTGGACCTTGTACAGGAGGAGGTTGATTGAAGATGTAAAAAAAACAGGTTTAAAATCACAGATTCCAGAGGAATTGAAAGCAGATCTGGTAAACCGTATTCGGGAAATTAGCAAGAAGAACTCGTGATCGATCATCCATTCTTCCACGGACACTCTCCCCAGTCCTCATGTGATGATGGATGATACAGACAAAGCAGAGTCGGATCATGATTTTTTCCTGTGCGACTGATGTGAATCTTTTTTTTTTTATACGTTTCAATTTATTATTATTATACATTTTTGGAAGAGAGTAAAAGTAATCACCGGAAGAAAAAAAAAACTAACATCTCATTCTGTATAATATAAAGTATAAACCCTTCTCTCGTAGTTGTCATTCTTTTTTACCCTCAAGTCCTTAACTCTTTCCTCGAAAAAAGCATCACACAAAGTATATTGTCCTGTTGAAATTAATATACAAGTATTCTTCGCTTTATTTTTCGTTACAGGTTCAGTCTCCCTGTTTGTTTTCTTTAAACATTTAAATGGGTTGTTGGTTGGTAGTACATAAAAGAATCGATTTCTATGTCCGTTCTTTATTTTATTGAAAACAAACAAAAAGAAATAGGTCTTAAACTGGTCTAAGAAGAGAGTGTACTGGTCTTGGCGTCATGAGCAAGAGACCAGAAGGAGCCAGGACAAGAAGAAGAGAGTCTCTCTGCAGTGGCTTTGACTAATTCATCAAAGCCAAAGTCTTCCTCGGAGATAGTGGTCAACATGTTCTTGAACGGTTGTCTCGTCGCTGATATAAACTTAGCCGGAGCCACCTCTGTGATGAACCTCTTACCTGTTTCCATTGAGATCTTCTTAAATGAAAAGAGAATCTTCTTTGCTGGGCATGAGAAGGAACAAATTGCTAGTGATGAATGAGAGACTGTAGAGAAGATGATTATTTGTCATAGATTTTGATTCTGTAAAATGAATTTATAGAGAGTAAGGAATGAAGTGTGTTCATGTGAAGTACTTGCACCTACAAAAGACAATAACATTTGTGGAAGAGTACTTACACTCCCGACAAAATATCAAACCTAACTTTTAATGATTAAGCGATATTATTATCTTTAGATATGCATTAATCAACCACAAACCCAAATACTATTTCTGGTCATCTTCAATGTCAAGTGAGTGATGAGTACACCAAATTCGGACCAATTCTTACTTTGAACTTCTATCATGACGAAATCATTGGATCACACACAATCAAATTCTGAATAATACCACAACCACGTTAAACAATATAATCAAATCCAGATTATATTCACAAACACATATGTACGGATGCAATATGAAGTGATGGGTACAAAGTTGCTTTCAAAGAAACGGCGTTGTGGGGGCTCTTTATTTATAACTATATAGCCAACATATATTAATTACCAACAATTATCGCCTTTTTAGCATTCAAATTACATTGTTCTATGAAATCATATATTATTTGTTTTTACTTTTTACTAAATTTAAAGATCGCTTAAAGCTCATTTATCTTATAGTATTTCCCAAGAGGCAAGACTAATTACAGAATACAATATTTCCTTCCAGCTAGATTCAGGTTAGGTCGCTGAATGATTTGGGAAAGAAAATTTGCTATATTGAAGATTATTATGGATGTATGATAGGATACGTAGCCGTTACAATAACTATATAATATTTTCATTAATATTCTCTTAAAAATAGCAATTTGATAGCAACATAACATATCTTAGCATAATGAGTTGGCCAGCCAAAGATTTGCCAAACTTTTAGCATTGATGATATATATACATTATACATGCATTATGGTCTCTTAACTAAACTCAGAAGCCAAGTCATAACGCTAGATATTCTTTTTCCTAAACAACTACATCGATAAAACTCGATTTATACTATAATCTTCAAATTTCAAATTCTATTACACAAGTTACATGAACTTAAACAGAAATAAATATTTAACTATTTGAACAAAATGTTTTTCTGGCTTGACATTTATAAGTTTTTATTTGTTCTACAAGACATGTAGGTTTTTTTTTCAGTTAGTTTGCATGTTTTATGGCAATTAAACTCAAATAACTACTTATGTCATATAAGTATTAGTTTGTGTTAATTTGCCAATCTTTTTAGTTAGCTTGATGAATCAAACAAAAAAACTATATTATATGAAGAGACTAGGAAAATCTTTAATTGATGATGCTAAATATCACGAGACGAAACAAAACGATTAGAAAAAACAAAAATAATTACTACATATTAAATGTCGTGATGGGACAATTCAAGTAACATAGAGTTGTTAGACGTCGTACCATATTCAGCATTTAGAATTGATATGCTATTATATAGAAACCACATACAGATAATAGACTTAAGGTCCACTGATCTCTTCTATGGCGGAGAAAGGTGACCGCTCCAATACGGTGTCGTATGGGACCATTTGGCATCCTCAAGCTTCCCGCCACCGTCTCCATTTTTACACACTATAAAGTTTCATTTTGGAAACTTCGTAATGAACATAATACTCTATTGACTTCAAGGGTTTGTTCACGTTAACCTCTCTACTCTTTGCCTACTCTACTCTTTGAACTTGTAAATCTTGTTGATGAATTCTTTAAGGTATAATAACTATACTATTAAAAGAGAATCATTGTAGGATAACAACTTTGAATTTGTAAAAATTTACATTTTTCAACACTTTGCAAAAAAGTTAATTATGAATAACTAAAAAAACTTAGTAAGTTCAATGTTATCGGATCTTTAATAACCAATTATATCTAATATATAAAATTTGATATATTATTAGTAATTATTTTCACTCGTATTTTATATTAGGGTATTTCTCAAAAACACCCCCATGTTGTACATATTTTCAATAGTACCCTTCCTTTTTATGACATTTTGAGCACTACCCTATTAATTATTCCGAAAAAGACAAGAATGTCCCTCCCATTTTATCAATCTCGCTGGAAACAAAAAAAACTAGGGGTGGGTTAACGGTTTGGTTTTTTCGGGTTAATCGGGTTGAACCGATTAACTCGGTTAACCCAAACCGAATAAAATTGAATTATAAACCGATCGGTCGGATGTGTAATTGTAATCAGTTATCGGTTCGGTTCAGTTCGGTATTCAATAACCGAATTAAACCGAAATCAATTACTAAAACCAACACATTTTTTTTCTTTGACATTAGTTACTTACATTCGAAGTTTGAAACTTCAAACTCACTGTCTCTCTTTCTGCTTCACTTCTTCTTCCGTTCTTTGAGCTCGACGTCTGTCATTCTCACACATCACGTTTTCTGACGAGCTCTCCGCCTCTCTTCCGAGTTACGGCTCTGTGTTCCTTGAGGTACGACTCTCACTAGCTTCTTACTTAATTCTCGAGCTCTCTCTCACTCTTAGTCTCTCTCACGGTCATCAAATCGATTTATGTTTGTCTTTACGGTTTCAAATTCAATTCGATTTAGGGTATGTCTATAGGGTTTAAAGTCAATTTATGTTTGTTTTTGTCATCTGATTTGAATTCGATTTAGGCTTTAAGGTTTGTTGTACGATGTGAATTCGATTTAGGATTTGAAACTTTGAATTTGATACTCAAACTATGACTTATGTAAAGGTTGAATCTGCATATATACGACATATACATACATATACATTAGGGGAACTAAGCATGAAGGATTCTGAATCAAGGTTTTTTAAAGCTTCATGAGTTTGTGTTCTTTTTTGTTTCTTTCTTGTTCGTAATTGGGTGGAATCAATCCAATTTTGTATTCTTTTAACCATTCTTCATGTAATTTATTAGTTATCTAGTTGTTTGCTTCTTCTCTGAATGCATTTCTTCCTAATTCTTACGATGAATTAGCTCTTGGCCTCTTGCAGATCGACAAAAGATCATCTCATGGTTCAACCTTCATATCTACCACTATACCATGAAAGTGAGATCCATAACATCAAAAGTGACTTAGAACCTCTTGTAGTGGTTCATGGTTCATGGAAGGTTGGTGATTTAGTTGATTGGTTTAAAGATGGATGTTACTGGTAAAATTCTAGAATTGAAGGATAATAAAATAGTTCAGGTATAAATCAAGTTGGTATTGTTCTTTACTTTATGCTCAGCTTCCTATATGTTTTTCAGGGTATGTGCGATAAGGCAGTGAAAGTGTTATAATATTGCCTAAGAATGTCATGCTTTTACTCATCAATTTGATTGAATCGTAGTATATACACTAATGCCTCCAAGTTAGACAAGAGAGTAAATGATTTGGTATGCAAATTTATAAAACCATATAAAATTAGTGAAATTATGTGTGAACTTATATCGTTTTATAAGTTTGTTTATAAAATTATACAAAATTGTAAAAAAATTTAAAACAAAAATAAAACTAAATTCTATTCTCCCTTAACTAAAGGAACCCAAGTGAAACAAATATTTCAAATTTCTTAAACTAAAGGTATAATTTTCGTATTAAACTACTGAATGTTGAGTATCTTCTTTCGTTAAGTATTTTTGTTCGTTTTTATAAAATTTATAATGTTTCGTATAAAACTTAATGAACAAATTAATTAAAAGAATTTCATAAAACTAAACTTTTTCCACTCTCAATGGAGGGAACTAAAAACAGTTTTTGTATAAAACTATTGAATGTTGAGAATTTCTTTGCTTAAGTATTTTTGTTTGGTTTTATACAGTTTTATAAGGTATATTATAAACTTTATTAAACAAAATAGTTAACCTATTTATTATAACTAAACGCTACCCCCTTCTTAACAAAGGGAAGCCAATGGAATTAAACTTAATTTTTAATAAACTAAAAATAGTTTTCATATAAAACCAGTGAATGTTGAGAAAATTCTTTGTTAAAGTATTTCGTTTGGTTTTATATAGTTTTACAAGATATCTAATAAACTTTAATAAACAAACTAGTTTGACCTAGTTATTAAAACTAAACCCTACAAAAAAGGGAACCCAAAGGAATATAAAATTAATCTTTCATAACCTAAAGATAGTTTTCGATTTTTGTATAAAACCACTGAATGTTGAAAAGATTATTTATTTTAGTATTTTTGTTTGGCTTTATACAGTTTAATAAGATATCTTATAAACCTTAATAAAGAAACTAGTCGACCTATTTATTAAAATTAAACCATACCCCCTTCTTAATAGAGGGAACCCAATGAAATTAAACTTAATTTTTCATAAACTAAAGATAGTTTTCGTATAAAACCACTGAATGTTGGAAAAATTCTTTGTTAAAGTATTTTCGTTTGGTTTTATACAATTTTATAAGGTAACTTATAAACCTTAATAAAGAAACTAGTCGATCTATTTATTAAAACTAAACCCTACAAAAAAGGAAACCCAAGGGAATTTAAAATTAATTTTTCATAACCTAAAGATAGTTTTCAACTTTTCGTATAAAACCACTGAATGTTGAAAAAATTCTTTGTTTAAGTATTTTCATTTGGTTTTATACAATTTTATAAGGTATCTTATAAACTTTAATAAAGAAACAAGTCGACCTATTTATCAAAACTATAACCTACCTCCTTCTTAACAGATGGAACTCAAAAGAATTAAACTTAATTTTTTATAAATTAAAGATAGTTTTCGTATAAAACTACTAAATTTTGAGAAAATTCTTTGTTAAAGTATTTTGTTTGGCTTTATACAGTTTTATAAGGTATATTATAAACCTTAATAAACAAATAAGTCGACCTATTTATTAAAACTAAATCCTACAAAAAAAGGGAACCCAAAGGAATTTAAATTTAATTTTTCATAATCTAAAGATAGTTTTTGACTTTTTGTATAAAACAACTGATTGTTGAGAATTTTTTTGTTTAAGTATTTTTGTTTAGTTTTATACATTTTTACAAGTTATCTTATAAATTTTAATAAAGAAACTAGTCGACCTATTTATTAAAGCTAAACCATACTTCCTTCTTAACAGAGGGAACCCATGAGAATTAAACTTAATTTTTCATAAACTAAAGGTAGTTTTTGTATAAACCCACTGAATATTGGAAATAATTATTTGTTTAAGTATTTTTGTTTGGTTTTATACATCTTTATAAGATATCTTATAAAATTTGATAAACAAACTAGTCGACTTATTTATTAAAACTAACATTATCCTCTTTTAACAGAGGGAGCCCAAGAGAAATTCAATCCCTGAATATTGAGTATTTTAATTTATTTAGTATTGTTGGTTTGGTTTTATACAATTTTATAAGGTATATTATAAAACTTTACAAACAAATTAGTGAGACCAATTTCGTAAAACTAAACCCTATATTTATTCACTTTCGATTCAACCCCTGAATCTTGAGTATTTTCTTTGATTTATTATTTTCGATTGATTTTATTCAATTTTATAAGGTATCTTACTAGTGAGACCAAATTTATAAAGTTAAACTCTACTCCTCTCAATTGAGAGAACTCAAATTTTAAAATTAATTTTCTTTAATCTAAATATACTTTTTTGTATTAAACTCTTGAATGTTGAATAGTTTATTTTTTCTGGTATATTTTGTTGGTTTTATACAATTTTATTCTGTTTCTTATAAAAAATAATTTTTTTAGGTACACAGAAATATTTCATAAAACTAAACTTTACTCCCTCTTATTTGAGGGAACCCAAGTAGAATTTAAACTTAATTTCTCTTAAACTAAATATAATTTTCGTATTAATCAACTAAATATTTGGTTTTACAAGACATTATAAAATGGAGTTAAGATTGGTGATTGTATTAGATTTTGTATGTTTTATAAGTAACACAAAATAAATATTAAAAGTAAACTATATTTAGTATACTTTTGACGTTAATTTTTTTTTCATCTTTAACAATAACACTAAAAATTACAAAAAAGAATAATATTACTTTATAGTTTAGTAGTTATTGGTTTGTTAATGGGCTTTGATCTCGTAGCTTTTAATTCTCAATTGGGTTTTCGAAAATGACTTCTATTTTGACTTTATTTGGATTACAAATAGTTGTGTACGTCTGTCATTTTTCAAACAGAAAATCCTATATAAAAATAATATTTTTTGTTATTATACTTTTTTTGTCATCAAAATACCATTAAAAAGCCCCAAAATGGGTACGAGTGCATAAGGGTTTTACAAAGGAACTGAGAAAATTGAAATATTTTTGTATTCAGATATTTTTGATAAAATTTGATACTTTTTTAGTTAACTAATATATCAATATAGTATTTAAACTATTACATTACCAATAATGAAAAAACAAATTACATTAACTAATTCATACAATTAGTATACTCAAACCACAAACCACAAATGTTCAACTAATGCATCTCAAAATTCAAAATGAGATTTTCAATTTTTTATTTGTCTGTGTCGAGATAAAAATTCTTGAAATCGAACATCATCATTGCCTGTCATCTCAACTTCTATATTTGGAACTTAAGCTCGTTCTTCAATTATTGCATTGATATCACGCTCATCTTCTATGATCATATTATGCATTATGATACAACTAGTCATTATGTCATGTAACACTTTTTTACTCCATGAACCCGAAGGTCTAACTACGATTGCAAATCTTGACTGCAATACTCCAAATACACGTTCTACATCTTTTCTACACGCTTCTTGTTTCGTGACAAATAATTTTTATTGGGACCACGTAGATCATGAATCGTTTGAACAAGAGTATACCATTTTGGATACATACCATCAACTAGATAATAATCCATATAATAATTTTTTCCATTAATAACATAATTAGCCAGTTGAGCAATACCTTCAGCCAAATTAACAAAAAGATGAGACGACTCTAACATATTGATGTCATTATTAGATCCCTAAACCAAAATATGCATGCCAAATCCAAAGATTATAATCGGCTACAACTTCTAAAATGATAGTAGGAGAGCCACTACGACCAACATATTGTTATCCCCAAGATGTTGGACAATTTTTCCATTTCCAATGCATACAATCTAGACTTCCTAACATACCTAGAAATCCTCGGCGTTCACTAATATGGAGTAGTCGTGCAACATCATGAGCATTGGGTGATTAAAAATAGCGGCTTCCAAATACCTCGACAACAGCACGGCAAAATCGTTTCAAACTTTCTAGAGCTGTAGATTCTTCTATTTTGATATACTCATCGGTTGAATCTGCCGGAGAACAGTACGCTAACATTCGAAATGCAGCAGTAACTTTTTGTAGACCACACAATCCAAGTTTGCCGAGTCCATCTATTCATTGAACAAAGTAGTTATCATGTCTTTGAACAACATCAAAAATACGAAGAAACAAAGCACGACTCATCTGAAATCTTCGTTGAAACATTGTCTCAGGAAACAAAGGATTTTCAGCAAAAAATTCGTTGAAGAGATTACGAGCAGCATTTTCTCGGTCACAGTTTATAACTATATGACCAGGAATATAACCACCATGAGATTTCTCGTTTATTTGGTGATAGTTGACGAAAAAATTTGTGTTTGTCGTAACTTGATAAGCTACTTCATCGTAATAATTATTTTCTGAAGATGAAGAAGAAGATATAGTATAACGTGAATTACTATAGTTGAAATTCATCTTTGTTGAGGAAAAAAGAGAAAATGGTGGTGATATTTATCTTCCAAACATAGCATCCCCTTTTATAGTGTAAGACAATAGATCTAAACCATTGATTTTTTCTAATAAAGATCTAACAATTGCATTCATTAGTCATTTCATGTCATACAAACATTACTTCTCTTTATTTTTTTTAAAAAAGATCAATCTAAGCCATTTCCGTGTACTATTTGTGTTCAATTTGGTCTCTTTTCGTTATCAATTTGTTTTCATCAGTGTAAAAAAAACTCGTAGTGAAAGATGATTGGGTCCCATGCATGTTTATACTAGTTTGCTTTCACCAAGAAACATAAACTAAATTGCTTCAACTTTAACACTGCAAGAATCACTCGTAATAGAGTAAAATTAAATCTAAAATTATATAAGAAGAGAAAACATGTAATAGAGTAGTAGAGTAGAGTGATGAGCTTTTTAGGTTTTCACCATTCATTTGTCTTCTCATGTCATGTAAATACTATTATTTTTTAGTTAAGTAAAATAAATCAATCTAAACCATTGATTTGTTTCCAAGAAAGATCTAGCCATTGCATTCATTTGTCTTCTCATGTCATAGAAGCATTATTTTTGTTTTCTTTCAAAAAAATATGTAAAGAATCAATCTAAACCTTTGATTTTATTTATGAAAGATCTAACGGTTAATACTGCATCCAATTATTTATATATATGTGTACTATTCTTTGAGTGATCACACATTTTCAACTTATTTTCTTACCACCAAATCTTCTTCCAAAAATGAGTCGTTCGTTATCATAGTGTATCGAAGAAGATATGCATTTATGCCATATTTACCTTGATATTTCCCAAAATCCAATCATAGGAATAAATCAATCAAAAGATCAATTTTGGTCTAGAGTTGAAGCGGAATATAAAAAATGTGATACTTTTAGTCATCAACCAAGACCAAAAAGACCTTTACAATCTCGAATGACAACAATTCTTGGTGTAAGTTAATAATGGAGTCTTCTTCTTCTTTGGTGAAATTGCCTCGTTTAATATCAGGTTTTAGATAATTCATCCATCTTAGTCTGCAACTCTTTCCACATCTCAAAAGACCTGCAATTGTGAATTACCATTAATGTTAAGAAACTTTAATGGATTTGAAGAGATTAAATTGGGGTTTTTGATGAAATTTGTTCTTACCAGCTTGCTTAGGTAGGGCTCTCCAGTTACTATGGCCATGTTTGTGAATAAAAGAAACCAAAATTTGATCTTCTTCAACAGTCCATGGACCTCTCTTTAATCCCATCTTTAATCTCTTGAATCCAATTCATCTAAGTACGGATTATGAAGAAGCCACTCTTCATTCATCTCAAAGACCTGTGGGTTTGAAAAAAGCGAAGAGAAAACTACAATCAGAAGAATGATTTAAACAATTGTTAGAGCAAAATGATAAACTTATCAAAGCTATTACCAAAGGCACTTCCGAAAGATATGAAATTCAAAAACAGAAGATCGCCCTAGCAAAAATGAAAGAAGATAATAAAATATTATGTATGGATTTGTCTTCTATTACTCGTGCATGTATTGCAAATGAAAGAGAAATTTTTTTGAAAAAGAGAGCACAAGCAAATCACTATGAAGAACACGGTGGTGAAGGTTATCAATATCAAACGTCTCACCCTCGAGGAGATCAATCTCATGAAGAACACTCTCAATGTGAAGACCAACGAGCTCCATATGACCATCAAAATTTCACACAATATTTCAATTATCTTGATGGAACCGATTATATCTTGCGTAATAGCTAAATTATTATTTATTCTATATTATGTTTTAAGAATATGTTGTTACTTCTAGCTTTTAATTATTTGGTTTGAATTTTGTAATTTTATGTTTTAATATTCCAATTGTGTTTGGCTAAGTTCGTATTATATTTTTAAAATGTAGTTTGTTGTTACGAGGGTCTAAATGAATTATGACATTTCTAAAACACATAGAAGCACATACTATAAACTTAGTGCAATGTGTTCGATTGATAGTGAATGTGTTCTATTGATAGTGGCACCAATTCTTATACAGATCTTTTGTATTATGCAAATGATAAATAACAGAGAAAGATTTAGATTTTGTGATTCAATTGATTATAAATGACTCAACTCGTTCATGAGTTTAACTTACTTCCTCAACAAGTTTAGTGGTTCAGGTTGAAGTTTTCTCTCTAATACAACACTGATCACAACCTGAGATTCTGTATTTACTAGTAAGATTGGTCAACTAGGACCAGTTTAACCAATCATCCATATCAATTCAAAACCAATATACAACAAGAATGTGAGTCCACTTCTCTACGACGTTCCACCTGCAACAAAGAAAACGATTCAGTTCATTAGTTCTGTTACTAAGGCCCTGTTCGTTTGTCCATCCAGCTACTTCATCCAGATGGTCCATCTGAATGCACCATCTAGATAGAGCAACTGGATGTTGTTTGTTTCCATGGTGAATACTACATCTAGATGTTGCATCTAGATGTGTGTTTGTTTGTTTTGTAAATTGACATCTACATCTAAATAGACCTATATATAAAATGATAAAAAAAAACATGATTAAAATAGAGTAAAAAAGAGGACAGAGCGTAAAAACATGAGAGACAGAGTAAAAGAGGAGACAGAGTAAAACGAAGAGAGATAGTAAAAAATAGGAGAGAGATTAAAAAGAGGAGAGAGAAAAAAAGAGGAGAGAGAGTAAAAAAGAAGATAGAGCGTAAAAATAGGAGAAAGAGTAAAAAGAAGATAGAGCGTAAAAATAGGAGAGAGAGAGTAAAAAGAGGAGAGAGTGAAAAAGAGGAGAGAGTAAAAAAGAAGAGAGAGCGTAAAAAATAGAAGATAGAGTAAAAAAAGATGAGAGAGAGTAAAAAAGAAGAGATAGCTTAAAAAAGAAGAGAGAGCGTAAAAAATAGGAGAGAGAGTAAAAAACGAAGAGAGAGTAAAAAAGAGGAGAGAGAATAAAAAAGAGAAGAGAGAATAAAAAAGAGAAGAGAAAGTAAAAAAGAGGAGAGTAAAAAAGGAGAGAGAGTAAAAAAGAGGAGAGAGAGTAAAAATAGGAGAACGAATAAAAAAGAGGAGAGAGAGTAAAAAAAGGAGAGAGAAAAAAAAAGAGTAAAGAGAGTAAAAAAGTAGAGAAAGAGTAAAAAAGAGGAGAGAGAATAAAAAAGAGAAGAGAGAGTAAAAAATAGGAGAGAGAGTAAAAAGAGGAGAGAGTAAAAATGAGGAGAGAGAATTAAAAAGAGGAGAGAGAGTAAAAAATAGGAGAACGAATAAAGAAGAGAGGAGAGAGTAAAAAAAAGAGAGAGAGAGTAAAAAAGAGGAAAGAGAGTAAAAAAATAGAGAGAGTAAAAAAGAGGAGAGAGTATAAAAAAGATGAGAGAGAGTAAAAAATAGGAGAACGAATAAAAAAGAGGAGAGAGAGTAAAAAAAGGAGAGAGAGTAAAAAAAAGGAAAAAGAGTAAAAAAGTAGAGAGAGAGTAAAAAAATAGAGATAGAGTAAAAAATATGAGAAAGAATAAAAAATAGGATAAAGAGAGTAAAAAATAAGAAAGAGAGAAGAAAATAGTATTTTGGTATTTTTAATGTTTATGAACTACATCTATGTCCAATTGCTTCTTATAAACACATCCAGAATTTCTAAAATTTTTAACTAAGTTGAGATGCTCCATCCAGCATGT
Source organism: Lepidium didymum (assembly GCA_963920545.1). Lineage (NCBI taxonomy): Eukaryota > Viridiplantae > Streptophyta > Magnoliopsida > Brassicales > Brassicaceae > Lepidium > Lepidium didymum. The sequence goes on from OY986979.1 coordinate 14,800,199, forward strand.
CCATCCGGATGATGCACAATTATGCATTTAAACGAACAACAGTTTACATCTCCATCCAGATGGAGCATCTGGATGGACAAACGAACAACACCTAAGTCACTTCAATGAGTTTTGATTAAGAGATAAATGAGCTTCAAATAACTTAAGATATCTAGAATTTCAGTTTAAGTTCTATCTCTTTTTCAATAAATTACCTCAGTATTTATTGGAGAGGGATCAAACTTGCAGCAAGTGAAGCCATAGTCAAGAAGAAAATGGCTAAAGGTATTAAACCAAGCCATTGCGGCTTGTCTCAAGTCATAAAGAGCTTTGGTGAGGCAACAAATTAACAAAATTTTATGTTGACATCTGATTGCAGCCTTGCTACCTTTAGGCTGTGAATTATCCACAAAGAGCCTTGATACCTTTAGCCATTTTCTTCTTGACATCTGACTGCAACAGAGACTTCTGGACTCTCCAATAAACAAAGAGAAAGAAAGAAAGTGGCTAATGAACAGAGAATTGCAACAGAGAATTCTAACATCTGATTTCACACATGAATTTTTAATAACTTGCCAATAAACAAAGAGAAAGAAAGAAAGTGGCCACTTTTCCTAAAACATGATCATTGATTCAATCAACAAAATAAAATCTAAAACAACAATAACATATCAACAGGTGGAATTGATGATGCACAAAACAAGATTCAAGTGATGCAAACAAGAATTCTTTTATTTATTTGTTAGTTTAATAGCTACTGGAATGTTAGTGGTTTTTAGGCTTGAAAAAAGTACATTATGAAAACTTCTAAGACTTCCTTTTCAGATTGGCTTGTAGTAGCATTTAAAGAAGCTTCATCTCCATCTCAACCCTAAGCTCATGAAGTTCAATTTCAAAATGTTGTAGAATTTTGAAGAAATAAAGAGTTTTTATTTTAGTTATGTGATGTTTTTTTAGTTGTGTGATGTTTTTTTATTTTTAATTTTGTGTAATTTTATTGTTATTTTCTTTTGTTTTAATGTTTTTGTTTATGTCATTAATGAAATATTTAGTTTTAAGAAATATTTTCTTTCCTGCTTCATAAATAATAATATTCCCAAACAAGTTGTTTAAACGGTTAGTGTCCTAAATTATTGGCTTTTTTTAGGTTTTTTATCTTTGTTTATTGAGTTATGGAAGAATAAGAAGGTTTAAATAATTGGTCAACTTCTTTATTCTTACTAGCTTATGTTCACATAATTAATATGAACAATCTTTTGAAAATGGAAGACTTCATTTGTTATTTGACTGTTTAATAGCCACATAAGTGTTAGTGAATTTTAGATTTGAAAAAAGCGCATTATGAAAACTTGTATGACCTACTTTTCATGTTGGAATGCAGTAGCATTTAGAGAGGTTTTATCTCCATCTCCATCTTAACTTTATGATGCTCAACTTCCAAATGTTGAAGAAGTATGAAGAAATAAAGAGTTTTTATTTTTTAGTTGTGATGTTTTTTTTTTGTTTTATGTAATTTTAGTTTTCTTTTCTTTCGTTGTAATATTTATTTTCTGTCATTAATAAAATATTTTATTTAAAAAAATCTCTTGTTTCTTTCTTCGTAAATAACATATTCCCAAAACAAGTTGTTTAAAGGGTTAGTGTCCTAAATTATTGGTTTTCTTAGGTTTTTTATCTTTGTTTATTCGGTTATTAAAAAGAATGTCTAAATCATTAGTCAATTTACTTTTCTTACTAACCTATGTCCACATAGTTAGTGTTAAGACTTTTTTTGTTTATCTAATAGTTTAATAGCTACTGCAGTATTAGTATTTTTTAGGCTTGAAAAGAAGCGTATGATGAAAACTTGTATAGAAGCTCCATCTCCTTCTCACATTAATCTCATGAAGCTCAACTTCCAAATGTTGAAAGTTGTAGACTGCTTCATGTAGACACTCACTCTCTTGTCGATTAATGGCTTGTGGTTTTGTGCCATAGGGCGTTCAGGCAGATGTAAGTCTTCTTCCATTTGGTATAACAAAATATCAAACATCAAATTAGAAAGAAAGATATTACGCAGAAATAAAAGATAAGACATAGAAAAATAAGAAACCCAAGGCATATATAATTACATGATAAATATGAAGTAATGTCAACAATGTCATAGTTAAACCGAAAAGGAATAAGTTTTAGCGGTAACAAAATTCAGAAAATTGTAAAGCAATAAGAAATTCCAGATTCCCTAATTGGAACCAAAATCGAGCAAACATAGAATTTTACATAATAAAATTACACCTCTTAAAACAACGGCAAAGCCATAAAATATTTTCGCTACATAGTTCGCCAAAAAAATACATAGTTACCACGGTTACAACTTAGGTTTATGAGTAACAAGAGCTAAAATATGTAAAACAATTAAATAACAAGATGACCTAATTGGAACCAAATCGACCAACATAAACGTTTACTCAACAAAATTACACACGAAATCAACAATAGGACCATGATCAAAGAGTGGACCGTGAATCAAAACTGTTAAATCTGCACCAAACCTCTCTAGTTCAACAGTGACAAACTAGAGGTTTTCACATGAGAATATTTCCGGATCCCTAAACCCTAGAAACAAAAATTAGAGACACCAAACAATGATCGAATGTGGTTTTATGACAGATTTACAAAATCGGAGCTTACGTTCGCGAGAATGAAATAGTGAGAGAAAAATAAAACACAAATCTGAGGGCACAAAAAACGCAAAATCAAAAGGAGGAATAAGTCCAACAAAACCGAGCTACACCCGCGAAACATGGACCCAAAAACTCAAAGACTTGAACTATGTGGAGATGAAAGGAGGAAGACCAGTTCTAGAATAAATAGACAAACTTAGACTGCTGAATAAGAATGGTATGGTTCGAGTGAGTATCTCAAAAGATATTTGTATTGGTTTTGTGAGAGAGAAAAAGTAATTTTATGCTCTGGCATAAGTAATTCAATAGGATATAGGGATATATAGGTCATATGTTTAGTGCAGTCACATCCGAGAGAGAGTAATGTTTCCTACCTAATTATTGAAAAATTTATGTACATCTACTCAAATTTTTAATATTTTTATTTGTTTGTTATATATCTAAATTATATAATTAATGAATATATTTTTATAATCAACGGAAATATTATTACGCCAATACACATGAATCTATTTGTTGGAAAAAAATATAATTATTTTTATAATTGAATATAAATAAATAGTATTTAATAATATTTTTAATAAAATAAATGGGCCAGTAAAAAAATGCTTTAACATGATTAAAATTTACAATTTGCTTTATAAAAAATAGTAATTTTATAATAATATTTATTTTCATATTATATGTTATGTTTCATTTTATAAATTACTATATTCTATAAATAAATAGTACAAAATGATATTTTATATATCAAACCCGTCAGTAACAAAATTAATAACACATGATTAAATTTGCAATTTCATTTAAAAATATAAATTTTGTAGTACTATTTATTTTCATATTATATAATATTTTCAATTTTATAAAATGTTATATTACATAAATTAATAGTATTCAATAAAACGGGTGAATAACAAAATTGATACTACCTGACTTTGTTACATGAATAAAATTTACAATATCGTTTATAAAAATATAAAATTTATAATAAAATTTATTTTCATATTATATATTATGTTTAATTTTATAAAATATTATATATATCATTTAAATAACTATCACTGATTATTTCAATAAAATTCAATTTGTGTTTACATCAAAAATAAAATCGCGCGCGAGTACACATCTAGTTTATATTATATTGATATATAGAATCTGATATGATAATTCTATTCCCATTTTCCTGCTGTAAAAAGACAATAATTTAATATTCCATTTATCCATGAAAAATGAAATTCCTCTACTGGTTTCTACGACCATCTATATAACTCTTAATTGCAAATTTATGGGGGATAAAGTATAGAACGAATGTAAGTTATTCGAATATAATCGAAAATTCGATAAATATGGTCAGCCCATCTTTTAGATTATATTCTTTGATCCCAACTTTTATACTTTATTCTCGAATTAGGGTTTTGGTCAAAATTTCCAACCATGCATTTGGAAATGGAATCTAGAAGGAATAATAATATACATAATTATTTGCATTTGTATGCCTATAAATACCTAACATCTCGACTTGGGTTCTAATTCACAACACAAGAGTCAAAGAAAGAGAGTTAAAACATTAATCAGACAAACGTAAGCAGTTCGAGATGATTATTAGTGTTTCTAGTTATATCAGAAGGTCTTGCATGAAGAAATAGAGAATGGAATTAAGCCAAGGATGATTTGCCGGTTTAAACCCAATTACTGGTTTATGCCCATTGATTTGGATCACATAAACAATCTGTTGATTTGTGATTTGTGATTGGCAAGTTGACCTTGACTCTTTTTCGTTCTTTATCTCTCTATGTTAGTTTCAGTATACACACTCATATACTCTCCTTTTCTTTCTTACTTTACTTTACTTCGATTGATTATACCAAAATAAACTAAACATTTTAGAGAATACATTTTTCTGAGCAACATGGTAAAGCTTTTAAGGTCGATTACTACACTTGATATTTGAAAAGTATGAGCTTTTTTTTTTTTTCCAATAAGTTTGAGATCGATTTCTATTAGCTTCATGTTAGCACATTCTTTAATCAGAAAACCCAATACATACACATTAGTTATGCTAAAAGATCGATAGTTCATCAAGAGAAACGATATTTTTTTTTGATAGGAATGTGAATTTCATTAATATGTAAGATTAGTTGTACAGCAAAAGTTCATCTCCAAAGCACAAAAAAAAAATCTTGGAGAGGAAATAAACAGATTAGCCTAAGAATTCGCTAAGCAAACCGACATGAGAGACTGAAAGCCTTTCATGCTACCCTTTGACAATATTATGTCCCTAATTAGTCGATCCAAAGATTGGAAGATTACATCAGTGGATAATGATTGATGAGAGAATAGCCTTCTATTCCTTTCTCGCCAGAGAATATATATAACTGCTTGAGACGGTAGTCTTTTTAGAAGCTTCAGAGAAGAGCTATTGGAGATGTTGGTCCATTGAAGCATTGATTCCCATGTGTGGAAAGAGTAGGTGAATCCGCCAAGCCGCGAAAGAACCCTTCGCCAAAGACTCTTGCTTACTTCACACCTCAAAAATAAGTGCTCTCTGTCTTCAACAAAGGAGTTGCAGAGACATCATTCAGTAGGAACCATGAGTCCCCAATTGACTAGACGGTTGCGCAGAGGTAGACGGTCAAGGTTAGAAACCCACATGGTGAAAGCATGTTTTGGATTATGACCTTTGAACCAAATAGTGTTTGCCTAAGGCTTTGTAGAAGATTTCTTCATGTGCGATTCCCAGAATTTAGAGGCCACAAATTTATGAAAGATTTTCCCATTAATCTCAAATTCAAACAGATCAAGGTCTGATTGTAGTGGGGCAAATTGCAGTTAGATGAACCTGAATTTTCAGAGAGAGAGAGATCTGTTCTTGCGGGTCTCAAATCCCAGCCTGAAGCAATGTATATATCGCTGACCAATGCATTAAGTGGGACCCAAGTTGCTGAGGACCTGAGTCACCAACCAATGCATAAAGTTGTCCTAAGTCGGACCGGTTATCGAACCACAAGCTTGCTAATCTCCCATGACCAAGCTCACACCGAATATGAGGCTGAATTAGTGGCCGTAAACCTAGAAGAGCTTTCCAAATCCAAGAGTCATTTGCACGAGGCCTAGCACTCCAAATACTCTGATTACTAAGTCGGTGAGATGTGTTCCAAGCAACCCATAAGGAACCACTGCCTGATATCAGCAACCAAATCAGCTTAAGGCCCAATATTTTGTTCCAAAGACAAAAATCCAGCAAGCCTAGACCTCCCTCATTTTGTGGTAAACAAATTGAGTGCCAAGCAACTTTTGCCGATTGTCTTTTATCAATGCAACATGTCCAAAGAAATTTCCCACATAGCCTTTCAATTTCCTTTATACATGCTTTAGGGATAAGAAAAGCAGAGAACCAAAAGTTAACTGTCCCATAAACAACAGAGGTAATCAGTTATAAGCGTCCTGCAAAGGAAAGGCACTTATTGGACCAGTCATTAAATCTGACACTTAATTTATCAATTAAAGGAGAGTATTCAACCGTTTTTAGCTTTTTGCACATAAGTGTGAGGCCTAAGTATCTCATTGGGAAAGAACCATGTTGGAAACCGTAGCTATGAAGAGCATTAGATTCCAATTGGTTATGTTCTGCGAAGAAGAGGTGACTTTTTTGCTGATTGACTTGGAGACTAAACCATTGAGAGAAGAGAGCTAATGTGTCAACAATTTCCCCCAGAGAGTTTGATGTTCCATCAAAGAAGATAACAATATCATCAGCAAAGGCAAGGTGAGATATTACTGGGATTGTTGCGTTCAGGTGATAACCAATTGCACCTGATTGGTATTTTGTTTCCAAAATTTTTGCTAAAACTTCCATGGCCATTATGAAGAGGTAAAGGGAGAGTGAGTCTCCTTGCCTTAATCCCCTTTTACCCTCAAAGTGGCCACATAAATTACCATTAACTGAAACACTGAAAGATGGGGATGAAATGCATTCCCAAATCTAGTCAATAAGGCGAGCAGGAATATTGATTGCACGCAGATCCAGCATCAAGAAATCTCATCGTAGGGTATCAAATGCTTTCCGTAAGTCCACCTGTAACATAGCACGAGGAGATATACTTGTAATGTTGTAACCTTGGGTCAGTTCCGTGGCCAAAAGGACATTCTCAATCAGCAAACACCCAGGGATGAAAGCAGACTGAGACTGTGATATAAAATCCGGGAGGATCATCTTTAATCTGCTAGCAAGGAAGGAGGAGATTGTCTTGTAAAATGTGTTGCAGCAAGAGATTGGCCTGAAATCCGTAATTGTTTAGGCATTAAACATTTTCGGAACCAAGGCAATAATAGTTGAATTTCATTGTCTTAAGAGCTTTCCAGATATAAAAAATTCCATAACAGCAGTTGTGAAGTCATTTCCCACTAAATCCCAACAGCCAACATAAAAATCTATAGGGTAATTGTCTGAACCTGGGGCTTTGTTTCTGGGTAAAGAGAACAATTTCCCTTTGATATTAGTAGCAGTAAAAGGACCAGAGAGAGCCATTGATAGACTGTTCGGGCATGAGTACTGGAGGAGAAGCAGAAAGTCTGAGAAGGTACACATCAACATATCAGATTGAGGAGAACATATGGAGTTGAGGAAGAAGTTAACACAGTGCCCCTCCACCTGTGCTGGAGAAGCTAACAAGGAGCCATCAATATCATATAGAAAGTGTATATTATTAGCATAGCGATGAATTACCACAGCTCTATGAAAATAACTCGTATTTTGGTCCCTTGCCTTAAGCCATAGGACCCGAGACTTCTGCTTGTAGAAGCTCTCTTCCGCTAGTGCTAAGGTTAACCATTTAGCATGTGCAGCTTTTTCAGCAGATGCAGAAGCATGGGTGGGGTTGTTTAGCACCAGCCGCTGACTGTTCTTCAGTACTTCCAGTGCTTCCCTAGTCCTCAGTTCAATACCAGAGTAGTTATCTCGTCCAAAATTCCTTATGACCTGCTTCGCTAGCTTGAGTTTCTTGGACATTACAAACATCAAAGTGCCAGATACAAAACAAGAGTTCCAGAAGGCTGTGAGTAGTAGAACAAAGTCTGGATTATGCAAATACATTGTGAAGAATTTGAAAGGGTTCTTAGTCCGATGAGTAGAAGAATTGAGAACCATTGTTGCAAGGCAATGATTTGAGAACAGTGGTTGTCCAAAATGAGCACACGATCGAGGGAAAAGAGACAACCATCGGTTGTTCACTAGAACTCTGTCAAGCTTCTTGGAAACTGGTCTAACATAGTTATTGTTCCACCAAGTATAACGATTTCCCCTGTATAAAAGATCAGCAAGACAGACATCATTGCGACAAGACCTAAAGTCACGCATAGTCAAAAGAATTGAGTTCACAGTTGGGTTAGAGTGATCATCAGGATCAAGAGATTGGTTGAAATCACCAATAACCATCCAACCTTCACCATCAAGTTGTGGGTTAGTCGACGTTGAGACAAGCTCAGTCCATAAAAGTTTCTTATCTAACTCAGTGTTTGCAGCATAAACAAAGGAGAAACTAGCTTCTTCATCCCAATCTGGGACCTTAATTAGACAAGTGATGACTTGAGGAGACTTAGATGGAACTGTGACAAAGACATGGGGAGCCCAAACTACTCAAATCTTTCCAAGTGGAAAGTGATCATAGTTATGAGTAAGAGACAAGCCGGGAAAAACCGATTTGACAAAAAGTGGAGCCTTATGCTCTTTGGAACTTTTGAAAGATTTACTTCACGGTGATTTTCTCTTTGGTCCTCCTCTCGTGCTCCGCTCCTCTTATCCCCTTCATTCTCTATGTCATCGTCTCTAACGGTGGCGACGCCACACCTTAAGCCAAAGAACAAATCCAACCAAAAGAAGCCGCAGAAGCGGAAGTCGCCTTCTTCTCGCCGAGTGAGTGCTACTCTGGTCTCTTCTCTGGTGGTTGTTGCGCCTCTCGCAGTTGCGCTTCTTCAACCTCCATCCTTGGCATCCTTGGATGTCGGTCCAGTTGCTTCGATGGGAGAACCCAACTCTCTATTACCTTCAATTGCAATCTTAGATTCCTCTACTACAGTGAATCTCAGCCCTAACTCGCAAGATGCAGTCACTACTCCGCAATTAAACCCAGCTGTGTTACCTGCTCCACCGAGTAACCAAGAGTTGCCTGTTATCCCCTCCTCTCCTCCTCTAGTTGGCCCGTCTTGGACCTCTATTGTTGCATGTACCTCCAAGAAAATGGAGAAGCAAGGAAAACCATTCTTGCTCGAGTCAAGAGAACCATGTGTTGTAATTCTTGATTCTGTCATTGAAAATAATAAACAGTCTTGGGAATGTTTCATTCTAGGTCAATTATATAATGACCCCCCAAAGCTTGGAGTTGTTCATGCCATTGCAAACGGTATTTAGGGCAGAGCCAGAGATATTACTATCACGAAGATGGAAGATAACACATTCTTATTCCGTATTCCAAATGCATCTACAAGAGCTTGTGTGCTTAGTCACGGGCTTTGGCAGTTTGATGGACAAGCTATATATGTAACAAAATGAGAACTTGGTCCTGTTCCAACCAAACCAGAGCTAACTCGTGTTACCGTTTGGCTCGAATTCAGGAATGTGCCACACCCGTTCTTTGGCGAGGATGGTCTGGCTTACATCACCGGAATGGTAGGGGATCCCATCCGGTGTCATCATGCAACTTCAAAGAAACTAAATGTATAAGTTGCTTGTGTGCTTACCTTTGTTGATCCGAGAAAATCTCTCGTTGAAGCACTTTGCGTTCGTTACCAATCTGGGCTCACCAAGAAGGTGTTAGTTTCCAGCCCATTTCACCCTCAAGCTTGCTCTTTTTGTAAGGAAATAGGCCACTCTTTAAAGAGATGCTTAGCTGCTCCTCAGACTTGTTCGGGCAGCCATTCCAAGGTGTATACATTTGATTTCTGCCATCGGACCAAAAAAAACCTACTGAAGCTTCTGTAGCCTCACAACCCCCTGAGTCGCCATTGTCAACTGCTGATGCCCCGACTGTAGTATTACAAGGCACGCCTCCAGTTCATGCCATTATCCCTGGCCATACAATTGGTACACCGCTCCCATCACCTAAGATGCCCTCGGTTCAGAAAATTCCCTCCCCACCTCCTACTCTTGAAGTGACAACTTGTGGGTTGTTGAGTGTAGACATTAACCTTCAATCATGTACCAGAGTTTCACCATCTGTGCTATCTCAGAAATGTACATCAAGTCAACAGGTTACAGAGCTAGGCTCTCAAACTCCAAATCTGCAAGCTCCGCCAGCTGAGTTTGCTACTCATGGAACCACAAGTCACCAGCCTTCTATCTCGGGCTCAGCATCTAGTGAGCTGAATTCAACGCCAAGTGCCTCATCTCAGGTTGTTGAATATCTACTTGACCCTGACTTAGAGGATCAGTTTACTACTGTTCGCAGTAGAAGAAGTCTTCGGAGCAACACCGCGAAAGGGTGTGGTTCCAACCGCAATTGTTAATGATTAGAGACCTCTTTTGTTGGAATGTGCGGGGCTTCCACGACATGATTCACCGTAAAGGTTTCCTCTCGTGGTATAAAATAAATAGCCTCCTTTTTGGTAGCATAATAGAAGAGAAACGATATTATATAAAATCATTTGTAATATATAGAATGATACTCGTATGATGCTGGAATATGCGATGCGTGAATGATGCAACGGTCGTTACTATAAATCTGATGCGATAACTAGCTAGTGCTACGAATTCAATACTATTTCACTTTCCAATCTTTTCAGATTCTATTCCATTTGTATCGAGGGTCGTCATAATTCTTTTGATCGCACCAAGCAATGGATCTAATCATACATGATACATGTCAATGGATCAAAAGTCCTCCCAACATTTAGTGACTTTTGAAAATACACCGAATCTTTGCGCACGAAAATTGAGAACATAACGCTATAAACCGGAAATATTCATAAATTTAAATGGAGAAAAAGTAATTTAATAAACAGCCAACAATTTAATCAAATATCAGACTTTCTAATTCAAATCTGTTACGTCATACCAAGTATGGATAAAATAATAAATTAGAACAAACATAACATTGAAAGTCACCTAAACTGAGACTGGTTATGTCATCTAATCACATGACTATATATTGAATGCTTGAACACCTGTTTTGTCAATTGTGACTACAAAAACTTAACCTATTAAGAGGCAAAGATCTTTGTTTCCTAAATCCAAAAGATAAAATTGACAAAACTGATCAAGATTCCATTGATGGCTCAGCTTTAGGGCTTTACCGCACCGAGAAAACTGCAGAGACAGTCCTGCGAATAGCATCAATGGCTTTAAGTACTGCAGGTCTCGTGATCATGACCAAGAACTCTATCTCCAACGACTTTGGCTTCGTTTCATACTCAAATCTTGAAGCTTTCAAGTTTACTTTCTTCTTTCTCTCTCTCTCTCGCTTCTTACTTTACTAAAGAGTAATCAATCAATGACCCTTTTGTTTTTACTTTTTTTTAGGTATTTGGTGAGTGCTAATGTCGTGTGTGTTACCTACTTACTTCTTTCTGCTCTCGCAGTATTAGCCATTCCATGTCCAATAAGCAAGCTCCGAGTATGGATATTGTTAGTCTTTGACCAAGTGGTCACGTATGCGGTTCTAGCGGCTGGGACTGTATCTGCAGAGACAGTTCACTTAGCGTACTATGGAAACAAATCCATCACTTGGAGCTCTGTTTGTGATTCCTATAAAGTCTTCTGTCACAAGGCACTGCTCTCAGTTGTTCTCACATTCGTTGTTTCCATTCTCTACATGTCCCTCTCGCTTATTTCTTCCTATAGAATCTTTAGCAGATTTGAAGCACCCAAAGCACTGAAATTGAAGAACACAAGACTCACAAAGTCCATTAATAGATATGGGCTTAAGTGGGCTAATAACAAACTGGGCCGACATTTTTTAGTCATATACAAAGGATGGTACTTTGACTTCTGGATTGTAATTGTAGATTGAATCGATGTGTTTGTGTCCTTTTATGTGTTGGTTATGTCAAATAGTAGCATTATGATTTATGGATACCTAAGTAAAGCTGCTTCTTGTCAGATATTTATTTCTAAATGTAAAATAATTTAAAATTGAAAGTGGGCATATATAGTTCAATGAATCTGAAAACCCATATGATATGTTGGTATTATAAATAAATAGGATTGTGGGCTCCAAGGTGATGATTAGGAACTCCTGTAAATGTTTTGATCTCAATGAACGTCGATACATGTGAAATGATGACCATGTCAAACTTGTTGAATTAAAGTGAGCTTTGGACTAACCGGAGAGCTTTATTAGGACATATTAATTATAAGAAATCAACAAAACTAATCATTGTATTAAAAAACAAAAACTCAAACTAAGATGCATTGCACCTTAAAAGGGACTACTACCTAACTATTGTTCACACTCCAATGCATATTTTGGGGGCGTCGACATGGCTCCAGTGAATGCATTTATAGTATATAGTTTTAATGAGGTTAACTATAACTAGTTTTGTTAACAGTTAAGTCTCAATCTGTAAATTTACATAATTTGGATTTAATTACTGCTTAGATTTACAAATATTATTTTTACGTTATTTGGTTCTACACAGAACCAAAAAATTTAGTATTTTCAAATCTAGTTGTTTAATAAAATATGTAAGCGACCAATGAGTTTTTATATTTGTAAGATTAGTTGTATCTTCCATATATTTAGAAGACAAAAAAATTAATGACAAAATAAAAGAGGGTTATACCAGTTAATGTATAGACATCATATATATGAGAAGATAGTTGTGTTTCTGTTAGAGGTAGTTGTGGCAAAATTGAAACTATTCATCACATGAAAGGTTAGCATTCTCTCTATCTTCCAATAATGGTTTCTCCAAAATAATTAATACAGGTTGGATTCTTTGCTTCCATCAATTATTTTTCTCTTAACTTCTTGTGTTTTCGTATTGTATTATTAATCATAACATTTGATATTGAAGCAAATAAAAAAATGGATTTTCTTTTCGTTATTCAATAAAGAATTCTTTGATTTGGTTGGATTTTCTTTTTGTTATTCAATAAAAAACTCTCTAAATAGTTATAAGTGTTTCGTTGATGGATCTTAGAAAGATTCAGAGAATTATTCGGGTTTGGGGTGATATTATTTTTCCGACGGATTAGGAGGAGTTAATTTGGGTGCACGAAATGTCTATCGTAGCCTTTCTCTATTGCCATTCCGAGATCGAAACTCCGCTTTGGACCACGTCTTCTCTTCTCTCTCTTAAGATTTCGGAAGTCGAGTTCGCAGTAGATTGCGCTGAAGTACTGAAGATGATGGTAGATCCTGAAGTTGGCCAGCTTTTTCCTTTACACATATGAGTTTGTCTGCCTTCGCAATCAGTTCAGTCATTTCTCTTTTGTTTTAATCCCTAGAACATTAGACTTTAAAGTTGATTTTCTGGTCTGCTGTGTTATAAAATTTTCTAAAATTTATTTATTTTTATTAATCATGTATCTTAATATTAGTTATGTCTACTGCTATAATTTATGATAGTTTGGAAAAGAAAAAAAAAAGCATTCTCTAATTAATAAAAGCCAAAATATACCATTAAATTGTAGTAGTAGATTGTAACGTAAGTTACTTTGATTGAATCAGATGAAAACGTATCTCAATTTAGTGTGTTATTATGAAATTCATCGAGTAGAGTATAAGTGGATCGATTCATAATGCCAAACCACGTGGCTAATTAAATAAATCATTACTTCATAAGCAAAACGAATAATGAAAATATAATGTCATTATTGTGGTCAATCACTGGTTAACACAAATACTTAGGGGATGATCTTCGTGTTTTATTTCCTTTTCCTAAGATCTCGGGTTTAACAATTTCATGTTTCACAATTTTATTTTGCAACTTGCATCATGTCATTATAGACCGGTCTGATCTGCTACATTTAGAGTGTTATTTAAACATAAAATAAAAGAATTTATTTATTTAAAAATTAAATAAGAATTAATTTGAGTAATAAGCATATTCTACGATAAACGACTAAACCAATTATTGATCTTTATATTCTCTTCTCTATATGGCCGGTTAAGCCATCTTGTACTAATCGTCAAATTAATGTCAAGCCTATTTATATAATTTGTGGATAATAATACCTGATCAAACGGGCAAACCACGAGCTAATAATTCGATAACTTCAATAATTGATTTTTTAGTAAAATACTATTTTTTCAATTTCATGAATAATAGTTTAGGTAGGAAGTAAATGGGAATTAATTATTGGAAGAATTATTAACGTAATTATATATTAGTATAAAAAAGAAAAAGCCCACAGATCTGAGATTAAAAAATAGAGATGAAGCGACAAAGATGGGTCCAATGTAGGCCACGTGGCAGACAAAGTAAGACTTTTTAGAGCAAACGTGGGTCCCGCAACGGTAAGAAGCCTTAGTAATGGCCCATCACATGGATCCAATTCCCATATTCTCTTCAACATGCGAATCCACTCTTTTTATTTCCCACCCATCACCAAATATTAACTCTATTATTTGTTTTTCATGTTTAAATACTAAGTATACGGGCGATAAATCTATCAAAAGTAAGCGTACTTATACATCAAATCTATATCGTTATATTAATTTTCTTAATAAAATCGTCGTTGTTTAACAAAAGTACTGATATATAAAGTATATACTTTTCAATTTTTCATCCACTAATATCATACATTATAATGAATTTATGAACATAAAATAGTTTGTATGTGTTGGAATACGGTGACAAATTTAATTTGGTCATATAGTTAGATAGAGCCGTAATAAAAAGTTAAAAGTCTATTTTATAAATAAATAAATAAACAAAACTCAACTTCACTTTATCGGACAATTCGATGTAATAATTTTTTTAATTTGGGTTTTGAATTTACGCGACAATATAATTATTTGAACAATGAACATTAGATTTTTTAAAAAACATTTTTGATCCAACACTTAACTTAAACATTAGATAAGCTCGTTCGTATAGATTATATAGTAGTAAGTTGTAAGTAGACGTAAGCTCAATGAACCTTGCAGCCGACAAACTCTTATTGCGTCATCAATGCAAACGAAGACTACCATTTCATCTCACTGACCTTGAAGTTTCTCCACATACTGTCTTTATTTTATTTTTATTTTCCCAAACTCCTATTTTGTATTAAAAATTAAACAAAGTAAAGGATGTTTATCCCTCAAGTCCTACCTTTTTTCTTTTCTTTTTTCTCCAAACTTAAAAAGTTGTTATGATAGAATTGCATATGAGTAATTTCCCTCGAACTACTGTTAATATTATCTACTTAATTTTCTTAACTAAAAAATATTATAGTCGGTGTTTTTGATAAATGAAGCATGTGTTTGCACACCCAAGAGTAGTAATAGTTCCAGTCATGATTAATACCTGCTTATAATATTAACCAAATTAAAAAAATACATAACCAGTTAAGGTCAAAGTCATCACTTTCCCTTGTCCTTTCCCAACTTCCACAAAATCCCTAAAAGTCCCAAACATTAAATTTTTCTTTTAATCAATTAACTAATTAAACATATTTCTCCTCTAAGTCTCCATTACCCTTTCTATAAATACCTAAGATTTCTATGCTCTCTAAAAACATTAAAAAAAAAGTGAAATCAAGACGAAGAAAAAAATGGAAGAAGAAGATTTTTATTTCCCTGACACGGATCTTGATCTCAGCTTCACATCCACCGTTACTGATCGTACATTCGCCTCCTCAAGCGCTCGCTCAAGTTTAACGCTAAGCTTTAACGATAGACTTTCCACTTCCTCCGCCGTAACAACTTCATCCACCTCCTCTGTCAACCACCGTCGTCATAATCCTCATTGGTCGGCAATCAAATCAGCGAAACTACTCTCCTCCGACGGAAACATACATCTCCGTCACCTGAAACTAATACGCCACCTTGGTACCGGAAACCTAGGCCGAGTCTTTCTCTGCAACCTCCGTGACTCCTCCGCGAGATTCGCTTTAAAGGTCATTGACCGTAACTGTCTCACGACGGAGAAGAAGTTATCTCAGGTCGAGACTGAAGCAGAGATTCTCTCTTTGTTGGACCATCCTTTCCTTCCTACACTCTACGCTCGAATCGACGAGTCTCATTACACGTGTCTCCTCATTGATTATGCTCCCAATGGAGACTTACATTCCTTGCTACGCAAGCAACCTGGTAACCGTTTACCGATTCAGCCGGTAAGATTCTTCGCAGCCGAAGTTCTCGTTGCACTAGAGTACCTTCACGCAATGGGAATCGTATACCGTGATCTCAAACCGGAAAATATTTTGCTTCGTGAGGACGGTCACGTGATGTTGTCAGATTTCGATCTTTGTTTTAAATCAGACGTCGTCCCTACTTTTAAATCTCACCGGTACCGGAGAACTTCCTCTTCTCCGTCGCTTCGTCGGCGAAGGAGCGGTTGCTTCTCTATTTCTGCAAAGGAAAAGTACGAGAGAGAGGAGATCGTATCGGAGTTTTCGGCGGAGCCAGTGAAGGCTTTCTCAAGGTCTTGTGTAGGAACACATGAGTATCTTGCACCGGAGCTAGTCTCCGGTAACGGACACGGAAGCGGAGTAGACTGGTGGGCGTTCGGAATATTCCTTTACGAGTTAATATACGGAACGACGCCGTTTAAGGGAGAGAGCAAAGACCAAACTTTGCGCAATATAGTATCGACCACAAAGAACGTGAGTTTCAACGTGAATGGTGATTCAGAAGAAGCAAAAGACTTGATTGAGAAGCTATTGGTGAAAGACCCGAGGAAAAGGCTAGGATGCGCCAGGGGTGCGCAAGATATCAAACGTCATCCGTTTTTCGATGGAATTAAGTGGCCGTTGATTAGGCATTATAAGCCACCGGAGGAAGTTAGAGGTCTTGTGATTAAGAAGTCGTTAACGAGAGCACATACTGGTCACGTGACAGCTGTTTCACCGCGACGAAGGAAGTCGTTTTTGTGGAGGGCGTTGTCTTATTTACTGCGCGCTAAAAGCTCTAATGGTGGTGGAAGTAAAAATCAAAGCAATAGTAATTATTATCATTATGTAGGCAAAAGCTACGCGAGTCACAAACGCGTTTAAGGCTGTCTTTACTTCTTTTTTTTTGTACTTATACGATTATAGGGTTAAAACAACAAAATTATAGAGTGTATATGATATGTGTATTAGTGTAGGCCTGTTTCTATAGGGAGACATTTGTCTAGGATTCATAATTTAAAAGGTTCAATTTTTTTTTCTTTATTATCAAATATGAAAAAATTATATAATAAAAAAATCCATCATAAAAAAAATATTTAACAAAAAAATCTATCATAGGAAATTTTTATTTAAAAAAAGATAAATCACAGAAAAAAAATTTAAGGAAAAAGGCCTAAAACTTTTTTTAACCTAGTTAAATAGTTAGAAGAAAACTAATTGTCATTTTATCTTATTCTTTTTCAAATTCCAGACACGACTAAAATCAAAATTCAAACCTTCACGTTTCAAAAAACCAACAAAATATTCATTCTATTCATCATCGAATCAAAAAATAATTTCATTTGGTTTAAGGTAAATTTTCATTAATTGTTTTTGTAGTAATAATAAATTGACTATTCGCGTGTCAATTAGTGCGATCATGTGAGTGAAAGAAAAGAATGCTAGACGTGATGATGTAAAACAAAAATCAATTTGTTATACAATTCTTTTTATTTTCCGTCTGCAATTTTATTTTATTTTGTTTTGCAATTTTAATTTCATTGTTTATATTATTGATTAGAATAATATTTAAGTTCATCTAATATTTTTGAATTCAATATTTTGTGGATGACTACTTGGAATTACTAACACGTATGACAAGATTTTGGTGTTACTTTCAAATTTTTTCTCTTACATTTATTACATAATTACTATATGATATTGTTCTATTTTTATTTAATTATGATATTGTGTGGGAATGACAAAAGAAAGAGAAAAAAGAACAAGAACAATTTATAGAATCTCAAAGAAGATCAATGGATAAGTTTGTTAAACGAAAAACTCCAGTTAGTGAGAGTCATAGTGGGGAACCTAGTTTGAATCTTTATGATCATTCAAGTGAAAAAGTAGATGAATTTGTGAATGAGCCTCAAGAAAATGTGTCAAATCCACCTAATACAGGAAGCTTGAATATTGATAAACAAATTATTTCTTTTGATATCTATGATCCTAGTAATTGGAATAACCTTGATAATAAAACTAGAGTTTTGTTGGTTGAAAATGGTCCAAAAAGAGAGATGAATTTTTTGTATCCGGTTGATGATGAAACTAAAAGGCATTTTGCATATAGGTATTATTTTAGAAAATTGTGTAACGGGGAAACTAATGATAGAAAGTGGTTGGTTTATTCAAAGTTTGAGGATAAGGTATATTGTTTTTGTTGTAAGTTGTTTCAGTCTCATGGTCACTTAAGTGTATTAGCAACAACATGTTTAAGAGATTGGAAACATATTGTTAGGAGACTAGAAGATCATGAGAAAAGTGAGCAGTATATGACAAATATGAGAACTTGGAATGACGTAAAAGTTAGATTTCAAAGTAATCAAACTATTGATAACAAATTCCAAAAAGAAATTGCAAAAGAAAAAGAACGTTGGAGACAAGTTTTATATAGAATAGTTTCTGTTGTGAAATGTCTTTCAAAAAGACATTTGGCATATCGAGGTTCAAATGAGAAACTATATCAAGATAGTAATGGTAATTTTTTTGGGAATGATTGCTGAATTTGATGTGATTATGCAGAATCATATAAGATGCATCCAAACTCAAGAGATACATCATCACTATCTTGGTCATAATATTCAGAATGAGCTGATTTCTCTTCTTGCTTCCAAGGTTAGACATTCTATCACAAATGTTATTAAAGAAGCAAAATACTTTTCTATTATACTTGATTGTACACCTGATGTGAGTCATCAATAAAAAATGACTATAATAGTACGTTGTGTGAATGCGTCAAGTGAAAAAATAAGAATAGAAGAGTATTTTTAGAGTTTCTAAATGTAGATGATACATCGGGTCTAGGTCTCTTTAAAGAATTACAAAATGCTCTTAACTCGCTTGATCTTGATATTGAGAATGTTAGAGGTCAAAGTTATTATAATAGTTCTAATATAAAAGGAAAGCATCAAGGAGTTCAAAAGAGATTTTTAGAAATTAATTTGAAAGCATTATATATGCCATGTGCTTGTCATAGCTTGAATCTTGTTGTTAGGGATATGACACAATCTTGCATGAAAGTTGTATCTTTTTTTGGGATTGTGCAACGTATATATACTTTATTTTCGGGCTCTACCAAAAGATGAAATATTTTACTTAAGCATGTTCCATGTCTTACGGTAAAAAAATCTGTCTAATACTTGATGGGAGAGTCGAATCAAAAGTGTCAAAGCTATAAGGTATCAAACTCCACATATAAGGTCAGCTTTATTAGAATTATATACTGTGTGTGATGATGCTATATCAAAGAGTGAATCTGAAAGTTTGGTTGATGCACTTGAAAATTTTAAATTTTTACTTGGGATGGTTATTTGGCATGACAGTTTATTTGCCATTAACATGGTGAGTAAGAAGTTACAAGCTAAATCTATGTGTATTGACAATGGAATGAAGCAAGTACAAGGTGTGATGTCTTTCTTTGAGAAATATAGAAATGATGGATTTAGCTCAAGTATGACTATAGCTAAAAGTCTTGCTGATGATATGGATGTTGAAACTGTATTTCCAAGTAGGCGTAGAAGGTTTAGAAAAAAAAGTTTGATGAAAACAATCATGATGAAGTTATTCAAACACCTGAAGATTTTTTGAACTCATTATTTTTTGGTTGTTGTGGATATGATAATTGCTTCTTTGAGAACTAGATTTGAGCAAATGAAAAAATTTGAGACTATTTTTTGTTTTTTATATAATTCACTGAAGTTAAAGTCACTTGATGCTGTTGAATTAAGGGAGTGTTGCACTAATTTTCATAATACATTTTCTCATGGTAGTTCATCGGATGTTGACTTAGATGAGTTTTTTTCTGAGTTGAAAATATTGCATGTGACTTTACCCGATAAAGCAATGACATTTATTGAGATTTTGAGTTTGTAAAGAACATCGGTTGTTATCCTAATGTTGCTATTGCTTATCGAATTTTACTTACCACTCCTGTGACAGTAGCATCGGCGGAAAAGAGTTTTATAAGCTAAAATTGCTAAAAAGTTATTTGAGATTATTAATGTCTCAACAAAGGTTGAACGGTCTAGCAATTTTATGCATTGAAAAGGAAGTTTTGGAAAGTGTGGGTCTTAAAACAACTATCAATGATTTCACACCAACAAAAGATAGGAAAAAACGTTTCATGTGATCTTTTTTCTAAAATAATTGATTTTTTTTTCTTTTTGTTTCAGATTTAGTGAACTTTTTTGGATGGAGAGAAGTTTGACAAATCATTAAAACTAAAAATCAAGATTTTTTTTATTTTTTACAAGCAATTTGTTTTGCATTATAAAGATATAGTTACAATTTAGTTTAATTTTTTTTATCATATCTAATATTTAAGTTTTGTAAAAAAAAATTGATATAGTATAAATAAAAGTCTTTTTCGTGCTTTGTCTAAGATAGTTAAATCATATTAGACCGGGGCTGAGTATATGTATACAGGAAATTCGACGATTTTGTATATGGAAGTTATACGAAGAGAAACAAGTCCTTTGCCTTTGATTGTTTTATTTTCTCTTTACTATTAGCAAAGGAATTCACGGACTTGTATATATATAGTATCATCAGTCACGAGAGACTTTTGAAAATTCTCATATATATGACGACTTTGAAAGATCTCAAATTCAAAACACGAATTGAGTTTCTTACTCCTAACCTATCAGGTGAAAACGAAACGTAAAAGTACGAAATTCGTTGCTTAAATAGGCCCAATTGGTTTAAAACTTTTAATTAATGTTGATACGAATCCTAGGGTAGCGAGTTCTATACGCAGATGGAACTTCTTTCTTCATTTAGTATCAAGGGAAAGAAAGAAAGGCTTATGTAAGAAAACAAGTAATCCAACACTGATGTGATCCTAATGGTAGCTGACTAGAGACCAAACCTAAATTCTTGATCCTCTGTTCGACTTTTGCGTTTAGAACAATTTTGTTGTTGGTTTATATGTTTCAGCTCAGACATGTAACATGTAGGATTGTTTTCATTAATTGGGTCATAAGAGGTTGGGCCTCGTAGTTAATCTAATGGCCCATTAAAGTGAATCAATCAGATTCTCTTGTTTCTTAAACATGAACGCTATAATAACAGAAGATTGAGCTAGAGAGAGTTAGAGTTGAATCAGTGTTCCTCCAAGAAATCAGAGAGAGAATTCGAGTTCATCATTCTCCGATTAACTGATTCTTCTTTGTGATTCTTCCTAATCGATTCTTCTCTCATCTCTTTTCAAGTTCCTTCATCTGTTTTGATTTATGTAACTCAGCTCGTTCTTAAGAGTGAGATGGAGTGCAAGGGACATTCACTGGAGCTTCTTCAACCTCGGAATCTTGTGGATAGAGGAGGAATATCGCTCAAGTGCAGTAGATTCGACTACCTTGAAATTTCACCGTTTATCTTCTTCTTCTTGCATCTTCTTAAAGCTCAGGTCAAGATTCGATTGTTTCCAACAATCTTGAGCGGTATTATCTCACCAAAGCTAATCGAAGATGATGAAGAACATGGCGGTACCAGATTTATCTAAGCTGCAACCATTAACAGGTCCGAACTACAGGAGGAACTCTTGTTCTTCTTTCAAGAAATCGGACTTGAATATGTTTTAATCGAAGATCTCTCTTCCTACGCGAATGTTATTACTTCTCCTTCTGATGACTCTGGATCAACCGAAACCAAGAAAGAAAGTTCTACAACCAGAAAAGAAGGTACATATGAGGAACATAACCGAACTTGCAAGGGAGACATAATCAGGCATTTGTCAGAGAAGCTGTTCGACATATATGTTAACTTTGAGTCTGCGAAGGAGATATGGATCAATCTGAAGAAGAAATACGGATCAGAAGATCAAGGAAAGAAGCAGTATGTAACATCACGATGGACCTCCTTCATGATGAAGAATGATGTGCATGTACTGGAACAACTCCACGATTATGAAGTGATAGTTTCAAGAATTAAATCTGAAGGAATCCCAATAGATGATCAACTGGCTGCTCTTGTTCTAATTGACAAGCTTCCTTCTTCTAGATGAGTTGATTTCTGACATTTTAATTGAGGATGCTAATCGTCCTTACATAGGTAATGCATTTGACATTCAATCTTCAAGATATGATGCTAATCTTGTCGAAGGTCATGCTAGTGGCTCAAAGGAAAAAGGCAAAACCAACAAGAAGCAGGATAAGAACTCAGTTAAGCAATCTGTTGAGTTCAAAAAGAAAGTTAAATGCTGGAACTGCAACAAACTGGGGCATAAGAAACATGAGTGCAAGCTGCCACCGCAAGTGAAGGGTAAGGAATCTGCAAAGGCTCATCTAACTAAAGACATCGTTGCAGTAGTAACAGAAGTAAATACGACAACAGACACTGTGGATTGAATAATTGACTAGGATCAACAAGACATATTTGCAATGAGAAGGGTCTGTTCGCGAAACCGGAGGATCTAAATGAGAACAGTGTGTTCCTTGGAGACGCTAGTCCTGTAAAAGCTGCTGGCATTGGTGAAGTCAACCTAAAACTTTCATCAGGGAGAATTCGTACTCTAACTAAAGTGTTGTATGTGCCTTCAATGCGTAGGAATGTAATCTCTAGTGCTCTGTTGATGAATGCTGGTATAAAACAGACTATTTAATTTGGAAAGTTGGTTTTGACTAAGGGTGGGAACTACATAGGGAAAGCATTTTGTAATGGGAATTTTTTTTGTACTAGAAACTCTTAATGAAATGAAGAATGATGATTCTTCTTACTTGGTCTGTGATATTGATACTTAGCATAGTAGACTCGGTCACTTAAACCTGAAATCAATTAATAGACTAAATCAAGTAGACTTAATTCATGATAATCTCAGAGGTTCATTTCATAAGTGTGAAATCTGTGTTGAGGCAAAACATTCTCGGAAACCTTTTGCAAACAAAGTGATTTGATCCTCTAAGCTTCTTGATCTAATTCATTCAGATTTAGCAGATTTCAAGAGTACTGTGAGCAGAGGAGGTAAAAGGTACTATGTAACATTCATTGATGATTACTCAAGGAACACAAAGGTGTTTCTTTTAAGTTCTAAAGATGAAATTTTTGACTACTTTCTTCTGTATAAATCTGAAGTAGAAATTCAGTTAGATAAGAAGATAAAGAGAATTAGATCAGATAGAGGTGGTGAATATGAGTGTGAATCTATGCATTCTTTTGTGATAAAGAAGGTATTATTCATGAGAGATCAGCTTCCTATTGCCTTCGACAAAATAGAATTGCTGAGAGAAAGAATAGAACTCTTAAAAATATGATGAATGCAATGTTTCTAAGATCTGGTTTGCCAGATAGTTTATGGGGAGAAACTATTCTCTCAGCTTGTTATATCTTGAATAGGGTTCCACATAAGGGATTGGATGTAACACCTTATGAGCAATGGAGAGGTCATAAACCCAATATGTCTCATTTAAGGGCGTGGGGTTGTCTGATTAAAGTTGGTATGCCAAGCTTTAAAAGATCAAATATTGGATCCAAGACTGTTGATGCAGTTTTTATTGGGTATGCTTCTAATAGTGCAACATATAGATGTTTGACTTTTGATGTGATTAGTAAGAGACTAGGTAATGTCATTGAATCAAGATATGTTGAGTTCTTTGAACACATTTTTCCTTTCCGAAAATTATGTGAAAAATCAGAGATATCTAATGACTCTTGTGGTTTAAGCTCTGAAGTAAGTTCAAGAAAAAGACCATCTGATGATGTAGTTGAAGAAATCAGGAGAAGCAAGAGATGCAGAACAAATAGTGACTTTGGTCCAGACTTTATAACCAATTTTTTGGTCTGTGATAATGAGCTAACATAAGAGTTTGTTTATACCTTCTTGATAGAAGAAGATCCAGCAACCTTCTCTGAAGAAATGAAGTCTATAGATGCAATGTTTTGAATAGAAGCAGTCAATAGTGAATATGATTCAATCATTTCAAATCACTCTTGGGAAATTGTTGATCTTCCCCGAGGTTGTAAGAAATGAAGTGTAAGTGGATTTTGAAAAAGAAATTCAAAGCAGATGGGACTATTGACAAGTTCAAAGCAAGATTAGTTGCACAAGGATATTCCCAAAAACATGGAATCGACTTCTTTGATACATACTCCCATGTGACCAAGCTGGCTTCTATAAGGCTCTTATTGGCTATACCATCATCTCACTATTTGATTGTACATCAAATGGATGTAAAGACAGCCTTTCTAAATGGTAATTTAGAAGAAGAAATTTATATGATTCAACCAGAGGGGTTTGTGGTAGAAGGACAAGAAAGCAAGGTATGTAAACTGAAAAAATCCTTGTATGGTCTCAAACAAGCTCCAAATCAATGGTTTGAGAAGTTCAGCTCAATATTGCTAGAGTTTGGTTTCACAGCAAACAATAGAGATACATGTATTTTCAGTAAAGGTAACAACTCAACTTATTTGATAATCTGTCTTTGTGTAGACGATATGATGATCTTAGGAACTTATCTAGAAATGTAGAGAACACTAAGTCATTCTTATGTTCTAAGTTTAGCATGAATGATTTGAAAGAAGTTGATGT
The DNA here is from genome assembly GCA_963920545.1 of Lepidium didymum. Lineage (NCBI taxonomy): Eukaryota > Viridiplantae > Streptophyta > Magnoliopsida > Brassicales > Brassicaceae > Lepidium > Lepidium didymum. The sequence goes on from OY986979.1 coordinate 14,824,653, forward strand.
TATTCTAGGAATAAAGGTGTCAAAAACAGATTCAGAATTTTCTCTTTGTCAATCTCATTACATAGAGACGATTCTGAAAAAGTTTGGGTATTGAGAAAGGCCTTTAGCTAAATCTCCCTATGATTCTTCTATTCACTTGTATAAGTACAATGGAAACAATGTTAGACAGAATGAATATGCTAAAATTTCGGAGAGTGTGGTGTATTTGATGAACTGCACAAGACAAGATATTGCTTACTCAGTGAGTAGATTATACTCGAAATCCTAGTATTGAACATTGGACAGCTTTAGATAGATTATTGAGGTATCTAAAGGGAACAATGAATTGGAGTTTGAACTACGAAGGATCAGTTAGTGTGTTAGAGGCCTATTATGACACTAATTGGATTAATGATCATGATGATGTGAACTCCACAAGTGGATATGTTTTCTCATTAGCAAATGGTGTTGTAGGTTGTAGGGGTGGGAAAAATATCTGTAAGATCCGATTCGATTCAGTATTTGTTTCGATCCGAAAATTTCGAATATCTGTAAAATTTTGGAGCAAAGCAAATAGCAAAATTTAATATCCGTTAAAAATAAAACAAATATCAAAATTTTCAAAAAAAACGGATATCCACTCCAATTCGTATCTCAGTAAATATATATTAAAATCTTAATTAGGTATACATATATTATAATATTAATAGTGTTGTACATATCTATATGGTTGGAGATGAATAAAATGTAGCATGTAATTCATTTTAATTCTTTTATATTTTCTCTTTATGATGTTATTATTATTTTTGCTATGTGATATATATGAATTTATATTGAAAAATATTTATTTTGGGCTTAAAAATGTATATTGACATTATTTTTTAATATATATTTTTATTATTTTTGTGAATTTTCTGTATTATATTATTGTTAATTGTTTAAAAATAGATCGGAGTGGATTATTCGGAGATCATTGAAAAAAATAGATATCTGGGTTTTCGAATATTCAAAAATTTTTGGATCAAAGCAAATCACAAAATTAGATATCCGGATAAAAATGACCAGATCACGGATATTGCAAATTTTCTACTTATCCGCTCCGTGTCCACTCCTAGTAGCTTGGAAGTCATCAAAACAAACCTGCAAAGCAAGGTCAACAATAGAGTTGGCAGATTGGCTAAGAAGTGTTCTTAGTGACTTACCAATGTATGGAAAGAGTTTTTCATCAATCTCTATGAGATGTGATTCTCAATCAGCTATTACAATGACAATGAATAAGCTGTATAATGGAAAGAAAAGACATATTCGTATGAGGCATAGGTGATAAGAGGTTTAATTGAAGTTGGAGTCTTATCATTGGAATATATATCAGAACAAAATTAAACTTAGCAGACCCGTTGACTAAGGCTTTGTTGTGGACAGAAAGTTAGAACACGGCAAAGGCGATGGGGCTAAGAATGATTTGAGTCATAGACTTATTTGCGATCCTTACCATGCTAATTTACTAATGTAAAGAAGCTGGTTCAAAAGGTCAAACGAAGAGTAAGTTAAAAAGCTTGGAAAATCAGTAGGATTACATAGTCTAAGGACAATTGTAATAAAGCTTGAGCTCAAAGGTGAACTTATCTTTCACGAGAACAAGCATTATTGAAGTTGTAAGTGTGTATTGAAACAATGGATGATTAAGTTCAAATATTGTATATACATTGCAAAGAAAGTAATATGATAATGAATACATATAAAGAGTTATGTCTTCATTAGTTTGAATGTTTAAAAACAGGTATGCGAGTTACTTAAATTGTTGATTCAAGTCATAAAGACATCAGCTATAGCGTAAACAAGTATTAAGGAAAACAGAGGAGGATTGTAGGATTGTTTTCATTAATTTGGTGATAAGAGGTTGGGCTTCGTAGTTAAACTAATGGCCCATTAAAGTGAATCAATCAGATTCTCTTGTTTCTTAAACATGAATGCTATAATAACAGAAGATTGAGCTAGAGAGAATTAGAGTTGAATCAGTGTTCTTCCAAGAAATCAGAGAGAAGAATTTGAATTCATCATTCTCCGATGAACTGATTTTTCTTTGTGATTCATCCTAATCGATTCTTCTCTCATCTCTTTCAAGTTGCTTCATCTGTTTTGATTTGTGTAACTCAGCTCGTTCTTGAGAATGAGATCGAGTGCAAGGGACATTCACTGTAACGTTTTCGACCTTGGAATCTTGTGGATAGAGGAGAAATATCGCTCAAGTGCAGTAGATTCTACTACCTTGCAATTTCACCGTTTATCTTCTTCTTCTTGCATCTTCTTAAAGCTCAGGTCAAGTTTCGATTGTTTCCATCATAACATGGCAAGTTTATATTTCACGATTTTGTCCACCTTATGATTAGTTGAAATCTTGTTCATATTGTCGAATTATCTCAAATACAAACTACAAAAAAAAGAAAAAAACTATGTGTGAATCTTTTTATATTTTACTATAAAACTTTTTAATTCAATTTTTAAAATTGAATTTTTTATATTCTAATAATTAAAGTTTTAAAACAGACATAAAGCACTAAAGATAATAATTTTATAAATAAAATTATATATTTAAAAAGAGAGTTTGGATCTCTCATGCGGTATGAAGACCATCATCTTCCACATCAGCAACTTCTAAACCAATCAAATTACAAGATTAAAACACATCAAATTACATATTCCAATATATTTGAAACACATCTGACAAGAAATCATGGTTTATGGTTTACGAGAAATAGAGAACTTCAATCGTCTCAGTCAAAACTAAAATCTCCTTTCCAATCTTCTTTATTCTTAATACGGTTTCGATTGCTAAATATATTGAATTTCGATCTGCTGCGTTCTCGATTTCGTTTTCCCATTTCTTCAAGGTTAGATCCAGTCAAATGATTTTAGATGCGTGAAAAGATGCAATAGATGTTAAATCTTCACTTCTTGATGTGGAGAGATGTTTCTTACAAACTTTACTGATGAAAGTTTCAATTCCCAATGGTAATTGTACTTCGATTTAGTTCAACTCTTAAGTTCAGAATACTTTGTTAATACCTTGGCTGAAACAAACAATTTTTTGTCGAGTTGATTCCACTTTAACAGACAGATCGAGTTGATTCCACTCTAACAGACAGGTCGAGTTGATTCCACTCTAAAAGACAGGTCGAGTTGATTCCACTCCAGCAGACAGGTCGAGTTGATTCCACTCCAGCAGACAGGTCGAGTTGATTCCACTCCACCAGACAGGTCGAGTTGATTCCACTCTAGCAGACATGTCAAGTTGATTCCATTCTGGTAGACAGGTCGAGTTGATTCTACTCTAGCAGATGGTCGAGCTGATTCTACGCAATCACACTCGAGTCAGAGGTCGAGTCTACCTTGCATGGTCGAGTTAACTGCTGCACTCGAGTTCGAGGTCGAGTCACTGCTCGAGTGGATCCTGTTACCAATCAACTCGACGGGCCGAATTGAATCCGAACTTACTACTCGATGGGCCGAATTGAATCCGAACTTACTACTAGATGGGCCATGGATCTTAGGTTCTCTAAGTTGCTTAAGAGTAGAACAACCTAGATCTCATCTGTTTTGGTAATGTTAATGCTTATTTCACTCTGATTAATTGAAATTTGTTCTTAGACATTCTATGACCCGATAGGTGTTTGATGGAATGTCTGATCGAACCAACTTCAGAGATTCACACTCTTAGCTCGATGGATCGATTGTCTAAGGTGTTTATCGGCTGGATTGAGTTGTTTCTTCATGCCGGTTATGTTGTTAAACGCCTATGATGATAAGGTCTATTGATAGTTTCACTGAGATTGTCTACCACGAAAGTGGATTCAATAGTTTACGAATTCATTGCCTAGAGGTCTGCTTTGTTGAGTTTTGTTAAGCACCTAGTAGATTTGAGTGATCCACTAATCCATGATTCCCACTCCTCAAGAACCCACTTTCTCATCGCCAATTGCCTTGTCTACTACTCTATTTTTCATTGCTCTGTTTTGAATTTACTATGTTTCTTTTATTTGCTCTGATGTTCCTTTAGTTTATTTTCGAGTTTGATTTAGGTTGCTAGATATAAATTACTCTGATTGGCTTGGATTAGAGAAGTTGATTATGTCTTGATTGTTAGTTGCACTCCTAGTTGGATTGATAGTCTATTGTACTGCGATGATATGATCTAGTAATAGGTATTTGATAGTAAAATCATGTTATCAAGTATCTAAGTTCAATGTTGGCATACCAGTTGTTCGATCAAATGCTTCAGAGAAATCATATTCATTTGGCACATTTCATAGTTTTATACGTTGCCTTAAAATTGATTTCTGTAATTTTTCTAACCTTAATGCTCAAATTTTCTAATGGTTAACTTAATATTTCATGCTTAACTGGATTTGTATACTTCTTGCACATAAAACGTATTATACCTTTTGTTTCTCCGTGTTGTTAATTGATGTTCGCTTTTTAAACAGACAATTAAATCAACAAACGCAAGCAACCATATTGAAAGCATTTGAGATTCAAATCCACATAGAACTTAGAATCAACATATTAGAACCATTAAATTCAAGCATAACCTAAGCAATCAATAGAGATTTCAATTCTAGAAGACTACTAAAGCAAACAAAGATAAATTAAACACAACCAAACTTAAATAAGTAAACTCAATACTAACAACTCAATACCAAAATAACTCAAACAAAATAAGGCAACAAATATCAAACTTAGATTATCAATAAAAGCAATGGATCTTTGGTTAGGCAAATGATCAATTGGGAAACACAACCAACTAATGATGCTTAAAATAACAATGAAGCTCAACCACTTCCATGGCATTAACCTCTATACTAATCAATCAATTGAGATAAATTTCTATTTGCAAATCAATCAATCAATAAGCATTAAACACAAGTCAATTAAGTCCACTAATCACCCTAACTTCATTTTCTAATGGATAGAGAAGAAAAGCTCATATAAAAGGTCATTCTGAAATTTTCACAAACACCTTCCGGGCATGAGGTCGACCTTTTGAACATCCAAAACTGATTTTCATGTGTGTGTGTTCGTTCGAGGTCATATAGTCGACCTTGAGGTCGAAGATCCTTGCACCAGAGAGTCTCGGCGTAATTTTCACGGCATAATGAACTATCTTGAGTAAAATCATCATATCTTCTTAACCGCTTGTCCAAATGCCTTAAAACCACCACCAAATGATAGCTAACTCTTGTGGCTATCATGTGTTCAAATTTCATCCAATTCCGTTCATGTTAAGGAGTTCATCGATCAAAGGCATTGTCTCAACCAAAGTGATAAGGTTCTCAACAACCAATTTTCCTCTTTTGTTTGATGCATTTCACTTCATCTCCTTACTCTTATATCCATCCCCAAGTCTCCAGTCCTCCATACATAGCTCCAAATCACCAAAAATGACTCAAAGCGAGAAAATATGCGACTCGATCTATCTAAAACTCTACAATGCAAAATCAAATAAACCTTATGCTAAAATGAATGAATGTGACTCTTAAGTGATGAAAAAGGATCAAAATATGCATAGAAATCTATGTAAATATGACGTATATCAACTCCTTAAGGTTAATATTATTTTTTCTTCTTTCTGACCTCTCAATACTCTCTCAAATTTTAACATTCACATTGGCTTCACCAAAAAATTATTCAAAAAAAATATGCAGCGTAGCACGGCTACTATTCTAGTTTTATATAATATAACTTTTAGATATAAAAAATAAAATAACATAAGTTCTACAATAATATATTATCTTTACTCACCACACCTTTAACAATAAATTACCAATAATAACCTTTCACTCATATTTTTCTTCAAAAATATCCTTTCAAACCATACATTTTTCAAAAATATCCCTTAACTTTTCAAAATTTTGATTTTGCCTTCAAAATTTTTTTAGAAATTTTTTTAAATATTTTGTGTCACAAAATCTTTTTATCACCAAAAACATTTCCGCCATTTTTTTCATCTCAATATTTTCTAGCAATTTTTTTTCATCCCAAAAATTTTATTTAATTTAATAAGAAACCTTACTAAATTTAACAAAATATCTTACTAAAGTGTATTCAGATTTATAAGTTATATTATTAAACTTAATAAATAAACTATTTAATAGGATTCATAAGGTATCTTATTGAACCTAACAAATATTCCAATTTTGAATTTTATGAGTTACAATCATCCTCTTAGAATTAGACATTGAGGAAGTCTATTATAGACAATAGTTGGCTTGATTTACTAATTTTGATTATTCTTTTGGGTTATTGAGATTTTTTTTTGTCAACAGTTGGATCGACAAGGTCCGATCTATAGCCTAAAGCACACCCTATGATCTATTTTTTAAGCTACCATAATGCAGCGGGTAGGAATTGAACCCTGGTGCCAAATCATTAGCTGGATCATCCTAACCACCAGACTGAAAACAACTCGACGGTTATTGAGATTTATAAGTTATTTTATTAAACCTAATAAATATACTATTTATTAGGATTTGTAATTTATCTTATTAACCTTATAAATGTTTAAAACAAAATTATGAGATAAAAAATGACGGGAAAACTTTGGCGAGAAAAAAAATTGATTAGAGACAAAATTCGTAAAAAAAATTCAAATTTTTTTATATCTAAAGACATTTTTGTCTTTTTGCCATTAATGAGATGTATTTTTAAAAATTTCTAAAAGGGAAAGAGTATGTTTGAAAATATCAAACCTAAAAAAGTAGTTTTGAAAATGTTATTAAAATAAATTTTCTAAAATGTTATCAAGCCTTATATTAGTACACATGTTATTAAAATAAACTTTCTAACCATTGAAAAATAATTTGTATAACTTTTGGCTATCGATAATAAAACATTTCACATAGATTGTATTTTATTAAACATGTGAAATCAATCGTTTAAAAACACACAAACAGTTCATAGCTTTTTTTAGAGAAATCACTTCTCTAAAAATATATAAGATTAGCTTATTTGTTATCAAACGTTTTTTTCTTTACATTAATATGCTTCTACATCATTAGTTTCATGTTTTTGGATAAAACTAAAACAATTGTAAATCTAAATTTTAAATATATTATTATAATGTTACACACATGATTATACTAATCTTTTTATCGATCAAAATCATTTCAATTGATTTAAATAATTTTTGTAGTATCATAATTTTCAAACTAGCTTTGTTGTGATCGAATATTGGATTGTTTTCTTTTATGAAAGTAAATATAGTAGGTACGTTTTTAACGGTCTACAAAACAAAAGAAATAAAAAAATAAACAAAGGACTCTATGAAAAATAAACAAATTGTAATTTTAAGGAATGTTTATGGTTATTGATATACTTATGATGAATTGAGAATTAATTATGTTTATTTTATATAGAAAAACATATATTGTTCAAATATGAATGAAAATTAAGAAAACAGTCGATTTAATACTAAATTTATCTGTTTTTGCCGAAATAAATATGAATTTTTCTATCTCCTAACAAAATTTAAACTGGATGTTGACTTCGCCAATTTAGAACCACTCAGCATCAAAGTTAACATCGGTTTAAGTACCGTTAGTGTGATTAAAACAGTCGTTAGTTTGATTAGATACAAAGGTAACACATCATTTTGAAAAACGAAATCAAAATCCCAAAAAAAAAAATTTCCTAAATTCTTTGTCTCTGTCTCGATTTTGATATCTCTTTGAATCAAATCCATGATTTTTATTCGATTTCCATTAATCTATATCCATTGTTCATCTCTGTTATCCATTTCGATTTGGATTTCGAAGTTCTTCTCGATTTGGATTCTGAAAATTGGTGAGAATAAGATCCTTCCCTGAACCCTAGCTAGCCTCCTTCGAAACATAAGACTCCTCACCTCCGATGCAGCCTTGTTGACTGATACCTCCACCGCTTTCGTCGCTAGAGCTTTCCAAAACTTCGGTACTTTTCTTGCTCAGTTTGGTCTCTCCATGATCAAGATGAGTTCTATCAAAATGCTTACACTTGGAGATCAAGAGACCTCTCAGAGCATAACTTCGAAATTCAAATCGAAATGGATATCAGAGATGAATATGGATAGAGATTAATCAAAATCGACAAAAAATTAGAATTTTGATTCAAAGAGATATCGAAATCGAGAGAGGGGAAAAGGAATTGGGGAAATTTATTTTAGGGAATTCAATTTTGTTTGCCAAAACATAAAGTTTTATCTATGTATCCAACCCATACTAACGACTGTTTTACTTTCACTAACGACGTTTAACAAATGTTAATTTTGAGTAACAGCAATGAAAAATTTGGATTTTTTCAGGAGAAAAAAAAATTTATATTTATTTTGGCAAAAAGGGACAAATTTAGTATTAAATTGATTGTTTTCAATGAAAATTATTAAAGATTATGATAAGTATGATAAATATGTAATTATCTTTATCTCATTAAAATTCAAGTAAATAAAAATAATATTAAATCAAAAAGAAAAAGTAAATATTTTCTTAATAATTTTTAGATAATTTTCAAACATAAAAAAATAATTATATTTTCTTAAAAATAAACATTAAAATAAAATAAAACATAATTTAAAAACAAATTAGTTTTAATAAATATAAAATTATAACTTTATATGTAAATTATGTAATTATTAACATTATAAAAATAAGATTAAATCTAAACACAGAATAATAGGTTAAAAACTTTAAAAACAAATTAATTTTAATTAAATGTAAAATTAAAATTTTATATGTAATTTATATAAATATCTACATTATTAAAATAAGTTTAAAAATAATTTTATGTTTTATAATTTTTTAAAAATATTAAGTAGTTATCTTCATGTCAAAATAATTAAATAAACTAATATTAAATTAGTTAAATACAAAAATAATTAAATTTTAATATTATGAGTAATTTTTTAATCAAACACATCGAAATTAAACGTTGTGTTGATATATTAACTTTTTAATAAAAAAAAATTTTCTAATAATATATAAGAAACCAAATTTCAATAATAAAGGCAATTTTGTAATCGATGAAATTATATTCATACCAAAATAAATTTAATAAACTAATATTAAATTATTTAAATATAAAAATAAATTAGATTTTAATATTATGAGTAACTTTGTGATTAACAATGTTGAAATTAAACGTATTGTTTGACATGTAAGTTAGTTTAAGAAAAATTATTTGTCTAATAATATATAAGATTATGGATAACTTTGAAATTAACCACAAATATGATGTTAGAATAGTGGGAACCGCATAAGTATGTAGAGAGTAAGGATGTCATATGATCCACCGATGAAATCCTAAGCAATTGTTTGTATATATTAACTTTTTTAATAATTGACCTCTTATTAAATTTTTGTTGGCAAAAGAAAAAAAAAGTGTTGACACCCATCATCCATCAAATATAAATTTAATTCTAATCCAATATAAAATTAAGAAAATAGGCTCAAATTTATTTGCTTAACCTAATTGATCAGTTGTTAATTTTTTTGTTAACAATAAATCAATAAACTTAGAACTTTCTATTTTATCACTATTTGTTCTTTGCAAAGTTGCAAAACTAATATTAACTTTTAAGTGTTAAAACAGTATCGAAGTGTTTAAAATGTATTAAAAAGGTTGAACTGATTTAATACTATATTTGTATTCATTACCTTTTTTATTGCTGATTTTCTCTATCACTAGTAATCAAATTGATTAAAACAATGTTATGTTTCGACTATAATTGTTAAAAGATGTTTCTGATTAATTTGCGTAATAGTATTGGTGATATATTTTTGAATGATTGTCTAATTTTTTTTAATTGAAAATGGGTATTTGATAGTATGATTATGATACAAAATTTCTAGAATGTGAGTAAGTATCATATGTACTTCATATATAGCTATTTTTAGTGACATTCTTTTATCAATAAATATCTTTTTTTGAAAAAAAATATTTTGACTTTCATACATCAAAATCCTTGCTCCACCATCGGTGTTGACAGGTCAGTTTTATGATAAAAATGACTTATATAAGATACTTGTTATGTACACGATTCCTTTTAGATTCTAAGAATTTTGAAGTCTGGTTAATAGTTAACACAGAACAAAAACCCAATATATTCAAAGTGGACTATTGGGCCTTGATCGTTTAGGCCCATTCACTCTCAATGCCGTTAAGTTAGAAACGGTTTCATTCTTCTATAGTTTATTGGAACTTGGACGTATCTACAACAAATAGCATAATCAAATATTTGATCCTGGTTGGGCTTAGAAGCATTGGTATATCTCATACCGACAATGAAATCCAATATACTATATATTAATAGTGTGTATATAAATGTGATCCAAATCTGTTATGATACGTAAGCAGATATACACGAAGTGATGCAGAACTAATTAGAAAATTGAGGAAGAAATCAAGAGGGATGATTTTGTTCTACCAGCTGTAAAACCGCACCGAATGATAAGAAAACGAGAACAGTCACAATCTTGCTTTCAGATTTTAGTTTGTGTATAATTTATTTGTTTATGAAAATGGTTAAAGATAATGTTTTCAAATTCAATTTGATATGGTTTGTCGTCCAACTACAACCTAGAAAATGATATAATAGTTCATATTACTGATTGTTACCGGTTTACAGTTTAAGTAAAATCACTTATATCTCTTCTTTTTAAAATATTGGAAAGAACAAACCAACTTAAATTCAATTAATATAATTGTACGTAGTCAATTCATATGTTTATTTACAGGAACTAAACAAATATATTACTTCTTATACAAGTTATTAACTAATGTATATCATTAATCCCAAACTTAGATTAATATGATCTAGTATTTGATGCTATAATAGCATCTCTAACCCCACTATATTTTTCTCAGAGTAAAATTATCTCCAACCTTACTCTATATCTCACTCTATAATAGAGTAATGGACAATATTACTCTATATTTGACATTGTCACTGTTCATTACTATGTAATAGAATCAAACTTTTTATATTTACAAAATAGTTCTTTGACTTTTAAATGTTATGATTATACATTAACTAATAGTATATAGACTAATTATTACACTTTGATGAAATATTAAATTGTTGATAATTTTTTTTGTCATAGTTCATTTATTTCATAAAACTATTTATATTTAATTAACTAAAGTTTTCGAATAAAACAACATTTTAATAGAAAAACACAACAACATAAATAAAATTCTAATGAGTACCAACATTAAAAATTAAAGTACATAAATTAAACACAACAAAAATAAATAACTTAAATATTTGGTAAACTGTTTCCAAATTCACTTATCCGGTTCCAAGAATTTCTTGCACGGTACAGAAACATCAAAGATAAAAATAGCACATTTTGTTATTCGAAAATATATTAATTAATTATATATGGGAGAAATATATTAGTAATGATGTTTAAAAACTAATGTATTTTTTTCTCTATTTATTGTGTAATGTAGTTTTCTTTATGTAATAAAAGTTTTAATTTTAGTGATATCATAATTTTATTTATTAATTAGCTTAATTATAAAAGAAGTGGGTTAAATTGATAATTTTGATAACTAATAGATGTTTTAAGAAAACTATAAGTATGAAAAAAGTATATTTTAGAAATATTCTTTTTAGAGTAAGAAATAGAGTAATGGATTGGAGCAAAATTCAACTCTATTTTAGAGTTACTCTATTGTAGAATAAAAAATAGAATAATCGGTTGGAAATGCTCGTAGAGATGTTAATTAGCTGGACATTTTTTTGGTAAAAAGTAAAAACTATGAAAAAAAAAGTGAAGCAAACAAACATTGCTCAAGTGGAGAAACCGAAGATAGGATTGCCGGTTACATGTTCCCCTAAACCCAAAACCCAATTTCAATGCTTTGTCTTCTTTCAACATCTCTCCTCTTTTTAAGCCTACCTTTCTCCCTTTTCTACTCTTTCTTCTTCTTTTATTTGAGTTTAATTATTTTATTGAACCCTATTATTTAATTGATCTTCTTAGGTTAATTATTATTTCATTTTTAAGGATTAACATACAAATACTATGGATCAACAGCTGTGTTTACCTCGTTTCTTACATTTATTAATAGTATGATATAATAAAAATATTACCATTAGTTTCAACTTTCAAGACTAATTTATTCATAAGTGTTAACATTTTTATTTTGGCAGACCATAATGATAATATAATAGATTAGAGAAAGAGATAATAAAATATTTATGTCTAAAGTTATGATTTCATGAAAGTATAGTTCCTTGAGAACCCAAAATAAGCCATGCAAATTCCAATGTCAATGAACCAAAAAAAATCTAGACCATGTTCATCTCCTCTTAATTAGCTTTCCTTTGTACTTACTATATCTCCTTCTTCTTTTCCTCCTCTATATATACTCATCAAAATTATTTTCTCATTCCTCACAAATCTTCCGTTTGCACTCTCTTGCTTCACCCATAAAAGGGTTTTTTTTTTTTTGGTGGGAAGCACTCAAAGTTTTAACATTTGATCATCAAACTATACTTGTTATAAACCTAATTGTCAATCACATGGCAGAATTCAAGAGAAAGTTCAACAAAGGTAATACCTTTACAAGCAAATGTGTATCTTTGGTGAAGGAACAACGAGCTCGTCTTTACATTCTCCGTCGTTGCGCCACCATGCTTTGTTGCTGGTACATCCATGGCGATGAGTAGAGAGATCGCTTTTGATTTCTCCTTCTAGTTAACCTCTACATATAACTATGTATGTGTATATATCCCTCTCCTCCTCATCTCTCTTCTCTTCTCGGAATTCCATTAATGTTGATGAAGCTTTCTGTTCCTGTTGGTTGCATGGCTTGAACCCTCTCCACGAATTTTTGATTCTCTCTTCAATTGGTGCAATGGCCCTGCAAAATTGTGTCTCCTTTTTTAACCTAAAGAGTCAATCTTTTGGGTTTTTCTCGTTTTCATGGGTTACTTTTGTAAAAATATTTTCTGTTAAGTGTATCCGATGTGTTTCTCGGTTTAATTATAAAGTTCAAGTTTATATTAAAGTTATGGATTCTAATATAAAAGATGATAACATGATGGTTCGGTTTCAACTAATACATTAGAATCGAGTGTATTGATAACCCTTCTCCCTTGCTAAATTATATTGTATTGGTTTTTTCTATATGGTAATTAATTAAATACAAATATATATATATATAACTGTATATATACATATATATATCTAAGGAATGTGGTGGTTAATAAAAATCACAAAGGTTCGTGATTCTTTGTTTGAGTATAAAATCAAAATGAGTTTTGGTCATGAGGCATCACGTAATTGACGTACGGTTACGAAAACAAAAACTCATGAACATAAAAGATAGAGAAGAAAAGTGTTAGATTCTTTGTCTATCGAAAGAATCATTAAGGAGTTTAAGGCTAAGGGAAGATAATTCTTTTAATATGCTTGTATCACATACCAATAAAACATAGGAGGATCCGATAGATTTCAATCACATACCAATAAGACATAGGAGTTTGTTCCGTGCTATCTAGCTCATCTTTATGCTAGAAAGGAAAAATCAAAGTGAAGTTCTGATCCACAACATCAATAAACAATGCATCAATAAACAATGGATTAAGGTTAGTCTTCTTCCTCATTAATATTTGTTGAATTAACACAAATTTAGAGTAAAACTTAATTGGGATAGATTTCATAAACAGAAATCATAAAATGGATTTTATAACTTTATCCGCCAGCTCAAAGTTCCATATATACTTTGAAATCTTTGGGAAGTTTTGGTTTAGTTTCATTTTGATCAAAGAAGTCACTTTTGGTTTCATCTATGACCTAAGATCTCGATCGTCTTGTTTGATTTTGCCTCTGGTTGTAATCAATGCTACAATAAACTAATAAAAAGAATGAAACTTTAATTTTGGCAAATTTATATGCTTCTGTTGGCTACAACCAGAACTCTTCTAGTTTTCTTTTACGAACCACCATCTTAACCGGGTTCCGGTTCAGTCAAGATTTATACAAACAACCAAGTTGGAGTTCAAAAAAAAAACAGAGCACTCTTCAAAGAGGAGACATCTGAAGGTCATAATCAGGTCCAAACCTAACGGAGTTCACGTAATCAGTCGTGCAATGATCCGATAGACCAGGAAACAATAGCCCTATGAGCCTAAACAAGATCCTAAACCATCCTTCTTTATAATCCGATCCATGAGTGTACCCCATCATCAAGCCTCTCACCAACTCCCAAACCGCGTTTACATGACCAAGAATCTCATAACGCATACCGTAAGGATTCGGGTTAGGCTCATCCTCTGCTTTCTGTCAAATATCCAAGACAACCATCGATATAGTTTTTTTTTTTTGTCAAATCATCGATATAGTTAATTAAAGTTCACATTTTTCAAATCTGAAATCCGTAAGTTTGTTCAAGTAATGATAACATTACTTACTGTCTCCTTGTAGAAGCTGTCGTAGTAAAGACAGAGTCCAAAATGTTTGTAGAGGAAAGTTTTATCGTCGTAGGGCAATCTTGGGACAAGATCATTGCAGTAAACCACTCGAAAATATCGGTCCACGGGTTGATTTAGTTGAGGTTTCATGAATAATCCGATCTCTCTGTTCCCAATTCTCGGCTGTCCAAAAGTGTAAACTCCAAGCAGTCTCTTCATAATCTCTGTCTCCTCTTTCAACACCAGCAATGTAGGAAACAGTATCGCTAAAGCACCTCCTAAGCTGTGACCTGTGACTACAAATTGGGCGTTTTCGTGCTCCAAAAGTGAACGTTTCAGAATGATTCGGACTGCGTAATAGGCGCTTCTCTTTTCCATGTCTAGTTTCTCCTCGTCATCATTCTCTTCCTCGGAGAAGGTTTGTTCGAATAGATTGTAATGAAAAGTTGGAGGGTTGTTTCTGTTGCCTAAACCCATGGCTTCGAGGAAACCCATATGAAGCTTTCCCACATTGGGGATTTCATACCACGAATAATCGAAATCTGTTCCCCAATCATCTGCATCAAACGGCTCAGTGCCTCTGAAGCTGATTACTATCAAGTTTGCATCTTTCTGCTTATCCGTAAATATAAAAGCTTGTGTAGCCATCTGCTTCTGATAATCTACAAAAATAGACAAAAACACAGATCACCAAATATAAAGTACAACTGTCTAATTAAGCAATGCAAGAAGGTTAAAACGCTCGCTATCTAATTCTCACCATTCCAACAATCCAAGAACTCCACCAAATTCATCTGCAGACATTAACAAAACATAGAAACTTTATAAAGTTGGAAACTTTTTCTAGTTATGAAATGTGTTTGAAGTTTCTGTTCCTAACAAATTAACTTGCCTTCCAATGGAGATCAACGACGTATTCAACAACCTTGGCGTTCTCATACGCAAGCTTCGATGCCATTACACACAAATCCATAAGCCTACGACTTCCCAATTCGATTTTAACGCTTCCAGAAAAACCCGAGTTGACCGAGTCAATGTCCTCCAAGTGTTCGACGAAATTCCACTCTTTAAACAGACCGATTCTCCCATCAAGATGCCCAATTGTACTGACAAACGTCACAGAACCCCTTTTTGGTATCACAACTTTCGCTGCCAACACAATTAATTAATATTAAAAATCATCCAACTCATAAAACATGCAACTTTTTTTTTGTTCCAAAGTTTGTAACATTGAAATTACCTTGAATAATTTGGAGAAGCAAACCAAAGAAGCCACCATTCTCAGACAAGAGATTGAGGAAGAAGTCAACGAAGAAACCTGTGTATTCCATTGGCGTTCGTAAAAGTGCAATGATCTTACGGACCAGAATCGAAACAACGATAACCAGACGGTGATCCTCCGCTTCTAACATCGTGCTCAATCCGTTGTTTTCAGGCCGCTCCAAGAATTTCGCCTTGCTCATTTCGTCTCCCCTCACACCGTAACGAAACAAGTCTCTGAAACCACCTCGGTGTGGCCGAAGAATCAAGTAGTTCGACCTGTAACCCGAACCCGAGCCCGATTCATCGTCTTTTTGCATGTCTCTTGTTTCTTCTCTTCCCTTACTTTGTGTTAAATGGAGGCTAGCTTATACTATATATATCTCTCTGTTTTTGTTACTTGTCTAAGTTAAAGTTTTTTTTCCTAGACAAAATTTCGTCATTTTCTTATTTGTGACTGCAGATTCTGATTTTATTTAGCTTGCTTGTAACTTCTCACTTTTATATTATTTTTATATTCTCTTAGTTATTTTTGTAAATATATATATATATATATATACATATATCCAAAAACACAGTATTTTAGAAAGTTCACTAATTTTGACCGAATTGAAAGTCTCAGTGAATAATGGACTTGACTATTTTGACAAAAAGTATATAGAAAAGTATGGAAATTAAGTTTTTTTTTTTTTTTTTTTTTCAAACGACAGATAATATGATGGGCCACAACTGGTCGGTCCATTAGCCAAATTCCTACATAATACAAGCGATAGAACTCAATCTCGGGTGCAGGTACGCTTTGCCATTTTAGTGGACTTACCAACTGCCACTGGACTAAAGACCACTTGCATGGAAATTAAGTTTTAAATTGTAAAGAAATATTTTTTTTTTGAAAACTTATACAAAATACATATTTTCACGAAAAAATGATATACGAGACGAGAACCAAAAACACAATTTCATCAACGGTATGTATTTATATGGTTTACAGTAAACAAATATAGTAAATTTTACGTATTTAATGTCAATGGAGAACAAATTCATCATACTTATCTACCATAAACTATACATTGTCCATCATAGATAGTATCATGTTCATCGTAGACAATACAACATACATACGGCTATATAATTCTCTATTACAAAATAATCCCTTTTTAAAAGAGATGCATCGCTTAAAAAGTAGTAAAAGTGATATTTTCTGTAATTTCAAACTCAAAAGACTATTTTAGATAATAATCTCAAATATATATACCAGAAACTTACGCACCTAACATTTTACTTAAAGCTGTATTCGTTAGATTCTTTCAACAAACGATAAAAGAAAGTTTAACAAACTACAGAAAATCCCGTCATGAATCAAAACTACAATTTACTTTCTTCACGTCTAGTATAAAAACACTTATTGGATAAACCAGTATGCTTCTAGAAATACAAAATCAGAAAATAACCATATTAATTTGCTGTTAATCAATCTTTTCGATTTTAATGATTTTGTTTTTTCAAATTAATAATCGTGTTGTGTAAGACTAATGCAAGAAACTTTAAAATGGACAAAAGTTGGAAAAACATAAGACACGTGTAGTAGGTGGTCAGAAAGTGGGCCTTGTTATAGTGGCCCATCAAGTACGCGTGCTTACGTATGTACGAGTGTTGGGATTCTGAAAGTGAGGCTTTGTCCCAAACGGCCCAATTATCAATCACATTTGTCGGAGAGAGTTCACGTGTCCTTTCTTGCGCACTCCGTCACTCATATTTTGACAACAATGTTTCGTTTGCTCTCTCACACGGTTAATGATTAAACCGGGTTTCAATTACTAGAATGCGTAAAGACCGGTCGGTTTTAATCGGTCTTCTCGGAATAAATAAATTAAAAAGTCAAGGTTTTATCATTTAATCCAAGGCTTGTGAGTTGCAACTTTCGATGGAACAAAATTGTTCTCTTGGTATCCACGTAACGCGGCAGTTCTGTCTCCTCACACTTCTCTCACTCGTCACTCCTAAGCCTTCTCAAAGTTATTACTCTCCAACAAAGCAAAGCATTTTATTTTTCTTATGTGTTACTCTTTTCTCAGACTAGTTACTTAATAAAATAAGATGTTTTGTACAGTATATATATATTTTATTTTTTTAAATTTTTTTTTCAAAACTCATATAGGGGAGTTGTAAAATAAAAAATCGCTCTGAATAATAAAAAATATGTGAATATGAGAGCCAGGCAGATTATCTGCTCACGTGTTCAGAATCTTTTAATATGATAATTGATATATTTATTTAGCCATATAAGACATAGTTTACCACTTACCAAAACAAATGCTGTTCTTTTCTAATAAAATAATTAATATGAGAATTTTAGGTGGGCTACTACTTGTTAACAAGTGGCTCGTTTTATATTCAGAAATGAGTGTTGGAATAACTTTACTTTATATATTTATTTAAATACATAAAAAAAAATGTTATTCGGGTATATAATACAGAGTCCTAGACTCCGGTGGAATAAAACAATAAAAGGCCTAAAAATACGTATGAATAGTAATAAAGACTATATACAAAGGGTTTGTGAACGTTGCGAACTTGAGAATATTTGATAGGTTTCAAAGTCTATATAAAGTGTTTGTAGTGGGTTGATCGATATATTAATTGACATGTTACTTTAAATTTCGAGGGTAGACTGTTCATACACATACAAAAAATATGAGAAAAATATAATAAATATAAAATAATAAATCAATTATCCACAATTTCGCCGAATACTTATTAGTCGCGATTTATAACTCCAGCATCAGAAATTTATTCTCTCTACTATTAATAGAATTTTTTTTTAAAATACTTAGAAAGTGAACTAGAATAAATCAATTTTTGTCAATTTAATTATTAAAAAAAACTGCAATTTTCAGAACTTTGAAAATATTACCTTACAGATTTAGACACTTAAAAATAAAATAGAAAATTACAAAGTAAAAATAATTTAAAAATATAAATCATACACATTGATGCCGACTTACTCTCAGTCTGGAGGTTAGGATGATCCAGCTAATGACTTGGCACCAGGGTTCGATTTCTATCTGCTGCATATGGTAGCTTAAAAAAAGATTATAAAAATGAGTTTTAGGCTATATATCGGATCTTATCGATCCAATTGTTGACAAAAAAAATCATACACATTGGTTACATATCCACTTGAGTTTAGTAACTTATAGAAATTATGATATATTTATTTGTATAATATTTACTTCAGCAAACTGAAAATACTAAATAATGACTAAATTTGTAAACATATTTTTAAACTGCTATCGTATATAAAATTTTTTAAAGTTACTAATTAACAGGATTCTTTTACGTGTTAAATCCAACGATCATAAAATTATTTATATTTATATATTAAAATTTTCTTATATAAAGTACTGTTTCTCAAAGTTACTAATCTTATTATATAAAATACAGTTTCTCAAAGTTACTAATTAACAAAATTCTTCCAAGTGTCAAATCTAACGATCATAATTTTTTTTGTATTTATATATTTAAAAATAAAATAAAATATTTTCTTAAAAAATATTTATCTCTAACAAATTTTTTTTATCTTTATTCACAATCTGAACAAAAAAAGAATTGTAACATAAAAATAAGTATAAATTTTTATCTCTTACAAATTATAAAATAAATAAAAATCCTAATTGAAAATATTTGTTGATATTTTTAAAAAAACATAATTTTAAAACGAATTTATTATATAAAGTACAGTTTCTCAAAGTTACTAAATAACAAGATTTTTCCACGTGTCAAATCTAACGATCATAAAAAATTTCATATTTATATATTTAAAAATAAAATAAAATATATTTTAAAAAAATATTTATCTCTATCAAGAAAGATTTATTTTTATTCACAATCCTAACAAAAAAAGAATTGTAACATAAAAATAAGTATAAATTTTTATTTCATACAAATTATAAAATAAACTAAAAATCCTAATAGAAGATATTTGTTGATATTTTTTAAAAATATAATTTAAAAACAGTTTTTTGAAAAAGAAATTGCTAATATTTTAATAATATTAACAAAAAATATAATTATATAAGGTACAATTTCTCAAAGTAATTTATTAACAAGATTTTTTCAAGTGTCAAATCGAATAATTAGAAAAAATTTAGTATTTATATATCAAAAAATAAAATAAAATAAATTTTTAAAAAAATATTTATTTTATCAAAAATATTTATATTTATTCACAATCTGAACACAAAAAAATAAAAATCTTATTATATAAAATACAGTTTCTCAAAGTTACTAAATAATAAAAAAATTCTACGTGTCAAATCCAACAATCATAATATTTACTGTATTTATATATTTAAAATTAAAATAAAATATATTTTTTAAAATTATTATCTCAGTCAATAACGATTTATATTTATTCACAATCCTAACAAAAAAGAAAGTGTAACATAAAAATAAGTATAAATTTTTATCTCGTACAAATTATAAAGTAAAAAAAATCCTCATAGAAGATATTTGTTGATATTTAAAAAAAATATAATTTAAAAATTAATTTTTGAAAAAGAAATTGTAAATATTTTAATAATCTTGACAGCAAATCTAATAATAAAAGATACAATTTCCCAAAATAACTTATTAACAAGATTCTTTCACGTGTCAAATCTAACAATTAGAAGAAAAAAATCGTATTTATATATCAAAAACTAAAATAATATATATTTTAAAAAGAATATTTGTTTTATCAAAAACTATTTATCTTTATTCACAATCTGAACACAAAAAAGTAAAAATAATTCTTATTATACAAAATTTGGTTTCTTTTAAGTTACTTATTACCATAATGTGAAATCCAACGGTAAGAAAAAAATTCATATTTATATATAAAAAATATATATATATATATTTTTAAAATATATTTGTCTCTATCAAAAAATATTTATCTTTAATCACAATTCTAACACAAAAAAGAATTGTAAAATAGAAATGAGTATAAATATATATCTCTTACTAAATATAAAATAAAAATAAATCCTAATAAAAAATACTAGTGGATAATTTTTAATATAATTAGAAAATGAATTTTCAAAAAAGAAATTGCAAATATGTTTTTAATTATATAAGGTACAGTTTCTCAAAATAACTTATTAACAAGATTTTTTTTTTTCAACATTGGGCCACAACACCATTTAGCCAAGTTCCTACATAATGTAGGTGGTGGGACTCGATCCCTGATTGTGCAAGTGTGCATGTCTTATGTGGATTTACCGTCTGCCATTAGACTAAAGGCCACTTGCATATGTATGTATCAAAAATAAAATAAAATAAAATATTTTTTTTAAATCTAATCATCATAAAAAATTTCATATGTATGTATCAAAAATAAAATAAAATATATATTTTTTAAAATATTTATCTTTATTAGAAAATATTTATCTTTAATCACAAGCTTAACAAAAAAAAATATAAAATAAAAACAAGTATAGATATTTATCTTTTACTAATTATAAAATGTAATTATATAAATTATAGTTTTTCAAAGTTACTTGATTCTTTTACGTGTTTAATCCAACAATCAGAAAATTTTCTATATTGGTATCAGAAAATAAAATAAAATATATTTAAAAAGATATTTATCTCTATCAAGAAATATTTATCTATCCTAACACAAAAAAGAATTGTAATCCCGACCAAAAAAAGGAATTAAAAACCAAAAGTAAGTACAAATATTTTTCTTTTACTAATTATAAACTAAAAAGAAATTTGAATAGAAGATAATTTTCAATATTTTTAAAAAATATAATTAAAAATGAATTTTTAAACAAAAATTTGCAAACTCTTTAATAATCTTAACAAAACAAATCCTAATAGAGCATGATTGTCAATATATCTCTTTATTACTAAATATTTATCTATATAGATATTCCTAATCTAAAAAAAAAATCATAATTAAAAAGAAATTTGTGAATATTAATTGCTATATATAGATAAGCAAGAATATAGACAATTTCATGAAAATTTCAATATTTCTTCTTTCTAAAGCTTTTACAAAGAAGTTTCACTACTCTTTTGCATCAAAAATATTTTTAACGTTATTAGTTTTGTCTTTTCCGTATACATTCAATGAAATCAACATAAACAAACAAAATAAGTAAATAGTTAAAAATAAATATAAGTTTTATGGATGAACATCTCTTCATCTCAATTTCTTAATCTTTATTATATAAAATTTAAACCCTTGAAGTTACATATTAACAAGATTGTTCTACAATCAAATCTAACGATCAAATTTTTTCTGTATTTATATATTTTTTTAAAAAATAAAATGTATTTGAAAATGAATTTTTCGTATTTATATATTTATAAAAAGGAAACAAATTATATTTTTAAATAATTTTTAAGAATATTTATTATCACGAAATATTTATCTCTATTTACAATCCTAACATAAAAAAGATTATAAATAATTATCTTTATTTATAATTATACAATCCTATTATAAAGATGATTTTCAAAAGTTAGTAATCAACGAGATTTTTTCATATGTCAAATCCTATTATATAAAAACATGTTGTTTACATTATTAATTCTGTTTTTTTTGTTTACATCTAACGAATTCAAAACACACAAACAAAAGAGGTAAATAGTTAAAATTAAATGTATCATTATTTTATTTTACTATTAATTATTAATATAATTTCTTACAATTAAAATAAAGTTTTATGGAATAACATCTCTCCATCTCAATTTCTTAATCCTATTATATAAAGTTGAACCCTTAAAATTATATATTAACATGATTGGTTTACATGTCAAATATAACGATCAAATTGTTTTGTATATTTATATATTTAAAGACAAAAGTAAAATATATGAATTTTTTTTCTATATTTATAAATTTTAATAAAGGAAACAAATCATATTTTAAATAAACCTTTTAGAATATTTATTTTTATCACTATTTTATATCTATTTAGAATCCTAACATAATTTCTTTTAAATAACTATTTTCATTTATAATTATAAAAGAAAAATTAAAAAATATCTCATATTAATATTAAATAAAAATAAAATTTTATTTTAGAAAAACATTATTAAAAGAAAAATTTACATATAGAATTGTAAATATTTTTGTAATATTTACAAAAAATCATAATCATATTATATAAATATAATTATGCTATGTGTAATATTTATATATCTTAAAATATCTTTTGTTTAAATATTTATATTTATCACAAAATATTTATATCTGTTCAAAATCTTATTATATAAAGTTGATTTTCTAAATGTAGTAATCAATATGATTGTTATACATGTCAAAATTTTGCAGTATTTTTATACGTGTATATAAATTTGGATTTCAAAACTTAGTAATCCAACGATCCAAAAAGTTTTGCACTATTTTTATATATTTAAAAATATCTTTTTGTTATAAATATTTATATTTACTATAAAATATATATCTTTATTGACAATCCTAACGTAAAGAGGATTATAAATAATGATCTTTATTTATAATTATAAAATTTTATTATATGAAGTTAGGTTTTAAAAGTTAGTAATCAACGAGATTTTTTCACATGTCAAATTCAACGATTCAAAAATTTTCAATATCCTATTATACAAAGTTGGATTTCAAAATTCTATTATATAAAGTTGAGTTTCAAAAATTAGTAATCAACGGGATTCTTAAATATAATCTAAAATATAGTATATATATATATATATATCCTATGATATAAAGTTGAGTTTCAAAAATTAGTAATCAACAAGATTCTTAAATATTACTTTAAATATATTACGTGTATATATATATATATATTAGTTTTAATAATATTTGTTAGCCAAAATGTCTAAATCTATAAAAATCTCAAAAGAAAAAAAAACATATTTACACAAAACACACTAAGACACACCGACCATCTGATAATGCGAGCAAATAAATAGTTATTCTATATGGACCTACCAAAATAACGTAATTAGTTCGCTTAGCTTTCGTAGACAGTCGATAATCAAACGACGCGTAGTTTGTCGGCAACATAA
The DNA here is from genome assembly GCA_963920545.1 of Lepidium didymum. Taxonomy (NCBI): domain Eukaryota; kingdom Viridiplantae; phylum Streptophyta; class Magnoliopsida; order Brassicales; family Brassicaceae; genus Lepidium; species Lepidium didymum. The sequence continues at coordinate 14,848,384 of OY986979.1, forward strand.
TAAACGGCAACACGTTAGGCGTAGTCAGTCTACTCAGGGTTGCAACGACGTCGTCCTTTGCTTAATGCCTTATTTAGTTATTCTTCTATAGAAATTATGATGTCAATAGCTAATAACTACTCCACGATATAGCTAAATGTCTAAAAATAACCCTATAAAAATGTTAGAACTTACAATGAGACAAACAAAAACGACCAAAGATACTAACATAAGTTCGGCTGATGAGATTACTCTTTTGTCACCGTACGATAAATGCCAAGTTTCAGCGAAGCTAACTTGTTTGTGTTTCCGTCTCTGTCTCTGTCTAATTTTTATTTTATTTTTTTTGTTTTTAAATAACTTTTAATGCTATTTAAATGATAATTTTTTTTTGTTAACAATTGAATCTATGTCAAATAACATTGGCCTAGTGCTAAATGGTAAGTCTGCTGAAGGTATATACTATCTCACACTCAGAGATCGAATCTCTATTTACATTATATAGAAACTTGGCTAATAGATCATTCAGTTGTAATTTAACGTTGACAACAAAAAAATAATTGGATCTATAAAAACTTGATTCATTGTCTAAAATTTATTCTTAAAATCTATTTTTTGAGCTTATTATAGTGTAGTAAAAAGAAACCAAACTTTATTAGCTGAAATGCTGGCCAGGATCGACAATAAGACTAGTGTAAGTTTTCCATCTGAAGAAGAGTGAGATTAGAACTCACAACCTCATGCCTACCTAAATCAATGACAAGATAAATGGGTCACGTGTTTCTTGGTATAATAATTTAAATATTATTCGTTTGTAATCTAACAAACTAATATCTTTATATATAATAAAACCGTAGTCTTAGCAGATTTGTATCTTTTATAATAATAAAAAAAAAATTATTTTGATAAAATCTTTTAACTGATTAGTATTAATATCTTTATCACATAATATTATTAAAATCTACTATACAAAAAACGAAAGGGAAACATAATTTCTTTTATTGTAAAGTATATTATGACATAAATAGTGGAAGAGTTTACATAGAAATTTCTTATATAATAAAATTGTAGCATTAACTTATTTGTATCTTTTATAATCATAAAAAATAATAATCTCTTGATAAGATACTTTTAGTGATTTTTTATCTACGTAATATTATTAGTTTGTTTTCACTTTAATATATAAAGATATAATAAAACATAAATATAATAAAAACAGAAAATATATGACATATAAATTGTGGATTTTTTTTTACTTAAGAATTTTATAATACATTAATATTAACTTTAAACATAAGATTTAATCTTAGACTAAGCGATTTGAAATAAATATAAAAATTTTAATATAACTAATTCCTAATATTTAGGATATATCATACCAAAAATATTTCTAATCAATATCTCTTATATAAAAAAAGCGTAGCATTAAATTAAACATCATGTTATATTAGTCTGTTTTGGCCCAAAAAGTATTGTAACAAATTAGTTATTAGAAAAACATCTCTTATATAATAATAGCGTAGCGTTACCTTAAACATTGTGTTATATTAGTTCGTTTTGGCCTATGAAATATTGTAACAAATTTGTTATTAGGAAATCATCTCTTATATAAGAAAAGTGTAACATTAACTTAAACAACATGTTATATTAGTCCGTTTTGGCTTAGGATATATTGTGACAAATATGTTACTAAATAATAATAATCTTATAATATTTGTATCTCTTATAGTAATACAAAATAATAATAATTTGATAAAATTCTATAACTGATTATTATCTACATACTATTATTAGCTTTTTTAAAACTTTAAATATAATAAAAATGAAAACTTTAAATTACATATAACACGAGTCGAATCAACAAACTTATTGATATCATGAAAAATGTTTAGATTGTGGATGTTTGGACTATGATATACAATGTATAATCATAAGTTATGGAAAATTCCTATAACTAATAACGTTTGGACTAAGTGAACAAGTTATAAAATATATTTTTACATAAAATTTTATAATATCGTCAGTATTACCTATAAGATATCTTATAGGTAAATAGTGTTTTCGTTTTAAAATATTTGATATTTGAATTTATCGTTTACTTTTTTTTTTATTATAATTATTAATTATTTTGTGATTTATTTATTTGTTTTATAGATATCATTGGACAGTTGGTTCGTAGTAGCAATACTGAAGTTTTTGAAGTGAATGAAAAACCAATTAAATGAATTAACATTAGCCTTAAGAATCTGGGTAAGTTTTTGTTATATTATTTTTTAGAAGACGTTTTATTATTTCTAAAATATTTAATGGTACAAATTTTATATTTTATTTCATACCACATATCTTAAAATTACTTGTGTATTGTGGGAAACAATATGCTGAGATGGTTGAAGAGAAAGTCAAAAATGGATTTGCCCTCTAAATCATAATTGTTTTTGCAGTTTTGCAAGATAAAAATATTTAGAGGTATATTTATATATATTTAATATTTCAAAATTCTAATTAATTTATCATATGTTGATTTTTCTAATTTTTAGATATCATAATTACTTTTAATATTTTCAATGTTACGAGAACTCAAATTTAATTTGATAATTAAAAAAATCTGAGAGGTCTGAGATTTAAAGTACAAGTACTTAATTTTCATATTTCTGTTTATTTTATCAATTTTAATATTTTCATTTCTTAAAAAATATTTTAACTTTATTTATGCAAGAGATTATAAATTATATATATAAATTGGTATTGTAGACTTCCTAATGATGATTCGCAGAGTGTATTGGCCTATAAATCCAAAACAATAAGTTTTTTTATATTCTTAAATTATAAAATAATTAATAGTAAGTAACTACTAATTATAATTAAATAAACATATATATGACGGAAAAAAAAAATATATATATATATATGCTTATTACTAATATGTATATATATATATATATATATATATATATATATATATATGCTTAGGTATATAAAAAATAGGATCTAATATTTGATTTTCTAATAATTTATATATGTATAAAAAATACATAAAAATATAATTTAGTCTCGTGCAAGATATGGAGGTCATCTAGTAAATATTAGAAAAGCAAAATCAATAAACTATAGAGATACATCATATCTTTCCTTATATATTTTGTACCATTCGTGTCATCTCTTCTTGCTGGCATACGCTTGGCTTCAAGTAGTCTTCTACCTAAATTTTATAACCAAACAATTTAACTAATTTGTTCAATAACCATCCAACTTATTTGAGATGATAGTATCAAAGGTTTTAACTATTTAAATCTTAATTATATAAGTAATCGAATTTGTCTATCATTTAATATGGTATTTATTAATTGTAGAAAAGATTTAGATGTCGCCAATAGTTTTATTAAAATTATATATATACATAGTTTGCTCGTCGGTGCGTTGAAAATTAATATCGAAACACGTATATTTATGCCAGTCAAATATGAAAGATTAATAATTAAATAATTAATGATAAAGAAAGCGAACGTACACGAAGAATTTTTCAACGAAGACATTAGTAAGGAGATGAGAGGAAACCACGTACAATGACCCATTAACACGTTTTTAACCAAACTATTATCTCACTATTATATAATTGAGATAATTTAAACTAAATGATTGATTATCCATGATGTAACTTTTTTGCTAAACAATCTTCTCAAAGTTAACGAAATGATTGGCATCAAAACGTTATAGAATGTTTAATTAACCCCTAATAATATTAATCTTAACAAGTTAAATTTCTTTATAAGTTACCATTCAAATAATAAATTATTATAATATAAAACTATAAAGGGTCATATTTTTTCTACAAGAATCTTGTGAGTTCTTCATTTAAGTTGGACTTGTATAATTGCAACATTAATGGATGTCACTACACATATTCACCCACATGTTTTTGTTTTTTCTTTCACAAACCAAAAAAAGAAAAAAAACTATTTTCTGCACAAAAAATTCACTTTTAATTTGGTAAAAAGAAATGAACTTTTACACCTTATTTGCTTTTTTTATCCCACTTAGATGTGAAGGGAAAGTAATTAAACCTTCAAAGCATAAATCTTCAACGCAATGATGTGAAGACCCAATCATACCAATCTTCGAAGTAATCTATACTTGTATGGAAGCTCCCTTTTTATTTTATTTTTATTTATTGTAAACAATATATGAAAATTTCATTCACACAAAATACCTAAAGAATATACAACCTATAAAAGCGCGTAGGCCTTATGAAAACTACATGTAGTTATTATTTTATTTTTTATAATTGTATTTTCTTTATTTGTAGGAATGAGAGAAATGCATAAAACCCAAAAAGACAGATGCATCAGACCATAACCATGATACACCAACCAAGATTTAATTGTTTTTAAATCTAATAATGGACAAAATTAAAAAGGACAATTAGCATACTAATATTTTAATTAAAAAAAGGAATAAACAAAAAAGAAAATAGTGAGCTTAGCGTCCGAAGGCTATTTCTGTGGCTCTTGGATTCTTACTTATAGCAAATCGTGCTTGCCAGCTTTACTCGATAAATTCGTCTTATGGCTCAAACAGTATAAAATCTAGCTAACTAAATATATCCTCAAATATTTATTAAACTAATATTAAATCTCTGTAGAAATTTTACAATTTCAGTTCTTGGGTTTTTCCCATTTGGGTTTTCTTCTGTCTCATCTGGTTTTAGAGAGCAAGGAGAGAGAGAATAGGAGGAAGATGATGACTGAGAATCGGGTGGTTTTGGCTCTGCTTATACTCTGCATTGTAGGGTTAGAGCCAAGTTTCATCCATGGAGCCACAGATGCATCAGATAGTGAGTTTTACTTTTTCCTTCTTTTGAAAATCTTCACTTTGTTCTCTTTTTTCAGTCTTGTCATCCCTCATTTTTGTAGTTTTATGGATGATTCTCTGGGTTTATGTTTCTCCTTCAAACTTTAGATTTCTTCTTTCATCCCAAAACTCAAAACTTTCTGTCATAATGTTCTTTTCTTCAAAACAGGTTTTGTTTCGATGAAATGGGTTCTTTTCCCCAAATCTCTTAACCTTTTTTTTCTTTTCCCATTAACCTTTTGTTTTGTTTCTTTCTTGTGTGTTTCTTCTCTTTTCTGGGTTTTTGTTTTATGTTGCTGTCACGAGCATTTCTTTAATCGGACAGAAACTTTAAGTTCTTTGAATATAAGCTAGCTCATAAAATCCCAATGATCTCAAATCGTGGATCTGTTTTGCGGAACCTACATAAAAAACAATATGATTATGATTTTAATCAGTGGTTGGAATAGTTTCCTTATGGTCTCTGGTTCTCAATGTGAACAGCTTCGGCGTTAAACACTCTGTTCACCTCCATGAATTCTCCGGGACAGCTTTCACAATGGACAGCATCAGGAGGGGATCCTTGTGGCCAAAACTGGAAAGGCATAACTTGCTCTGGCTCAAGAGTTACTCAAATGTAATGACTTTGTATCCAAAATCTCAATTTCAACAACACTTTTGTTTCTTGTATCTATGCTTAATACATTATCTACTTGCAGTAAGTTACCAAGTCTTGGACTCTCTGGATCACTTGGATACATGCTTGATAAATTGACTTCTGTTACTGAGTTGTAAGATTCATCTTCCATGATGCTTCAACATTTCTTTTTTTATTTAATGGCATAGCTTATTAATCACGGATTCTTTTGGTGAAACCTGCAGTGATCTAAGCGGTAATAACCTTGGAGGCGATTTGCCATATCAACTTCCTCCAAACTTGGAGCGATTGTATGTTTGATGATTCTCTCTGTTATATGTTGTACAAGATTCTTCTATTTGTGTTTTGCAAGTTAATAAAATTTCCGAATGTGTGTAGGAATCTTGCTAATAACCAGTTCACTGGATCTGTTCAGTATTCCATTTCTCTAATGGCTCCTCTCAAGTACCTGTAAGTTCTTCAATTATTTATCTTCAGATATATCTTGGAAATAGATCGTTTATTTAATGCTCCATTGGTTTTCCCAGCAATCTTGCTCACAACCAGTTGAAGCAACTAGCTATTGACTTCACTAAACTCACCTCTCTCACTACCTTGTAAGATCCCTTTTTTACTCCTGAGTTTAATTAATTAAGAAACTTGATTAGTTAATAAACAAATATTTTGACAAATTCATGTGCCTTTTCAGGGACCTCTCTTCCAATGCCATCACTGGGACGCTCCCAAACACCTGTACCTTTCTTACGAGTGCAAAATCAATGTAAGATTTCTTTCTATAGGTCTTAGTGCCTTGAAAAAACTCAAGTTAAGTTATATACTAAAACTGTGTTCATTGAACCTCACAGTTATCTTCAGAACAATCAGTTCATAGGCACCATTGATGTCTTAGCCGGCCTTCCTCTCGAAAATCTGTGAGTAACTCAAGCTTATCCATTTTTAAAAAGGTATCACCTGTAAACATTAGTTGAATGTTGTTCTTGCTGGATGCTTCCTCAGGAATATTGCAAACAATAAGTTCACAGGCTGGATCCCTGATACTTTGAAAGGCATTAATTTACAGTAAGTTATTCATAGGTTTCTTCGATTTCCTTGATCTTTTTTCCATTCTCACTATTTTTTCCCCTGAATGATCTTGGAAACAGAAAAGATAATAACTTATTCAATTCCGGGCCTGCACCTCCACCACCTCCCGGTACACCTCCGATTCGTCAACCACCTTCTCATAAAACTGGTAACGGTGAACACCAGTCCAATGGTAATTCCAGCAGTAGCCATGGCTCAAAAAAATCAGGGATTGGAGCTGGTGGAATAGCAGGAATCGTCATTTCATTGATAGTTGTAGCACTAGTCATAGCTTTCTTCTTGATCAAGAGAAAAAGATCAAAGCGGTCATCATCCCCGGATATTGAAAAGACTGATAATAACATTAACCAACCTTTCACACTTGCATCAAATGACTTTCATCAAGGTAACATGTTCATCACGTTATTAGTTTTTCTTGTGTAGTAATGTAAAAACGTTAAACGATCTTTTGGTTTTCTAACTTAGAAATCATATGGTTGCAGAGAATAAGTCTGTACAGAACCCACCAGTAGTTGAGACAAAGAAACTGGATACTTCACTGTCGATGAATCTACGCCCTCCACCAGCTGAGAGACATAAGTCATTTGATGACGATGATTCAACAATGAGAAAACCAATTGTTGCAAAGAAGGCTGCTGTTGTTGTTCCTTCGAATGTGAACACGTATACGGTTGCAGATCTTCAAATAGCTACCAACAGTTTCAGCGTAGATAATCTTCTCGGTGAAGGGACTTTTGGAAGAGTATACAGAGCTCAGTTTGATGATGGAAAGGTTTATAAGAGTACATAATCCTTTACTTGTAACTGCACTATGTCGTAGTATTTTGTTGCTGAAATATTGTTTTTTGTATAATAGGTACTTGCTGTGAAGAAAATAGACTCGTCAGCACTTCCCACCGACACAGCTGATGATTTTACCGAGATAGTATCGAAGATTGCGCATTTGGATCATGAAAATGTCACAAAGCTTGATGGTTATTGCTCTGAACACGGACAGCACTTGGTGGTCTATGAGTTCCACAGAAATGGCTCATTGCATGACTTTTTACATCTGGCGGAAGATGAAAGCAAACCGTTAATATGGAATCCCCGTGTCAAGATCGCTCTTGGCACTGCACGCGCATTGGAGTAAGTCTTCAAACATCTCAATCACATTATCTCCCGTTATAACAGCAGGCAGCAGAGTCTCATGGAAAGTATTGTTGTTGTTGTAGGTACTTGCATGAAGTTTGCTCACCATCTATAGTCCACAAGAACATCAAATCAGCAAATATTTTACTTGACTCAGAACTGAATCCACACCTCTCAGACTCAGGTCTCGCTACTTTCCTCCCCACTGCAAATGAGGTATGAGGAGTATAGACTAAACTTGTTAGAACTCTAGTAATATCATGTTTCTCCATAGGACTATTATGTTTTTGCCCCTTAGCATTCTGATATGTTGTGCAGCTACTGAATCAAAACGATGAAGGATACAGCGCACCAGAAACTTCAATGTCAGGTCAATACTCTTTAAAGAGCGATGTTTACAGTTTTGGAGTAGTGATGCTTGAACTTTTAACCGGAAGAAAACCATTCGATAGGTACTATTATGTTCCATATCCCTTGGCATTTGTCACTTTCTCATCAGTAAAAATGTGTTCAAAACTGAAGTAAATCTTGGTGATTGTGACAGCACAAGGTCAAGATCTGAGCAATCATTGGTGAGATGGGCAACACCGCAGCTTCACGATATTGATGCTTTGGGCAAAATGGTTGATCCAGCACTCAAAGGGCTTTACCCAGTTAAATCTCTCTCCCGATTTGCAGATGTTATCGCCCTTTGCGTCCAGGTAATCATCAAATACATGAAACAGAATGAATGAAATGTGATGATCTGAAAGAAATTTTGGATGTAAAATGATGTTTTTCAATGTGTTACAGCCGGAGCCAGAGTTTAGACCACCGATGTCTGAAGTGGTGCAGGCGTTGGTTGTATTGGTGCAGAGAGCTAACATGAGCAAGAGAACTGTCGGAGTTGGCTCCGGTAGCTCCGGTAGCTCCGGCGCAAATGATTACATGTAAATTATTTACTTGAGAGAGAACCAACAACAAAAAAACTACACTTTGATCTCTTTTTTTTCTTGTTTACTCGGATTCTGAGTCTGACGGCAGCAAGGGAAGCGACTGAGACAGACAAACAAAACAAAATCCTTTTTTTCTTCTTTGGTTTCATAAAACTGATGAGAGAATAACGACAAGTACCTTCACCGCATTGTACAAACCCACCTTCTCTTGTAATTTGTTCCCAATTTGTAGCGTTTCAGATTCCGACAACATGAACAAAACTATTCCCTTTTGTGAGTTCCGATCGAAAACGGTACTCTTTTGCATTGTATTTTTTCCTATTTTTGTTTAAAATAAATATATAATCGATTTCAAGTTATGTGCTGCTGCTAAACCTGAATGAAGCTTAGACAAAAAGGGGCATGTTTTTGATTTGATTGATTCGAGCAAATGTCTGGTGATCTTGGTCGGCATTGAAGACGACGACATCCACGTGGCATATAATAATACACGTGGCAAGTGCAGATGTCATATGGACATTTTTATGACACGTGGCTGACAGTCAAGTGTAGTTTACGATCGGTTGTAAAATAAAAGTCATATAACAAACGATCGTTTTGTGAAATTAAGTAAAACAGAAAGGCGAGAGTGAAAATGATACTCGGAAAGTGGTGGAGATCTGTGGGAACCGCCGGAAAGAATGATTGTCGGTATGCAGGCGTGAGGACGATGGTTGGTAAAGCCTCGAATCGAGCTGGTGTTCATGGTTCGAAACTTCCTGACGCTAAAACACTTGACAATGTAGTTTGATATGTGGCCAATTAGCTACATGACTAGTTCAATTTCTTTTTGTGCGCATGGTAATAGAGCTATTTGTCATTGTAGTCATGATATAAAATTCTTCTAACGCGTAGGAGGAAGAGATTAGAGAGAGGACTAGTAAAGGCAGCGAAGACAAAGAACAGAGAAGAAGAGAGGTTGATAACAAAGTTAGAGGGTCGCAAAAGGAATCTGACGGCCACGATGCATCCTCCAAGTGATTGATCATGTTGCTCTGTACCAGATTTTAATCTCAGGGAGTTACAATATCCGTAATACAGTAGTTTATGTGTTTCTTTTATGAGTTTCTCTCGAGAACTAAATTATATTGTATCGGATGAGATATAACACCACAGAATTTTGAGAGAGCAATAAAATATGCACGGCGACTAAAAAAGCCCATAATATAAGAATAGGCCCATTTGAGCAAGTGCCATTACTGTGGCTTATCCATCTCCTTCTCTGTCTCGTCTCTTCAATCACAGAGGAAATAACTTGTCCGCTACTGTTTAGTTGTAAGAGGGTTCGATTTGTTCTTTCTTTCGCTCATGTACTGGATGAATTTCAATTTCATAATGCCTTCGGTAGGTAAGTTTGAATTGTAATGCGCCGGTGAATTTCTTGTTTGATATCTGGTTGACATTCCACCATGGATGGTGTTTCCCCCCAAAGATGTTTAAATCTTAAAAGCTTGTGTACTGCAATGGTTAAAAGTGTTTCCATGATTTCCAATAACTTGCAGATGTTGTTACTGCTCCACAAGCGTATCTGGCTCCACTGGGGTCCCAAAGTATCATCCGAGCGAAATCCTTGCAAATCCCACAGAGACAACAATCCGGATTCTCAAAGCACTTAGAGCTCAACACAGGCCTTTCTAAATCCACTAAACGCGACGAAGCAGTAATCTTGATAGAGAAGTCATTATCCTCACCGTCCAAACTCTCCACTCCCGAGGCTTACGCCGACCTTCTTCATGCATGTATCTCCGCTAGATCGCTCCACCATGGACAAAAAATATGCTCTTTGATTCTCAAAAATCCTAGTCTCCGGCACGACATCAAATTGCTTAGCCAGCTTATCACCCTTTTCTCGATTTGCCGCCGATTGGACTTCGCTCGGAAGATTTTTGACGACGTCACCGATTCTACGCTACTTACTGAGAAAGTTTGGGCGGCGATGGCGATTGGGTACTCTAGAAACGGGTCACCACGAGAGGCTTTGCTTGTGTATGTAGATATGTTGTGCAATTTCATTGAGCCGGGGAATTTTGCAATCTCCGTTGCGTTAAAAGCGTGCGTCGATCTAAAAGATCTCCGGATTGGTAGAGGAATCCATGGCCAGATTATGAAACGGAGGGAAACGGCTGATCAGGTGGTGTATAATGCGCTCTTGAGGCTTTACATGGAACGTGGCTCATTTGAAGATGCACGTAAGTTGTTCGATGGAATGTCTGAGAGGAACATTGCTACTTGGAATTCTCTAATTTCGATACTCAGCAAGAAAGTTCGTGTTCACGAGATGTTTAATCTGTTCAGAAAGATGCAGGAAGAGATGATCGGTTTTAGTTGGGCGACACTGACGACAATATTGCCAGCTTGTTCGCGTGTAGCTGCCCTCCTCACCGGGAAAGAAATTCATGCACAGATTCTAAAAACGAAAGAGAAACCTGATGTTCCATTGCTTAATTCACTGATGGACATGTATGGGAAATGCGGCGAGGTTGAATATTCTCGGAGAATCTTTGATGGGATGTCAACTAAGGATTTGACTACTTGGAACACAATGCTAAACTGTTACGCAATCAACGGAATAATCGAAGAAGTACTAGATCTGTTTGATCGGATGATAGAGTCAGGTGTCACACCAGATAGGATTACCTTTGTTGCTTTGTTATCTGGGTGCAGCGATACAGGGCTCACAGAATATGGTCTGAGTTTGTTTGAACGCATGAAAACCGAATTCGGAGTTTCACCAGCCTTGGAGCATTATGCTTGTGTGGTTGACATCTTGGGCAGAGCTGGTAAAATCGCAGAAGCAGTCAAGGTAATAGAAACAATGCCATTTAAGCCAAGTGCATCCATTTGGGGATCACTGCTCAACTCGTGCAGGCTCCATAAGAATGTTTCAGTGGGAGAGATTGCAGCAAAGGAATTGTTTGTTCTTGAACCTCATAACCCAGGGAACTATGTTATGGTTTCTAACATTTATGCCGATGCAAAGATGTGGGACAATGTGGATAAGATCCGAGAGATGATGAAACAAAGAGGGATCAAAAAGGAAGCTGGTTGCAGTTGGGTACAAGTTAAAGATAAGATTCAAATCTTTGTTGCAGGAGGTGGATATGAGTTTCGTAATTCAGATGAGTATAAGAAAGTATGGACAGAACTACAAAAAGCAATTGAAAAGTCTGGTTATTCTCCTAATACAAGCGTGGTGCTTCATGATGTTGATGAAGAAACTAAGGCAGCTTGGGTTTGTGGACACAGCGAGAGACTCGCGACAACTTACTCCTTAATTCATACAGGTAAAGGGGTCCCAATTAGGGTTACCAAGAATCTCAGAGTATGTGCAGACTGCCATTCATGGATGAAGATTGTATCGCAAGTAACTGGAAGAGTCATAGTCCTGAGAGACACAAAACGATTCCACCATTTTGTTGCGGGCATCTGCTCATGTAAAGATTACTGGTGACTGGTGAGGTATTATTCTATTTGCAACAAGCAAGTAATAGCACTCTAAAAGATCGAAGATATAGAACGGACATAATTTATGACCATGCTTTTTGTAAGGAGGCTTTTGATAACGTAGACTTAAGCCATGATTAGTAAAACTGTTAAAAAATTGAAGCTGATAACTGTTGAAGCGGGAGCTAAGAGCCTAGAGCTGAACGCAGTGAACCGCAAGCTATTTTATATGTTAATTTTTTTAATTAAAAATAGAAAATAGCAAAATTTAAAATAAAAATAAATGATTACAACTAAAAATCTGAAAACAAAGAGATTAAACAAAAACATGAAAGACAACTCTAAGTTAAATTTGGTCTCTTCTTAAAATTGGACCAAACACCAAATTTACAAAAGCTTAATAAAATAAAATAACAAAATTTAGAGTTGTATACACACAATATATAAACGTTGGTCTCACTATAATAAAATACAGAAATAATAAAAATATATTGAATAATTTAAGAATTCATGATTACCTGAGTATAAACTATGACTACAAACAAAACTAAGTTAAGATTATGATATTTATAATTTATAAATATTGTAAATCTATTCATTTTTATTTTATAGGAACAAAATTTAATTTAAAATTTGATTTTTGATTCTTTAATATCCCATTTCTTACCAACGAATTATATCTTTGGAATATTTTAATTGAAAATTTAAGATAACTTTAGAATTTTTTAAAGGATTTGAAAACTATCAATTAAAAGAAATTGTTTGAGTTAAATCTTCAAAAATCTCTACGTTCATTAATATATTTGTTAAATAAATATAAAAAATCTTCAGAGTAGTGCAAACTCTCTATAATATAGCTTTATACAAGTGTTGTTTAAAGTAGCAGTTACTTTTGAATGGTATACGTGTGAAAAAATTACAAATAAAAGTTAATTGGCTGCGTTAAGCGGTGTTGTCAACGCAACAACCCTCTAAATGTCATTCCAATTACGCCTTTAGAAAGCAGCGAGAGTACGTGTATTTGATGCCATAAGCTGAGAAATCTACATGCTCAAGCATCGCTGTGGGAGAGTAGAAATCTCATAACCGAAGTAATACAACGGGTCCACATAATCCTCATGGACACAATATAGAAACAATTCTTTCGGGTTTGGAGATGGACAAGTGACAACGACCGGGGCTATGCAGACAGAGATGCCATGTTAGACATTCCTCCGGCAAACCGTGAAATTGGATTATGTGGACCCGTTGCGGTCCTTAATTAATTGACAAGCCCAACGAGCAGACAGAGTTAGTTTGTCGATGCAACTAAAATTATGTTTGACAAAAAATAAGTGAAAAACAAACACTTTTGTTTAATTTTTGTTGAATTGGATATAATTAAAGAATATATTTTGTTTCACAGTTTTGTTAAATTAACATTATCGTTTGTAAATGAAAATGGTTTCACATCAATGACGTGCCTGATAAATTTTATCTTAGTTTTTAAGGGTAAAGAAAAAGAAAAATAGAAACCTAACTCTAATAGAATTGGTTTTTTTAGGTGGCTTTTAGTCTAGTGGCAGGTGGTAAGTCCACTAAAGGCATACACACTTGTATATCCAGGAATCGAATTCCACCGCTTACATTATGTAGGAATTTAGCTAATGGACAGATCATTTCTGGCCCAATGTTAACAAAAAAAATAGAATTGGTTTTTTGTTACGTTTTTATATATATTGATTTTTATAGGTTTAATAAGATAACTTGTAGATATATTATATATAAGATTATAAATGTTAAAAAAATTATGAGATGAAAAAATTGGTGGAAATATTTTGAGATGAAAAAATTTGGTGAAAAAAACAATTTTGTAAAAACAATTCAAAAAGAAATAAGAGAGCATTTTTGTGTGTTTTCTCATTAACAAAAAATAGTTTTGAAAATGTCCAAAGGAATATGGATAGTTTTGAAAATGTCAAACATAAAAATTTTTTTTGCTTTTATCCCATTTATGAATAATATATATATATTTTGAAATTATTATTAATATTTTATTTAATAATATTTTTGACAACTTAAAACAATTTTATTAATTTGCTCGGAATGCATCATTCGATACGTAAAGTTCATTGTACTTTTCTTTGGGTCAACTTTATTCATTCAATTTAAGAGATATATACGATATTTAGTGCACATCCTCTATATAATAAAAAAGTAATTTTTTAAATAAATAATCTTAATATGATGTGGGATATTACATCCTATCCTATATCATTGAAAATTAGTCTTTTATTTAAAAAATTTATAAAGTTAATTTCGACATTCTAAAATAAGATCTAATTATGACATTGTCGATATTCTAAAATTAGTATAAGTCAAAATTCACTAATTCTACAATATTCCTTTAATATTTTGGTTGTGATGAATTTAAAACATATATTATTTAATTTGTTTTGAAACATATAATATGATAATCAAAAATTATATTAAAACGTAATATTTTCTAAGATCAAACGTATTTGTATCCCTACAATATAGTCTCTTATACTAAACCATTATATATTCCGAATCTATGTCTCTTATACTAAACCATTATATATTTCGATTTTTTTCCTTTAATAAACGGAAATTTTTTATCAATTAGGTGATTATCAAATTAATAACATAAATAATAATTCTTTATAATTTATGTTTATAAATTTTGCTATATTCAAGCAATGTTTATTCATACTGATAATAATGGAAATTAAAAAAAATCAAAACTAACTAATGATATTATTATCGGTTATTAACTGATTCTCTTACAAAATAAAATATTCTCTTACAAAATAAAATATTCACGATGTATATGACACAAATTCAGGCAATATACATTTATATAATTATTATTCGGAATACAAAAGTTTTAAAATACCTAATGATATTGTCATTATTGATTATTATCTAATTAACAATATATTATTCGTTTATATATTTTATCTAACTAATAATTATAGATTATATTTTTATCCAATTAACTATAATCATCCTATTAAACAAAAAAATATTAAGTGATTATAATTTTATTTTATCCTAATATTTTTGTACTAATAAATTTGTTATAGTATTTTCTAGGCTAAAACGAACTAACATAACACATTGTTTAAGTTAATGTTATGCTTTTATTATATAAGAGATTGTAACGTATAATTCAAATTATATTAATTGTAATATACCATTCGAATCATACTAAGGCCCTGTTCATTTGTCCATCCAGCTACTTCATCCAGATGGTCCATCTGAATGCACCATCTAGATAGAGCAACTGGATGTTGTTTGTTTGCATGGTAAATACTACATCTAGATGTGTGTTTGTTTGTTTTGTAAATTGACATCTACATCTAAATGAACCTATATATAAAATGATAAAAAAAATGATTAAAATAGAGTAAAAAAGAGGACATAGCGTAAAAAGATGAGAGAGAGTAAAAGAAGAGAGAGAGTAAAACAAAGAGAGATAGTAAAAAATAGGAGAGAGATTAAAAAAGAGGAGAGAGAAAAAAAAGAGGAGAGAGAGTAAAAAAGAAGATAGAGCGTAAAAAATATGAGAGAGAGTAAAAAGAGGAGAGAGTAAAAAAGAAGAGAGACCGTAAAAAATAGAAGATAGAGTAAAAAAGATGAGAGAGAGTAAAAAAGATGAGAGAGAGTAAAAAAGAAGAGAGAGCGTAAAAAATAGGAGAGAGAGTAAAAAATAGGAGAGAGAGTAAAAAAGAGGAAAGAGAGTAAAAAAGAAAAGAGAGCGTAAAAAAAGAGAGAGCGTAAAAAATAGAAGAGAGAGTAAAAAAGAGGAGAGAGAGTAAAAAAGAGGAGAGAGAATAAAAAGAGGAGAGAGAATAAAAAAAGGAGAGAGAGTAAAAAAGAGGAGAGAGAATAAAAAGAGGAGAGAGAGTAAAAAAGAGGAGAGAGAGTAAAAAAGAGGAGAGAGAGTAAAAAGAGGAGAAAGAGTAAAAAAAAGAGAGAGAGAGTACAAAAGAGGAAAGAGAGTAAAAAAGTAGAGAGAGAGTAAAAAAGTAGAGAAAGAGTAAAAAATATGAGAAAAAATAAAAAATAGGATAAAGAGAGAAGAAAATAGTATTTTGGTATTTTTAATGTTTATGAACTACATCTACGTCCAATTGTTTCTTATAAACACATCCAGAATTTCTAAAAATTTAAACTAAGTTGAGATGGTCCATCCAGCATGTCTATCCGGATGATGCACAATTATGCATTTAAATGAACAACAGTTTACATCTCCATCCAGATGAAGCATCTGGATGGACAAACGAACAACACCTAAGTATATATTTGATATATCTGTATTGTTGTTTTTTAGTTGCATATTCTAATTCAATATTCTTAATAAATCGTCGCGCTGAATTGAAAGAAATATCTAATACTAAATCGACAGAAAACAATATGAAAGGTTATATGTATTTTGACATATGAAAGAATAAACATATAAAATTTTACTGCTATTATATTTGAGTATGTTAAATGTTATAAATTTTACTAATACTAGATCGAAAGAGAGAACAATATGAAAGGTTATATGTTATAAATTTTACTTATATGTCATAAGAATAACATTTAAAATATCCCGTGAAATTTTATGTGGTTATTAACACTAGATTAATTTTTATATGTATTTTTTAAAAATTGGTTATTACTAACATAATTTGTTTTTGCATATATATCCAGTAAATTTAAAACGAAGTGGCTGTGCCGAATTAATAAGTTTATGGGTCTAAATAACTTAAAAAAATATATTAATGAATATAATTTTTTTTGGGTGAAATTATATAGTTATTTATATTTAGTTATTATATTTGTTTTATCCTTTTATTATCTCGTAGTTTGATATTACTTGAAATTTATACAAATTTTATTTGTACTTAATATATATATATATATATTAAGACTAAATTTCTCTAACTTATTATATTAATTTACAATAAATATAATTTAAAAACATTATTTAGTTATCGGTAACAAAAGTAAAAATGTGTATGTGGTGATTTGTGTGTTTGGTAAAAAGGATTTTGTCATCTTTTTCAAACTGATTCATTTATATTATAAATTACAAGACAATTTTATTTTGTATTTATTTTTGTTTTGTCAACAAATAACTATTGGATCGACAACAATTCTCGATTCATAGTCTAAGTTCTCCAAATGGAACAAAGTGAGATTTAATAAGAAAAAGTTTATAATATGCATAAAATAATAATAATAATATTCCATAATATGAACACTGGTCAAATAATTTAAATGAATATATGTCTAAAAATCTAAAATAACACATGTCTAAAAAATAAAATGTATACGAGTCTAAAATACTAAATAAAATCGGGTCTAAAAATTCAAATGAACACGGGTTTGAAAATCTAAATGAATACGAATCAAAAAAACTTAAATGTACACAAGTATATAATGATCAAGGGTCTAAAAACTTAAATGACACGAGTGAAAATTATATGCAAACATTGTAATGCATCAAAATTTTAGTAAACAGAGATCAAAAAATATATTTTGTATACAACACGGGTCATCATTACAAAATGATTTTTAGTATATTAAATATATATAAAATGAATAAATTTGTATATACAAATCAAACCATAAAATACAATAAAAAGTAAAAAAAACCACATATAAATAATATAAATAAACATAAATAACTACTAATTCATATTTATTTTTCATAAAAATATCTCGTGCATAACATGGGTGATCATCTAGTTATTCATAAAAGACAAACCCGTAGGAAAATTCCTAACACTTATGAAATCTGCTTTGTAATTCAACAATCTAGGAAAAAAATTGAAAAGAATCTGAAAAGACTCATGAGATGTTGAAAATCTTCTAGGTATGGCTTGAAAGCGGCCTATTCCTCTAATACTTCAATTATCTTCACAACCTCCGAACAATCTGTCATTATTGCCATCTTGAATTCAGAGTACAAAGATGACAAACTCTTTCTAATTCTTCGCTGCCATACTAATTCTTCCCATCCCATCAGTATAACAATAACATCCTAGACCTGAAAAAAAACTCACATGACCCGTCCACGAAGAACCAATATCAATAAAAGCTAAAGAAACCAATAGAGGATGAGCATTTTTTAATTATTATGTGGATATATCCCTGAGCCGCATTTGGCTTTATAGCTTGCTAAATTATGAACTACATTGATGCCTTGTCGTCTGCCTTCTTTAAGATGTCTTGCGGATCTCTATATATGTTCAAAAAACAAAGTTATTTTTTTTTTCCAAATATATCAAATTATCCACGAAAAATAGACAAATTGTTTTTTTTTTGGAATCTTCCACAATAGATAATCAATCTATTGGAAAGCACCAAAGAACCTAAAAACTTTGCTAAAGCGGACAAAATTTGCGATAGTGTCCAAGTCTAGACTGCTAGTGGACATGCTAAAAGGACATGATTAGCAGTTTCAGATTTTGCCCCACACCGGCTAGACCTCACTTCACAATTTATTCATCTATGATTAAGGTTGCGTGACTACCACATAACTCGATACTGCTTGCCACATAAAACGTTTTATATTTAAAGAACTTTTTGTTCTGACGTCGACGCCAAAACTATTAGGGCATTTGCCGCTGTATTTTCTGAGCTTGGAACCCAAAAAAGCTCGAATGGTTGGAAGTTTACTGCAGTCTGCATACCAATTTTAAGAATGCGCTCATCTGTTTATCCGTAGCTTCATAATCTTCGTGAAACTAACTAGTCACTAACTCAAAATCACTGTACACCTTTAGACTTTTAAATCCTTACCTCGTAGCAATCCGTAGACTGGCCAGAAAGGACTTCATACTCCGTCTCATAATTGGATGTTTCGTATCCAAGCCGACACGAGTGTTTGATTAGCTCGTCTGATGGTGCAATTAATCGCATACCACACTCGGAACCCTGTTTTGATGATGATTGATGATCCATCCACATGGAGTGTTCACTGGCTTAGCGTACTGGTTCGATCATCATCTTCATCAATAAATTCGATGAGGAAATCAACGAGCACCTAGGACTTAGCATTTGTTTTTACTCGGTACTCGATATCATATTCGTTCAACTCAATTGCCATTTCGCGAGCCGGCATGATTGGCTTGGGTTATGCAAGTTCCTTGCGGATATCTTTGTTGGGCCCTTTCGAATTTGATATCTTTATATGTTTCTAGCTCGGTATCTCCAGAAATGAAAAATCACTATTAAAAGTTATTTGCTAAAACGTTAAATTTTAGATAAATTTTTTTTTTTTTGAAAACTAAAAAAAAAAAACAGGTGTCAATATAATCTGTTAAAAATAAGAAAGTGAAAAACAGATTGTTTTGTTAAAATTTTGTCGAAGTGGATAATAAACAAATGATATATTTTGTTTTGGCGGTTTTATTAAATTAACATTATTTAAAAGGGAAAAAAAGGAAAATGAAAACCTAATTATATTGGAATTAGGTTCTTGTTACGTTATTATATATACATATACAAAGATTATTAGGTTTAGATGCTAAGAGGTTTCTTAATTTAATTGTGTGTTTTTGTTCTTAATTTCTCTTTACAGAGATATTGATCTTTCAAAGATGAAAGAATCACCACTCGCTTACATTCTACTCAATGTAGGAATCATTGTTGGCATAGTTTTGATTTTTATTGTGATCTTATGTGCAACAGCGAGTTGCATGATTATATATTATGATCATAACGACAACAACAATGCTCTGGTCATCATCACCACCAATCTCGATATTCTTCGTTCGATTCCTGTCGTTGAGTTCAACTTTAAAGACTACAAAGACTGTGTGGAATGTGTCGTTTGTCTCTCGGAACTCGTGGATGGAGACAAAGCTAGGGTTTTGCCTAGCTGTAATCACTTGTTTCATGTCGATTGCATCGATTCGTGGCTTCGATTTAACTCCACTTGTCCTATTTGTAGAAAGAGAGTTTGTCCGGTCCAGCGAGAAACCAAACCCGAACTTGGTGGCCCATATTAGTCTATATAAGCCCATTAAACATTAAGATGTGGCCCTTTTGTATAACGCTCCCAAAAAGAAAGAATCTATATAATACTCCAGAATTCAAATGTGGTTGGTTTTTCAAATTTCAAGAAAGATGTGAACAGAGTGATACTGTGAATGTTGCCACGAATGTCTTAATTTATATAGATAATAATATATTATTTATTTTGAAAACCATTAAATTATATATCCCAACGATCTATGTGGACTCTACTGACAAGGATTAAATTGGATGTGCGACAGCACGTGTAAAGCGTGAATTCACAGTTAAATTAATGTACCAAACAATCTGACAATACTTGGCACAATATACGAATCGATAATATTATACATGACAGTTTTATACAAAAGTTTAGAGGACGACATATATCTTCAAATCTAAAGTATGCAAGTTGTCAGTGTAAAAAAAAACACACAAAGATATAATTTATACATGCATTATTTTTCTTTAAATATTTACTCAGCTAGGCTTAGTTAAAATATGTACCCTACCTTAAATGGGCTACTTTTTTTTTCTGTCGTCTGATAATATAGAAAAGATCATGAAGATGGAGCCCTTATAGCCAAGGGAAGCAATACAAAAGAATGGATTAGCAATTAGCTCTATACCAATAGATTAGAAGAGAAACAAAGCAGCATGATGCTGAGACTAGATTGTTCTATTCCTAGAAAAGAGAAACAGAGGCCAAGGATCTCTCATTTGCGTAGCCATTTAGAATGACATGAAGCCACATAAAACTGCATCCGATTCTGAGAAGATACGCTTTGTGTGATGAGAGAAGCGCCTTTGTTCGTTGCTGGCTGTTCTATTATCAAAAAAGCATATGAGAAACGAGATAAACACCTCGCCATTTCACTTGAGGCGTGTCTGCGAGAAGGCCAATATTTTGGCTTGAGATGAGCCTTAACCAAGTAGAAAGCCTCTGATGCAAACAATACATTTGAGACTTTGTGTGAATGAACCCTTTCCATAGCCCAAATGTGACTGATCAGTTTTAGATCCTGCAAAGGGTTCATGTTTTTTTTTTTGTATGAATGTTAAATTTTATTCAACAAAAAAACCGAAGAGTTGTGCATATAAAATTGTCCGAAATAGTTTGAAGGACAATATAGAGAAAAAAACATAGAGGTGTTGATTCGCTGTCGCCTATAGAGGGGATCCATGTCATATACCAATCCACCCATACGCCTAGAACAAACCAACAAATCTAAGAGAGGAGGGAGAAAGATGAAAATAAACCAAAGAAATCAAAACCTATCTTATGTGAAGTCTAGTGGCAAACCAAGTAGTCATTCCTGTCAAGTAATTTGTGTTCCCAATCCGTTGAACAACACTGATGTTATTTCTAATAGCCTTGTCTATAATCCTTGCCATGAGTTTTGAGTTGATATGTGGCTGTCCATGATTCATGTTATTGCGTTCTCTCCATATATGATAGGTCGTGGTTTGTAAGGCATAACAAACCAAGAAGAATCTGACTCGTGATCCTTCCTGGCGAAGAAGAACTGATGGTACACAAGCCCATGTTGAAGTGTGATCTGTACCTAACAGAGTGGCCATAGTTGTATGCCATATCTTTGTGGAATAGCTACATTCAAAGAATAGATGGTTTCTAGTCTCAGTCTCACGGTTACAAAGTAAGCATCCCGTGTGTGATCCATTGTTCCATAGTGACATCCGATCTCCAGTAGATAACCTATCCTGAAAAGCAAGCCAAGTACATAAAGCATATTTTGGTGTGGCATGTGAAAACCAGATTAGTTTATGCCACACCACCGTCAAACGTTGTTCTCGAGTATGCGACCAAGTATATTTCGAGGAAAAGATGTTGAGATACTTTGTACCTGAGTGACGCCAAAGGACAACATCTTCATTTTCACGGCCTGATTGTTGGCGACACAAGTTTTGTAATTTTTCTTCTATTTGATTCATGAGGTCATTTCGATGTCTTCTCCAATGGTGGCTTTGGAAAACATCATATAAAGTAGCTGTATGGGGAATGCCTAGGTCAATTACTCCTTTGCTGCCAAATAGCTCAAATAGACAACCCATGTATGTCCAATTATCATACCAAAATGATATCAACTTACCATTCCCCACTTGAAGCTTGTATAAAGTTTTCGCTTCCTCTCTATGCTTCAATAGTTTCCGCCAGACCCATGACCCCATTGACGTGCTTTCTTTAATTGACAAGAATGATCCCTCACGAATGAGTTTATCCCAAATCCATGCTACCCACAACGATGACTGCCGCGATATAACGCACCATATGAGCTTCAGATAACACACCTTTGTTGTTTCTATCAAGTTCCTTATTCCCAATCCTCCTTCACACTTTGGAGTACAAACATCCGTCCATGTCACCTTTGCTTTCCTTAGATTTAGTGCAGGACCAGACCAAAGGAAAGCAGCACAAATAGTATTTATCTCCTTAAGACACCTCTTTGGGAGACAAAAAGCAAAGAGCCAGAAGTTCGTTATACCAACCAACACAGAATTTATCAGTTGTAAACGACATGCATAGGTAGATACCGAGCTGTCCAGGAGGTTACTTTGGCTTTCAAACGAGCTATTAGATGCATACAATCCACCATTGTTAATTTTTTCGTACTCAGGGGCAGTCCTAAATACTTAAGCGGGAAAGCACCTTCTGAAAAAGCAAATTGGCCGAGAATCTGATCTTTGTTAGTATTGGCGTGACCTGCAAGGTAAAGAGTAGACTTCTCTATACTAATTCTCAAACTCGATAACCTAGCAAAAGTTCCAAAAACCTAAACTATGCCCTTAATTGAATCTAATGTTCCATCCAAAAAAACCAATAGATCATCCGCAAAACAAATGTGTGTAAGATGAAGACTCCTGCATTTTGGATGGTAACCAATGCGCCCACCTTGGGCTGCCACATTAAGCATATTAGAGAGAACATTCATGCAGATTACAAAAAGGTAAGGGGAAAGAGAACATCTCTGCCGAAGACCTCGCGAGCTATTGAAGTAACCAGCAAGCTCTCCATTCACTTGGACTGAAAAAGAAGCAGTGGAGATACAAAGCATAATCCAATGTAGAAATTGATGCGGTATTCCCATTGCTTTTAGTGTTGATTCCAAGAATGGCCATTGAACTGTGTCAAAAGCTTTTGCTATGTCAATCTTTGCTGCACTTCTCTTTGAGACCGAAGCGTTGTGATAATCCTTAACAAGCTCCATGGCAAGAAGTACATTCTCCATGAGTAACCTCCCCGCTACAAATGCCGATTGGTTCCGGAGAATAAAAAGGGGAAGAATTAGCTTCAATCTCTTTGCTAGTATTTTCGATATTACCTTGTAGATGACATTGCAGCATGAGATTAGCCGATAATCCTTCATTTCTGACACGTTTTCCTTCTTAGGAATTAGGGCCAGAATTGTTGAGTTGATTCCCTTTGGAAGAAACCCCAACTTGAAGAAGGATTGGATAGCATGGATGAAATCCGAACCCACTATAGACCACGCGACTATGTAGAATTCAACCGTATATCCATTCGGACCAGGTGACTTATTCTTTGGCATCTTGAACAGAGTCTCTTTAATTTCAGCATTAGTGACTTCTTGTATCATGTCCGATTGCTCAGCCGTTGTGCACCTAAAGTGAACCAAAGCTTCAATTTCTTGGACCGAGTGGATACTAATGTCCGTGAGGGTTACCGTGAGGAAATCTTGAAAAAATCTTACAGCTTCTTACTTAATATCAGATTGAAGAACCAACACATTTTCTTCTTGATCCTTGATTTCTCGGATCGAATTCCTATGCTACCGCTGTTTTGCAATGCGATGGAAGTAAGCATTGTTTTTATCCCCCACTTGCAACCAATGTAACTTCGATTTCTGACGAAGATAAGCTTCCTCTACAACCGAGATTTCCTCCCATTGCCTTTGTGCCTCCAACTCCCTATCCATATTATGCAATGTTGGGTGATTCAGATTTCCCGCCTGAGCTTTACAATAGTTTGTATATGCTTCATTTGACCGGACTTGGATGTGCCCGATATAAGTACGACCCAGACTTCTAAGTATCGGCTTCAAGGCTTTTAGCTTCTTAGAAAACATAAAAGATGCAGCCGTGGACACATATAAAGGCCTAGTGAGCTTCCAATAGTCCGCCACAGTGTCAAGAAACGCTGGATGCTGAGCAATCGCATTCACAAACTTGAAAAGAATTCGCTTATGCTGAGTAGGCGAATGTAATTGGAACCTTGCTCTAAGATGATCACAACAACCACCAGCTTCATATTGTCCATAGTAGTTTTCAAAAGTGCTAAATCATGTTTGATTACAGAGGACTCTATCAAGCTTCTTGCATATAAGGCCTTCCTCCCTCTTGTTACACCAAGTGAAGTGCGGACCATCCATGTTGAGATCCGCAAGGGAGCAGTAGTTAACCATGCTCCTAAACTCATTCATTCCTGCATCATCAAAAGAAGAGGAGATGTTAGAATGATCACTTAGATTTAAGATTTCATTAAAATCACCACATATCAACCATGGATTGTTTTGAAACATAGAAAGACTATGATGATCTTTGATATCCTGCCAAAGTTCTCTCCTATCGGACACAAAATTTGAAGCATAAACAAATGATACTAAATACTCCTCGTTGATACCGTCGAGGAGGATCCAAACCGTAATCATTTGGGCACTTTTGTAAACTAGTGTAATCCGAGTAGAATTATCCTCGAAAATCCAAATGTGACCCAAACGATTGTATTCATAATTTGAAAGACATGACCAATCCGCTCCTATTGTTGGCATGAGCTGCAAGAATTTGCTTTCGTTTACTCTCATTTCCAATATAACACCAAATTTGAAACCTTGTCGATTTACCCAATTCTGGACAACCCTTTGCTTAGAGGCTTTATTAAAGCCTCAAATGTTCCAACAAAAACCTGACATTAAGGTTTTTTGGAAGCTTGACGTTTACTCTGAGCATTCGCTGGAATACTTTGAGCTTTGAGATCTTGCTTTAACTTTGTTGGAGGTTTCCTATTCCGAGTAGATGGTTGTCTCATTGTTACTTGGCTAGTAGCAATTTCCAGAGATGAATTTTCTTTAACTTTCTAAACCATTTGACTTGCAGCTGCTTGTTCTTTTTCCTCTTGTAAACTACAAGAGCCAGTTTCATCAACAAAGGTGTGAGTCTTATTCTCTTCCTCGTTTTCATTCTCCAAAACCGCAAAAGTTAAAGATATTGCTACTGGCTGTATCGAAACTACTTTTTTACCTGGACTTCTTACACTTTTAGATGGAGTATGCCAGCCATCTGCACGTTGTGGATTTATAATGAATACCTTGCTTATATCTTCTTTAACTGACTTTGTTGCTACAACCTCTTGTGAACTTGAAGTCAAACACGTAACAAAGAGTATTTTGATAGAATCCATCGATTCACCTGTATGAATCATTGTATCAACCACCAGATTGGTTATACTATCTACCTGTGTAATCGGTTTGAAACTGTTGGGGCAGCTTGCGATTGATTGGTAGAAGGAGCAGCTGGAGCACATACTTGATCAACACCAGCAGAAACTTCTTCTTGAGTAGGAAGTAATGTTCTTTCTCTAACATCTGCAGCACCTTGTTGAGAATCAGACTCGTCACTAATCATTATAGAGCAGCTTGATGCTAAATGACCCCATGAATGACATCTTGTACACCGAGGAGGTAGTTTCGGATATGTGAATAAGACTTTAGCAACATTCCCCTGTTTGTCATCAACAAGAAATTCACATGGGAGGTCTCGATTAAGATTAGTCTCAATCAGAACTTTGGCTTCATCAAACTTTGCACACATCTCTGTTTCTGGGTGCAATTTCTTCAGAACTCTTATAGCACTAGAAATCAGACTTAAACCTTCCCAAGAAAACAAGTACTTCGGAACGTTCTGCATTGTAATCCAAAAAGGAATTGCTGTCATAGATGGCTGCGAATCCATAGGAACATGCGACCATTTTGAAACGAACATAGGGAGATCCGCAATTGTCCAAAAACACCTTCGCAGAACCCGAGATCTTGTAGCTGGGTCTCTGATATGAAATTTCACTGTGGATGCATCTATTGGATAAACATCTATGCGTATATTCTTGTTACCATGTGTCTAGATTTTGTTAACAATAACATATATTTTTGCTACATGCGGAGCCTTAGAAGGTGGGAATTTTCCAATCAAAATATCCTCCCACAAAGGAGTCGAATTATAAATTGAAGGTGGGACTGCTGCTACTTGTATTCCATTGATCTCTTTATAAGAAATTTGGATCTTCTCTAACGTTTTTGATGAAGCTTTTGCGTCCTGAATGATTGCCGAATAAGAGACTTTGATAGGAGACGATGAAGCACCACCTAGCTTTTTAGCTTTGGATCAGCTGAAGCCAATATTGCACTTAAGCATATGTCTTGGAGGCGGATGCCATTTGATATCCTTTCTTTGCCTTGATTGAAGAGGATTATCCGTCGGCGAATCTGGTAAATGTTGTGCTGAAAAAAAGTGGTCTATATCCTCCAATATTTTCCTGACTGTTTCATCTACTTGGTACCTAGTTCCATTAAAGATCATGGCATTCCTATTTTTCCAAATAATCCAAACTGTCCAAGGAATATATCTTCTTATAAACTGAGGAATAAAAATGTTCTTCGACATTTGCTGCAGATAGTGAAAATTTGATAACAAGGAGTTTTGATCGAAGCCTCCTTAAGGGTTTGGAATGCCAATAACTGCCCAGACTTGTCTAGATACCGTGCACGTGAAGAGAGTGTGGTTAACTGATTTTCCCACCTGAAGACACAACTGGCATAAATTGTCAATATGTATTCCTTTTGTAATCAATCTCTCTGTGACCGGTAGAGCTTCATTGATAGCTCTACAAATGATTTTTTTAATCTTTGGAGCTGTGTTGAATTCCACGCTGCAGCCTTCATCGGGTTTCTAGAAGACAGTTCTTTGGCTTGAGAAAACAAAGCCTTTTTGTTATCTTGCAGGGCAATCTTGTAACCTGACTTAACATCATATTTGCGGCTTTGAGTATGGGTCAATGATCAAGAGTCCAGCCAATCAACAACTGGCTTGTTTTTCCTTATGATATTGATACCTTTTTGGAAAAACAGTTCATCAAGCTTGTCTGGTCTCCAATCCCTTGAAAAATAGTTAATGATATCCGCAACTTTCTGTTCCCAATCAAAGAAAATGTTCTTTCGAAATGGATCTCTTGGTAGCTAAGTATGAAGCCAAGGGTCTGTCCATAGATTGGTGTTTTGGCCATTGCCAATTTCCTTTTGAATACCTTTCATAAGCAGATCACGCCCAGCTAGTAGATTCTCCATCCTAGAGAAGGACGAGAACCTAGTTTACTTGAAAGGAAATCTTTATCTTTGAAGTACTTGGATCTGAGAAGCGAGGCCAGAGGGCTTTCAGGATCTTGGAGGATATGCCAAGCTTGTTTTGCCAAGAGAGCTTGATTGAATGAAGATATGTCCTTGAATCCTAAACCACCATCAATCTTTGGTAAACACAACTTCTCCCAACTCCGCCAATGGATTTTCCTTTTGTTTTCATTTGAATTTCACCAAAAATTGGCCATCGTCGAGGACAAAGATTTGCATGTTGATTTGTGAAGCTTGTAGCATGACATGGCATGAACCGGTATGGCTAAAGCGACAGCTTTCAATAGGGTTTCTTTACCACCAAAGGAGAGAGATCGCGTTGTCCAACCTGAGATACAGTTCTTTAACTTTTCTTGAATGAAAGACAAGGCCTTCTTTTTAGAGCCCGTTAGGCATTTAGGTTATCCCAAATAAGAGCATGTGCCACCTGAGTTTGTTATACCCGTCAGTTGCTGGATCTCAAGGTTTGTTTCTGGCAAAACCTTTGACCCAAAAGATATCGATGATTTCTCAAAGTTTATGCGTTGACCAGAAGCAATTACATACGAGTGTATAATAGACATAAAGCAGCTAGCCTGATCTGGAGAAGCTTGCATCATGAATAAACTGTCATCTGCAAAGAGCAGATGACTTAAAGCCGGTTCATTGGTAGAAAATATGATTCCATTAAAAACCATGTTCCTCTCTACTCTTTCGATCAAATGTGTTTAAAGCTTTTGTGCAAAGACGAAAAGAAAAGGCGAGATGGGATCTTCCTGTCTGATGTCTCGTTCTGGATGAATTAAACCAAAGGGTTGGTTGTTGATCAATAGTGCATAAGAGACAGAACAGACACATAACATGATCCACCCAAAAAATTTTGGGTCAAAACCAAGAGCCAGCAATAGAGACTGCAGAAAACATCATTCCACTATATCAAAAGCTTTAGACATGTCGGATTTGATTGTCATAGCTTTCTTTGATATTGTAGGGTGAGCGTGGAGAGCGTGGATCACCTCATATGCAATGAGAATGTTGTCAGTGATTTGTCTATCTTCCACAAAGGTTGATTGTGAAGTGGAAACAATGCATGGCTGAAGCCTTTTGGCAATGATTTTATATAATACCGAGCATAAGCTAATAGGCCTTAGGTCATACATTTGAGCCAAATCAACCTTCTTCGAGATCAAGCAAATATGAGTGAAATTCCACTCTGTGGGAAAGACACCAAAATAGAAGAAAGCTTTGACTTTCTGAGTTGCTTGAGTACCCACGATGTCCCAGTAATTTTGGTAGAAAGCTGCGGTGAGTCCACCAAGGCCGGGTGCACTTGTGCGTTGATGGAAAACACAGCTTTACGAATTACATTAGTTGAGAGTTCAGCTAATAAGGTCGTGTTCATTTGGGCTAAGACTTTAGGCTGAAAGTCGTGGAATATCTCTTACAGATTCGAGGGTCTTGAAGACTTGAAGAGATCTAAAAAATAAACAGATGCAATCTCACCTTTAGATGCATCATAATATTGCCATTAAAATCCATAAGTTTCTCAAGGCTTCTTCTGGACCGATTAGCTTTGACAGAAGAGTGGAAATAACTTGTATTCCCTCCCCATCTTTTAACCATCTTTCTTACAATTTTTGGCTCCAGTAAACTTCTTCTTCTCTATAAGCCAACATGAGATCTTTTTTGAGAGAATCGAGTTTTGCTTGGATTGGGAAAGGGCTCGAAGATTCAGCTTCTAGCAGATTTTGAAGCTCCAAAATCTTAACCTTGGAATTACAGTTATTATTCCTTTTCCAGAAACTGATTACCTTCTTGCAGTCTCTTATTTTATCAGCAACAGACTTTGAATTCCTTGTACCTGCATATTGCCAAGCTTGAGCTATCACCAGTTTCACTTAAGGATTAGCTAGAAATCGTTTGTCGAACTTAAACAACCCTTTAAAAGAATCTTGCGATGATGATAACTTTATTAAAACGGGACGATGATCTGATCCTCTTTTGTTTAGAAAATCTTGATTTGAAGCAGGAAAATAATGCAACCAAGTAGGATTTACAAAGCCTCTGTCCAAGCGTGATTAAACCCAAAATTCACCACGTTTCCCTGCCCAAGTGTAACCATTACCCGAGCTCGCTAATTCTGAGAGATTAGAGAGGAAAATAAAGTCTGCAAAAGGTTGACAAGATGCATCACTTCACTTCAGGCCTCCATTTCTTGGATGTAGGATATCGTTAAAATTGCCCATTACGCACCAACTTTCTTTTCTATTTATACCAATCTTTAATAATCTTTCCCATAGTTGAGATTTGTTCTTTGCCAAAGGGGGACCATAGACACATGAGAGATAAAAGGAAATAGTACCACGTTGTATATTACAATCCAAAAGATGCTTGTCTACAAACAGAAAATCAACAGAGATAAAGTTTTTCCAAAACAAAGCTAGCTTCCCACCGAAACCAATGGGGTATACTGTAAAAACTCTATCATAACCGAGCCACTCTTGCAAGTCTACCAAAACATTTCTTATATTTTTAGTTTCCATTTAAAATAGGATATCAAGAAAGTGCAGTTGCCTTATCTCCTTCAGTCGATGAATTGTCAAGGATTGAGACCGTCCCAATCCTTGACAATTCTAGCACAAGAAGCTCATTGGGAATCCAATATTCCCAATATAGGGACCACCTTTGCTTTTGCTCGTTTCGCAGGTTGAGAAGTAGAAACAGAACCCAACTTTTTGATCTTGCTTCTGTTGGGAGAATCAGGAGGAGCACCTATTTTCTTTGCATTAATAAATTTTGATTTAAGACTCTTACATTTGAAAGGTCTAGAGAAACTTTGACGTTTAGGCTTTAGCATTTGAGCTTTTGTTGAAGCAAGTTTTTTATAATGGCCACCAGTTTTGTTATAGATTCGAGGTTAGGGCGAATTGGAGAAGGAGTCCCCCACTTCCCCTTCCTCTTCCAGATTACCAATAACCACTGAGTGCAATGACTTAAAGACCAAAGGAGAGTCATCAAATAACTGAGATGAGGCCGAATAAACAGCAATTGTAGAAGCTAGAAGTTTTGGTGGAGCAGAGTTTGTACCAGAGAAATCAGAGCAATGAGATTTTGCTTTATAGTCAAATACAATACCCTTCCCTTTGTCAATTTGATATGACACAATTGGAGCAGGCTCAAGTCGGAGAGAGAGCTTTGCAGTAATGGGATCATCTGCAGCTTCTTTCACATATTTCTGAATAAGGGCAATGCGA
The DNA here is from genome assembly GCA_963920545.1 of Lepidium didymum. Classification (NCBI taxonomy): domain Eukaryota; kingdom Viridiplantae; phylum Streptophyta; class Magnoliopsida; order Brassicales; family Brassicaceae; genus Lepidium; species Lepidium didymum. The sequence goes on from OY986979.1 coordinate 14,879,159, forward strand.
ATAGCTTTATCAGTGTTTGTGGCTGCTCTAAGATAGTTTCACATATCTTCTAGGACTTCAGGGGCTATCTTAACCCGACTCGTGTCTTTACAAACACCAACTTGATGTTCTGACAACACACCAAACAAAGGGTCGGTAGGGGGAAGAAAAAGAGGTTGAGGGGCAGTGAGAGGTTGGTTGTTTTGCCTGAATAGAGCCGCCTTTTCCTTTCTTTGCTTCATGAGGAGAGGGCAGTAATCCTTTCCATGATTAAAACGTTGGCAGTGGTAACAACGTTTCTGAATCTTCTCATAATTGAAAGCGACTTCGGTTTTAGTTCCATTCGGAAGCACAATGACTTTGGACTTTCTCAGGGGCTTGGCAACGTTGAAATGAACTTTGACTCGAGCATATTCTTTCGTCTGTTGTTTAAGAGGGTGAAAGGCTACTTCAATAACTTGACCAATAAGTTCACCAAGAGCGGTGATTGTCGGGATAATGTAGTAATTCATCGAAAGCTTGCGGATTTGAACCCATAGCGAAATAAATTGAAGATAGTCTCTAGGAGGAGTTTCTGTCCATTTCTCAAAAGCGAGATCCCAGTCGTTGTACGTTTGAACTCCCTTTTCCCAGATTTCTTCTAAATCATGCTTGGTATTGAAGATAAACTGAAATTTTTTAGAGGTTACTGTAACACCTCTGACACGACCTTGCTTTTGCCATTTTCTTCGCATATCAAGTATCAGACTTGAAAGTTTTTGCGTGGAAGGGTTTAGAACACGACCAGTTAAGCTTAGTGTGTTTTTCTCACTGGAGCAAAATTCTGGAAGGTTAGGAATCACAAAGGGTTCGTCTTCTTCCTCTAAGCATAGAGACAGCATTGCTTTGTCCATTGACTAAGACATAGCAGCAGAAAGATTGGAACAACCAAGAGAGACGGAGGCAACATCAGTGATAAGATAGAAGGATCAATAGGAAAGCCCTAGAAATAACGAGCAAGATTAGAAGCTGAAAAGGATCAACAGATAAGATTAAACAGAAGCCCTATTCGATCAGATGAGAGATACTCTGAACGAAAGAAGAGTCCTAAGAGCATGTTTAATGGTAAGATTATGAGAATCTCATATAATTAAAAATAAATGAAAAACAAATGAAACTAATGATACTTTGTTTGATATGTCTCTACAAAGTGAGACTAATGATACAGTCTCAAGAATAATTTATTACTAAACAATCCTTTAGAGACTCTCATAATCTCATTATTAAACATGCTCTAAGTTCTAAAAAAAGAAACTTTTTGATTTTTAACTAATGGGCTACTTTGAGATTAATGATTAAAAAGGGAACAAAATTATTTACATGATAATACTAAAAGAGCGTCACCAAATTAAGAAAATGAAAGAAACTCTGGTGATGATTACAGGTATACTGTATGCTTTTCCAAACGAGGGAACAAACGAATCAAAGTAGCATTTCATCCTAACAGATTGTTTAATTTAAGTGATGCGACTTTGGGTTATGGTTGTAATTTAATGTTCCTGTTGTAAATAAAACATTTTAAAACTTACTACATATGTACTAAAGGCCTATAAAAGTTAGCCATAGTGCTGTGGGATCCAATGCTTGAGTTTAGAATAAAATCTGTTTCTGAAAAAAATAATATCAATTTGGTCTATTACACTACCGACATTCAAGTTATTGAACAAATGTCGGAGATAATATGATAGATGACATACGAAAAAAGTTATGTATATATGCCATCTACTGAAACTAGGTTTATAGTTTGAATAAACATACCAGATATGATTTAGTTACATGTTATGTTTTGTGAAATGAGAATTATACTGTTATACATAATAATAGATCTTGACTTTGTACAAACAAAAAGTCTTTATATATAGAAAAAATTGTTAGATGGACCCATGACAGGCTTGCAGCAGCCTCGGTCACAGCTATTGGCCTTTATACTTTATACCTATAATTTTTTACCAATTATTTCTATGCAACTTGTACATAATCGTTATGTTACACTTTTGCTTTGCCTTAATCTCACATGTATATTGTATTGTTCTGACATTGTTACATGAATAAATTCTTTTTATGTATGATTAGACATTTTAAGAACATCATTTACAACTGTAGTGAAAAGGATTAAGCATAAAGAAGGACCTTTACTTTTAAATAAAATATAGTATTATTTATATTATTTAAGATATATGTTTCCAACTAAGGATTTATAATGTCAATAAATTTTTTTAGAAATTGATTAAATTTGAATTATGAATTGGGTTTTATCCATGATGATGTGGAAAAAAAACGTACGTGTACATCAAACCAAATTGTTTATGAACACGACGGTTCAGTCACACGACAATTAAATCCAAAATATATATAGTTTTTGTATAACACTCGACATTTTCAGTGAATGACTAAAGGAATATTAAAATCACAAAAGCAGAATATGCTTTTTAGTAAAGAAAAAATGTATAATATTGTCGGTAAATGATAGTTTTCTTATTATATGCGATGAGGATAAACGTGAGCAAAGAACAACTATATAAGTAACATATGTAAGAAAAATAAAACCATTATCGAATAATAAGATACGAATTTCGGGAAAACGACAATGGACTGCTGTCGAAATCCAATAATACGAAAGAATAATTTCGATTAAAATTCTTAAAATAAAACCTTAAATAATAGAGTAAAGAAAAGTAAAAACAAAAGAAACCAGTCTTCAAGGATTGTGTTTTGATTTTAATGTCATTAGTATTAGTTATTATATATCCACCCACTCTTCACGAGTCCTTTCATCACTCACAGGTCTCTCAAGCTAGCAATGGCACAATCTATTCAAAATATCTTCTCTAAAGAAAATATTAAGAAAAATAAGAAACTTGTTTATCTTTCCGCCGCCGTAGCCTTGCTTCTCATAGGAACTGTCGCTGGAATTGCCGCCGGAGCTTCAAAAGGTGATAAAAGACGACCTCTATCTCCGTCGTCTCATGCCGTGCTAAGATCTTCCTGCAGCAGCACGCTTTACCCTGAGCTCTGCGTCTCTGCCGTGGCAGCTTCCGGTGGCGTGGAACTTACGTCTCAGAAAGACGTAATTGAGGCTTCGCTAAACCTAACTAAACTCGCTGTGGAACACAACTACTTCAACGTGAAGAAATTGATTAAGAAGAGGAAAGGACTGACGCCACGCGAGAAGACGGCTCTTCATGACTGTTTGGAGACGATTGATGAGACGCTCGATGAGATTAATGAGGCTGTGAAAGATCTCCATTTGTATCCTACCAAGAAAACTCTCCGACAACATGCCGGAGATCTCAAAACCCTAATCAGCTCTGCCATTACTAACCAAGAGACTTGCCTCGACGGTTTCTCTCATGACGCCGCCGATAAGCAAGTTCGTAAAGCCTTGTTGAAGGGTCAGGTAAGAAAAAAAACACGCACACAGTTATTAAAAGAAGTCATATATCACGTTGAGGAATTTTTAGAACATGTAGTCTCTTACATTGAGATACTGTTAGGTAATGTTGGTCCATATAAATGTATAGTAGCGATCAATTATTGTTATTTGAGTATGTGTAATAATTATATAAACTTGTTGCTAACTCGATTTATAAAAATATAGCAAACTAACGAAACGATTAAATGTAGGTACACGTAGAGCACATGTGCAGCAACGCTCTAGCAATGATTAAGAACATGACAGATACCGACATAGCCAACTTCGAGCAAAAAGCTAAACTCACCACCACAAACAACCGTAAGCTCAAGGAAACCACCGTGGCCGTAGATATCGCCGACGCCGGAGAATTAGACGCCGAGGGATGGCCTACTTGGTTATCCGTTGGAGATAGGAGGCTTCTTCAGGGTTCAACTGTGAAAGCCGACGCCACCGTAGCAGCTGACGGTAGCGGTACATTTAAGACGGTGGCGGCTGCAGTTGCTGCAGCGCCGGAGAATAGTAATAAAAGGTATGTGATACATATTAAAGCCGGAGTTTATAGAGAGAATGTGGAGATTGCTAAGAAGAAAAAGAATATAATGTTTATGGGAGATGGTCGGACGAGAACTATTATCACCGGAAATCGAAATGTTGTCGACGGTAGCACCACTTTTCATTCCGCCACCGTCGGTAAGTAATTTTGATTAGTTATCTTTTTGAACATTAAGTGGCCGTCCCTTTTTTGAGTGGTAAAATCTTTACTCTTTACATGCACATTAAATATACATTTAGATTCTTGTCTTAGTACGTCACTATGACAGATATTTGCACATGTAGACTTAGTTGTAACGAGATTTAATGTAATATGGATTTTGAGTTTCCAAATTTGAACCAAAATCTTTTTATTTTTTGATTAATGTACGAGTCTTTATCCATTGGCTTTATTCATACAGGTCACGTTATGTGGATTGGTTTTATGGCTCCTCCACTCATTTTTTCTTTCTTGTTTTATTCTTGTTGACTTTTTCTATCCACTTTATTTACACCTTTTCTATTAAATATATTAATATATTTTTATTAACTTTCGTTAAACTAAAGGTGATATTCTTGAACAGTAAGTAAGTGTGTATTATAATCTTTTTAAACTAAAGATGCGATTAGTTTAACTGATGTCTCTTTTGTGGGTCTCAGCTGCTGTCGGTGAGAGATTCTTAGCTCGTGACATCACTTTCCAGAACACGGCGGGTCCGTCGAAGCATCAAGCGGTGGCTCTCCGTGTGGGTTCAGATTTCTCCGCCTTCTACAATTGTGACATGTTGGCTTACCAAGACACTCTCTATGTCCACTCTAACCGTCAATTCTTCGTCAAATGTCTCATCGCCGGAACTGTTGACTTCATCTTTGGAAACGCAGCCGTCGTTCTCCAAGACTGTGACATTCACGCGCGTCGTCCAAATTCCGGCCAAAAAAACATGGTCACGGCTCAGGGACGAACGGATCCGAACCAGAACACAGGGATCGTTATCCAGAAATGTAGGATCGGTGCCACGTCGGATTTACTGCCGGTGAAGGGTAGTTTCCCGACGTATTTGGGACGACCGTGGAAGGAGTATTCACAAACGGTGATAATGCAGTCGGCTATATCGGATGTGATCCGACCCGAAGGGTGGTCAGAGTGGACCGGTACTTTTGCGTTGAATACTCTAACTTACAGAGAATATGCGAACACAGGAGCAGGTGCTGGAACTGCAAATAGAGTGAAGTGGAGGGGCTATAAGGTAATTACGGCTGCTGCTGAAGCTCAGAAATATACTGCTAGTCAGTTTATTGGAGGTGGAGGCTGGTTATCCTCGACCGGTTTTCCCTTCACGCTTGGTCTTTAAGATGTAATTGTTGTATTCCTAGTACTTACTCTTCGCTCATTGAGTTTCTTAATAAATCACATCGTGTTTGCAAATTACTTATTAAATCTTGAAGTGGATGATTGACTACTAGACTAGATGTTAGATCGAACTTGTTAGATAATCGATGAACAAAAAAAAATGCCTGGTAAATAATCTGACTTGGAAAAGAGAATGACCAATGAGGACAAATACAGTACTAGGCTGAAAGAAAAGGGCATGTTAAGTGTTCCATAATGGCGTACGTTATTGGGAACCGGTTTCGAATGTTCTACTTTGTAAATTTTTGATTTGATTGACAGATTCTTAATTGAAAGAGAAAATTGTATTTTTTTCGTGAAAAGGAAGAGAGAACAATTGTATTGGAGTTTATGCCCAATAGGCGTGTCAGATTATAGAGACAATAAGAATAAGCTTGCAAAAGTTGGAATTTAACGACAACATCAGATCTATTTCGTTGTCGCCGTAGGATCTTTGGTTGGTCTTTGACCTTGTTAGCGGGCATGACTTTTGTGTCCGATGAACTTGTCTCTCCCACCCTTTCTCTACTTTGCCATTGTTATGGTTTGGTCTATATGTACTTTATTATCGTCCTTAGTCTTGGGTTTAGGTTGATCTAGGGTCTTATGTTTTAAATTATTTGGTTGTGACTCTCTCCCGTGGATCTTTATGGTATCTTGTCTAGGTTTGATTTGGTGCGGTTCTCCTTTGAGTTTGGCTTCCTCCGATCAGTGATCGCCTCGCTCCTTGTCTCTACTCCAAGACCTCATCGAGGTCTGGTCTTATGTTGGCATATGTGTAGGCTTTTTCCAAGTCGTGTCCATCCCTTCTGGATATCAGTTCTCGACTAAACCATCTCCGGTATGTATTATGAGACTCTTCTACCGGTTCAGAAGTCTTGTTCATTACTACTGAGGTATATTCTATTTACTATGGGAAGATTCATCGTCCACTTTAACTTGTTGCTTTTAGTGGAGACTTCGATTTCGGGTTGGGTTGTTTCTTCTGATGAGTTTTTCCTTAGTTTCTTTTTCTTACTTTTCTCCTTTGTTTGAATCATCTAGCTTCTCTTGTTTGGGCTTTGTTTCCAAAAATTTATCCGATATTCGTCGGCTTTCGTAATCAAACTATGTATTCTGCTTTGGCTTTATCAATCAATATCTAGATGACAAAAAAAAAGACAACATCAAATCGATTGAATGAGTATTGGCCTGTTTGGAAGATTAGCTGCCTAGTTAGGTTAGCGGAAGATGATTCAGAGTATGAATGGTAACTTTAAATTTGCGTATTTGACTTCAAATACAACAATCGTCACCAATCAGCAACAAGAGAGAAATGCGGGGAGGTTCTATAAAAAAGAAAGATACGCAAATGTTTTTTTCTTTCCAAAGCAATTAAGAGGACTGCCTTTTCCTAGCAAAAATAACTCATTTGGTGTGGGATCTTGATATACGAATTATATTACTATTTTTTTTCATTATTTAATTATTTTATTTCTACACTTTTATTAGTTTTTTTTTTGTTTCTCTTTCATTTAAAAATCTTTCTTTTTTTGATATTGCTCAACATAATTATTAGTTATTTCTCATAAAATATAAATAGAAACTGTAAAACAATATATATATATATATATATATATATTAATTAATTTTTATTATATACTATAAAGCAAACATATATTAGAATTATATTAAAACATAAAATTATTTGTAGTTAATTTTTGTCACGTACCGTTTTATTGTCACTAATAAAAGTATATTTTGTTTTAGTCCTTTTAGCTGGACTGCACTTAAACCACACTTGGACCGCACTTGTCTCATACTGCATTTATACCATACCGCATTCTGTCCCACTCTACTAAAATTAATATCATTAGTGGAAACTTCAATCTTGTCTTCTAGAATTTTATCTTATTATTTATATAACATGAATTCAGTTATCTGTTCGGGTTCGGGTCGGATCTTTTTGGGTTTGGGTTTTCAGATTTACACATATAAAATCCGTTCGGGTATTTTACAATTTTGGGTCGGGTTTGATTCAGTATATTTCAGGTTTGATTCTTATAAAATGCTCTATTTCGAGTCGAGTTTGGGTATTTTTATTTAAATCTTTTTAGAAAACTAAAAACTTTCTTAGAGAAATCATAATTAATTTTTAAAATTGATTATTTTAGTTTTTTTTCATTCATTTAATTCAAATTTTAAAATATTTAAATTTATAATTATAATTTTGAATATTTAGTTAACTAGAAGTTTATATATGTACTAGATAATTATCCGTGCAGTACACGAGATTAATATTTATGTAATTTAATTATATAGTTTTTTTGTTTTGTTTTTATATACATCTAATTTTTATGTGTTTTATGATGCTCAATATAAAAATTTAATATATATTTACAATCATTTTTATTTATTTATAATATGTAATATTTGTTTTAATTTTGTTTATTTAATAGTTTGATTTGTATATGTAGTTTTATTAATTATATATATATTTAATATATTAAAAATTAATTTATTATGACGATCGGTGTTGTACACAAAATATATTTTTCGATGTTTAGGTTTTGATGCATTTCAACTTTTATATACATATAAACTACTTTGACTCATGTCATTTAGGTTCTTAGATTCATGTTCATTTAAGTTCTTACATCCAGATTCATTTAAATTTTAGATCCACATTTATTTAGGGCTTTAAACCCGTATTCATGGTTTTTAGATCCATATTTAATTTTTTTGTGTTACATTATCGATAGGATACATATTTTGTTTATTCAGATTTCAAGTTATATTTACTAATATAAATATAGTAATATGAATCATTCTTACTAATCCAAATATAATTTTAAATAATCATATTATATTTAATTATTGGTTTAAGAATTAAGATGGAATGGAGAACCATTTTTAAGTATTGAATTTAGTAGTATTTTTTTGTTTATGCTTTTTGTTGACTATAGATTTGTATCACATCAAACTTATATAGAGGATGCGAGACATTAAACTTAATTTTAAGTTAGAATGAATGTTGTTTAAAAAAAGACTAAATACATTAGGAAAAATATTATATTTTTGTCTAACAAATCAACAATTTTAAAAATGTATAAAATTTTATGATATTTTGTTAATGGTGAATGTTTGTTATTGTTTTCGTCTAATAAATCAGTTATTTAAAAAATGTATATTTCTTTATTTTTTTCGAGATATAGTTATAATTCAAAATTTGATATATATTATAAATAAATCTTAAAAATGTATTTTGAGTTTCTATATATAATAGTAATGAATACTATACACTAAATTAGATTATGTTAGATTGAACAAAAATAATCAGTTTTCAAACAATAGTATATATCTATACAAAATAAGTTAAGGACTCATATACCTCGATGTGATAATTGTGAGTACTAATAACAATAACACTAAATTCATCTTTGTTAAATTTAATCAAGAAAATTCATATTTTGTTATTGTTTTATATCTCTATTAAACCATATATTTTTTCAAGTTTGTTATAAAAAAGATATTCTAAAATAAATGCTAATTTTAAAATAGTTGAAATTTTATTAACTTTTAAATTTAAGTTGGATTCTAATACTATAGTTAAAATTTAGTAACAATATAACATTATAAACATTAACAAATCGAAATCAAATACTAATTTCAATACTATAGCTAAAATTTTGTTAAATCCATTTTGGAATATACCAAAATAAATTACACAGCCCACGTTACACGTGCGTCGAAACAGCAAGAGGATTAAATGTATATTTAACATTCATATTTATAATGGTTGGGTCAATAATTCTCATACTTTAAACCTGTAAATTACATATAATTTTATTTTTCATACATTTGGAACTTGTATATAATAATGGTAAATGTTATATTTTTGCTTACATAATATGGAATAATTGAAAGGAAAAAAAATTCAACAAAAAATTAAATATTATATATTTTAAATTTATCACCACAATGCTATAATTAGTGAATTAGTGAATTTCTAATTATACTAATTTTAGAATTTATCGATAATGTTATAATTAGAGTTTATTTTAGAATGCCGAAATTAACTTTATAAAATCTCTAAACAAAATACTAATTTTCAATGATATAAAATGTAATATCCCACATCATCTTAAAGTTATTTATTTAAAAAATTTACTTTGTTATTATATAGAAAGGATAATTATTTTCAAACTATATAAAATATTTTAGATATTTTCGGATATCCATTAGGTTTTAGTTTTTATCCATTCAGATTTAGGTATCCAAATTTCTATAATGTAAAATCCATTTAGATATTTTGTCCATACCTAACATTATGAGTGGTAAAGTTGATTATATGGGACATATATTTGAAACAACAGATTTTTATATATTTTAATGCAACGTTCAATATATTTACTCCGTAAATTATAACAGTAATTATACAAGTGTATTTTGCATTGACTTTTATCACTGCATTGTCTTCTGCTTTGATTGGTGAATGCAAAATTACAATATGTATAAATTATACACATCAAAAATTATTCAGATCGATCATGTAGAACATAACAAATACTAAAATTGAATATTTTAATTTTTCTATAACAAATTTACAATATTTCTCTTATATTTGTCATCTATATCTAAATCTGAACTCGAATCGCTTAAATACCTGAACATATCCTAAACTTTAGGATCCAAAGAACCAGGTCCAAACCAAGAACATAACGGATACCCGAAGACCCAATACTGTGGTATTTATTTTAAGATACTTTTAGAGTATTTTTGAGTATTTTATGATTATATTTTGATATTTTTAGAAATTTTCATATATTTTTAATTATTTGGATATTTAATTATGTTTTAGATATTGTTTTGGGTATTTTAAAAGTATTTTTGATATTGTAGAATATTGTTTTGGATATTAGAGTAATTTTTGGCTTTTTAAATTTAGATTTGAACCGAACTGAATCCGAATAAAACCGACTTGAACCAAACCGATCTTGTAATTAATAGGTAATATAAAAAATAGAATTGCATACATATTTTCATAGAAATTAGTAAAAATATTTAATCAATGTTTAATTAATAAATGTAGCTATTTAGGTGCAAATAAATAGAAAAAACGAGAGTTGCAGGCGTAAAGAAACACATGAGTATATATCCTATTTTCTATTTTATTTTAATTTGTAACCAATTATTTATTATTTTATTACTATATTTTGAACTGTATTTTTAGTATATGAACTAAGCTGTATAGAATCTGCATTTGGTCTGGAAAACATTAAAACCCTTATTGATTCGGTGGAATGATTTGGATGTGTTTTCAAATAAGGCTTGAATGGTTTGTAGTTCGTATATATGTGAAGGGTTGGTTTTACTTTATATGGGCCTACAAGCACATATGTCATATAAAATGGAAAACTATCAATTTAATGCTAAATTTACGCGTTTTTGTCATTTTAAACTCTAATTTTTTTTTTCCAAATAAACCACAAACTTGTAGTTGACCACGCCATATTAGGTTCACCGTTAGTCAAAATTAACAGACGCTAAACGTCGTCAATGTAATTAAACGGATCGTTAGTTGGGTTAACGAAATCAGCAGAACGCAGCGTTTTGACCCTAAAAAAAATTGAAATCCCTAAATTTTGCCCCAAATCGATTTCTCTCTTCATCCTTTTCAATTTCGAATTCGAAATCGAAATCTCAAATCAATTTCTATCTTTCTCCACTTCTCCGCTGTTTATCAGCTCGATTTTTTGCCTTTTCAATTTCGAAATTGAAATTGTCTGTTCGAAATAGTAAGACAATAGCAAGAGAGAGATCAAATACAAATCGTAAGTTTAGATCCATGTTCATTTAAATTTGTATACATGTGTTCATTTAAGCAAACATCACTACAAGAAAGCATGACAAATTACAACAAAAGATTTTTGACAAATTTTAGATTATTGTCAATTTTTTGACCAATTTTGATCAAAAAAATGTTAAAATTATTTTGACCAACTTTATATTATTATTGCGGTCAAAATTCAATTATTTTCTATAGTGCATGAGTCATGTGTTCATTTAAGCATTTAAATTTAAATTTATAAATTATTATAATTTATTTATCTTTAATGTATTTTTAAAAAATACGTTTTAAATATTTACACTGAAAATTTAATGTTAATAGCGTAAGAGTAACAATAATTTTTTAATTTTTAAGAAAGAGTTAATTAAATCACATAAAATTTGTTTTTTATGAATTTTAGAATTAATCATGGAAAAATAGTCATTTTCTCACTGAAATTTGTTCGTTTTGTTGATTTCTACATGAACTTATGGACATGATACACAATTTTTCTTATTTGTGCCAAAACACATGTGACTAATCAGGCTGCTAGTCAACTGTCAATTATATGTTTGTATGACTCATGTAAAATAGTGTGGCATAGATCAGATGTCAGCTGGCACTGTTGAAAGACAAAATAAACCGATACCGTTTTGTTTTGCTGAGTAAAAAAAAACCAAACGTGAAACATTGACCTTTTTCTCCCAATTCATCTTTGGAGTATGCCACATCATGTTATAACTATCGTAAGAATGGAATATTGACGGTCGATTAATATTCTGTTTGGTCAATGTGTATTTTGGTATTAAAAAAAAGTTCGTGTAGAAAATTTAAATTTTTTTACACTAAATTTTGAAAATTACCATATTTAAAAATTTATTTAAAATTTGATATGACGAGAAAAGTTAAGTTAAAAATTGGACTTTTTAAGTAAGAAAGAAGCCATGAGAAACCAAAACTGAGATCTCACTTGAGTCTCAACTCGTGCATGCTCAACAAGTGTTCGTGCGTCAGCAATGAGACCACTTATAGCACAACCTATATGGTCATCAATTTCCATACTCTTCTCCACACTGCTAGCTAGGCTCCTGCTTAATGGGATTAAAGAGACTGAGAAAGCAGTTATCATTTTAGGTAAGACTCAAAATTGGTTTTACTTTGTCATACCATAATGCCATTCAATAATACATTTATTTCAAAATGTGAGTGTAACCACCTGGAATAGCAACGAATCCTTAAATGCTAACAAATCAACCAGTTGGAACTGCTAAACATAACATATGTAAAAGTCGAACAGGGAAATTTGCAATAAGAGAAACTATACCAGCAAGAGAGAGGTGATTCGCTTCTCGACAGCAAGAACAACTCCCTCTTTTGTCTTTACACCAATCGCAGTAGAACCAAGATGCAATCAACAAATATAAACTCATCACAAACAAAAAAATTTCGAAGTTTTGATTCATACACAAAGGGCATTGTGTGAAATCCTAACTCAAAAATGCTAAATCTGGATTGAGTTAAATCTGGCCACAGGCAAGCCAAACACTTAGTTAGATTTCTTTCCACTTTACACTTAGTCAAATTTCGTGTTTGTTCGGTTTGATAAACCGTAATTAATGCATAAAATTAACCAAAAAGGGTTCTAGTACAATGATTGTTTGCTAATAAGTTATTAAAATGTAAACTAGACCCAAATCCTAGTCTTATTCCATCATTCCTCCATCCCACCTTGGTCTCGCACCTACTTAGCTACTTTCTCAGACTTCACTATCATTACCTGCAATCACGCAGATTGAATAAACACAAAAATATTTGGCGAATCGGTCATTCCGTTTCACATGCCAAACCAGATATCGCAATCAAACAGTCAATTCAATCAAGTCACATAAAAAATTAGAACATATCATGCACAATGTTCGTCAAGATCTGCCACTTAGATTCACATAAGTCGACAATCAAGTATGAAAAACAATAATTAATCAGTCAATATGTACAAACAAGCAATCAATCCTAACGCGCCTAGACTCAATCAAATTTATGCCCAAAAATTAACGAGAAGGACCCACAGTCATGGACACACCTTTGCCTTAGCGATTTCTGACACTTCTTGTTGTCGTTGATCGATTAAGACTGCACTGAACTCACCAAATATTGATCACGATCGGTCCTTCCTGAGAGAAACTTGCAGAAATCCAATACAACTCGCATCTTTGTCTTTGGAAACTCTTTATGTCTTTCCTTAGAGATTTTTCATGCTTAAAGGTTATGACGGTGGGGTCAGGCTTCTATTTATAAGGGTTGGTCCGTAAAAACCCTAACCGTAGTTCCCTTTGGTTGAACCGGGTCCGACCTTTACATAAACTGAACTGGGTTTCTGATCACAGTACAGCCCGTCCGTACCAACTCTCGACCAGCCTAGCTAGTCCCCAACCAACTCTATTTGGACATCACCATCACTGCCCGAACACTGACCGTACTTGTCGGAACATCAACCCTTGTCCAAAAATCTTGGACCCTTGTCCGAAGCTCGACCAGTTTGGCCCGAACATTCCGTTACCATGTCTAAACCACGACCAATCCTGTCTGAACATCTGTATTGTCCGAATCCCACAGATGTTCGAATTTCACAGATTAAACTCATTTTTACATATGTTTGGATTCTCTTACCTGTTTCTCGACTCTGGTCAAGTCTTCTCAGCCTTTCACTCGACCATCTTCCAACAAAACCCTTTTGTTTTTCTAACATTCCGACCCAACGCACCAACTTCCCTCGAATCCATCTGGAATCATCCGAAAGTCCGCGGAAAGCGGGTGTTACACATTGCCTAATCTAACATATATCTCAAACATATCACACTACCACGAGTAAGGATTACCAAAACCAAAATTCAGTAACGCCCAACTTTGCTTCATCTGCTCCATCAACCAATTTTAACTTCTAAATGTGGTTTTGAGGGGTATGTTATCACTTTATATCGTTTATAGAGGTATCTTTATAATTTAAATACTAAATTTGTCTAGTATGTAAAACAGGATTTTAAACTAAAGTTTTGTCTATAAAATTTAGATGAAAAATAATAATTTGTTTTATTTCAAACCTCGATTGTTTTTCTTAATTGTGGCATTACTTTTTAATTACCAAATTATAAGAGGTATGTTTTTCATATTATATTTTCTTGTTGTGATATTAATTTTAGTTTAAATGCTAAATTAATTTTTATATCAAATAAGTTCATCATCTGTCTTAAATTGTGGTTTTAAATTTATAAAATACTAGATTTATAAATATAAGAACTGTTGTATAATCAATGTGAGGTTAAATATATTGAAAGAGTTTTGAAAAGTTGGAAAAAATGTAAGAACTGTTGTAAATGTATTATATATTACAATACATAAGTAAACAATACATAAGTATAATATAATATTTGATATGATAGAAATAATAGAGAGAGACGAGTGGGAGGGAGCAGAGAGAGTAAGTGTAATGAGCCTTTTTATTATTCACTTCTTATTGTGTAAATTTTACAAGAGGTAAATGTCATATTTATAGGAGTTTAAGTTGATGAGTAAAAATAATAAAATAATATAGATATTTTTTATACATATATATATTTTTATTAATACTGGTCACAACTAGCCGATCCATTAGCCAAGTTCCTACATAATGTAGGCGGTGGGACTCGATCCCAAAATGTGCAAGTGCGCATGTCTTTAGTGGACTTACTGTCTGCCACTAGACTAAAAACCACTTACAGATACTTATTATAGGTAATTATTATACCTATATATTTATAATACTCCCCTTAATTATCTATCGTAAATTATTTATTACGTACTACTTCATTAAAAACCTTGTCATGGAAAAATCCAATGAGATAAAAACCATGACGAGGAAAAAGAGTACAGTGATGTAATCTCCCATTGAAATGATGTATATCATAAGTTTTGTAATTGACGCATTCTGATACTGTGAACATGTTTTCTAAATATTGTAGTGGGAAGCACTTTCGTGTACAGATCTGCTGCATTGTCTACTGAATGGATATATTAAATATTTACTTCTTGATTTTTCTCGAGTTCTCGTGTATAAGAGAAAAATCTTGGGGGGATATGCTTCGTTCGGTCACTCTTAATATAACTTTCTTTAAATTGGGCAACACAGGTAGCGTTGTCCTCAAACAACTTTGTTGGCTCTTTATTTATGACTATTCCGCTTTCTTTTTGTATGTGTTAAGTCATTGATTTGAGCCATACGCATTCTCTACATGCTTCATGAAGTGCAATTGTTTCTGCATGATTTGAGTAGGTAGCAACTAAAGTTTGCTTTTGGGAACGCCAAGAAATTGTAGTGCCTCCAATTGTAAAAATATAACCGGTTTGTGATCGAACTTTATGTGGGTCTGTTAAATAGTATGCATCTGCAAAACCAACTAGATCGACACTAGAACTTCTATTATAAAATAATCTCAAGTCAGTTGTTCCATGGAGATAACAAAATATATGTTTTATTCCATTCCAGTGTCTCCGTGAAGGTGATGAACTATATCTTGCAAGCATATTTGTAGCGATGACTATATCTGGTCTAGTGCAATTTGAAAGGTACATGAGTCCACCATAACGCTCATATAAGGTACTTCAGTACCTAATATCTCTTTGTTATCTTCACAAGGTAGGAATGGATCTTTATTGATATTAAGGGATTTATTGACCATTGGAGTACTCAAAGGAGTCGCTTTATCCATATAAAAGCGTTTAAGATCTTTTTTATATAATTCAATTGATGTACGAAAATTCCATTCCGAAGATGCTCGATCTGGAGTCCAAGATAAAATTTTGTATATCCAAGATCTTTCATTTCAAACTCTTTCTTCATATGAGTTCTTGTCTCATCAATTTCCTTTTGAGTTCCAATTATATTCAAGTCATCAACATATACAACAATGATCACAAACACGATATAGATTTCTTAATAAATACGCAAGAACATATCGCATTGTTGGTATATCCTTTACTCAACAAATATTCACTTAAGCGATTATACCACATGCATCTGGATTGTTTTAATCCATAAACTGATCGTTGTAATTTGACTGAACATATTTATTTAGATTTTTAGTTCAATGCTTCATGCATCTTTAATCCTTCTGGAATTTTCATATATATATTTCATTATCAAGTGATCCATATAGATATGTTGTCACAACATCCATTAGATGCATTTCTAGATTTTTAGATGCTGCTAAGCTCATCAAAAACCTGAAGGAAATTGCATCCATTACCGGGGAATATGTTTATTCATAATCAATTCTCGGTCTTTGAAAAAAATCTTTGGGCAACGAGTCGGGCTTTATACCTTGTTACCTCATTTTCTCATTTCTTTTTTGAACAAAAATCCATTTATATCCAACGAGTTTTACATGTTCAAGTGTTATGACAATATATCCAAAAACTCTTCTTTTATTGAGGGAGTTCAATTCAGTTGTCATTGAAATTTTCAACTTCTCCCAATCATATCTTTTTTGGCATTCTAATATAGACTTTGGTTTTGAATTATCACTTTCATTATCAATTTCTTTTGATACAGAGAATGAAAAAATTTCCATCATCATCTTTTATTTCATTTCTAACCCAAATATTTCTGTTTTAGGCATAATTGATGGAAGTCTCATGTTTTTTCTCTTTTTTCATCTTCAAGATTTTTCTCTGTATAATTTGGTTCTTTTAGACCATTTTCATTAATTTCTCCCAAAATCTTATTCTTTCGGTGATTTTTATCTTTTGATCCCATTGGTCTCCCCCTTTTCAACTAAACTTTTGGTTCATTTGTTATGTTTCCATTATTTTGTTTCTTTGGAACAGTAACTCTTCTGGAACATTAACAGCGGGTATATATGATTTTATCACCTTTTTTGTATCAGTTAATGGTATCTGATTTGCCATATTTTGTAAATGCACAATTTTCTGAACTTCCAGTTCACGTTGTTTCGTAGGGGGATCAATGTGCCACAACGACGGTGTGTACCATGTGATGTCTTTTGGAGCTTCTTTAGTTCCTCCCCTTAACAGTAGAAATTCATCTTCATTAAAATGACAATCGGCAAAACGTGTCGTAAACATATCACCAGTTTTTGGTTCCAGATACCGAATTATACTTGGCGATGTATACCCAATTTATATCCCCAATCTCCTTTGTGGTCCCATTTTTGTTCTTTGCGACAGTGTTATAGGGACATAAACCGCACATCTAAAAACACAGAGATGGGATATATCTGGCTTATGGCCAGATGTTAATTATAATGGGGAGTATTTATGGTATGCACTCGGTCTTATTTGAATTAGTACCGCAACATGCAAAATTGCATGATCCCATATTGAAATTGGGAGTCTTGTTCCATTAGTAACGGTGTAGCAATAATTTGTAACCGTTTGATTAAAGACTCAGCCATGTCATTTTGTGTGTGAACATGCGGAACTAGATGTTCAACATCTATTCCCAATGACATACAATAGTTATTGAAGGCTTGTGAAGTAAATTCACAGCGTTATCAAGTATTACCTTCTTTATTGTATAATCAGAAAATTGTGCCCTCAACTTGATTATTTGGGCAATGAATTTTGCGAAAGTCATATTTCATGTGCTCAATAGACACACATGTGACCATCTAGTAGATGCATTAATTAATACCATAAAATATCTAAATGACCGCATTGTGGGTGGATATGTCCACATATATCACCATAGATTCTTTCTAAGAATACTGGAGATTCATTCCCAACTTTGGCTGGTGATGGCCGAGTTATTAGTTTTCTCATAGAACAAGCATTACATGGAAATTCTTTTGCTTGAAATATCTTCTGGTTTTTCAGCGAATGGCCATTTGTATTTTCCATAATCTTTCGCATCATGACTCAACCAGGGTGCCCTAAGCGCTCATGCCAGATTTTGAATGTACATGTAAACTTAGAGTTTATTATAACATATGATTCAGTCATGTTTATTTTTGTGAAATATATTTTGGAGGATAAAGTAGGCAACTTTTCCAATATACATTTCTTTTCCGAATTAACTTATGTAATGCAAAGATATTCAACACCATTTTTATTCATGGTTTCTACGTGACATCCATTTATGCGGATATTTTTGAAACTCAACAAATTTCTACAGGATTTTGGAGAATATAAGGCATTATCTATCTCAAATTTTGTTTCCCTTGGCATTGAAAAACAAACTCTTCCGGAACCTATAATAATTTTTTCATTACCAGATATAGTATTCATGCTTCCGGCAGATTTTTTCATTTTAATGGAGGAGAAATAAATTTTATCTTTAAGTATTGTGTGCGTTGTAACATATATGCCAGTCACATATCTCCATCCTTGTTTTTGAATTTCAACATTTTGTGATTTGAAAATATTCATAAAATATGTGTTAATATAATAAAAACAAGCTTTATACTACAACACAAACTATTTTACAAACAAAAACAAGATTATGCAACCATAACTATTTATACATCATGTCATACTTTCTTCTTCAGGAAGATTTTAGTCATTTTGGCTTTCATTAATATTTATAGAATCAACAACGAAATCAGCCACATCGAGATATGTATCATTATTTATACCATCAAAAGACGGCTTGACTTCACAGTCAAAAGAAGGTCCAACTTCATTATCATAAGAAGGTCCGACATTGCCATAAACGAAGTTGGTTTTTTTTTTGTTTTTTAATTATTGTGACTCTTGGTGTAGATCGGCAAAATACTTTGGCGTACGATATGTACGTGACCAATGCCCTTTCATGCCACACCTATTGCAATTTTCCTCATGTTGCCTTTTTCCAACTTCCTTTCCTTTTGACCTTTTATTATTTCTTTCACTATTGAAATCATTATAACAAGATTTTCTTCCTTGTCCACGTCCATATCCTCCTCGTTCACGACCACGGTAATTACCTCGACCGCGGTCACATCCATAATTATTTTAATTTGCTGTTGTAACATTCGCTTTTGGAAATGATCCTGATCTAGTAAGATGAGATTGATGGTTTAGCATTAAAAGTTCATTATTTTATTCTGCTACAAGAAGAACTTGCATTAATTTTGAATATTTCTTGTATCCATAAGCCCGATATTGCTGTTGTAGGACTACATTTTCAGGATAAAATATTTGGAGAGTTTTTTTGATCATATCATAATCACTTATTTTCTCTCCACATAACATTATCCTGGAAGTGATTCCGAACACTTTTGTAATCCTGAAACTGGAGGTTCATCCACTCATGTTTAGCTTTCGGTAAGATCACATATTTCTGGTGATCAAACCTATCTTTGAGTGATTGCCAAAGATATGCATGATCTTCTTTTGTTATATACTCATCTTTTAAACCATTGTGGATATGGTGGACCAAAAATATCATGACATTAGCTTTTTTCTCTTCTGAAGTCATTTTCGACTTATCGATGGTATTAAGAAGTTTTTTTTCTCTTTAAATGCATCTTTGCTCCAACTGCCCATCTTATATAATTGTTTCCAGATATATCAAGGGCAGTGATCTCGAGTTTAACTAAATTTAATATAATTACTGCATAATAATCATAAATTTTATTATTTAACTTAAAATATTCAACATAATATCATTAAAACATAATATAAAATAACACATTACCTAAACACACAAAAATGAATTAAACAGGAGATTACAAGGATATATGAAGCACAAATAAGCATACCAATATTCATCCGAAATTCTTCGGGAGTATATTCATAACTGAAAAGCCTGTAAATTGCAGAAATAATTATACCAAATTAAAAAATTAAAATCCAAAGAAATATTTTTACAAAGCAAAAATAAATCGATTTTCTTGGAGAAATTTTTTTTTTCTGAGATGAGAAAGAAAATTTTTGAGTGAAGAAATGAGAGAATAATGATTGTATTTATAGATGAAAAATTTGTATGTAACTGTTGGGAATAGTATTTAGAGCCGTTGGAAAAATATATATATGTATTATTTTTTGTTTTTTTCTTTCATAACAGTTAAAAAATATAACCAAAATAAATTTAGCAAAATTAATATTTACCAATAATAACATAATTATGAAAAAAATCAAATTATAAAAGAGATATTCACATATTAGATATTAATTGTAATACATTAAAATAACAATAATTTAAAATTTTTATTTGTCTTCTCGACAATTTATTTATCTTTTATTTTTTCTTCTCGAACAAATTTATATTTTAATATATTTTTGTTGTCCATCATAGTAGTATACCCCGTATGGCCGCCACCAATTGCTGACACATGGCAATTTCTCAAAAACAAAGAGTAAGATTATTCTGATTTCTAAAAGCACTTGTCTTTTCTAGTCGTCTAATCCATATGGCCGAGGTATTGTTGTCCGTCATGAACATCTAACACATATGACTGTCACCTTTTTGACCAAACTTCAGGGATACGTTTGTATTTTCGCCTATACCACAAAATCTGATTTTATGGCAAAACTGAAGAATTATAAATTAATGGCATTTCGTGTAATTTCAAATTAAAAAGATGGCATTTGGTGTAAATAATTCTTAATTTTATTTATTATTTTATGCTATTTCGTAGATAGATAAATTCATCTTCATTGTCATCCATATATGGACAAATGGATGCATATTTGATCCAGGGACATGAATATATAGATAATGCATGATTCTTGATTTTTCTAAATATATGGCTATGGACAAATATACGGGCAAATGGTGTTCGATATAGACATGGACATCCATTGTCAGTGTCATGCATTTCATGTTATGGACAAATGTCCATAGTTTCGAGATATGGATATGGATAAAGGTACTACATGTTTCTTATATTCACATGGACACCCATTCAGATGCGAAAACTATCAAGGTCCAATCATAACATTTTTTTAGATATGGACATGGACAAATGTATTATCTGCATGTCTAGTTAAGTTTATGGACAAATGATTTTATTTTCCATATATGGACATTGACATATGTATTAAAAGTCTTATATGGACAAATGACTATAGTTTCGAGATATGAACATGAACAAATGACTATAGTTTTCAGATATGGACCCAGAGAAACGTACTATATGTTTCAAGATAAAATCATTACATTTTTCAGATATGAACAAGGACAAAGGTATTACTTGCATGGTTATGTTTTATGGACAAATGACTTTATTTTTCATATATGGACATGGACAAATGTATTACATGTTTGGTATGGACAAATTACCATAGTTTTCAGATATGGACAAATGACTATATTTTCCAGATATGGACATAGACAAATGACTATAGTTTCCAGATATAGACACAGACAAACATACTACATGCTTCTAGTTAAAATCATTATATTTTCAGATATGGACATGGACAAATGTATTATCTACATGGATATAGACATTTCTGTTCTCGTCTTTATTTTTTCTTCTTACTGGACATAGTCATGCTAACAATAACAATAACCACAATATATTAGTTCACCTCTATCTAATTTATAACAAAACAACCGTCTATCAATACGTATTCTTCCTGACACAGTTTGGCTTCATGTAAATTAAAACATAAATTTCTTAAGTCAACTTTTAGTTCTTTTACAAAACTCCCTTGTCAACATCTACATCCATGTCTTCTACTATGTTGTGCCAAAAAACTCTATTATAAACCTAAGTCCATGTCTTTTTTCTACCAATTAAATAAAGACATGGACATTCTTTCCAGTTCCCTAATCTGTCCACAAATTTTACATGATTTAAGCACTACATTTTGTAACCCTAGCCTCACCATTTATACCATTTTTCTACTATTCCTTACTATTTTCACTACTCCATGTTTTAAATATTCTACATTTGAAGCCAATCCTGAAGCGGTGTACCAATTTCTCTCAGAAGATGGTAACTTCCAAACCTAGATTTTAAAAATCTTTCTCACCTACTCTTTAGATTTTTACCGTTCTTCATAATTTACGTTTACGGGCAGAGACTGTAACATAATATCCGTTTACATGCAGAAATCATTCTATGAGTGATATGATTAAATCTGATTATATGGGTTGCAAAAATCAACTTTTAGAAACGAACCTCAAAGACAAGCATGGCGTCTTAGTTAGTTCCTTTTTTGCCTTGTTGTGTGTAAAGACATGCAATCTTACTTGAACCATTAGAAACCAACCGACCCAAAACCTGTTGAATCTCTTCTTCGCTAAAGCCCTTTAGATCTCCCAATCTTCACCACCGTCCGTAGCCTATCTACTGAATAACACATGCCCATTTTGAAAAAATCCAGAGAAGAAGCTTCAAGCTTTTAAAACAAAGTTTAAATTATCAAAATTGTAGATCGAAGAAATCTACGATTTTGCTAGATGATTTGTTGACAATGATTCACGCTACAGTTTCTCAGGAATACGGATAATTTGCTTGGCCAATAAAGGAGCCAACGAGAAAAACAAAAATGAAGGAAAAAAGAGCATAAAAGGCTTAAAACTCAAAACTTGGCATCTAACAAATACACTACTTTAGCTTTTTTGTTTTAGCTTAAGGACCTGGTTTTCATAACTTTTTCAGGAAAACTGCTAATTTTCTCAAGTAAAAAGACTCAAACTTTTTGCAAGAATTAAAATGGAAAATAGAGAAAAACAGAATGATCAACTGTGTTTAAATCAGATTCTTGTGAATTGATTTAGAGAATCATTTAAAGAAAAGCGACGCTCATACTTGAAGACCCACAAGACCCTTTGTTTTCACCCTCGCGACTTATCTTCTCCTCTTCAACATGTCCTTTTCACGACCACACAAATTCTCTTCTGCCCCGTAAATTTTGGTCACTTACTGACCCACTCAGTCTACACACTCAAGTGTCTCATTTATCAGCGTCTTATTTGTCTTTCTCAAACCAAAAATGGGTAGGCGGAAAAAGCATTGGAAAAGTTGGTATTACCTTCAAATATGTTTTCAATGTGGATATTTCAGATGAAATTTCCCTTTAATATTTATAAATACAAAATAATTATTTTCAAATATATTTTAATAAAGAAAAAAATTTTATTGTTAGATTTGATACGTAAAACAATTTTGTTAATATATAACTTTAAGGGTCCAAACATTATATAATAAAGTTCAAATCTCAGTCTGCTCCATTTGGAGAACTTAGGCTATGGATTGGACCTTGTTGTCGATCCAATGGTTACTTGTTGACAAAAAAAGAATAAGAAATTGAGATGAGGAGATGTTCATACATAAAACTTATATTTAATAATAAGAAATCATATTAATAAATAATAGTAAAATAAAATAATGATACATTTAATTTTAACAATTTACCTTTTTTGTTTGTTTGTCTTGATTTTGTTAGATGTAAAAAAAAAGACAGAATTAATATCATAAAAAAAAAATTTAATGCAAGCAATAGTGAAACTTCTTTATGAAAGTTTAGGAGAGTTAAGAAAATATCGAAAGTTTTATGAAATTGTTTATTAGCTTGCTTATGTATATATATATCAATTAATATTTACAAATTCTTTTTCAGATTATGATTCTTTTTTTTTTTAAATTTGTATTTCATTAACTTTCAAAGGATAAGAGATTATTATGATTTTTTTTAGATTAGGAATATCTATATAAATAAATATTTAGTAATAGAGAGATATATCTATAATTATCTTCTAATAGAAATTTTTTATGTTAAGATAATAATAATATTTGCAATTTTGTTTTTGCAAATTCGTTTTTTAATTAGATTTTTGTAAAAAATATCGATAGTTATATTCTATTAAATTTTATTTTATTTTATAATTAGTAAGAGATAAATATTTATTTTTATTTTTATTTTATAATTTATTTTTGTGTTAGGATTGTTAATAAGGATAAATATTTTTTAATAGATATAAATATGTTTTAAAAATAAATTTTATTTTACTTTTTCATATAGAAATAAGAAAAAGTTTTGATTGTTGGATTTGACACATGAAATCATCTTTTTTTTGTCGTCTACGGGAAAGAATCTTGTTAATAAGTAACTTTGAAAAACTGTAATTTAAATAATTAGATTTTTTTTAATATTATAAAAACATTTTAAAACCATAATTTTTTAAAAATTATATTTGTTTTCGGTATATTGACAAACTTTTTCTATTAAGATTTATTTTTTAGTTTACAATTAGTAAGAGATAAAAATTTATATTTATTTATATTTTATAATTTTTTTTTGTGTGAGGATTGTGAATAAAGATAAATATTTTTTGATAGATATATATATATATATATCTTTTTAAAATTTATATTTTTTTATTTTTATATAAATAAGAAAAAGTTTATGATCGTTGGATTTAACACATGAAAGAATATGGTTAATTAGTAACTTTGAAAAATCATACTTTATATAATAAGATTATTTTTATTTTACAATTCCTTTTTGTGTTAGGATTGTAACTAATGATAAACATTTTTTGATAGAGATAAATATCTTTTTGAAATATATTTTTATTTTATAGTATATAAATACATAAATTTTTTTGATCGTTGTATTTGACACATGGAAGAATTCTAATTAGTAACTTTAAGAAACCGTATTTTATATATATAAATTTATCGGCAACGTTGATAGTAGTTAAACAAATGTGTTTTACATTAACTTTTATTACTAAACTTGATAATTCGCTTGTAACACCCCGATCACCATCTTAATGGACTCGTGGGCCTACCTTACCGGTGTGAAAGTCGGTATGCTACATCCGGGAGGCTTACCGATCCGACAAATCACCACATGGTTTTTCCACATGTTTTGTCCTCACTCACATGGTTCCAAAAAACACTTCCCAGAAGGTTAGTCATCCTTCAATTACTCTAGCTTAAGCACGCTTAACTCTGGAGTTCTCTCTGGACAAGTGACCGAAAAGATAAGTGCAATTTGGTGACATAGGTGGACAAATTAATTCTTTTAAACCTCTCCGAATGCAGCACCATATATCATATTTCCTAAAATCGAGATGTTACAATCCACCCCCATAATCCACCCCATTAACAGACTGCAACGTCTTTGTTGCGTACCAAGATCGTCGCCCCCGTCTTTTTGTCTCCACACACATCTAGGTTCGGTTCTGATACCACTTATAACGCCCCATGGAATATCAAGTTCGGTGGAATGATTTGGATGCGTTCTCAAGTACGACTTGAATGGTTGTAATTAGTATGTGTGCGAAGGGTGGTTTTACTTTCTATGGGCCTACAAGTGATAATGGCATTCAAATTGAGATGTATACAAAAAAAAAGACAAAACAC
This sequence comes from Lepidium didymum, assembly GCA_963920545.1. Taxonomy (NCBI): domain Eukaryota; kingdom Viridiplantae; phylum Streptophyta; class Magnoliopsida; order Brassicales; family Brassicaceae; genus Lepidium; species Lepidium didymum. The sequence continues at coordinate 14,904,619 of OY986979.1, forward strand.
TTGGACTTTGACATGAAAAGCTGAAACCATTGTTAATGATGCAACTCGGAGCTAATTAATATTACTTACTGCACCCATACCTACTAATCTTGGTGGTTTTGACTAAACCAGGTCGAATATTTTGCATTAATAATACGATATTCAATCATAATCTGGTGAAAACTGTGAAAGAAAACTACCTAATAATTCAAGAGTGATTTCTAGTATTAATTTGTGATTGATTTATTAGTTAATTTGTGACAGAACACCACGAAGCTCGACATGCCTAATCCTAATGGAACATTTATACACACTTCCTTAAGATGCATTTGAGAATTTGTGCGTGACCTTAAAAACAAATAGTCACATTCTACCACTTTTAATGTAAAGGGGCTATATTAACACATTCACATTAAAGTATCAGAAACAAATAAATTAAAACCCTAGAAACCGAGTTTGATTCTGAATTTGGTTGGGTTTTATGGATACTGTGAAGTCAATCAAGGGCTATGGCAAAGTTGATTAAGCGCAAAACTTAGCGTTGAAGAGAAAGACTCGTAAGCAGTTGATTTTAGTTGGCATCTCCGGAAAAACAATACGCATAAACCAATACCGATTTCGATCCCACAGTTAACTCCAACCGCTTCTCTAAGAACTGTATGTAGCGTGACTCGTTACCCTTCTTCTTGTGTCTCAAGCATCTCGAAGATTCCATCATCAAACACGACGGATCCGGTGATTTTGTTCAAGCTTTCTCTGAAAGTGGTGATCGACGAACTCAATTCGATTTTTGGTTTACCGAAAAAGCTCGCCGAAGAGACAAATGATGAGAGAATCAAATCAGCGCTCGGTGTTTGCGGAGATGTCTTCGACGAAGCGATTGATCAAGTCAACGAGACGATTTCCGCCATGGAAGTCGGAGACGGGAAGAAGATTCTGAATTCATCGAAGATCGAAGATCTCAAGACTTGGCTTAGTGCCGCATTAACATATCACGACACATGTCTTGACAAGCAACAGTTTAGCGATCGTCGCCAAGATTCTCTCAACATTAAGCGATTTCGGTATCCCAATTCATCGGAGACGACTCCTCAATTCGTTTCCCAATTGGATTAGACAGGTGTGAGACGGTTACTTCTGGCAAAAAACTAAGCGCCTAACGTGACGGTTGCGGCGGATGGCTCCAGTGACGTAAAAACGGTAAACGAAGCGGTGGCTAGAGTTCCAAATAAGGGGGAAACAAAATTCGTCATATACGTGAAATCCGGTACTTATATAGAGAAGGTGCTTATTGATAAGAGCAAATGGATTGTTATGATATACGGCGACGGCAAAGACAAGACCATTATTTCCGGCATCAAGAATTACGTGGACGGTGTTCACACCTACTTTACGGCGACGTTCGGTAACTCACTCTCTTTTACTTCTTGTTTATGCTATAGTAGTACTTCACATTTCTTATATTCATTTAGTCTGTAAACTGTGAATATAAAAGTACAACTGACAAAATCTAGTTTTTTTAAAAAAGGTTAGTTATTATTACAACCCTTAATCTTAAAATTAAGTTACGTTTTTACCCCCTCTCTACGCAGCAATTCAAGGCAAAGGATTCATAATGAGGGACATCGGAATCATAAACACCGCTGGACCAGAGAAGCATCAGGCGGTGGCCTTCCGATCAGGATCTGATCTCTCAGTCTACTATCAATGTTAATTCCATGGCTACCAATATACTCTCTACCCTCACTCCAATCGCCAATTCTACCGCAGTTGCGACGTCACTGGAACTGTTGATTTCATCTTCGGAAACGCCGCCGTCCTTTTTCAGGACTGCAACTTCCGGCCGCGTCAGCCGCTTCCGAAGCAGTACAATACAATCACTGCACAGGGTAAAACAGATGAAGATCAGAACTCTGGAATCTCGATCCAGCGATGTACGATCTCCGCCAATGGCAACGTAACTGCTCCGACGTATCTTGGCCGTCCGTGGAAGGTGTGTTCGACGACGGTGATTATGCAATCGGAGATTGGGCCAATCGTGGGTCCGGTTGGGTGGATTTCGTGGGAATCAGGTGTTGAACCGCCAGCGAATATATATTATGGAGAGTATAAAAATTTGGGTCCTAGGTCAGATTTGACCGAGAGAGTTAAATTGGCCGGTTACAAGCCCGTTATGTCTGATGCGGACGCAAGGAGGTTTATGGCTGCTACCTTTGTTAGAGGGGCCGATTGGTTACCGCTTATGGGAGTGCCGTATCAGCTAACGTAATGGACCTTTTATATGCTTACTTTTTAAAAATTATTGAGATACTTTAGGAGAATTCCGAATATGTTTTAGTTAAAAGTTCTTTATGGTTACATTCATATTCTTTATATAAATATATATTATATTCTTGAGTTGTTCACCACCCTAGCAGCTTCTGCCTCTCTTATGACGTTTTATCAGTTTGTATATCAGTAATTTTCGAGTGACAATTTTCCGTTAAATTAGTTTAAGTGGGGTTAATTGGGTTGTGGATATAGATCGAAGATGACAGACACAGAGGCCCACTAATATACCGTCCACGCTTTGATTAACGAGTATGAATGGCTAAAGCAAATCTGTCAAAGAAATGATAGATTAAATTCTAGTCGACAATCTACCCAAAATTTTGATATAACAATTAATCTATATATATTTAGATTCTTTATGTAATTGCATACAAAATATATATATAAGGTCTATCTGTACCCAAACTTACACAATAACTATCCAATTCCACATATAGTATATGAAATCTATCCAATTGCACAAATTACTGAATAATTATAGGTTTGTTGGTAAACCAAAAATTGGTTACGATCTTAAGCCCTTAATTAACCGAATTTAAACCAATTTTAGACCCGATTAAAACTCAATTACAACCAGGTTATAGTAAACAAGTTGTAATTGAGTTTTAATCGAAACTAAAATTGGTTTAAATTCGGTTAATTACTTAAATTTGTAATCAATTTTTGGTTTACCAACAAATTCATAATTATTTATAGTTATTGTGTACATTTGGTAACAATTAGACCTTACATAGTTTGTATGCAATTACATTTAAGTATAGGTTGATCAGTTATATCAAAAACTTTGAATTGGAAATAGACCGTCAACCCATTAAATTCTAAACGAAACTTGTCTGATGAAGACAAATGTATATATCATCTGATTAAGACAAAAGTGACAAGTTTTGTGGTGAAAGAAAGTTTTTCGGTTTAGTGAAGGAGAAGCAGACACAAGCCTAATGAACCCAAATGCCTGATTTATTATTCTTATAGACGACTGATGACAGCTTCAACCTCCTGAGGAGTGTAGAGGTGATAACCTGGTGCGACTTTGGCTATGTCAACATTGTTTGGAGTCACCTAAACCAGAAAAGTAGAGATTATCAGATGGTGCTGAGTGCTGACCCGATGTAGGAATCGATGGGTTGACTATTTTACTAAACAAACTTCAAAAACCAATTGAGTACCTTTTCTTCCATGACTTGTTTTAAGATAGACACAGCGACTGTTTCAGCTTCTTGAAGAGTTAAATCCTGTAAAAGTTGTAAGATTGAAGTTTTAAGAGCAAAAAAAAAAAAAAAAATCGCTGTACTAGGGGCAGAGAAACAATACTATTACCTTGTTGAATTGCTCTTGGAGAGAACTATCAGCTCCTTCTGAGCCTGACCCAATTGCCTTTGCATTGCATTGCCAGAATGTTCCCGATGGATCTGTGTAGTACCTGTGTAAGATTGAGTTGTTTAACATTGTTGTATACCAACTTGACATCATATACAGCGATGGAAAATGATATATGCTATTAAGGAATAACAACTTACAGACTCGGTCCATTTTCATCATGCCCAGCAATGAGAAGGGATACTCCAAATGGACGAGACTGCAGATAATTTATGACCGAACATAAGTTTATTCATAATAAGGGAGACGGCAAAGTACTAGTGGTGCTTTAAGAGCTGTATCTATCAAGTCACGACTAAAACTATCGAAGGATTTATCTCTGGTAATTGATCACAAATTCTAAGCAGAAGGAAGTGATACATTACGCTACCAATGTCCTATGCTACGAAAGGGTAAGGGAGCATTTACTACCATTGACTCTTCATCTCCTTCGCCAAACCGTAAAGCCAGATCACACAAAGCTTGTGTTGTAGATTCTACAGTCATTGGCTCACCATACGAAAACCTGTGGTTCTGCACAACATCAAAAGCAGTTGGTATCAGAAACATCTTTAAATGTAAGAAAGAAGGCATGAGAAACAAAAACTGAGATCTCACTTGAGTCTCAACTCGTGCATGCTCAACAAGTGTTCGTGCGTCAGCAATCAGACCACTCATAGCACAACCTATATGGTCATCAATTTCCATAATCTTCTCCACACTGCTAGGCTCCTGTTTGATAAGATTAACGAGACTGAGAAAGCACAGTTACCATTATAGGTAGACTCAAAATTGGTTTGACTTTGTAATAACATCCTTCAGATTCAATCGCTAATGCCAATCCATAATACATTTGTATCAAAATGTGACCGTAACCAGATGGAATAGCAACAAGTCCTTCAATGCTAACAAATCAACCAGTTGGAACTGCTAAACATAACAAATATAAAAGTCGAACAGGGAATTTAGCAGAAGAGAAACTATACCAGTAAGGGAGAGGTGATCCGCTTCTCGACAGCAAGAACAACTCCCTCTTTTGTCTTTACACCAATCGCAGTAGAACCAAGCTGCAACCAACAACCATTACAAACTCATCAAAAAAATGAAACCTCGAAAATTCGTACACAAATGGCCCAGTCTAACAGCTATCTCAAACATATCACACTAAAATGAGTAAGGATTAACAAAATTAAAATTCGTTAACGCCCTACTTGCCTTATTTGCTTCATCAACCAATTTTATAGTTAGCAGATGAAGTAATCGAAAAACTTACTTTGATAGCTTCAATGGCATACTCAACTTGGAAGAGACGGCCTTCGGGAGAAAAGGTATTGACTCCTCTGTCATACTCAGTCCTTCGAAACAAAAACATCCAAATTTGATCAATACAAACACATAAAAATCTTATTGAACCCAGAAACCGTGATACGCGATATTTTCGAGATCGAAAAAAGAAAATGCTTAATTTTACCTCGTGAGAAACATCTTCTTCCGGATTTCGATCTGTAATAAACCTCAATGCCTGCACAAAGTTGCAAACCCAAAAAGTTTACAGATCGAACGACGAAAACGATTAAGAAACAATCAACTTAAACGGAGGCATGAAAAGTTTACCAGCTGATTGATCTACGAATCGAAGAAACAACTCTTCCCAGTTTGCTTGCTCCTTTCTAGCTCTCGAAGACGCACTCTTGAGTAACAAGTTAGACTTTGATTATCACTTGGGCCTTTAATGGGCTTACATATATTACAATACGGGCCTTACATTATCCTAATTTTGTTAAGCCAGTCAATACAAACCCATTACCTATTTTCACTCGTAGACTTTTAATTTATTTATTTATTTTTGGGTTAAAGAGACAAATGTGTATATTTCACATAAATTAAGTTGACTATGAACATAACATTAACAATTACTGTAACAAATAATATAATCATATATTTGATAATATATAATTATGATCGTACGATATTGATAAGTTAGGCCACCACTATGGGATGATATAAGTGGACGACGATCCAGAAAAATAGTATAAACTTTAGTGACGTATTTTAATCTCTCAACCTAAACTGAGACCACATATATCAATTTAATTACATATTTACAAGGTTTCTCGTCAAAATTGAGATTGATGTAAATTGTGAAATATGATCTCAAATCACAATGGACTGTAAAATGTTTAGTCTAGGCGCGTGAGAAAGTGTGAAGAAATAAGTGATGTAAGGTCATTGAAAAAAGCATAAACGAATGAAAAGATGATACGTGGGTAGATATAAATATAGGACTTAAAACATAGACATGAAGACAAAAGCAATATAAATGTAAAACATGGACATGAAGAAAGAAACAACGTAGATGTAAAACATGGACATAAAGTTTTATTTGATACAAACAGAGAAGGAATGTAGACATAAAACATAGACATAAAGTGACATATGAAAGATGTGAGTGGAGAGATTGATGAGGTAACGAAAGCAATGACATATGAAAGAGAAACATGCGAGACGAGTTAGGAGAAGACATATGGCATGTGGTAGCATTTCAAACGCAGAGAATACCAAAACAGACATGGACATAAAAAGAAAAAAGACGTGGACTTAAAACATAGACATACACTATAAGGAAAAATTTGTATTGATACGTAATATTTCATCATAATATAAAGATATTGTTACAAAATTGTGATAATTTATAAATAGTTACAATACAAGTGTCACAAATGCATATTGGTAACAAAAATTTCATAATATACTTGTAACGAATAAATCTAGTAACAATTTTGTCACAAATCGTTATGGAATAGAGACACAATGATTTGTAACAAATAAAATTTGTAACAAAATTTTATATAAAATGTTACAAATTATTACTAATATTCATCGTCACAAATTATTACTAATATTCATTGTCACAATACAATTATCACAATAGCTCAAATTTTTTATAGTGATAGAGTTATATTTGATAGAAACAAAGAAAAGACGTGGACGTAGAAGATGGACATAGGGCTAAGTCTTGTTGGATCTCGATGATGAGCTTTTGGTTTGGGCCTCGTGTTTAGCTGCTGGCCCAAGATGAAATAAAAGCTTCTTCTCTCTGCAGACATCGTTACTCACTGACGGAATCTGTTAGCAACAGATTGTTGCCGTTAGTAACAACTCCTCTATCATGTGAAGATGATGCAATAAGAAGCATGTTCGATTCTTCATGAGAGTGACGAGAGAGTGAGTGAGGAATATCATTCGTTGTTGGGTTTTCTCTTGCGGGTTCAATACACATATTGTATTAGTGAGTGTTTGTGAGCTTGTGAGTGAGACATTGCTTTGTATTCTCTGTAATATTCTCCGGTTTCTTAGTGGATTCTCTGGTGATTGCGATCCCGGCGTGAGTAGGCTGCTGCACCTTGCAGTGGAGGCCGAACACGTAAATCTCTCGTGCATTCCTTTTACGTTTTATCTCCTCTTCTCTTGCTATATTTCTTCGATTGTTTCATCTCACACTCGGTGTATCAACTGCAGATCTTTGCGTGTTGTTACAACAAGTGGTATCAGAGCTCTGGTTGCTAGTCTTCCGCTTAGAGTGGTGAGATATTAGCTGCGATGTCGTCAACTCGGATCGAAGTGGAGAGGTTCGATAGTTCTGGTTCTGGGGATTACATGTTGTGGAAAGAGAAGTTGATGGCTCATCTGGAGCTTCTCGGTTTACTGGATGATGTCGCAGCCAGTGCAACTGTACAGAAACATCTAAGTCTCCTGATGGTGATAAATCTGATAAATCAGGTTTGAAGAGTGTTCAAGAGAAGTAGAGAAAGGTGAAAAGCACGATCATTCTAAGTGTTGGTGATCATGTTCTGTGTAAGATCATCAAGGAAATGACCGCAACGATATGTTCAAGGTATTGGACAATCTATATATGGCTAAGACTCTTACTAGTCGGATCTATCTTAAGCAGAAATTGTATGACTATAAGATGTCACCTAGTCTGTCGTTAGAGAAGAATATAGACGAATTTTTTAAGATCATTGGTGACTTAGAGTATGTTGAGGTTGAGATCTCAGATGAGGATTAAGCAATAATGCTTCTGAGATCATTGCCAAGTCAGTTCGATACTCTAAAAGATTTTTTAAGGTACAACAAATCGATTTTGAGAATGAAAGATGTCTTGGCAGCTGTTTGATCTAAAGAGATGGAAGCTGGTTTCCAAGTAAGAGAATCAAAACAAATTGCAGAGAGTTTGTACGTCAAAGGAAAATCTGACAAACCTTTGCTAAAGGCAAACTCAAAAGGGACTCAATCAAACTAGAAATTCAAGAAGGGAAAGCAAAAGTCAAAGAAGAAGAAGGCATGTTGGAAATGTGGATCTACAGACCATTTCGAAGCTCAGTGTCCACAAAATGGATCAAAAGGAAATGATAGGCAACATGGTGAAACATCACAGGTCCATGTTCAGGAAGAAGATGTTATTACTAATGTTCTTTGTGTTAGTGAATGTTCTAATGTTGCAAATTTTGTACTGGAAGAGTCATGGATCATTGATTTTGGATGTTCTTATCATATGTCCTGGAAGAAAGAATTATTTGTTGAGCTTAATGAGTAGTGAAAAGGTTCAGTTCGAATGGCAAATGATTCAGAGTCAGCAGTTAAAGGAATTGGAAATGTTAAGGTTGAAAAACAAGATGGCTCAATTATGGTACTAACAGATGTGAGGTTTGTGCCGACTATGAGGAGAAATTTGATCTTAGCAGGTCTGTTAGAAGAACGAGGTTGCAGTTTCAAATCAGAGAATGGTGTATTCAAAGTGATGAAAAATAGCAGAGAAGTTCTTCGGGGTCTCAAATCAGGTTGTCTATACTTTCTCTGTGAAAAGAGAGGAACAAAACGTGACTAGAACACTACGAATGAAGTCAGTGAGGATTCTACTCACTTGTGGCATAGTAAACTAGGACATATGAGTCAGAGAGGCTTAGACATTTTGGTCAAGAAAGGCTTATTGAACAAGAAGGATGTATCAAAACTTTCTTTCTGTGAAGATTGTGGATTTGGTAAAGCTCATCGCCAAAGTTTTGCCAAAGGAATACACACATCTAAGAATATTCTTGATTACATCCATATTGATCTTTGGGGATATTCTTTTGTTCCTAAATCTCTGGGGAATAATCAATACTTTCTAAGTATCATTAATGACTATAGCAAGAAGGTATGAGTTTATTTTCTGAAATCAAAAGATGAAGCTTTTGAGAACTTCAATGTTTGGAGAAAAATGGTTGAGAATCAGGCTGATAAGAAAGTTAAGATGATTCGATCAGGCAATGGACTCGAATTCTGTAACATTTGTTTGATGAGATGTGCAGAGAAAATGGCATAATGAGACACAAGACTGTTGCTTACACACCATAGCAGAATGGTGTGGCTAAGAGAATGAATAGAACCATCATGGAGAAGGTTCGTAGTATGTTGAGTGAATCAGGATTACCAAAAGCTTTTTGAACTGAAGCTGCTGCCACTGCAGTTGCATCTCATAAACAAATCTCCATCAACTGCAATTGGCTGTCAAATACCTGATGAAGTCTGATACAAAAGAGAAGGAGATTACAGCTACTTAAAAAGGTTTGGCTGCATATTTTATGTACATTCAGATGATGGAAAGTTGAATCCTAGAGCAAAGAAAGGCGTATTTCTTGCTTATCCAAGTAGAGTTAAAGGTTACAGGGTTTGGCTATTGGAAGAAAAGAAGTGTAATTTTCAAAGAGAATGAATTATATAAACATCATATGGTTTCAGGTTCAAAAGAAAAGAGTATATCTAAGAGCTCTGACATTCTTGAATTGAATATGAACCAGAAAGAGGACTCATCATATGATGATTCAGGTGATGAGTTTTCAGAATTGAAACTCTTGAATCAAGTGAGTATGAAGCAGGAGAGTCTCATAGTCTTGAAGATTATAGGCTGACTCGTGATAGAGTAAGAAGAGAATTGAAATTGCCTCTTAGATTCAGAGATTCAAACTATGTACTCTCTTGTTTTCTTACTATTGAAGAAGGCAAATTCTCAGAACCAAAAGACTATGATGAAGCTAAACATGATTTCTACTGGGAGAAATGGAATGAGGCTATGTCTGAGGAGTATGGTTCACTTCAAAAGAATCATACATGGAATTTGGTAGAAGAACCATCTGACAGAAGCGTGCTTGAATGTAAATGGATCTTCAAGAGAAAAGAAGGCATACATGGCATTAAAGAGCCTCGTTTCAAGGCCAGATTGGTTGCCAAGGGATATACTCAGAAAGAAGGAGTGGATTATAATGAGATATTTGCACATGTGGTCAAGCATGTCTCCATTCCTGTGTTACTGCAGATTGTAGCTCATGAAGATATGGAACTGGAACAGCTTGATGTTAAGACATCATTTCTTCACGGTGAATTAGAAGAGACAATTTACATGAAACAGCCAGAGGGTTTCGTTGTAAAGGGAAAACAAAATATGGTTTGTCTTCTGAAGAGGTCACTATATGGTTTAAAGCAAAGTCCCAGACAGTGGAACCAAAAATTCCATGGCTCCATGACTGATCAAAAGTTTAAAAGAAGTGAATTTGACAGTTATGTTTATGTGAAGAAATGTACAGATGAATCATATGTCTATCTCCTCTTGTATGTCGATGACATGTTAGTGGCTGCTAAGAACATAAAGGAGATCAATGTCTTGAAGAAGATGTTAAACAAATCTTTTGAGATGAAAGATCTTGGTCATGCAAAGAGAATCTTAGTCATGGATATAAAGAGAGACATAGGAAATTGCAGATTAGAATTGTCTCAAGGGAATTAATGTATTGCAGCACACTTTAAGCTCAAGTCTGCTTCAGAAGATGAGTTAAAGGCTCAAGCAGAGAGCATGAAACGTGTTCCTTGTGCAAATGATGTGGGAAGTATCATGTACTTGATGATTGGAACTAGACCAGACCTTACATATGATGTTGGTATGGTCAGTAGGTTCATGGCAGGTCCTATAAAGGTGCATTGGAAAGCTTTAAAGTGGGTGCTGCGATACATTAAAGGGACTTCAGGTTCATGTTTAATGTTCCAAAGCTGCAATGAGCTGAAACTTGCAGGTTACAGTGACTCATATTTTACATCTGATTTGGATAAAAGAAGGTCGATTACATGGTTTGTTTTCACCTTTGGTGGCACAGCTATAAGATGAAAGTCTAATTTACAGAGAGTTGTTGCCTTGTCCACGACAGAGTCAGAGTATATAGCCCTTACTGAAGCTGTTAAAGAAGCAGTTTGGCTTAAAGGCTTAATTGCAGAGATGGGGTATGTTCAGGATCAGGTGGAGATGTTTTGTGACTCTCAAAGTGCGATTGCACTGGCCAAGAACAATGTTCATCATGAGAGAACAAAGCATGTTGCAGTAAAATATCATCACATTCGGGAAAGAATTGAGGAAGAGAGTATTAAAGTGACAAAGATCTCTACACTTTACAATCCCGCATATATATTTACAAAAGTTATGCCTGTGAAAAAAATTGACTGAAGCAATGACAATGCTTCAATTGAAGTATGCATAAGAAGCATTCAGGATCATTAAGAGCAGTTAAGGGAGAAGGATACAAGATAAAGAGTCTCATGGAATGATATTGCAGAGTATTGTAGAATGTTTCATTGAGTCGACTTAAGCCATTCAGGTGGAGTTTTGTGGCAAAGTGAATAGGCTAAGTCTTGTTGGATCTCGATGATGAGCTTCTGGTCTGGGCCTCGTGTTTAGCTGCTGGCCCAAGATGAAATAGAAGCTTCTTCTCTCTGCAAACATTGTTACTCACTGACGGAATCTGTTAGCAACAGATTGTTGCCGTCAGTAACAACTCCTCTGTCACGTGAAGATGATGCAATAAGAAGCAGGTTCGATTCTACATGAAAGTGACGAGAGAGTGAGTGAGGAATATCAATCGTTGTTGGGTTTTCTCTTGCGGGTTCAATACACAGATTGTATCGGTGAGTGTTTATGAGCTCGTGAGTGAGACATTGTATTCTTTGTAATCTTCTCCGATTTCTTAGTGGATTCTCCGGTGATTTGACACGTGTAGATAGCAAAGTAAACTTATTTTATTGATCATTAGATAGAATTCAATTAAGATATTGTATGAAAATATTATTTCTTTAATTCTCATAAGAGAATGAAAGGATTTTTGATTGAGTAAGTTCAATAAAGTCTTTTTAGACTATCTTGCGATCCCGGCGTGAGTAGGCTACTAGACCTTGCAGTGGAGGCCGAACACGTAAATCTCTCGTGCATTCCTTTTACGTTTTATCTCCTCTTCTCTTGCTCTATTTCTTCGATTGTTTCATCTCACACTCGGTGTATCAACTGTAGATCTTTGCGTGTTGTTACAACAAGAACACTTTTGAAGCCTTTATCAAACAGATTTTCCATTTTTATTCATCATTAAACTAAAACAAAATGAGAAGATGACAACTGAAGCAAGAAATAAACAAGAAAGAAAAAAACGATGGAAATAGTGCAAATGAAGTCTTGATCTAAATCTAATATCAAGAGAAAAACAAAAAGTGACCAAAAAGAGGAAGAGGTAACTTTGGGGCATTGTCGTTATTTTGACAAGTAATTCAGTTAGAGCCTTAGTTACTTAAGGCAATTTTGAAAATTTAGATAATCTCAATCATATGAATTACAATTTTGACAATTATTTTTATTTACAATTGTTAACATCATCTATGAGTACTATATTTAGTTTATGTTTAACCGACAAAGTCGAGAATATTGCACATATGTGATTTTTTTCTTTTATTATATTGGAATTGACGAGATATGAAAATATGTTCAACATATCAAGTAAAAAGACCAAAAATTTTTACACTATATTAGCTTTTTTTCACTGAAATATATATTAACTTAAATGTTGAAAACAACAATCTTACAACAAGAACTAAAAATAAGATTGGCGAAAAAAAGAAATCCCCGAAAAACAAGCCCAAACAAAGGAAGCTGAAGCCCTCGAGAAGGAAATCTAGCAGAGAAAAAAACCAGGAATCTAGCATAAAGATTAAAACCATAAGACAACTAGAATTAATCTGTAATCGGATTTCCACCCAAGCTGTGAGCAAACCCAAGAAGGTTGTTGTAGCAAACATGGTTGAAACCAAAATTGCACGAAGCCGAGGAAAGAAATCGGGCACTACTGAAGGCGAGACCAAGGACAATCTTAATTGCATAAATGGACATAAAAATGCAGATAGAAGAAGAAACAGGAAACAGACAACCACTTCAAGCAACCGCTCGTAGACAAGGTAACCCTAGCAAACCAAAGCACAAGAGGATCTGGAACATCGTAAAGGGGAAAACGCCAAAAAGGATTTGCATAACTTACACGAGTACATAACAGGTTCGACGAAAACCATCTACCTTCCAGGAAGAACTGGAGTCTCACAAGAGATGAGCACATACCAAAACCACTAAATCTCAAAACCTTAAAACCCTCAAAGTTTTAAGGACAAATGTAGATGAACCAACAACAGAATACCATCCAAGAGACGAACCTTGAAACGAAACTTTGAAAAAACTAACACACCACGCCAAACAAAAAGCAACTAAAAGCAGCTGAACCAGAAGCCACATAATTAACCAAGACCTAATAGTTACATGAGACAAAAACAAGATCCAGCAAGTACGAGTACTAGAGAACCATTGACCTATGCCAAGTCAAGGGAGAAATTATTGATTTAGCCAGGTTCAAGGAAGATCTTCAACAAAGACTATTACACATAAGAACTCCAAAAACCAGCCATGTGGGTTAAAAGGAGATACCCCCGCAATGAGAAAGAGATCGATCCACAGAGCCATATAGATGGTCCCAGCGAAGCTACCCATCAGATCTGGTGACAAAGCCGGAGAAAGCACCATTAGGACTCAAATAGAACGGTGAAGCCACATAAGCTTCACAAAATGATGTCGACTTTTGACTCGACTTAACCACAGAAACCACGAACAGAGCTCGTCGCTAGTCGCAAGACCAACGAATAGTGTTTGTGAGTCTTCTCCTAAAGCTGAGAGGTAAATTCTCACCCAACATCGGTTAGAGTTCACAGCAAAAATAAATCTATGCAATTTATAGGAAAGGACGACGGCGCCAGAATTAAGAGAACTTACGGTTGCCTCTCTTAGACTATAAAAAATCAGCGGCGGCAAGAATTTGTTTTACATTATATTAGCTAAGAGTCCACATTGTTTAAATAAGTTTAGAGTCGAGAAATTTAAAAGTATTGTTCCAAGTTTTAAAATAAAAAGTTTTCTTTTTGTTAAAGAGGATTTGGAAGTTTCATCCAACCTTTGTGACCTAATCCTAATATCCATCATTTCAAGTTATATATATATAGGTTAAAATGTTGATAAACTATTGAGGATTCCAAAGTTGTTGATGACTCAGAAACTTGTAGACATTTGTGGTATTCTTCTAACAAAACAGAAAAATAAAAAAAGATTCGTATAGCTAATTAGTTTATTTAATGTGGAGAATATTCCTTATCATGTATTAATAATATATGGTGTTAATCCAGCGAGATAATATTACTCTAGAACACAGCTTAATGAAGTTAGGAACAGACAACTTTTTTAAGAAACTGTACGACGATGTCTCCATGTTTAGCCTACACTTAAGTCTCTTTGTCTTATCATAGCAATTATATAACCATACACCAATTATTGATACATTGTATAAAGTATAAACCATTTTTGACATTTTCAATTAAAAAATTTGCATGACTCTTGATATCTTGATATACTGACACGTGTATTGAGTTAATAAATAGGAATTAATTCGTCACTGGACGGCAAGATAATTAACTCATAATTGTTCCTTGGTTTATTTTTTCTAATTTTACCAAAGTCAATTCTCTAATATTTGTATTAACGTCATCTCAAATTCTCAATATACGATAAAATTGGTGTATTTAAGAGCATGCAAGTTTTTGAAATTGATGGAGTGACATATTAATACTGAAAATGGACGGAACGACGATCCAGATTCTCCAAAATATTTTAAAAAGAGTTATAGGTACCTAATTTTTTGCTTCAGCAAATTTGACTCGTAGAAGTTTAAAAAATCTATTTTCTCCTTCACAACTATTAAAATTTAATTTTTTCCATCTGAATTAATGTTGGTAAACATGATACATTAATTGGGGTTAACTTTAATTTTGGTGTAATACGAGATTAAACCGTAATTGCCCAATTTGCAACCAGATTACAGACCCGCTTAATCTTAACCAAACCCAGTTAAAATGTAATACAAGTTAAAAAATAAAATATATTCTCTTCTCTCTGTAAAACCACGAAACAAAATAGAAGAACCCTAAACTCCTAATTCGTCGAAGAACTAGAAAATTGGATCGATCCTTCATTGAAGATGTTATATCGGCTATAAATTTAGTCGAAATTGAAGGAGGTTTGCGCAGTGGAGGTCGAACCGTAGAAGATTTTGAGGATAAGATGTGAGAGAGGTATGATTTCGATGTTGAAGAGAACGTGGGAATTCCCATCTCTTCATGCCTAATGGTTCTTTGGATTCTCATCTCTTCTTTACTCAAGCAGTTGAAGAAAAAACCGTCCTCAGTTAGAAATTGCGGTTCCAAATCGTTTTAGGGACAACTAGAGGATTAGCTTATCTACACGATGAATGCAGAGAATGTATCATTCACTGTGATATAAAACCTGGAAACATTTTGTCATTCACAAGAGCTTGTAAAGTGGTGTGTTGGTTGTAAGAATAAATATCTCACATCGGAAGTTTAGATGCGACTTAAGTACTATATATAAGATAAGGGTCAATCCACTCATTGCCAATTGGTTTTGAGTTGGAAACCCATAATTCTACGTGGTATCAAAGCCTGACCTCACGCTGCCCCACCCAAACCGATCCAGCCCATCGAAAGAGGTCCTATTAATCTTATCCAAAAATTCATCCTATAATGGACTATTGTCGAGACTAATGGCTAGACGGGCCATGGTCTCGACGGGAGGTTGAGAATAAATATCTCACATCGGAAGTTTAGATGAGACTTAAGTACTATATATAAGATAAGGGTCAATCCACTCATTGCCAATTTAGTTTTGAGTTGAAAGCCCATAATTCTACATTGGTGTATACAAGATGAAGAAAGTCATAGACCATCGATGAGTCAAGTTGTTCAGATACTTGAAGGTGTTTTGGAAGTGAATCCACCACCATTTCCACGATCAATTCAAGCTTTAGTCAATATAGATGGAGCTATGGTGTTCTTTATTGAGTCATCATCTTCTTCAAGCCATAATTCTTCACAGAAATAGTCATATCTCTTCTTCTTATACTTCTTCCAAGAAAACATCCAATAATAACTTTGAAATTGAAATCGTGATTTAAGGTTTTTCAAAATCCCCTTTGAAATCGACAAAATAAAGAAGAGGAAGACAAAAAATGCTGGATTTAGAGACGAGTCGGGTTTATTCCCGAATCGGGTGTCGAACTGGTTTAAAATCACACAACACTGGTTTGGTATTGGTACATTTAGATTTTGACCACGGTTCAAAACAAGGAGAAATTAAAATTTAATAATTGTGGAGGGGAAATAGATTCTTTAAACTTCTCACAGAGTTAAATTTGTCGAGGCAAAGAATTAGATACATATAACTCTTTTTAAAATTTTCGAGGGAGATATGGATCGTCGACCTAAATACACGAGTCTAATAAGTGTATAAATGTCCAAATGCACTAAGTTAGTTTTTGGTTTTAAGTTATAATACTCATATATTCTTTTCTTTTTTTTTTGTCAACATTGGATCGACAAGGCCCGATCCATAGCCTAAAGCCCACCCTTAATAATTCCTTTTTTTAAGCTGCCATAATGCAGCAGGTAGGAATTGAACCCGGGTGCTAAGTCATTAGCTGGATCATCCTAACCACCAGACTGAGAGTAACTCGGCTAATACTCATATATTCTTAAAAAATATGAGTATTACTAAGTAGCTTTCTTAGTGTAATATTTTCAAAATTATCTTAATAATTAATAATACATGGATATGACTAGACATACACATGCATATGTGTTGATATAATTATTCAACGCTTTCACAGTGACTCATTAAATCAAACGCAAGGAGAAAATTAGAAAAATGATTAGCATTTATACCAAATATATACATGCTTACACATTTCCACTAATATAATCCATCTTCAATACCATATGATCACATTTATAATTTATAACTATTCTTATTTTGTTTTTTAAGAAAATTTCACATTTATAATTATTGTATTAATTATATAACATATGTGTATTGGGTGGTGATTATAGAAATCTTTATATTATATATAAATATAAATATATTATATAATTGAAATATGTCACCATGTAACTGGCATACGTACTGTAGTTGACAATATTTTTCGAGAACAAAAAACGAAGCGATATTAGATGGACCTCACGAATATGACAATTAAACTTATTAATAAGATTAATTACCATTCTAATTGGCTATTATTTTATCTACCCTCTTGCGTATATATATATTATAATTAAACTCAGATTCAATCAATCATCGGAATTTATAGTTTTGTTTTGCTATTTTTATAAATTCTTGAGACCTACAAATCAAACAAATTGTCCAAAAAGGAAGAGATCAAAGTTTCTTCTGAAGAAAAAGGCTATGGCATATTCAACTAAACTTTGTCTTCCTCTTCAAAGACCATGTTTTGTTCCAAAAACAGGAAGATCGAAGACTTTGATGCTTCAACAAGTTAAAGTCAAACAAGTCACAGTTTCACAGCCTCAGCCGATCAGATACTCCACCAAGAACACTGTAAGATTCTTTTGTTTCTAGAACCGGGTTTTAATTAATTTTGTTGAGAATCGAGACACAACTCATTTCGCAATATATGTCTTGATTCAAACAGGTGTATGAAGATCGGACACAAGGGATCATCTGTTACACAGATGATAATGGAGAGATTATATGTGAAGGATACGATGAAGGTCCTCGTTGTCCCATAGAAACTCCAATGGTAGCTTCTTACTCAAGGTGTGATCATTTACTAATCCTAAATTAATCATAATCAGATCGTTCATGTTTCGAAGTTATTAATTATTGGATTTGGACAGAGAAGTGGAGATTCTGGATCTTCTGCAAAGAAGTTATCAGGAACTGAGTGGTGCAAAGAAAGATGGTCAAAATCAGATAATTGCTTCACTACAAGAATTAATGATGATCAAATGGAGCAGCTTTGAACTTCTCTAAATCTTCTTTCTTTAGAAAAAAAAAAATATATGTTTTTATCTTCAAAATGGCCTCTCGAATAAGAATGTACAGAAAAAAAGGCTATAAAAGAAGCAGCGATTTGCTTCTTTCTTTCTTTTTTTTCACTTTTGTAAGAACACAAACATGAATATATGTCCAGATTCTGATTTCAATCGTTTCTTAAGTATTGGGACAATAACAAAAAATGGTACGAGGATCAAACATATAAAATAATTATTTTTATAAATCATAACACATTAAAGCAAAACTATACATAAGAGAACTATCTCTCCTCTTTATTTTGTACAGACGAGATAAAAAATTGAAATAATCTCGCATCCTTCTGAAGAATTTTGCAGACAATCTCCTAAGCCTCTAACTTTAACGACCCAAAATCTATAAGACGCAACCAAAATCGATATGTGACAGAAACCCAATCTTCCAATAGAAGAAAAAAAGAAAAAGAAAGAATAATAACCGAAGAATTGTGTTCCCAAATGCCAAATTCTATACAAGACCCAAAAAAGACTTACAATATGTGGATTTCTTCTTATATCACCTCTGCTTGTGTACCGACTTGAGAGGTTTCTTCAGGTTGATCAGACCTGGAGTTACTAGCAACGACATTAGGTGGAGACCATTGATCAGGGACCATGAGGAAGTAAGTTGTCATCGCCTTTCTGAATCTTCTCTTGTATTGCTTCGGAGAGATTACGGTTGGTGCTTCATTCTTTGGTCCTCCTAAGATCCCTGTAAATTTCACCCAAGACTCTAGATGCTTGTCCCATGTGTACTGCCTTAAGAAGTCGATAATTCCGAGGACTAGCTCGTTCTTTTCTTCATCCACGCCTACTAGCAACGAGTAATCCATCACATCACCCAACTGCAAACACGAGAAGATACAGTACTTATTGGTAATGTTTCTTTTCAAAGAGTTGTCAGAGTAAATAATTTGTGAAAAAGTTAAAACTCACTGCAAGAAAAGCAGTATCATTCCAGACGGCTCTTTCCAACAATCGTTTTGCTTTATTACCAACGAAAATGGGAGAAGTTGGCATTGCTTCAATCAAGTTTTGATCCAACAAGACTTTGTTGCTCCCACTAGAGTCAGGATTGTAGCGTGCCCGTGAAGATCCTTTGAGGTCATAAAGCCGTTTCACAGTTCTTCCAAACAAAAGATTCTCCATAATCAGAACATCCATCTTTGTTTCTTTCCCGCTCTTAAGTTGCTTTGTTGCGACCTATTACGACAATACATATTTTCAAGAGTTAATTAAACCTGACTGAGGAGTTACCTCTCTCAGCTTAGTAGTTAAGTACCTGATAAATTCCCAAGATTTTTGCCAGGCAAGTTGGACTTTTCGTGCTGATAGACTCAGATAAGTATTTGAAGTAAGCAGGTGCAAATTTGATGAATGATTCCAGTTCTGTCTTGGTGACTTGCTTGATGATAAATCGATCGTCCAGGGTTTTAGCAAAGAAGACATTGCTCTTGCCACCTTGAGCTCCCCATTTTTTACACCGGCTAAGAGACCTTATAAAATCAAGTTCTGAAGGGATACATATACCCCTCAGTGCCTCAAACCGTTGTGCATAGTAACAAGTAACTGTGTATTTCACTTTTCCAAGAGTACCATCCTCACCATATGAGACTCGAGCATGTAAAGCTTTTGTATATGATAGTGGGTCCAGAAGCAGTGAGCTACTGCGAGATGAGGACATTGAAAGTATGCTCTCATCAACTGATCCATTGCTTCTGCTAGGGTCAAAAATGGTGTCATCAACTGGGCGAGGGATATTTAGTTCAGAAGGATATGAAACTAGAGATTCCCCTTCAACAGAAACTTGGCGTTGATATTCCGGTGACATCAAGGCATATGCGATCATACTCGTGGGCTCATCATCATATACCGGAACAACAATATCATTCAAGCCTACGGGAAGAAGTAGCCTCGGTCCACCTTGAAGCTCTGCTTCTTTAAAAGATGAAATATAGATAGGGCTATGCTCGCCAAATGTATCAAGCTTCTGAGAGCTAAGCAGGAAATTCTTGTTAATGGAACGATAGAAATTGAGGAATGGCACACTTAGCCAGCTAACAGAGTCTTCTGAATTCTCATAATTCTTACTCGGCAACGTAGGAGAAACTGGATAGGCCACCTTGAATTCGTTTTGCTGTTCTGGGAGATCTATTGGCTTTAGCCCTTCTGGGATTGGAGGGAAAGCTGAAGAGTTTGACATGGAGGAAGGAGGAAACAAGACCCTATTATTGGTAGGAATCTCCACTGGTGTTTGACGCTCACCTATCCATGCTGCATCAAGAGTGGCTGATAAATTTTTCATAACTATTTGGCCATCAGACTGAGTCCTGCGAACATCCAGTTTATTTTCCAGAGGATCAGAAGTATCAGGTAAGGTCTTGCTGGGAGAAACTTCTCCTTCATCTTCCTTTTCCTGATTCAAATCTGATTTTGTGTCCACTTCCTTATGAACCTTGTTTAAGGAGCCAGTGTCACCAGTCAAATCACCATCAGGAATCAGATTAACCTCTGAGCCAGAAAGAGCGTTGGTTCCAGCATTCATCTCAGGGAGCGTTTGGCTTTTAGCCAAGGGTGGTTTCTCATTATCTTCTCTCTTTGTGTCATCTGTAGTATCAAACTTACGTAAAGTTGATGCACTAATCAAACGGTGATCCCACATGTATGACTGAAAAAGCAGTTGTCTGCGAATCCAGTATAGCTCAAGAATGTCCACGAGATGTTGGCCTTCCTTCACCTCCCTGTGCAACATCTTTTGCATATTCTCCTGGAATATATGTAAAAACAGTTACAAACCTAGACCTTGTCTTATTTTGGCTATTGTTCTTCCATTTGTTATAAGGCATAAAACCAATTTATTTTGCATCGCTGAGTTCTAGATTCTTTTCCATATAAAAACATAATTTATCACCTCGAATTCTGCTTTCTCTCTTTGCAACACTTCTTCAAGTTCACCAATTTGGCGTCTGAAACCTTTCTCTGCAATTTGGCTAATAGCATTTAATACTTCAGAAAACAGAAGCTCTGCTCTCTGTATCACCTGTTTAGTAAAAAAAGAGGAAGAACTAAGTTAAGTCAAAGTTTTCGATTTCAAAACTGCATTTAAGGGAACCAGAGGTATCTCACTTCGTCCATCTCTCTCTGTATCCAGTCCTGACTCTCATAATTGAAACTAAGAATTGATGGTGGAAGGTAGACCGAATGGACATCTATAGTAGCGTACCGGAAGCAAGCAACCATGTTCCCAAATCTGCACGGGCACAACTTGTTAGGAAAAAACACTCTTATATAAGCTTTTATTAACAATTAAATCATATCTGACCCAAGAAGATCAGACAAGGTACCCATAGAAGCGAAGACAATCTCTGTGCAGAGAATGGCCACAACAAGCTACTCTACTAGCAGCTGCGTGATTTGAGAAACTGAGCTCCAGAAACTTTCCAAACGATAATCCCCATGCAGCATCAGACATAACTACTCGTAAAGTCGCTGGAGGGAAGCCGTTAGGTCGTGGGCACCTCAAGCATCTATGCCACATCCAGATCTTTCCCACCTTTTCACCGGGTAAGAGATAATCTTGGAGCTTCTTGACAGATATCGTAAGGCTGCCTTGTCGATGAGTGTAACAGTGAACGTGAGCTTCTGCTGGCATCTCACATGAACGGCACCTGAAACTCTGAAAAAGTTTCGAGCAGGCAATTAGTTTCCCAAAGTATTATGTAAGCAGATGTCGAATCATAACACAAAACTGAAATAGAGAAAAAAAAAAAAAAAAAAAAGCTCACTTGATCGAACAAATGATCTCTCAAGAACCGACCCAGAGGTTTATCAAAACTACCATAGTATTTTATCCGAAAGAGGTGAGACCTCTCACACACAGTTCCTTTCCACACTGATCGGGACGACAGAGAAACCAAAATGCTCTGGTGATCAGAGGGTGGAGGAGGAAATTCTTCTTTTAGAGATTGTGTGTCCTTGGGATTCTCATTGTTTTGTTGTTGGACGGTAGTAAGCTCTGAACCATTGTCTTGGTTTTCGACCATAACGCTTGTACCACTTTGAGAATTCTTTCGCTCAAAACCTTGCCCTGGTGAGTTTAAGGATTTGTCTATAGTGTCATATGCCACACCAATTGGATTGCTTTTTTCTGCTGGTATGTCCACTAGTACAGATTTTCCAGGTAAGTCTGAGTTTCTGCTCTCTATCACACGGTCAGGCAAATTCAATGAAACATTGTGGCGTGAAAAGACGAAACTCGGGTTCATTTCTCTGGCCTGCCAGCCTGAACCATTTGGTATTGAAGGATTTATATTCTTCTGGATGGATAGACTGGCAGAGTCAAAAAGCAAGTGTGAAACTGGTACACTGTTTGCTCGTTGTGGTTCACCACTAGATTGCATTATTGGAGACTTTTCATATGTGGAGACTGCAAAACCTGGCACGGTAGATATTGAACGTTCAATACTTGTAGATTTATCTGGAAGTGCCACCGTAATCGGAGAATTCAAAGGAAGTTCTGGTGAGGCTCCTTCATCAGCAAGAAACGATGTCTCGAGTGCCAAATGATAAGCTGCAAAAACTCCATACTGGACCACATGCTTCACTTTTTTCAACTCATCTTCATTTGCACCCCGAAGCAAAATCTGAAAAATAATGGTCATCAAGTAATATCAAGAGTCAATAATCAGATACAAAAAAATCTGATCTGTATATTATATCCTAATAGTTTGGAGCACTTACCGTAAAGCCTAATGGCTTTGGACAGCCCTCAAAATACATCAACGTCTTCACTACTTTCTTTCCACCTTGACCACCTGTACCATGTTCTTCAAGAAACCTATCCACCTGAAAATTCTCACAGTAACCCAGCTTTTGAGAGGATACGTGGTCTACTGAAGGAACTATCTGAGCACCAGTGCAGCGAGCAATACGTTCTAAAAGTGGCCTCTTAATGTTTAGAACAAGAGATATATCTTTGGCTAAAAGATACTCTTGCGCATATCGAGAAACTGATTTTTCGACTAGTAAAATATTTGGACGTTCAGCGTGAATCTTTGCAACAGCCATCTTTAAATGATCCTTTTCCTGAAAACCAAAATACGTGTAAGGAGTAGAAGGGTTTAGGCATGAATAAGAAACTCCATTTTCTAATCACCAACAAGACAAAGAAATATGGAAATTGCACAGAATTTTCACCTGTTGCAACAAAGTATCAAAACTCGATAACTGGTTTGATACCCTTTGATACTCAAGCCCACCGCCTAGTATCAATAGTCGAGCTTTCTCAATCTTCGCACTCATTCTTCTATGAGCCACATTTTTCTTGCAAACAACTCCCTTCACCACCATGCTGTAATGTAATACACGAGAAGGATTAATAAAATAGACACTTTACAAGAATTCGTATAATATGATACAAAAGACACAGCGTGAAATAAGCACTATAGAGTCGACAGCAGTATTATGCGACTGGTTTTTTTCGCTTTTATTACCTATCATGTGGAAATCCAGAAGCTAAGCACTTTACTTTGACGTAGCCACCAGGATCCATTCCTCCACTTTTGCTCATATCAGGCTTCAATAAGTTAGCAGCCTCCCAGGAAAGAGAGGTGATAATCTCTAACCAGCTCTCTTTGCCTTCTACATCGCTCACAGGGATATTTTCAACTTGCAACAGTTGTGCAAGCAAAGCCCTAAAGTGTCCATCAACCACATTCTTCATAGCCGTCTTGTGCTCTTCAGTTGTTTGATCTTCGCTACGGTACTCTCTACTTCCAAAACTAGAGGAAGGTCGTAAGTATCCCCATTCACCTGAGGCATCTCCCTCATTATCTTCCTCATCAAGCAAAGCACTTTCTCTCTCATCTTCTTCATTTTCTGGATCAGGTGGAACCCACAAGAGTCCATTGTTCTCAAAATCCACCGGTTCTGCTACTTGATCATCAGAAATATCTGCTGGAGAAGGAACTTCAAATTCGTCATGACCATCATGCCCGTCTCCCTTCGGAAACTGCTCTGAACCTTCACGAATTAGAGATTCAAGACACTGATGAATGAGTGGAGAGCCACTTAAACTTTTCTGGTCAGCGGTTTCTCCGCTAAGATGCTTACAGGGGGCATCAATGCTCATCTCATCATACTCCATTGGAGCATAATATTCATTAGCTCGAGGAGAATGACTCGTCTCAATATCAGTCTGGTATACACCATACTCATCGTACTCATCATCACTCCTAAACCAGAAAAGAAAAAATAAGTTAAGAGAACATGATTGAGATTCTAATTTTAACTCAGAAAATAAGTTGCTGTAACATACTTCACATGCCAAAGAAATATTTTGACGGATCTCTATCCTGAAATTGCATAGAAGCGTGATCAAAAGCCACATGACCTACCATAGAGTTCATTTGAAGAGCCCAAGAAGCTTCAAGCTTACCTATGAGACCACAGAGAATTCAGGGGAAAGTAGTACCTATTTAGAGCAAAGCGAGATGGATCTTCCACCTCAGTGGCAATGAAGCTGCCCCTCCTTGAAGTTTCTTTGCTTTGCCTGGTTGTGCTTGTCTCCATTGAAGACACTCCATGCAAAGTGACATCAGAACCACGTTGGACCCTTTGATAAGGACCAATTAATCCTGGCATTGAGCCAAGGGCGAAGCTACTACTATTGGCAGTCGTACTAGTCTTTGAGCTAAGAAGACTTGTCTCTGAAGGTGAAGTACTAAGTTCCTGGATATTTGAAACATGTGGTCCACCATCACCTTGCTCCCATTGCCTGAAGCAATAATTGCAAACACGGATCCTCTCCCACTCTTCACGAGGAGTTCTCAAGTCACTGGGAGCAAAAGGTATTGAGTTTGCTGTACACTTGCCACAAAAAACTCTCCCACAAAGACGACAATGGTGCCTACGATTGATGAGGGTAAACTGACTATCACACTCGTAACATACACGACAGCTCTGATCAGGCATCCAAAAATCCCTGGATACAGTAGCTGGCTCAGATCGCCAGGGGAGCCAGGATTTGACCAGACCCACTATCTCAGATAGTGTCCTATTACTATCTCTTGTATCCATCTAAATTCTTCCCAACCTTCCCAACCATCATGCCACGACGGTCATGGAAGTCAAGAATCCAAATTAGCAACAAGGCTCAAAACCTACAAATAGATAACCTAAGATTAAACTACTAATATATTTCCTTCAGACCCCTCCCAACACATATAATCAATCAGATGGCTCGTCCCGACTCATCCTTCACTGAGAAAATTTAAGCAAACACCGATGTTCTGTCATCCTACAGAGGCTGATTATAGTAGGCAAATTTCGAGAGCAATCTAGAGACCCTTAGCTCAACCTCTCACTGAAAATATGATATCAAAACCAGACATATAGTTAAACACTAAACACTGGTTTCAACATGACATGTTTCATGAATCGAATTAAACGTATATCCAACTAATACAACTGTCAAGAGATGTTCCGGATTCAATTATCACCAAATTAACATGAATACAATCATGAAATATAAATGCTGGAGGCGATCGGAGAAACCTTGGTTCTGTTTTCATAATTTTCATGAACAAGCAAGACTTTCCAGAATATGCGACGGCGAATTAAAATCCAGCAAAACCAAATAACAAACAACTGATCGTGGAGAAAATTTCCATCAAAATCGAAAGCCTTCAAATATCACGATCAGGAAACACAAAAGAAGACGAATCGTTTCCAAATACCAATAACGTTACCCAAAAACTCATCAGAATTGATCAAATCGAATTACCTTAGAAGAACTTTCAGGTCAGCAGAAGATCGTCGTCTTCTAAACTCGAATTTTGAGGGATTTCCCCCCTTTTGATTTCAGGTTTTTGAAATTTTTTTGAATTTGTTTTTTTTTAAAACAAAATTTGGAGCTATTGACTGATATTCATGTTTTTCTGTGGCAGGGAAAGCGACATCGTCACATCAATAATCTGTGATTCACGAATTATAATCTACACCTTCACGTACCTTAACCAAACTCCGGAGATTAGTTTCCTTTCTAAAAACCCACGGAATTAAGAATATGGACCCATTTTATATTCCATAATTATGAATATCACAAACTTTTTTCTTATAAAGGAAAAATGAGATATAAGAAAGAAAAAAAGCTGTAGTATTTGATGAGAAAATGGGAAATATTTTGGGAATCTTTAATATTTATAGAATTATAAGAAAAAGGATAGATTTTTTTTTGTTAACAAAATATAAAAATGTGTAAAAACACTTAAATCCCATCAATATATATTGCTTTTTGTGTGGGTTTTGCAATCTAACTAATTAATGATGAAAATCTTTGTATTTTTATACAAATAATTGGATCGATAAAATCTTAATTATAACACAAATCTTCAAACTTTAAATTATATTATGAGACTACACGATTTTCTTAAACCAAATTTTCGCAAAATTGATATTTAACTACTCAAAACAAAAATCAAATTTTATCAATACTAAAGAAGTAAATTACAATCACATGAACTCAATTTTTTTCTAATGGATTTAAATACTTGGACATGAGAGGTAGATGGACACGACATTTGTTTTTTTTTTTGGTAATGAGTTGTCGTGAATTATGTTTGTTTCGAGAAGTTAACCAAATAGATAAGCTATGTGTTTTTCTTTCTACACAAGAAATTAGAGACATTATCAACGAAGAAGAGTCCTTCACTCGTTGTTTATTTTTAATTGGCAGATAAAATTTACGAAAGGAAAAATCGACTTTGTCATTTCCGTAAGCGATTTCTTATTCAACCAGCCTGTCATAATTAATTGTCCTTTATTTTACAACTATATCTATTTCGAAATCGAATCTATCAAACCAAAATTGAATTATTAGGATTGATTATTTCGTTTTGGAGACAGAAATAATTTAAAAAAATCCGGTGGATGTTGACACCCAAAATTATACATTACAAAAGAATAGGAATCGGTGGATATATAATGATATAATTGTTTAAAAATTAGAAACACGGCTTTGGTCAACAGTTTTAGAAGGCGGACAAAGTAGCAAAATGCAATTAATCATTGACAGCTATAACGTTAGCCTCAATTTCATGATTTTATTTGGATGTCAAGTTTTCTTATTTGCACACACTAGATTTTTTTTCTTGGTTAATCAAATATTACCCAATCTTGGCATAAGCAACATGAACCATATTTTAAGGTCCATATGTATTAGAGTCTAAACTTTTTTTATAATTTATAGAATTTTATATTACTAAGATCCAGAATGTTTAAAATTTATAGAATATTTAAAATTTATAGAATTTTATACATTACAAAAAGAAATTGTTATTACATAATATTTCGTCATAATAACACATATTTCGTCACAATATAAATACATATTACGAATTTGTGACGATTTATTAATAGTTACAATACAAATGTCATAATTACATATTAGTAAAAAAATGTCACAATATAAAAATATTGTTACGAATTTGTGACGATTTGTAAACGGTTACAATACAAGTATCACAATTGCATATTAATAACAAAAATGTCACAATATACTCGTGACGAATAAATCTAGTAACAATTTTGTCACAGATTTTAACGGAATATAGTCACAATGATTTGTAACAAACAATTTTCGTAACAAAATTGTATATAAAACGTCACAAATTATTGCTAATATTCATAATCGCAATATAATTGTTACAACAGATTAATTTTTTTTGTAGTGGTAGTACTTAGAACCAAAATTTCTAAAGTTTTTAGAATTGTTTTAGTAATTAGGGCTCAAATTTTTTAGAATTTATTGATTTTTTAATAAGTAGGACCAAAATACTCTATCTCTTTTTTAAGTTTGAAATTTGTTTTTTAATAGTATTTATTATATAGTCTTATCTTCTTAGCTTGAAGAAATTTTTTTTTATAACTAATAAATAAAAATAATTTATATTATTACAAGATATAAAAAACAGTGAATAGGATTTTGATAACGTTGGACCTATTCTGAGCATGGGTCCAATATATTCTTTATAAATATGTTTTAAAAATAAAAGACATGAAATTCATTAACTTGATCAGTCTGTTGGTTCTATAATTAGTTGATACATAATTTCCCTTTCTTACGCCATATTCTGCTTCTGGGTCAAAATGTTGGGCTATAGAGGGACACTTTTAAGTTTAATGGACTAAATGGGCCTACAGGCCCAGTATATTCTATCTGTATCTGTTTGTCTTTAAAACTGGTCTATTTGTGACAACATCAAAGAGAAAAAGACAAGGAGCATAATCCGTATGGAATTAAAAGTAAAGTGTTCAAAAACACTAAATACTGTTTTATATTTAAAAAATTTAGTTTTACTATTTACAAAACGTATAGTGGAACGTTTATTAATTTGTATATTTTAGTTATATTTAATGTTATAAAACGTCTACGTATACAAGCACTATCCATATACCCGCCCAATTTTCTTTTGTCAACTTCAAGCATGCTAATCTTGTATGTCTTATTCCAATTGCTTAAAATGTCCCTAAAAAGTGTCTTTTTAATAAATATAAAAATTAGTATTACGCACAATTATAGTATACGTATATAAGAATACGTATCACTGATTGCCCTTTAGAACACCAATGGTCCAATAGAGAACTTAATACGTGTGCATGAAATATTTAGATTAGGCTACCTAACACTTGGAATAAATAAAGTACTTGATACACTAGTTCATATACTGGTTTTGTTAATCTTAACAAAATATTTTTTTTTTTTGTCAGCAATCGATAGATAAACCTGGTTCTTATCCTAACGGAGAAAAGTGTCCTTCCTCCAACGAAAAAGTTAGAAATATTGGACCCTTTGTGTCATCTAAATTGGATTTATAGTAGATGATATACTATTACGAACAAACCCACCATTAAGTTATATCAAAATACATACGTCAAAAGTGTCACGTTTGTATTTGTTATTTCGTCAATTTAAACAATGAAAGCTCTTCAACTACAAAATTATAAAAGGAGACGAGACTTAAAGTGGCAATGACTCAATACTACTAGTGTTTTCTGACGAGTGACGAGTGTCTCCATGCCATGAAGCCTGAACTATAAACATTTAAATAAAAAAAATTAATTAGGTTTGAATTTTGAATTTAATATTTTTTTAAAAACTTTGAATTAAATTATCACGATATATATATACATATATATAGTAGATGAACCATGTATCTTGCACGGAATAAAATTATGTTTGTTTTTTATAAATATATAAATTACTACAAAATAAAATATTAGATTCTATTTTTTATATATCTAAGTTAGTAATAAGTATATACATATATATATATATATATCTAAATTAGTAATAAGTATATATATATATATTTGTTTTTTGTCATATATATATATGTTTGTTTATTTATTATTAGTGCTTATTATGAAATATTTTATAATTTAATAATATAACAATATTGTTAGAAATATGTCTATATTTTCTTAATTGTATTATACAAGAAAATAAAAATTCTTATGGCAA
This sequence comes from Lepidium didymum, assembly GCA_963920545.1. Taxonomy (NCBI): domain Eukaryota; kingdom Viridiplantae; phylum Streptophyta; class Magnoliopsida; order Brassicales; family Brassicaceae; genus Lepidium; species Lepidium didymum. The sequence continues at coordinate 14,934,122 of OY986979.1, forward strand.
TAAATATTATAATTTTGATCATAAGAAACAATATTATTAAAATTAAATAAAAACAATAAAAAATAACAAATGAAAAGAAAAAAAATTTCTAAAATTAAAAGTTTGACTTTGTGATTCCATAAACAAATCTTACACACATAAGATTTATTCATGTTATTAACACCACCATAATGATGCAAAAAATTATTGTACTTTACGAATTTGGTAGTTTGACCATCACAACTACACTTGTCTTTGATGTAAGATCTTTTCAACCCAAATACACACCATACATATTGGACCTGAGATGTTTGTCAATTTTTATCCGAATTCTTTCAAGGTTCTCTTACATTTTTGACATTCGAGACATAAGAAGAGAAGACAAAATTTTAAGACTTTATGCTTTATTTTTACCTCCAAGACATAATGGAATAACACCATAAAGATACGTGACGTCACATAAATTATCTCGAGAAGCTCTATTAAGCAATTTTAGTCTGTCATCTTTATGTTGGTCATAAAAATAGCAGATTATTCCTAACCCATATAAAACTTCGGGATTTTCAACTTGACCTAACATGTTATATCTTCTATAGAATTGTTGAGGATTACTCCAATATGGATAAAACTCTTATTGCTCGAGAGATACTCAGTACAGAATTGGACGCTCATCACATATGTCTTTAAATTTCTTGCACACTAATCTTAAATTAAGAATAGTTGTTAAAGAAGAAGCAACACAAGAGAAGGCTATTGTCATAAAAATATCATCTGGCAAAAACATTATAAAAGTCCATCAAATATTTTTACAAAGAGAAAAACAAAACGAAACAATAAAATAGAAAGAATTGAAAACTATGTCTATTTATAAGAAACAATTGGGGTTTAACATAAAAAATTATATTTCTTAATCATATTTAAATTTTATTATTATCCAATTCAAGGCTATCTAGTTATTTTTAGATATATTCAAATAGTAACTAATAGAAAATAGTAACTAAGTAGCACCATCTATAGTCAGTATAAATATCATGAATTGAAACCATTGTAACATAAGAACCAATGTAAAGAAAATGTAAAAAAATTTAGTTTAAGACTAACGAAAAATAATCTAAAAACTAAATATAAAAAATATTTACTTCTTTTGTATCTAGAAGTTCTCTATTTATGTTTTTTGTATAACATTTAAAGAAATTCTCACGAAACATAATGATTTTGACTCATTGTTTTAGATATGTTCGACCAATTCAATTTGCAAATCATCATTTGAAACATACAGTACAGATTCATATATATATGAATTATAATCTCTTATATAAATAAAGTTGAAATATTTTTTTAGTGTATACCTTCCTGAGCTCTAGAACTTTAACTTTAATTCTTCAGTTTTTTTTGCTTGGTTTCAACGAATAAATTTCAGAAAAAACATGATTAAGAGAATAAAAAATCGAGAGAAAAAAGAGACTTAGAATCGTTAAAGAAAAAAAGTCTCATAATCGTAAGTGTTATGGTAATAGTCATGAGATGAGTCTTAAATAGAAGTTGTTTGATATAATTTTTCTATTAGAATTATAAGTAAGATTTTAAAATAGATATTGATTAGAAATATCTTTTGTATGGTATACCATAATATTAGGAATTAATTATAATATCCATCTATTGTATTGACTTGACGTCTACATTTTAAAATAACTTAGACGACAAGTCAATATTTAAGTCCTATTTAAGTCTGTTAACTTTATAGAATTTTGGCGTTTAATATTATAGTTCTACTTTACTAATATAACATGGTGTTTAAATTAATGTTACGATTTTATTATATAAGAGATTGTCATATCTTTAAATATTTAAGTTAAAACAAATCTTTATATATTTAAATTAAAACAAACTAATAATATTATGTTGATAAAGATAATAATAATAATATGTTAAAAAATCTTATCAAATCTTATCACAAGATAAAAACATTTTATTATATATATAAGGCAGCTGATTGTAGCAATTTAAAAGTTACTTACTAATAAACAAGAATATATTTTATACTTCAAATTTATATTCATTATAAAGCATCTCGCTTGAGTTTTTTTGCGATTTTGTTGTTAAATGTTTTAACTAATGATTTAATTTCACTATATGTAGAAATAGTATGATGTTTTAGGGATGTATTTGAGTTATAGATCGAGATTTGTCGATCTAATTGAAAAATAAAAAGTTAGAAAAGTGCTTCGATTTATATTTTTAAAATGTTTTTTTTAATGATCCCATCCAATAATATACTTCAACTTGCTGTTTAGTATCATTTCGGCAATCCGTCAGCAACAAGAAAAGTTCAACATCCCAAATTTGATATATTACTCAAATAAAAAGTGTTTCTAATAAGACAATTTAAAAACCTAATTTTTAGTTTATGGAAATTAAAGAAAGAAACTGGAATATGTAATTAAGACAAAGACAAAAGAGTAATGATGTCTGACACTTATCCGCCTAGTTGAGACCTAAAATCTGTGACACAAAGCAATCTTCGTCCACTCTTCGATCTCGTTTACAAATAGTGACGACTAAATTAATACCTATGTAACTAATTATCACATAATTACAATAATTGTATAATCATAATCACACCTTCTAATCTTACTGTAATGAGTAAACAATACACTTCGATTTTCTTACAACTCCATGGCGACGGTATATAACTGTATACTATATATATATATATATATAATAGTTTATTAATGTGACTAACAATCATTGGGTATTTTTTTTTTTTAAAAGCAATCATTGACTAATGTTTATTGTTGTTGATGTGGTTGCTGATATTGTGTGATCTTATTACAACAACAAAAAGTGATTATATTTAATCTAATATCTAAAAGTATATTGAAACGATACCTGAGTTAATATGTTTAGATTGAGAGTTGTTTTACCTACTATAATTTCACTATTTATAACATCATTCTATTGCAAACATACACACAAGGTTTTTTTAAGTGTGTGTATTTATCCTATAAGGTTTCATTGTAAATTCATAAGCTAATGCTTTATCGGTACAAAATAACTCTGTTTAAGAAAAATATTGTATCATTTGTATCTTTAGTACATATAAGAAAAATACTCTTAATTGCAATGGATTGGCCTCGAAAGACTGAGGCCCATAAATGAAAAGATGAAGATGGACTGAAGAGGGACGAAACAGCCCACAAGACGCGAATAAAATAAGTTTGGACTGAAACAGCGCGCTATCAGATAAAGAAACATTATCTGTCAAATCCAAGAAGATTGATCCACACAATAGTGAAGATATCAATCTCGTCTAAACCAGAAAGAATAGAGGAAGCAAAGATACCCATACAATCTAGAGAAGAAGGGATCTATAAATTGAGAGTGGGCAAAGACGAAAGGGGATATAGGCAATCGTACTGAAATCCGTTTGATAAAGAATAATTAGTCTTGTCTCGAAAACAGCTCGACTCTCAGCAAATATATCATATTTTCTTTGAACTTTTTTGTTGAATGCTTTTAATAAAATCCTTATTTTCGATTCTTAGTTTTCGTATAAACATATACTTACTATTGCAAATGAATAAGCAACAGGTCGTAAGTCTAACAAAGTTTTGATTTGATGTATTATTTAAGTTTATTGACTGAAGAATTTGATACGAGTTAATTAGTCTAACAATGTATTATACGCATGAGGAAATACAACTGAAATTTGATTGACTAACTTCTCAAGCTACCTATCTCTTTGATATAAATTATAAATGTAATGATTTTATTCTCACAAAAAGATTGTCACAAAGACTTCACATTAAACATGTGGAAGAAGACCTTAATCAGATTGATATAGTGGTTCACATCTCAATATACATTACACAAAATATATTTAAAAAAGTGAGATAACATGCCTATAATTAATAAATATAAAAGATTCAAACATAAAATGAGACCTTTCTTCTAAAAAACAAGTTGAATTAATAATGTGATATGAACTTAATCACTTTTGAATATTAAATAATTACAAACTAAATAATCATCTAGTTGACTTAAATTAATCACAAACGAACAAAGAGAGTAACTTCCACAAATCGGTTGTGCATATAAACCCGACACTTAGTCCATTGATATCGACCAAATCGAATCAAAAAAAAAAAAAAAAAAAAATTTAGAATCATTGTCTTGATAGAGAGATGTATATGCAAATATACCGACGACTTTGCGAGACAAAAGCTTGGCAAAATCGAATCTGTCCAACGGAGACTATTGTGAAGGTTCATCCTGATCAGACAACCTCCGGCGCCGGAGAAGAAACAAGTTCGCCGTATTTGACGACGGAGAAAGAGATTTTCACGATTTGGATGAAGTCTTTAGTGTTCAACACACATGGCTGCACCGTCTTCGATTCAAAAGGAACTATCATTTATCGTGTCGATAATTATAACTCTAAGAGCTCTCGTGAAATTTATCTCATGGATTTGAACGGTCATGTCTTATTTACCTTACGTAGAAAGGTACTACTATTTTTAACTTTTATGCATTTAATTATTACATATTTCATTTTAAATAACACTTTTTGAAACTAATTAAGTTTGATTTTTTAATGTAGAAATTTGGATTATTCAAGACTTGTGAGGGATATAGATCATCATCATCACCAGCAACAAAATTAGACTATTTCCGAGTGAAGAAAAATGTTTATAAGATTCCGAATAAAGATTCATGTTCGTCGTATAGAGTCGTCACAGGATCGTGTAGAAACGAAGAACAAATTTTGTGTTATAAGATGACAATTCATGGATCAAGTTTAGGAATTGAGGATAGTTGTGGAAGAATATTAGCAGAAGTGAAGAGAAAACATTCAAAGAACGGTTTGGAATTAGGAGAAGATGTTTTGACGATGATGGTTGAATCAAAAATTGATCACTCTTTCATTATTGGACTTGTTTTAGCCCACAGACTTATCAATTGTAAATTGTAAAAGTCTATGATGAGATTTTTGCACAATTTTTTTGTGTTGTTATACTTATCGGAATGCAATTAATATGTAAATAGTATATATTAATTGTTTAGATACGTGATATCATATATTATCTTTATACATTCCATAATCAATGCTAATGTAATATTTTCTCTTTTGAAAATAATGGAAATGTGAAAGGTTTATTTTCCTTTTGTATCTCGAAATAATCAAAAGGCATTTGACTGAGAGTTAATTGATCTTATGCATTTAACAAAACAAAACCTTTCGATTTCACCTTTCAATATCATTATTTAACGTGAAAGGTGCACCTAGGTTAAAATTACAGACATAAAACAAAGAACAAGAGGCTACGATGAATGATGGATCTTCATCATCGTCTAGCACAAACTTGGACAAGGATGTGTTGGTAGATGAAACCTACTTCTCTGCTTTATTCGATTACGATGAAGTTTTCCCAATCTCTGACGAGAACTACGCGACGGAGCTTTGTCTCCAAGAAGCTCTGTTTTCTTCCATAAACGCTTCAACGGTCAAGACTAACACCCACGTTTTAGTGAAGCAGGAACCGGAGATCAAAACAGAGAAGGAATCGTTGGAACCATGTAGAAGGATATGTATGATCTGCATGGATGAGAAGCCTTCTTCAGATATTTTCCGAGGAACAACGACTTGCACTCACTCCTACTGTACCGACTGCACTGTACGTTACGTGGCGGTTAAGATCAGAGAAAACGCAGCGAGGATCAAATGTCCAGACGTGGAGTGTACAAGCCTCATAGAGCCGTACACGTGTCGAGATCTGATCCCTAAAGAAGTGTTTGAGCGTTGGGAGAAAATCTTGTGTGAATCCCTGATCTCTTCATGGGACAAATTCTATTGTCCGTTTAAAGAGTGTTCAGCTATGATGGTTGGTGATGGAAGTAATGCTCAAGTGACGCAGACGGAGTGTCCCTCTTGTCATAGATTGTTCTGTGCGAAGTGTAAGGTGACGTGGCACGCTGACATTGGTTGTGAAGAGTTTCAGAGATCTGGGAAGAAAAAGACGACGAGCGATGAAGGAGATGCTATGTTGATTCAAATGGCGAAGAATAAGCAATGGAGAAGATGTCCTAGTTGCAAATTCTACGTTGAGAAAGTTGATGGCTGTCTTCATATTAATTGCAGGTTTGTGTTTTTAATTATTACAAAGCTTTTGGTAGGAACTCTTACAAAATGATAATACTAATATATTTGTTGTTTCTTTGATTTTTTGGGTGATTTTGTAGGTGTGGTTTCCAGTTCTGCTATGGATGTGGATCTTCCTGGGTTTCTTCTCACGCATGCCAAATTCGTACCTAAGTGCGGATCGATTTAGTTTTCGTCGATTAAGTTTTATTGAAATTTTGTGTTTTTTTTCTTTCCGTTTTGTCTACACTCTACTGTAGCCAACTCTAAATTCATAAAAGTTGAGTTTGTTTGTTGTTTTTCTTTTTTACTAACCAACACCCAAACTGGGCACATGTCGAATACAAAAGGATGATCCCAACATCATCGAAGCATTAACCGTCTCAAAGGAAACACAACATAAACTGAAAAGAGTAGATAAACAGAGACAGATCCAACCATAACTAAGCACTCTTCGAATCAAACAAGGCTGCAACATCTTCAGTCCCAATACTTCTCTTCCTTTTGGCAGCAACGCTTTTGGCAGGTTCTTCATCGAATCCTGAGTTGGAGGTGCATTGACATCTAATATAAATGTCTCATGCGTATTCATCAAGACATCATCAAACGTGATTATGGTGCTGTAAGTAGTTGTGTCATGAGCGATTGTTATGTCTGTGGCTGGATTAGGTGGTTGAGTAGCAAAGGAAGCAGATCTCAGTGACAGGTCTTCAGATGTTGTGTGGCTCTCTGATTCGTGGTTGTGCTCCATTCTCGCCACTGTTGGGTATTTTAGGTAGTCCGTTGGCAGTGGCGTGTGGGGATAGAAGCAAGTATTGTGGGTTATTCTCTGGCAGTTAAGGCATAATCTAAAGATCCACTCATAGTAAAACTCGACATGGAACATGTCACTGTTTTGGCAGTTGACGATTTTGTAATACTTCAGCTTTTCCTTGAAATTAAACTTGATCTTAGCTCTTACAAGGAAAGGCCTAGTTACCGAGCCTTCATGTAAATCTACCTCTAAGACCTCGCCAAGGGAGATAACAATGGTTATAACCATAGAGTCCGAAGCAAAATGTAGAGGAAGGTTACGAACTTGTACCCACAATTGTACCGTCGAGAGGAAGCTTGTAGATGGATGATCTTCCCACTTCTCGACCGCCACTAGCCACCCATTGTAGAGAATGGGTTGCATCCTTAGAATGGAGTTAAGATCCTCTTCTGAAGAAAAGAAAAACTGTGCAAAGTCCGTATCAATCATACGCACTTTGACCTCTGTCTGCAAACTCCAATCCTTCTGTAAATCTTCAGCAAGTTCTTGTGTGCTTTGCTCTCAGCGGTTAAGAGGTCTTGCTATCAGACTTCTTCTGTTCTTCACCAAAGTATCCTCATAAGTGTGAGCCGGGAGGAAGATGTGTGGGTCATTTCGTCCCAAATGGAACTGGTTTAGCGCTTGCCAAAGGTTATATTATCCATTCTCAACCAGCTTGTGATACATGCAATATCTTATGTGATTCACCATATATAAAGTGGAGCCGAGAGCTAGTAATCATTGAATCACAACTTTATGTTGCCCATGTCACCTCATCTTACACTCTGTTGGTGAGGTTTAAGCCTCGTTTCCACCTGTGCAGGGTAGTAATTAGTCTGTGAGGTTACCCAATCAGGAGAACCACGGCTGATATAATCATTAAATCTCCCTTGCGTAACAACACTTTTGGCAATGAACATTGTTTCCTTGTTTTCTACATTGCTTGTCTTGGCGAAACTGATGCAGTTAAATTGATCTTTCAGCATCTTGATTTTGTTTATCCAAGATTTATACCGCGGCCACCTATCAGGTTGAGTTAAACTCTTTAGTAAGCAGCATGCTTCCATCTTAATAGCCACCTTGAGGAACCTGAGATCAAGCAGACATTGGAGAGTCCATTCCAAACCTTTGATGTTCAGTTCATGTTTTGATTGGACATTGTTAAGTGTATGTCTAGCATGAATACTTATCTAATTGGTTTGATCTTTGATGCACCAGGCACCGCCATGAAGAAGGCCTTGTCTATTCCAGTGTGCTTTCCAGAAGACTAATAATTTGTTCCCATCGCATTGTGTACCAAGGTCACTATCATCTTTTCTGTGGTACTTAGCATAGTTTTTTCTAGCAGCTTTTGACCAAGCTTTCATCTCAACCAGCGCTTCTTCGACCACTTCAAGGGCCTCTCTTCTTTGTCCCAGGATTACAATAAGGTTTCTATTCTTCCAGATATACCATAAAACCCATGGGAGACCTCCTTCACCTCAGTTGGTATGTCTCTTTTGTTGCTTAGTTGCAGTAGATGTGTTAGATTATGCATCACATAAGTAAAAGAAAAACTTGTTCTCGGAGTTGGAATCCGAGATAGAACCCAAATCTTTCTTGCCGGTTGGTAATGAAACAGTGTGTGGATGATCGTTTCTTGTTAAGTACCACAAATGTCGCAGTTGTCGTCATTCACAATGTTCCTCGATTTTGACTTTTCCTTAGTTGCCAAGGCATTAGAGATCATTCTTCATAGGAAGATTTTAATTTTTGGCGGGATACTCCTACTCCACACTTCTTTTTTTAGTTTGTTCCTTTCGAAGTCACTGAAAATCTTGAAATGGTTGTGTTTTGTTAATTCAAAAGCCAATTTCCACTTTTAACTGAGTACTCGCCAGAGGCATTATATCTTCAAATCCATGAGTCTTCTTCCAGTTGGTTAGGAGAAAATTGAAGTATTCTAGTTATGTCACTTGGATGTATGATCTCCTGGAGTTTATTAGTGTTCCATGAGTTCCCTGATATGAGCTCTGACACCTCAAGACAGACGTTGTAGCACATGTTTTTGCTAATCAATGGTCAAGGCTGATGATGAAATATCCAGTTTGAAGACCATACATATGTGTCCTGCCCAATTCCGATATTTCTAACTAGCCCTTTCTTTAGTAGTTATCTTCCATGAAGAATGTTTTTCCAAATCAGAGAAGGTCTATATCCAGGGGAGCTATCAAGAAATTCTTTTTTCCAGAAGTACTTTGCTTTGAGTGATTTAGCAACTAGTGAATCATTCTCAGTAAGGATTCTCCAAGCTTGTTTTTCTATGAGAGCTTGGTTAAATTTCTCGATTTTCTTGACCCTAAGCATCCCTTATCCTTAGGTATGTACATCTCATCCCATGATACCCACGTAACTTCCTTATGTTCTTGATTGTTGTTCCACCAGAAGGTTCTCATTGCACTCATAAGTTTTTTGCACTATGCTTTTGATCATTTAAAGCAAGACATTGCATAGACCGGGAACGCTTGTGCTATTGCTTTTAGGAGGATCTCTTTTCTCCCAAGTGACAGATTCTTAGCAAACCAGTTATCTATTCTACCTATCAGCTTAGTCGTTATAAAATCCAGCATGGTTGTCTTATTCCGACTGAAGCATTCATGTAGCCCAAAATATTTATCCATCCCCCTCCCCAACTATTATTGATCCCAGCTTTGAATCTCATTGATTGTTGATGCCTCAACTATACTGCCAAAAGATATCGAGGATTTGTCAAAATTAATTTTCTGTCCTGATGCTTGCTCATATTTTCGAATGCAGGATTTAATGGTTTCAGCTCCTCTTTATTAGCTCTGCAAACAAAGAGGCTATCATCCGCGTAAAGCAATTGTTGAATGGATAGACCAGAGGCACCAAATTGAATGATTTGAAGGATCATGCAGGTCTAGGATGACTTTCAACTTTATCATTGTTGTGTAAGAGCTCATTAAAATTGCATGTTAAGAGCTAAGGACCCAATCTATGATCCCTAATCTTAGTTAACTGATTCCAGACTTCAGCTCTTCTTGATTGAACAGGGTGTCCATACACAAAGGTGACAAGCAGCTCTTCATTTCCCATTTGAATACTAGCATCTATTATATTCTTATTAGATATATGAACCAGAAATTTAACATGATCTTTCGAGTAGATCACTAGACCACCACTCATACCGTTTGGTTCTACTATGTGTGAGCGCATGTAACCTAACCATTGTTGAGCAGCTTCTACAAATTGTCCAGAGTTTTTCGTTTCCAAGAGGAACAGTATGTCCAGAAATAAGAATCTCTTTATTTCTTTGAGGCGTCGAACTGTCAGTTTGCACTCCATTCCCTGACAATTCCAACCAATTATATTCAGTCTAAATTGGGTGGTTTCCGGAAAACCACCAAACCTGATTCTATATGAGTATTTAGCTGGGAAGCAGTAGTGCTTTGCTCCCTTCCTCGTTTCAGTTTTTTATTAGCTGATCCTTCTGCCATCCACTCATCATGATTGACCTGGTGAACCTGTTGCTGCTACACCTCTGGTTCTGGTACTGCAAGTACAATATCGCTAGTTACAACACCACAAGATCAATCCATCTTGCCGCCAGTCACCAATACTAAGATAGCTGCTTTCACCGACTATACCAATTGAAATAGAGCAGCCTTCATCATGTGATGAAACACAAGCTAAACAGTTAGGTAGAGGTCAAAGATCTCGCAAACCATCAGTTCTTCTCAAAGATTTTGTTACTAAGAATATACAATCCTCACTTCCTCTCACCTCACTCGGTTTCTCCAATCAGTCCTCCTCGGTCTCAAGTAAGATTCTCTATCCCATTTCTGAATGTTTATGTGACTCTAGTTTTTCAGAGAAACATATCGCATACATGGCTGCAATTTTGGATAGTGAGGAGCCTAAACACTATAAATATAAATATTTGTGTGGATATATTTTAGATGCTATCTTATCTAGAATAGGCAATTCTGAATGTTGTATATATATCTTACTCATGAATGAGAATACAGATCTTTGCACAAATTATTTCAAAAAGTTTCAGCAAAGTTTTTGATCTTTCTCTTCATTTTTAACGTGAATGCATTATATTAGATTTGTATAATAGTGTGTCTTGATTTGAATAGAGTAGTACATCGTAATTTATACAAAGACAAGAGTGTAAAAATGGTAATAACAATATACAGTAAATAAGTGTGATTGATTGATATGTGTATATCTATATTTTACTTATATGGCTTGATCCTAATATACACCTAAACTAAAACATATACAGAGCGACATAAGAACTAAAACATATAACAAGACGATACAACGAATGATAGACCTTCATCATTATTAACAATGGACCTATCCCAGTTAGCAAGCCCTAACGCGGCCCGGTAAAAAGAAGAGGAGATTTGAAAAGTGGGAAAGGGTTGAATGGAAACGAAGTCAGAGCAGAAAAAAATAGGAGTGGAGCGAGAATAAAGGAGATGAATGAATAACAAGGACTATAAGAGAACCCAAAACCCTAAATCAAAAAGTCTTAGACTAAGAATCATCATGTCATCATCATCGTCGTCTTTCACAAAGATGGACAACGATGTGTTGGTAGATGAAACCTACTTCTCTGATTTAATCAATTACGATGAATTTTTCCAAATCTCCGACGAGAACTACGCCACGGAGCTTTGTCTCCAAGAAGCTCTGTTTTCTTCCATAAACACTTCAACGGTGGAGACTAACTATCACACCTACGTTCAAAAGAATAAGCAAAAGCCGAAGATTATAACCGAGAAGGGATCAGCCGAACCATCTAGAAGGTTCTGTAAGATCTGTATGGATGAAAAACATTCTTCCGACATCTTCCGAGGAACCACAAACTGTACTCACTCCTATTGCACAGACTGCACCGTACGTTACGTGGCAACTAAAATCAAAGAAAACGCAGCGAGGATCAAATGCCCGGACGTGGAGTGCACAAGCCTCATAGGAGCCGTACACGTGTCTTGTCTCAAACTTCTTATAGGATCACCATAAACAAACGAAATATGAAAAAACAAAGAGCCCAAACAAATACGTGTGTCAATAATGTTTTTATTGGATTGAAGAATGGTCACATCATAAGAGGATTTCTAAAACAGAGCAAGACTTCCAGTCAAACCAATTGGATCAACAACATAACAATTATCTTAACCAAGAGACCTTTGAACCCCAACAACATAGTGTTTAGAATTCTTGGTCTCTATGAGGAACACAAAATCTGGGAAGCGTTCACGACGCAATTCCCGAATCATCTGAATTGTCAAGATGCTCCCCAACCCTTGACAAATCCAGCTTACTATATTCATCTTTGCTTCGGCAGTTCCTCACTCGGAGCCGCCACAACGATGCTTTAAGGGATGTGTTACTGGAGCTGCCACTACACTTCCATTAGCGTTTAATGGAGAAACTAACTCATTAGCAGTTAAAACCTGGTGCTTCACTTTATAAATCTGAACCATCTTTTGAGCACTCTGATTACGACTCCACTTATTGGGATGACGTCGAACTCTTAGATTCTTGGACTTGACTCCGGAAGAACAACTACCCGATGTACCAGCTCTAGAAACCGTTGAGTCAAGCGGAGAAAGGTTAGAACGAGAGTTAATTGACAATCTTCTTCTTATATGCCTTCCGTGAATGCCTTAGAGGATGCAGCTAAGAGCTTCTCACCACCCAGCTCAATACCTTGATTATCCGGAAAGGCGAAAACAAGACCTTTTTCTTTGTTGATGTCTTGTGATACAGTCGGATGAGCTTGTAAGCGAAGAGAGATGCTTTGACCGTGTGGATTACAATCCAGGTTCCAGACAACCCTCCAAAGACGATCAATACGGACTTGTTTGTGCAGCAGATCTCTTGCAACAAGGTAGTTGCCCATCACATCCAGGACATCGTTTTCAATTCTTTGTTTTCCTGTGGTCGGATCCACACCAACATCGCTTTCAGTGATAACACCAAATAAGGGATCATCTTCCTTAAGAAAACGTGGAGCTTGAGGTACACGTCTTGCCTCTACCGTAGCAGAAGATTGTCGACTAAGAGGGTTAAGAGGACAACGAGACTTGTCATGTGTGATTCTCAAGCATTGGTAACAATGTTTACGCGTTCATATTCAAAAGAGATAGCGATTACTTCTCCAGAGGGTAATTCAAAATCTTGTTTGTTCTTCAAAGGTTTCGAGATATCAAAAAACACTTTCGCCCTAATGAACCCTTTACTCTGCAGCTTTTTTGGATCAAACGCAAGCTCAATCACTTCGCCCAAGGATTCAGAAATATCCTTAAGCGTTTCAGTATCGTAACAGACCAAGGGTATGTTACGAAGGCATATCCAGAGAGGGATACGTTGAAGGAACAATTCTGGTGGCTTCTCCACCCATCTTTCAAGAACCATACACCAATCCTCATAGGTCTAAACACCAACATCAAGAACTTGCTGAAGCTCTATCTCCGAATTGAACACGAACTGAAATTTATCATTTGATAGAGCGTAACCTCGACAACGATCGAAGGTGCGCCACATCCTTGGCATATCATGGATGAAACTAGACATTCGTTGATACGCATGGTTGAGTAGTTTACCAATTATACTGCAACTATTTCGTTCAACAACGCTTGACTTCAGTCCACTTTTAAGCTTAATCGGTTGAGAATCATCAATGGACATCTTGCTGAGAGCATAATCAATTATGCTTGTCATAGTCGACGACGATTTGGATCAGATGTGATATCAAGCCAGAAAACTTTACGTTTTGAGGGGAAGATTGCAAGGCGGCTAGGGCAACCTTCAAACAACTAAACCTTACTTACTAAGAAAGGAAAAGAAAAACGATTAAAACTTTCAAACTCCGGCGAAAAATTAAAACTTTCCTCGTATCTAAGCTCTAAACTTTAAAATCAAAGACTCTAAGAGAGTTAGAGAGTCCTAAGCCCCATCAACAGGAAATCTCATGAAATAATTATTAAAAGGTTCTTGGTTTATAGTTGATTAAATTTACTAGTTTTTGTACATGAAAAATAATATAAAATTCAAGATTTCAAAATGTAAGGTTGATTCGATTTTAAGGGAAAACTAAAAGCCAAAGTGAAAAAGAAAAGTTAGAAAGAAAAAAAGAGTCCATTATGTGTCTGGGCTTTAGAGAGCTTCTACTCAATACTAGACTTCGTGCAAGAAAATGGTCATTTTCAAAACAAATTTGTTCGTAGTGTCGATATCAACAAAAACTATAGAGCATTACGTAATCCTACACGAACTATCTAAAAATTCAAATAAACAATATGAACTTTAAATCTTTAGCCAAAATCAATATTAACAGTTAAAAACGTTAGTCAATGGTTAAATCTCCTTTAAATGACACGTGCACAATAAAAAAATAACTATTTTCAAACCGAACTTCTTTTAGAGTGCTGATTTCAAATAAAATAAATAAATAAAATAAACATAGCATAAAATAAATTAAATTGAATTAAAGTATAAAATTTATTACCATTTCTATAACTAATATTTTCAAAATATTTATAAAAATAAATTTTAAATATTAATAGATAAATATTATATATAAAAAAGTAAATATTTACATATCATACATCAAAATTTTAATAAATATATTTTCTTTATATATACAATTTGAAAATATACCTTCTCAAAATTAATCAAAAATGAGTGAAAAAATATTTTCTAAAAATAGGCTATAACTTTTAGAAAATAAATTTTCACTCTATTTTTCATTAATATTGAGACTTTATAGATTTCAAATTTTATGACATAAACCCTCATTTTTGATAAATTTGTGGATCATACCTTTTGAAAAATCTCTTTTCAATAAATTTTTAATTAGTTTTAAGAATTTATAGATTTTAAATTTTATGGCCTAAAATCTCTTTTTCACATGTGGGTTAATTAGTTTTCTCTCCAATTTTGATTAATTTTGGGAATTTATATATTTCAAACTGTATCTATAAAGAAAATAGATTTACTAAAAATTTTGATATTATATGTAAATATATTTTTATATATAATTTTTTATCTATATACATTTAAACTTTACTCTTATAAAGTTTTTATAAATATTAATTATAGAAATATTAATGAATTTTATACTCTAATTTAATTTAATTTATTTTATATTATATTTATTATATTTATTTTATTTGAAATGGCACTCGAAAAGAAGTTCAGTTCAAAAATGGTGATTTTTCTATCGTATACGTGTAATTTAACGAAAATTTAACCGTTGACTAAAATTTTTTAACGGTCAATATTGATTTTGGCCCAATATTTAAAATTTATGTTGTTTATTTAAATTTTTAGATAATTCATGTAAGATTATGCATTATTATATAGTTCATGTTGAAATCAGTCCTATATAAAAAGTTTGCTTGGCCTTTTTCCTGCCTAGTCAATAATTGGGTTTAAAGACATTAGTATTGAATTCTTTTTCTCCAAAGTCTCTTTTTCCTCAAAAACACATAAAATTGGAAAAGAGAAAATGAATAAATATTTTGAAATTAACCTGGTAAATTGTTAAAACAAATTGGTACAATGGACCGACTTAATATTGTCCGTATAACCCGCAGCTGAATGGGTTTGGTTTTAAAATAGACTTTAAATTCTAGTAGCTATTGTCTTGTAAGAAACCAAAAAGAGCAGAAACAAACAAAAACACGTGAACACAACACACTGCTTTTCGACTTCGGGTTTATTAAAATGCATTTGAATATATTTTCTGTATATAGAAAAAATAAAAATACCTCAATAATACAGATAAACATCGACCCACTCAGGTGGATTTCTTTGGAACATGGACGCATCGTAACTCGTATTTATTATGCTTCCAAAGGTCCCGATATTGTCTAAGCCTCAAACTATGTATTATAGGAATTATCGACAAATATCCAATCAATGCATATAGAAAGCTAAAAATCCCGTGAACGAAAGATATGAATCTGCCAACTGAAACATAACTGCAATCGAATCTAAATATCTTGATTCATTCATTTCTTCCATAGCAAACAAAATCACTTTCGATTACAAGTTATAGAAAAGTGTATAGGGGTATATTGGTAAAATAAATAAAGCAAAAAAGACAGTGCCTCCAGCTCACAAACACAACTTCTTCTGCTTGCTCTGTACACACACTAACACAGTTTTCTTCTTTCTCCACTTCCACCCAAAAATCAAAGCAGCAATGTGGTACCCTCAACTTCATTCTTCTTCGTCTTTCACTCACTAACCAAATCAATTATTAGCAAAAAAAATCTAACTTTCTCCGTCAATGGCTTTCTTCTTTCTCTTCATCCTCTTGACTGGTTTTTCACTTTCTTCTTCTTCCTCTTTGAACGACCTTAACTCCTTGACTTACATCATCCATGTCGACCATGAAGCTAAACCCTCAATCTTCCCAACTCACCGTCACTGGTACTCTTCCTCACTTGCCTCACTCACATCTTCTCCTTCCTCCATCATTCACACATACGACACCGTTTTCCATGGCTTCTCCGCTAGACTCACAAGTCAAGGCGCTCGTCAGCTTTTAGACCATCCTAATGTCATCTCTGTTATCCCTGAGCAAGTTCGTCACTTGCACACCACTCGCTCTCCTGAGTTTCTTGGACTTAGGTCCACCGACAAAGCGGGTCTCCTTGAGGAATCTGATTTCGGGTCGGATCTTGTTATCGGAGTTATTGATACGGGTATTTGGCCCGAAAGGCCTAGCTTCGATGACCGTGGTCTTGGTCCTGTTCCAGCCAAATGGAAAGGCCAATGCATAGCTTCCCGTGATTTCCCTACGACGGCTTGTAACCGTAAACTCGTCGGAGCTAGATTCTTCTGCAGTGGCTATGAAGCAACCAACGGGAAAATGAATGACACGACAGAGTTTCGCTCCCCACGTGACTCCGATGGCCATGGGACCCACACAGCTTCAATCTCCGCCGGCCGTTACGTTTTTCCTGCTTCCACTCTCGGCTACGCTCGCGGCGTGGCCGCTGGTATGGCTCCTAAGGCTAGACTCGCCGTTTACAAAGTCTGTTGGAACTCCGGCTGCTACGACTCTGATATCTTAGCAGCTTTCGACACTGCTGTTGCCGACGGAGTCGATGTCATCTCTCTTTCCGTCGGAGGAGTCGTGGTTCCTTATTACCTCGACGCCATCGCCATTGGAGCTTTTGGAGCTATTGACAGAGGGATATTCGTTTCCGCTTCCGCTGGAAACGGAGGTCCCGGTGCTTTGACGGTAACGAACGTAGCTCCGTGGATGACAACAGTCGGAGCTGGAACAATCGATCGCGATTTCCCCGCCATTGTGAAACTCGGTAACGGGAAAACGATTTCTGGAGTTAGCGTTTACGATGGACCAAAACTGGATCCGGGTCGAATGTACCCGATTGTATACGGTGGTAGCTTACTAGGAGGCGATGGTTACTCATCGTCTCTCTGTCTAGAAGGTTCGTTGGATCCGAATTTGGTGAAAGGCAAAATTGTTCTTTGTGATAGAGGAATCAACTCTAGGGCAACTAAAGGGGAAATCGTACGGAAAAACGGAGGCTTGGGGATGATAATAGCTAATGGCGTCTTCGACGGTGAAGGTTTAGTTGCCGATTGCCACGTGTTACCGGCAACGTCGATTGGTGCTTCTGGGGGAGATGAAATTCGAAGGTATATCTCTGAATCAACCAAATCGCGTTCATCGAAAAAACCAATGGCCACGATTGTTTTCAAAGGGACCCGACTTGGAACCCGACCCGCACCCGTTGTGGCATCTTTCTCGGCTCGTGGACCTAATCCGGAGACGCCGGATATTCTTAAACCGGATGTAATCGCACCTGGTTTGAACATTTTAGCTGCTTGGCCTGATCGGATTGGTCCATCGGGGATTCCTTCCGATAACCGGAGAACTGATTTCAACATTCTA
This sequence comes from Lepidium didymum, assembly GCA_963920545.1. NCBI lineage: Eukaryota > Viridiplantae > Streptophyta > Magnoliopsida > Brassicales > Brassicaceae > Lepidium > Lepidium didymum. Next base: position 14,951,987 of record OY986979.1, read on the forward strand.
TCAGGCACTTCAATGGCTTGTCCGCATGTGTCGGGTCTAGCCGCTTTGCTAAAGGCGGCTCATCCCGATTGGAGTCCGGCCGCTATAAGATCAGCATTGATGACAACAGCTTACAAGCATGATAACCGCGGCGAGCCAATGATGGATGAGTCCACAGGCAATACATCTTCAGTTATGGATTATGGTTCGGGTCATGTTCACCCCACGAAAGCAATGGATCCAGGATTAATCTACGATATAACATCTTACGATTATGTCAATTTCTTGTGTAATTCTAACTACACAGGATCCAACATTGTGACAATAACTCGTCGCAAAGCAGACTGCGATGGTGCAAAACGAGCTGGACACGTCGGGAATTTGAACTACCCATCGTTCTCCGTCGTGTTTCAGCAGTATGGAGAGACTAAAATGTCAACACATTTCATCAGGACAGTGACAAATGTCGGCGATTCCGACTCTGTTTATATGATTAAGATTAGGCCTCCAAAAGGGTCGACTGTAACTGTGGAGCCTGAAAAGCTATCATTCAGACGGGTCGGGCAGAAACTGAGTTTTGTGGTTAGAGTTGAGACTTCGGAAGTGAAGTTGTCACCAGGAGCGACAAAAGTGGAGACAGGTCATATAGTTTGGTCTGACGGTAAACGAAATGTGACAAGTCCCTTGGTAGTTACTCTTCAACAACCTCTATGAAGGGTTTTAGGATTTGACCGGGAAAATTCTGGTCTATGTTTCTATAAATTGAAAAAAGGAAGATCATAAGTAGTTGTTGTCTATGATCTTTGTTGGGTGTTTCTGTAATATATAATATCTTTTGATGTTAAGATACAGAATCTGAAAACCGTCACACTTTTCTAAACTTCAACAAGCCGAAAACATCTTTCGTATATGTTGTGGGCTTTTTAATGAGGCCAAGCCCACATATTACACCGCAAAATATATCGTTTTTGTCGGGTCGGCGAATATAGGGAAGATATTTGAATATGATGTGTAGATTATTATGTGTGTAATATCTTTTAATAACAAGTTATCAAAGTTAAGCTAGTGACTTCTAATTTGAATAACATATATTAATGAAAGATCAAAGTAAAACAAAGTTATTGGAAAAACATAAAACTTTTGCTAAAAAAATGGAAATAAAAGAGAAGAAAATAACCGAGTTGCTGTGGTTATGTTACTTATTTTCACAAGATATTATGATTTCGTTAGTATTCCTTTTCGAAATTTGCAAGCTAAACATAATAAAATATCCACACATATATCATAGATAATCTTAAATCTAGCTTAATTTATGTGTGAGTTCAATCGCTTTATAAGCATGATATACTTGATTATAAAACTTGAGTTAACTCTTGTATGACGTTAGAAATATACTTGATTATAAAACTTGAGTTAACTCTTGTATGACTTTAGAAATATACTTGATTATAAAACTTTGTAGGAAGACATAAACTTGGCTACAACCGATAATAAAAATCTACTGATATACTTAGAAAAGAAGAAAAAAAAAAGAGAGAGGCGGAATCACCGGTGACGATGATTTTTTTTTCCCTTTCCATTTATTTATCAGGATAAGCCAAAGGTGAAGTGATATTCTCAATACTGTAATTTCTTCAAGCTTCAGAAATAAAAGATATTTTACTAGTTCATAGGATTATAGAATGATAATTCGATAGTAGCCTAGAATAGAAGGAAGATACGTGTAGTGCATTTGTAGTAGCAGTTTACTGGTAGTAGTGGCAGACATGAATGAGTTAAATTATGACTTATCAGTTACTTTGAGACTCAAATAATATTCGATTCTGAGCTTTCTAGATTTACAGTCATCTCTATATAAATTCACCTCACCTACCCGTCAAAACATCAAATTACTTACTTCACCTTCTTTTTCTTTTTTCTTTTTTTTCCTTATTTATCTATTTATTAAAAAGTACTGTACTAGAATAGAAAATGTGCATTTAATTATTATTTTCCTACTAAATAATATTGGAGTTGGAGTTGGCATTTAATTCAAATGATAATGAAACAAAAATAATTGAAAGATACGATCATTTCCTGTTTATTGAGATCAGCTATTTTAGGAGCTTTGTCTCAATCCAACCAAAACCAAAATGGTCCTACTTCCTCTTTCGTTCTTATCTTTATCCTTTATTTATACAATTTGGGTTTCTATATATTGATTTACTACATACGTTAACTACTACTTATAATATCATTTTCCAATTCTGCCGGATATAATTTCGAAGAAAACATTGTTAAAGAGATGCTAAACAGTCATCATGTAAGTGTTTGTCACTCTTCACTTACATTTGGTCTTGAGCTGGACCGAAATTGTCCGTGGCCCATTACAAAGAAAAGGAGAAGTCAAGCAGTGCTGAAGCTGAGATGGTTCTGATCTTGGGCCGTATCAACCTTCGCTGGCCCATCTAGTTGTTGGGCTAAGTCTGTTAATCCAACAGACTTAACCACATATATATATATATATGTGTGTATGTACCTTCTTCTTCCTTGTACTGTAATCTCCATTGTTGTACCTGCAAGAACACAAGAAAAGCTAGTGAATTCCGGAATAAATTCCGAAGAGAGATGTACCTGAGTTTATCTTGGGGAACTCTATAAACCGTGTCTTCTTACCTCGGGTTTTCTTTTGCGATTAATCTTCTCTAACTCCAATCTTTCTTGAACTCGGAATCTCAATTCCGCGAGTCGAGTTCCTAATAGGGAGCTGCGAAATCATCAACAATTGGTATCAGAGCTTCATGGTTATGCTATCGCAAACATAAAGCGCACGTTGCAGCAACTAAAGAAAGAAAAAGAAACCTTTACCCGACTCGGAGAGTAGAAGAATGAAGGAGTCTCTGGTGTGAGACTAAGTCGTTGGTTACAGCAAGGTTTCTCGGGGCTTCAATCATCAAGTTCCTGCAAATTCAAAGTCAAGAACAGAAAGAGAAGTTAATTGGAAGATCGAATTCAGATTAATCTCAGGGAATTGGACTTCTATTAATTCTCAGTTTCATATCTCTCGATCAGATCATTGAATCTTTCACAAGTGTTAATCCGTGAGAGTGGTTATTTGGTTCAAGAACTTAGAAGTATAGATATCAGCAAAGGTTTGGCTTATTATTCTGCAGGTAATAAGCAAGATCTTGATTCTATTGAGCTATGGAACCAACACTTGGAAAGTTTGAGGTTGAGAAATTTGATGGGAAAGCAGATTTTGGATTGTGGAAATATCGGATATTGGGTCAGTTTGAAATCTTGGGGCTGTTAGATGTTCTGAAAGAGGAATATCAGGTCGAGTCAACAGAAAGAGTAAAGGCGGATGTGGGAAAGGCAGAAGGTAGTGAGGTTAAGGCCGAGGCTAAGGAACCTGACTCTAAGTGGCTTATGAGGGACAAGAGAGCACGCGGTTTGCTCGGTCAATGTCTCACTAATCCTGTACTTAGAAAGGTAATGCACGAGCCTACAGCCTACAAGCAGTGGAAAGCACTTGAGAGAGACTACCAGACTAAAACAAAGGCGAATAGGGTGTACTTGAAGAGACAATTATCTTTGTACAGAATGGAGGAAGATAAGACTGTGGAAGAGAATCTTGACAAGTTCCTCAAGCTTGTCAATGATTTGGCAAGTCTGAAAGTTACCATTCAAGATGAAGATCAAGCAATCGCATTGCTTAATAGCTTACCCCCTCTGTATGATCCTTTGGTTCATACATTGCAGTTTGGAAATGCCAAAGATACTTTGACTATGGACGATGTCATCTCTGGAGCTTATGGTATGGAGTCAAACCTTATACAAAAGGGTTTGTTGTACAAGAGAAAAGGCTCAGCAGAAGGTCTTGTTGTGGAAACAAGAGGAAGGACAGATAAACGTTCAGAGAAAGGTCAGGGAAAGAATGGCATAAGCAAATCAAAAGGAAAGGGCAGATCTAAAAGCAGACCTAAGGGGAAATCTAATGGTAAAGGTTGCTGGAACTGTGGCTCGGAGAGTCATTGGAAAAGGGACTGTCCAGATAGAGGGAAAGGCTCGGAAAACAAAGGCCAAGGTTCAGCAAATGTCATTGTGGTCCTACCTGATTCATCAGCCTATGTTGCTAGCCTAGTTGCTACAGCAGAGGAATGGGTAATGGACTCGGGGTGTACTTTTCACATTACACCGAACAGAGATGTGTTGTCAGATTTCAGAGAATTGGAAGGAAATCGAGTACTAATGGGCAATGACACTTACTGTGTTGTTAAAGGAATTGGGAACATCACTATATCCAAAGATGATGGAACTCAAATTGTACTCAAAGATGTTAGATACATGCCTGAGATGGGAAGGAACCTCATATCCTATGGTCAACTAGAACAAGCAGGTTGTAGCTATACTGGTCAAGATTTCAAGGTTGTCTTCTATAAAGATAAAAGAGAAATCTTAATGGGAAGGTATCAAAATGGTCTCTACTTTCTGCAAGGTAGCGTTTTGAAACCAGAAGCAAATCTGACAAAGAACATTTCAGATGTCACAGAGAAATGGCACAGAAGATTGATTCACATGAATCAAAAGTCGATGGAAATTTTAGCAAAGAATGGATGTTTCAAGAAAGACAAGTTACAGAACGTAGGTTTCTGTGAAACTTGTACTCTAGGAAAGTCTCACAAGTTGAGTTTCAAGAGATCTGAAAGCACAACAGAAGGGATACTTGACTACATTCATTCGGATTTGTGGGGATCTCTTAATGTGACTCCTAGTATTTCAAGTTCAAGATACTATATGAGTCTCATTGATGATTACTCTAAGAAGACCTGGATTTACTTTCTTAAGACTAAGGATGAAGCATTTCAGAAGTTTGTGGAATGGAAGAATTTGGTGGAGAACCAAACAGAAAGAAAAATCAAGTGTCTTAGAACAGATAATGGTTTAGAGTATTGTAATGCTAAATTCGACAAGCTGTGTACAGAATCTGGGATTAAGAGGCACAAGACTGTTCCTTATACTCCGCAACAGAATGGGATTTCAGAAAGAATGAACAGAACTATCATGGATAAAGTCAGATGTATGTTGGCAGAATCAGGATTGGGTGGAGAGTTTTGGGCAGAAGCAGCAACAACAGTAGTATATGTTATCAATAGGTCACCCTCATCCTCTGTGAATTTTAAAATTCCAGAAGAAATTTGGACTGACAGAAAGGTTGATTACGGTCACTTAAGAAGTTTTGGTTGTGTTGCTTATGTTCATACTGTGAGTGATAAGATAAGTCCAAGAGCATCTAAAGGAACCTTTATCGGATATGGTCAAGGCACAAAAGGCTACAGAATCTGGTTAACAGAGGAACAGAAGCTTGTAATCAGCAGAGATGTGGTATTTGATGAGAATACAATGTTCAAGAATGCTCATAATGTTGACACAGAAGGTAAACTTCCTAAGGGAAAGAAGAGAGTTACTTTTAAGGATGATCTAGAAGAAGTTTTGGGTCAGAAATCTGAGATCGTGACAATTACATCATCGGGTGGAGAGTTGTCAAGGAAGAGTGTTCAGGATATTCACACTGTTGAGAGCAATTCAGATTCAGAAAGTGAAGAGGATTATTCAGAAAGTGGAATTCAGGAAAAAACAGAAGGAACAAGTAGTGAAGATGGCTACCTACTTGCTCGTGACAGACAGAGAATGGACATAAGGCCACCTTCTAGATTTGAGGATGCAGATTTTACTGCCTATGCTTTGGCTAGTGCAGAACTGATTGAACTAGAAGAGCCTAAAACCTATCAGGAAGCTCAAAGAAGTAGTAACAGAGATTACTGGAACGAGGGAATGGATGAAGAGATGAATTCTCTTATGAGAAACTATACTTGGGACTTAAGGAACAGACCTAAAGATCAGAAAGTGATCGGATGCAAATGGATCTTCAAGATTAAACAAGAAATTCCGGGGATAGAAAAGCCTAGGTTCAAGGCTAGATTGGTGACAAAGGGTTATTCTCAAACCGAAGGGATTGACTATAATGAAGTTTTTGCTCCTGTGGTTAAACATACGTCTATTAGGATCCTATTATCAGTTGTGGCTAAGTTTGACTTAGAACTGGAACATATGGATGTTAAAACAACATTTCTACATGGTGTTTTGAAAGAAACTATCTACATGGAACAACCTGAGGGTTTTGCTAATAAAGGTCAAGAAGACAAGGTCTGTTTACTTAGGAAGTCTCTCTATGGACTGAAACAGTCACCTAGAGAGTGGAATCACAAATTTGATTCATTTGTGATTAAGAAAGGTTTCAAGAAAAGTGACTATGATCCCTGCGTCTACTTAAAGGGTAACAAGATTCAGAATATGGTTTATCTACTGTTATATGTGGATGATATTTTGATTGCAGCCTTAAGTAAAACAGAAATTGACAAGTTGAAAAAGCAGTTAAATTCAGAGTTTGAAATGAAGGATTTGGGACAAGCTAAAAGAATTCTCGGAATGGATATTATCAGAAACAGAAAGGATGGTATTTTAGTTTTGTCTCAGAAGGACTACTTGTTAAAGGTTTTAAAGAGTTTTAACATGGAAGACTGCAGGTCAGTGCAGTCCCCAATTGGTTCTCATTTCAAAATGAAGAAAACAACAGAAGAGGAAGAGAAAACTCAAGCTGAGGAGATGGAGAACATACCTTATGCGAGTGCAATGGGAAGCCTGATGTACTCCATGATAGGTACTCGTCCAGACCTTGCTTATGGTGTTGGCCTCGTCAGCAGGTACATGTCAAAACCAAATAAAGAACATTGGTCAGTCGTGAAATGGTTAATGAAATATATTAAAGGATCAGCAAAAATCAGTTTAGCATTCACTAAGCAGGATGATTTTCAAGTAAGAGGGTTTTGCGATTCAGATTTTGCCTCAGATTTAGATAAAAGAAGATCTATTTCAGGATTCGTTTTCACAGTTGGTGGAAACACAGTTTGTTGGAGATCAAGACTACAGAAAGTTGTGGCTTTATCAACGACAGAAGCAGAATACATTTCACTATCAAATGCAAGCAGAGAAGCCATTTGGCTAAAGGGTATATGTGAAGAAATGGGTTTCAAGCAAGATGCGATTGAAATATTTTGTGATTCACAGAGTGCTATACATTTAGCTAAGAACAGAGTATGCAGTGAAAGGACCAAGCATGTTCAGATAAAATACAACTTTATCAGAGAAACTATCGATGAAGATCTAGTGAAGGTAACGAAGATACATACCTCGGTTAATCCTGCGGACATGATGACGAAGTCTTTACCTGGAGAGAAGTTCAGAGATTGCCTCATTTCTCTGAACATGACCGAGATCTAAAGAGACCTCGGCTTTGTTCGTCTCAGATCTGCGAAGACATGAAAGAGACAGAACAAGGAGGGTTAATTATTTTCGGAAAATCAAAGAAAAAAAAAAGGGGGAGCTTAATCGCTCATGAGCTGATGCTTTACCTTCTTTTCCATGCAGCTGGTGAAGTTGATCGGATCTGATTCTTCACCGAAAATGTTGTTTGTCTTCATCGGAAACAGAAGAAGACGAAGGGTTCTAAACTTCTCGAAGACCACAAAAAGTTTGATCTTCGGCTTTGTTCGTTTGAAGAAAGAGGAAGTGAAGAACGAAAGAAGAAAGAAGGGGAAGCAGTCTCACAGTGACGGAGGTTTGATAACTCCGGTGAACCGCAGCAGAGCTTCAGAGTGAAGTGTCTGCGGCTAGGGTTTGTGTTAGGACAGTGAAGCGACAAAGGTGGAGAATGTAAGTGTTTGTCACTCTTCACTTACATTTGGTCCTGGGCTGGACCGAAATTGTCCGTGGCCCATTACAAAGAAAAGAAGAAGTCAAGCAGTGCTGAAGCTGAGATGGTTCTGATCTTGGGCCGTATCAACCTTCGCTGGCCCATCTAGTTGTTGGGCTAAGTCTGTTAATCCAACAGACTTAACCACATATATGTGTATGTACCTTCTTCTTCCTTGTACTGTAATCTCCATTGTTGTACCTGCAAGAACACAAGAAAAGCTAGTGAATTCCGGAATAAATTCCGAAGAGAGATGTACCTGAGTTTATCTCGGAGAACTCTATAAACCGTGTTTTCTTACCTCGGGTTTTCTTTTGCGATTAATCTTTTCTAACTCCAATCTTTCTTGAACTCGGAATCTCAATTCCGCGAGTCGAGTTCCTAATAGGGAGCTGCGAAATCATCAACACATCACAAGACAATTTTGTATAAGAGTCTAGAAATGTAGTTAACAATAAATTAGAAATGATTTTATGAAAAATGAAGATGCGGGTCAAGTGTATGGTACAAAGGTGGGACCAGGACAACGCAAAGGCTTGTCACTTGCTCAACTTGTCTTATCTCTTTTCAAGTCTCAAGAAACTTCGTGTAGTTATATAGTAACGAACACGCGCATAGATGATGACGTTTCTTATATATATTTCCAGTTTTGCCCCTTCATCTAGGAGTGGGCGATTTAGGTTCTCCTTCAATTGGATTCCTCAAGATTTGATCATATCCCAACAGATGTCATCGACTCTAAAACATGCCACATGCAATTCATTTTCTTACTTACTCCACATGCCACATGTAATGTAAGCCTCATACGTGAAAGATGTCATATTGCTACTACCTAGAGTTGTATTAATGACCCTTTTTTCTTTTTCCTCTAATTTTGTTCTCTCGTATATATAGACTATATCTCTAGTAACATTTTTACAAGCAAGTCGTTTGTTATACACTTAAAAATAGCGATTTATTTTTCCAACAAATGTATTCAGAATCCGCTTGCTTTCCTCGCAAAATTTACTAATTGAAAAGGTCATGCACGTTGTGTGGTTGATGGCAACCAGCGGTTACGATTAAAAATTTAATTTTTTTTGTTTGACATTCGCTGCCACTAGTTACGCCCCTTTTTAATATAAAATTTATTATAAAAACATATATATATATATATATATATATTTATAAAATAACTTTTATGTTAATTTAAATTACAAAATATTAATATTTATTTAGCAGAAATATATTCAAAAATTTTATGAAAATTAAATAACAAATATAACCACATTCATATATTATATATCAAAAATATATTTATGCACAACTAAAATCAAAATTTTATATTTATATATACAATTTTTTTAATATTTATTTCATTATTATATTTTATATAATTTTATTGTTATTATTTTAAATTTATTTATTTTAATTTATATTTTTAATTAATTAATTTTTTGATTTTTAGTGTTGTTTGTTTCATAATTGATGGTTGCTGTAACCGGTCATCGAACCAACTACGCCGACAACCATTAAAAAAAAAGCTAACTTGTTAATTTCTTCACTCACTATACTTCGATATTTTGATTGTTTAATTTTTAGAAAGAGCAATATTATTAAATAATGCATGCACCTAATCTTCAAAAAGTTGAAAATTGTGCATATACGGTACCTAACATTTCTCAAATTTCACGGCCTCATTTTGTTTACCGTGGCATGTTACACGGTTCCAACTTATGGCTTATAACATAAATCTGAAAAATAAAAGCGATTGGTTGATCATCAAAGTAGTTTGGTAACTACTTTGACATTTGTGAGAACAGTCAAATGTGAGAATTTGTTTTCATATTCGGATGCAACTTTTCATACATTAACTTAATTTCTTTTGAAATGCTAACGAAAAGTACCATCATTCTTGTATCACTACATATTATATTCTTTCTAATTGCAAAATTACTTTAAAATTAATTTGATTGCTGATATATCATTGTATTATATTGTAATATAACTGACATTTATGTTAAATAGTATTATTGTTTTTTTATTGTCGTGAAGTAATATTATTTCTTAGTATATGAGAAATATTTGATTGACTTAGAGATAGAAAGTTAGATAAAAATATATTGATTGGTAAATTATTTGTCTATATATCTTTTCATGAACATGTGTAAAGCTTGATTATAAAGCTTGGTTGATAATGATTTAGTGCTTTTGAAAAAAATATAATTCTAAAAAAATTGAAGAGTAAAATCTGATTGGAAAAAAGTTAGTTCTTTGAAAAAATTATGGTTATGCATGATTTACCAATCCAACCTAATTTTTTATTTTATGTCTTAAAAATTTTACATTATATAAAGTCCATCTTTTACATATCAAAATAATAGATTCTGTTTTGTATACTTTTTCATCTAACTTTTCAAATTCTCCATGACACATTTACCAAAATAGTATTACCATATCTTGTTTTTACTTCTTTTGGAAATGTTTTTCAAAATACTAGTGGTATTCAAATCCCATCAATCTAGTTTTTAACCTCTTTTGGTAATCCCTACTCAAAAAATAATTTCTTAGATGGTTTCGCAGGGTAATAATGGCAACAATTGTCCTCTCTAGTGTAACCAAACATCTCCTGCTCCTAGAACCATCTCTTCTGCTTAAAAACAAAGAAGAAGTCATAAATCCTAAACTTTGAAGCCCCAGATCTCCTCTCGATAGTATGCGAAGAACAATTTAGCTTCTTTACGCTCTCTTAAGCAAAGATCCCTCTTAGTTAATCTCTCACGAGTTTGTGTGAATGCGTGTTATTTTAGTAGTTTTCTCAAAAGTTTACCGAGTAATGTCAGATCTACATTTCATCTACTCAGTTCCAGATCCAGGAAATATGACTTCTAGGATTCCTGCTTCTGCAAAAGGAAAAACAATAATGAGCAACTATCAACCCCAAGAGCCGGAAGAGTAAAAATAACACTCCCTGAAGAAGCTTATGTTGAAAATCAACACTCTCTCACTTTGATAGGAAGGGTCACAAATGCCAAAGCTCACAGAATTCGGTATCTTATTCCTTTCATGGCTGAGCACTCGAATCTATTAAGAATACTCATTGGTGCTGAGCTAGACAATGACCTCTTTCAGTTCCAGTTCGCTACTAAGGAAGATATTCAACAGGTTCTCACAAATCAGCCCTATCACTATGCAAAGTGGGTGCTCATCCTCCAAAGATGGGAACCAACTATCTCAAGCTCCTTCCCATACTATATCACCTTTTGGATCAAGATCCAGGGTTTTCCTCTTCACTTGTGGACAAAAGGTACAATTACGAATATTCGAGCAGACATTGGCTTAGTCCAAGAAGTGGAGTATCATCTCTTGTAGTTAAGATAAGAGTCTAAATAAATGGACTATTACCTATCATAAACAAGTTGTTCCTTGAATTTCCATATGGTGAGGACATCATGGTGAACCTAGTCTATGAGAAGTTGGACAACCATTGTTATGAATGTACAACCTATGTCACGACCTATACAATTGCCCTAAAAGGAGACATGCTCAATACAAGGAATTTCAAGACCGAAATTACTATCATTCCTGCAGAGATCCCAGACTTGTAAACATATCCTCCGATATGATGGTGAGAAACAACTATAGAACAAGATAACCTAGGTTCAGAGAAGATGACTCAGAGAAAAGATACTCTACATCCCATTCATACAGATATAACCCATAAAGAAGATATCATACCTCTTACAGAAGTCATAGGGACATAATCAACAAAACCTAGCAGGAAGTAAAAAAGCCCTCAAATGGGTTTAATACGCCTGAACCAACCTGCATGAATGCCTCATCTCCACCTGTTCAAGATTTGAGGTATGAACTAAACACAAAATCAAGAAGGAAAAGTCGGCCACCAAATCACCTCAACAAATCCCCAAGGAAGCCATGGAAGTGGCAAGGGAATATCTCTAAGACGTGATGATCCAGTACTCCACCTGTGCAAATCCTAATGAAAGCGTAGTCTGTAAGGCACAAGTGAGAATAACCCAACACAACGGAGAATTCGAGCAAGCAGCTGCATATGTAGCCATAACTAATATGGGAATAATTGATCAAAAAGAGATCTCAGTGGTTCCTCAAACTCAGCATGAAAGAGTTCCAATTATCCTTAGATTGGGACCGCCAGTGGAAGTAACAACTGAAACCAAAATAAAGGAGAACAATAAGTATGTGGCTAAAACATCTCAAATATGCAGAAAGTCTGGTAGGCTATCAACAAAGAAAAAGATTTAGGTTAGCCCAAGTATATTCCCGGGTGTCAACTCAAAGAAAAATATTGCATTGCAAATCCAAAATTCCCTAAGAAACTATTCATTGTCAGCGAGAACTAGTCAAATACAATAATTAGACAACCACACAATAGTTTGATTAATGTACATATTAGTTTTGAAGGCTATGACTCGCCAAATCCAATTAATGGACCAACTGTGTTGCGAACACCAAGAACAAGTAAGCGATCGATGGATTGGAGAACACCCTGACAATTCAACAAGTCAAGGACATAACAGCTTATTTTCGTCCTGAATTCCTTTTCCTCATGGAAATTAGACATTTGGCAGATTATATCCTAAAAACACTTGATGACGTCATGTATGAGAATTATGAGATTGTCCCACCATCATCAAGTAGTGGAGGAGGCCTGGCTACCTTTTGGAACAAAGAGCATGAAGTCCAAATCATCCACACTGATAGCCACTACAATTGATACAAAAATAATAGTAAAAGGAATCAAATTCTTTGTTACATTCATCTATGGAGCACCAGAAAAAGCAAAAGGAAAGGAAATATGGATGAAAATCATGAATACTTCTGGAGAATGAGAAGAGATGTGGTTCTTAACTGGGATTTTAATGAAACCACTTGTGATGCTAAAAAGGAAGGAGAACCAATGAGATCTAAAGCTTCCTACTCAGACTTTAGGCACTTCCTAGTGGAAAATGACCTCTTCGACCTGTCCCATTCTGGAAACCCTCTATCTTGGAGAGGAAAGAAACATCAACACCTGACTTACTGTAGATTGGGCAGAGCATTAGCAAATAGAACTTGGTTTGAAAAATTCCCAAAGGGTAGATGTCAATACCTTAGATTCGGAGAGTCTGATCACATACCAATTATTTCCTTGTTCTTGGATGGAAGAATGAAACAACCAAGCCTATTTAGTTTTGATAGAAGCTTACACCATAACAAAGAAATCTTGAAGTTGATAAAGGATATTTGGCAAGAAAGAGACGAGTTGTCACTGGGTCAAAGAATAGATGTATGTCGCAGAGCAATCATAAGTTAGAAGAGAGAAAATCAGAAGAATAGCAAACAACAAATTAAAGCATATAAAAAAGATCTCGATGTTGCACTGAGTGATCCCCAAAATCCAGAAGGAAAATCGCAAAAATCACTCAAGAACTCAAAAAAACAATATACAATATAAGAGGAATATTGGCAACAACGTAGGAGAGTGCAATGGCTTCAATTGGGAGACAAAAATTCGAGTGATTTCCATTCAGTAATAGAAGGACGAAGAGCTAGGAACATATTTTCTGTGATTGAAGATAAAGATGAGAAATTGGTGTATAAAGAAGAGGAAATCGGTAAAGTAATCACTGATTATTTCTCTGAGTTATTCACCCATCAACGTAATGAAGTTAAGGATGTTGTGGATCGGGATTTAACACAAATGGTAACAAAGGAGATGAATGATAGGCTGACAGAATTACCTTCATAAGAGGAAATAAAGACAATTTTCTTTGCCAATAAACCAAGGAAAAGCTTCTGGTCCCAACAGATTTTCACATGGTTTCTTCCAAGAAAACTAGGAAAACATAGGCAAAGAAGTTAAAGATGAAATTAGACAGATTTTTGAATCTGGTGAAATGCCAAGAAAGCTAAACGACACATATGTGAGATTAATCCCTAAAAAGGATAATCCAATATTAGTGGCATATTTCATACCTATTGCGTTATGCAATGTAAGGTATAAGATAATTTCAAAGATTCTCACAAAGAGGCTACAACATCTAATGAGGGGTCTAATTTTAGAAAATCAATCAATCTTTGTTTCGGGTAGGATTATTTAAGAAAATGTGCTTATAACATGTGAAACTTTTCACTACCTACAACACTCCCAAGCATAGAAAATTTTTGGTATGGTCATTAAAACCGATATGACAAAGGCCTATGATAGGCTTTATGGCCTTTTATTGAAGCTATTCTAAGGAATTTAGGTTTTCATCCGAAATAGATAGGTTGGATTATGATGTGCATCACTACAGTATCCTACTCATTTCTACTAAACATATTATCAAAAGGACTTTTGCATCCACAAAGAGGCATTAGGCAAGAGGACCCTTTGCCCCCTTATATTTTCATTCTATGTAGTGAAGTTCTTTTAGCTCTATGTAAAAAGACCGAATGCATATGGTACCTTACAAGGGCTGAGAGTGGCCAAAAGAAGTCCATGCATCAACAACCATTTGTTGTTTGCCGACGATACAATGTTTTTCTATGGAACGGAGGATTGCAACTGCACAAAACTGAAGGCAACATAAGCGGAGTATGAACAAGTATCAAGACAGAAGATTAATAAGGAAAATTTTACTATTATCTTCACATCAAAAACACCACAAGAAACTAAATCAAAGGTGAAAACACTGTTGTGGTTGATTATCAAAAATGAAAAAGCACTACTAGGAATTACAAAAGAAGGGGGAAATGGTAAGTATCTTGGACTACCGCAACACTTTGGAAGAAAAAAGAGAGATATGTTGACTCAAATAGTAGAATGCATCAAACAAAAAGCGAGAAATTGGTCAACAAAAAGGCTATCGTAGGAGGAGAAATCAGTAATGCTACAATATGTCCTTACAATGATACATGCATATGCTATGAGTTGCTTCAAACTGCCCTCCTCCCTCATTGCAGAGATCTAATCAGCTTTGACCAGGTTCTGATGAGACTCCAATCTTGAGAGAAAGAGCATGTGTTGGATGCTTGGAAGAAACTTGCAAAAAAGAAAAAAGGAGGGTTAGGCTTCAGAGATATACATGCTTTTAACACAACATTGCTTGCTAAGTTGAGCTGGAGAATTCTGGAAAAATCCAACCTATTTACCAGAGTTTTATTGGGAAAATACTCACCCGATTCGCCATTTTTAGAGTGTAAACTGACATGGAATGTGTCTCATGGTTGGAAAAGTATAATGATGGGAAGAGAATTCCTTAAAGGCAAGATCTGTAGAGTCATTGGAAATGGGAGAGAGGCCTCAATCTGGCAGGACTTCTGGTTATCAACAAACAAGAAAGTAGTGCCATATGGTCCGCCAAATATCAACCAAACTAAGTTCAAATCTTAAATCTATTCAAAGAAAATTCTATAAAATGGATCATCAAAAAATTAGACACACATCCCACTGATTTTAAGGTAAAAAATAAATTCATATGGCTCCCAAGTGCAGATGGACAATATAAAGTGAAACTAGGGTATCATCTAGGAATATCTACATCTATATCGGAAGAGGATTACACTCCACCAATTCCAGCACTAGAGTGGAACAATCTCGTTTGGTTAGCCCCATGTTCCCCTAAGATTACACTATTCCTATGGAAGATAATCAACAAGGCTCTACCAACAGGAGAAATTTTGCTACAGAAGAAGATTGTGGAAAACAATAACTGCAAAAGATGCAACAAGGCAGATTCTATTGAACACCTATTATTCTCATGTTTCTATGCAAAATATGTCTGGAAACTCATACCTCTAAAGACTTCATTTAAGGAAGATTCGACAGCAACAATTAGTAAGTTCCTCCAATAAAACTCGAATATGGTCTGTCAAAAAATCAATTTTTCTATGGGTGATGTGGGCAATTTGGACATCAAGAAACAAATTCATTGTACAAAAATAGGAGCTTAGAACCAATTGATATGGCTACAAAAGCTATCTCAGAAGCATGAAAATGGAGAGAAGCTCAAGAAGGTACCTTAGAAGATAGAGACCAACCAGTCCGAGAATTTACAAAACAATAAGAGAAAGCAGAGGTGAAGCTATGGATATATGCTGCTTGGGATCAACGTACTGGCTTATCGGGTTTTGTCTGGTATTTTGAAAACACCTCAGGAGAAGATCGAATATGTGAAACGGCATGAAGAAAAGCAACAAAATCACATGTAATGGCGGAGGGTTTGGCTTTACAAGCGGCGCTATATCATGCTGTTGAGAGAGGTTTCTAGAGCATCACCGTCTTCTCAAACTGTTTATAATTGATTCAAGCTAGCCTTGGACATAATTACCAGAACCAAAAAACCGAACCAAAATAAGAGGATCCAAATTGAATCGGAACGGCTAAATAACCAAACAATTCCTAAATTCGAGAACCGAATAGTTACCCGAAAGAACCAAAATACAATTGTATATATAAAATATATAGAATTTAATAATCTAAATATCCAAAATTTTTAATTCTAAATCTAAATTTGTTGATTAATTTGAATCAAAATTAATAAAAATACTAAAATATTCAATTTTTTAATTAATTGATTATTTTTATATATTTTTTTTGTTTTTTAAAAATTAAATAGAATTACCCGAACCGGAATCAAACCGAAACCGAACAAAATTTTAATAGGTACTTATTGGTTACCACATTTCAAGAATCAAAAGAACCAGAACTGGAACCAAACCAAAATTTTGTTGGTACCTATTGGTTACCATTTTTTCGGAACCGAAAGAACCGATCCAAACCAAACTGAAGAACCAAATACCTAGAACTAATTCAAACCATCACGGGAAAATCAGATCAAAAGGAGATATACGTTTTCATTTTTGACAATCAAAATTTTCCAAAGCTTTTAATTTGATCACCTACTCCCACATTAAATGCAACCATAATATGGTTGCAGATGGACTTGCAAAGCATGTTTTAAGCTTTCCTTTAATGAAAATTTCGGACAAGAAAAAAATTAAAATAGTTTTTCTGTACTATGTGGATTATTAAAAAATTAATTAAAAATGTATATAACATGATAAATTTTAAATTTAAATAAATTTTAAAAGATTATACTCACATGTAGGTGGGGAAAAGTTACCTAATTAGTTTCTAATTTGCATTAAAAAATAGTATATATTTGTAATTTATGTATAGTTTATTATAGTTAGTGTAGTTGACAAACATTTTTTGCAATAATACTACAGATATATAATTTATTTTAAAAATAAAATATGAGAATAAAATAATTTTTGAAAACCTATACTTGTTTGTACACTCATGTACATGTGGGATCAGATGCAAAAGATATGTTTTCATGATTATCTTCCATATATAGTGAAATTAGAATTTACAGCAATTTATAATTTTATAAATATGAATATATATTATGATAAAAATTGTAAATTATATTAACCGACCTAAAAAATGAGAAATGACCTTTAACTCATAAATACGAGTCACAAGTCACCACATTCAACATGTAAATAATAAAATGAAATCTATTTAATATACGACGCACCCACTCTTTATTTTTGGAGTATAAGATAAAGATACCATAGCACGAGAGAAAATTCACAGAGAAGAAAATAATTATCGTTTCGCCACAACTATTCTATTTCTGAACATTCACACCCCTGAAAGAGTTAAGCTTATTGTGAAGCCGCCATGTGTGGAGGTGCTATTATCTCCGATTTCATTCCGCCGCCGAGGTCCCGCCGCGTCACGAGTGAGTTTCTCTGGCCGGATCTGAAAAACAAAGGGAAAGCTTCGAAGAAGAGATCGAAGAAGCGGTCTGATTTCTTCGATCTGGATGATGAATTTGAAGCTGATTTTCAAGGGTTTAAGGATGACGTATCTTTTGACTGCGAAGATGAATTCGATGTCGATGATGCTTTCACCAATGTGAAGCCATTTGTTTTCACTGCAACTACCAAACCCGTAGCTTCATCTGCTACAGCCTTGGCATCTACAGGTATATATTTGGGCTTGATTCGATTCTCAGTCTATTTTAATGGGTTTTGTCTGTTTGTTCAGTGTTCATTGATTTTCATTTTATTTCCCATTTCCATAAGAGAGATGAGAGGTTTTCTTAAAGATTCTCTTGATTTGTTTACTTCTTGATATGGGTTTATGGATCTTAAACATGACGTATTCATATCTACATTCCTTTTAGTATCTCGTTTGTTGGTTATGGATTAGCAGAAAGTCTGAGCCAAAAAGTATTAATCTGCATAACTTTTCAAGGTTTCAGAGGAGAAGAACAAAGATAGACCTTTCCAGGCCTTCTTCTTTACATGATTTTGCCTTATTTTATTTTGAGAGAATTTATCAATTGTGATAAGGGGCTATTTGACTTTATATATAGCAAAGTTTAGATTTTTAGTTTTTATTTTTATTTTCAGAGACCTTTCTTTAGTATCTAGCAGTTAATTGTAGTTGTTTGAAGTCTTTGGAATTGGCTATCTCGTTGGCTTTCTTATGATCTGCTTCACTATTTGATTATTTGGTAGATCACCGGGTTTAAGAATTGTCAATGTCTAGATCTCTTAGCTCCTGAAGAGATGCAGTTTTGCTTATGTATATTTTTTTACCTTGTTTTGTGTGTGTTACATACCCTGGCGGTTACATAGTCTCAATCCTTTGGATATTGGAAAAATATTTTTGATGGGATAAAGTGTAGTATTGAATCCTTGTTTCACTTCAGCTAATGATTGGTATTATGTGCTTTGACTCCAATAGGTTCAGTTTCTGGCAAGAAATCTATAGAGTCGGATGGGCAAGCTGAAAAATCTTCTAAGAGGAAGAGGAAGAATCAGTACCGGGGGATTAGGCAGCGACCGTGGGGCAAATGGGCCGCTGAGATCCGTGATCCAAGAAAAGGCTCCCGTGAATGGCTTGGAACATTCGACACTGCTGAGGAAGCAGCAAGAGCTTATGATGCAGCAGCACGCAGAATCCGCGGCAACAAAGCTAAGGTGAATTTCCCAGAGGTGAAGAATTCTTGCGTCTCCCAGAAACGTCCTACTGTTAAGACCAATATTCTTCAGAACCCAGTGGGTAAAGTAAACCAGAGCCCCATTCAGACTCCAGCACATCTGAGTCAGCAGTACTGCAACAACTCCTTTGACAATATGGGACATGATTCCTTTGGTGATACGAGTTTCATGGAAGAGAAGCCTCAGATGTACAACTCATTCAATGCAGGAGGTAACAATGGATACCAGTATTTCAGTTCCGATCAGGGCAGTTGCTCATTTGATTGCTCTGAGTTCGGTTGGAGTGACCAGGGCCCTAAAACACCAGAGATCTCTTCAATGCTAGTTAATAACCAAGCACCGGTTATCGAAGAAACAAATGCAGCCAAGAAGCTTAAACCCAACTCCGAGGACAGAATAAGCAACAATGGTGACTGTGATGATCTGATGGTATACCTTGACAACGCCTTATGGGACTCTCCACTAGAAGTGGAAGCCATGCTTGGTGTAGATGCTACTGCTGTGACTCAGGAAGAAGAAAACCCAATGGACCTATGGAGCTTAGATGAGATCAATTTCATGCTGGAAGGAGACTTTTGAAGTGATTGATGGTTCCCTAGTTTGTAAATAGCTGTGTGTTGGTGAGTTTGAAGCCCTTTATAAATTAAACTTGTTGAATTGTGATGACAAACAACCTAATTGTTGGTTACTTAATCTTCTGTCTTGTCTACAGGATTTTGCTGTTGGGGGATGGTACAAGGTCACACCTCAAGCTTGCTGCATTGGTATTTCATGAGCTTCTCGTCAATAGAGAGGGTCTCTGGTTTGTTTTAGGATTCTGAAATAAAGAGCTGTGATAAGAGTAAATAGAGATAAAAAAATAATATCTATGGAGTCTTCTTCCTTCGTTCTTTCTTTGCATGAGACAGTTTATTAATCTGCTGAGACCTTTTATTTATAGCTTATTATCTCCCTTTGAAAGTGTATGTTTTGTTCCCCCAATACTTATTTAACATTTTAATAAAATCCATTTTGGAACCTTTCTATATTTGTTATATGAATTAGTTTCCAATAATTCAATTAACTTTCACATTCAACTTTGCTATTCGTCTCTAAAGCAAAGAGAAGACTCAGGTCCTCTTCTTTAGTTGATCGCTGAGTTATCAGAAAATTAACACATGAACATAATTTAGTAAATTAGGTGATCGCTGCGATCGTAATTATATGCTTTACCTATGATTGCTGTTTATTATAGCGACATTTAGGTTTGATTGTTTGATGGTACTTGACGACTGCAAAAAGAAATTATTTGTTTTGTGGTTGTTTGTTCAACGACCGATCATAGTGACCAGTCACTAACGACCTAAAATTAGAATTTTGAGTTGCTAGCGACCAGCAACTACGAATAACACTAACGGCTAAAAAATTAATTAATTAAAAATAATAAAAATTAAATTTAAAAATAAATTTAAATAGAGAAATAAATAATATAAAATAAATATAAAAATTAAAATATATATAGAGTAAACAAATTTACAAATATTTTTAAAAAATTTAAATTTACAAAATATTAATTTTAGTAGTGTATAAATATATTTTTGATAAATAATATATAAATGTAGTAATACTTATTATGTAATGGTAAATAAATAAGTATTTTATAATTTAAATGAACATAATTTTTATAATAAATTTGAAAAAAGTTGGTCACTACGACTGCGAAACGAACAACCCAGCGACCAGTTGCAATGACTAACAAACAAACAAAAAATCAAATTTCTGATCACAGTTTCTAGTCGCAATCACCAAGCGGAAAAAAAAGAACAAAACTTAAATGATTCCGGCAACTATTTTTATAGTTATAAGCATGTCACTTTCTATACTCTTTGCAGAATTATATTTTAATTCACGTCATTTGTAGTGTCGCTGAGCGACTATAAAAAGAACAGGCCTTCGACACATTGAGGGAAACAAGACCGTGACTAAACTTTTTTTTTTTTGGTCAGTGGTGTCGTGTACTATTATATATTTTCAGCTGACAGAATATGTCGCTTTTGCCTGATTGTTCTTTAAAGCTATCTCGTGAACCTTAAGATGAATATAAAATTATGAAAAAACAAAAGATCTGACAAATTGAAAAGCATTCAAATTATTGTGTATGGGCACTAAGGCTGTGTGTAGATAAACGTTCGATCAACGAGCCTTCGGGCCTTCGGCGGTAGTCTCAAACATGCTTGTTGTCGATGAGATCACTCAGCATCGTCATTATCTATCTATTCTAAATAAGTTTGGTTATGTGTATTTCCGGTTTAATACATTTTAATATTGCATTTTGGTTATGTGTGGTTTACCATTTGAGGTCACACGATTTGTATTCGGTAATATTCATAGTATAGAAATTAAGATTGCATTACAAAAATGTATCTCTCTCCTTTATGTTATCATCCAAAATCCCTTTCGCCATTGATTGTTAGAGTTCTGAGGTAACATTTTTTCTTCAGTGGTTATCCTTTTAGCTAGGTTGGGACGTTCGGTTAAATAGTTCCACTTCGGAAAATTTGTAATTCAAAAAAAGTAGTTGAATGGTAAATAATATATATTCGGTTCGGTTTAGTTTCAGGTTTAGATTCGGTTATAATTTTTTAATAAAATAAGTTTTATGACCAAATTACATTTTTATTAAATTTTTGAAAATAAAATGTAAATAAAAATAAAAATGATTAACTAGTTTTAGTTAAAGATGATGTATTTTTCAGGTGTGTCTATATTTCCAATTAAAATATTAGTTATTTTTATGAATATCAGTTAATTTTATTCGGTTTCACATAATTTTGGTTCGGTTCGGTTCAAAAAAAAAAAATTCGGTATTGAAGATTTCATTCTATTCGAATAATTTTATATATGGTTCAAAATCGGTTTCGGTAATATTAATTTAGGTTTGGAAATTTTTGTTCGGTTCGAGAATTATGCCTCGGCCTACTTTTAGTCTATCCAATCTCTTGTTTTCGATCTCTATAAGAGGGATTCTAGATAAGGGTTATCGTGAAACTGAACTTCTGTATAAATATGTTATTTTAAAAATTTAACGATCGCTAATGCCCATTAGAATCTGTTGGTATTGGGTCTCTTACCGTTTTAGGTCCACTATAATCTATAAAGATAGACCAAACTCACCAGCAAAAAAATCTCAAGATATAGAGGTTATTTAAGACAACATCCGAAAATTAGGAAAGAA
Source organism: Lepidium didymum (assembly GCA_963920545.1). Classification (NCBI taxonomy): domain Eukaryota; kingdom Viridiplantae; phylum Streptophyta; class Magnoliopsida; order Brassicales; family Brassicaceae; genus Lepidium; species Lepidium didymum. The sequence goes on from OY986979.1 coordinate 14,973,976, forward strand.
GATTTCAAGATAATAAAAATGCTGAAACTAATACTAAGATTTAACCCTAATAACTATAAATATGACAAGAGGAAGCCACTATTTTCTCTTTTGCAGCCACCATTATCTCTCGTTCTTTACTCTATACAAAACCTTGTGATAAAAACTAATCGAATTACATTTTAGGTTTAATCCCACGGGGTATACGTAGGCAGCCCAATAAGGGATCGATCTATAATTCAATACAGTATATTTATTTGGTTATAGGGAAAATAAGGTGAATAACATAAAATGAAAAAACTAATTAAATAAATGACAATGGTTTGTACAAATCAAAATAAGATCGAACAAATAGATTCACGCACAGAAGCGAAGAGAGGCGATTTAGGCGATTTCGAGGCGATTCCCGATGAGTTGTAGTTGAAGTTCGAGAAATGCTTATGATGACTTTATTATGGATTTCACCATTAAAGAACTTAGGCGATTCGATGACTTGTGGATCTCGACTAGATATTAGACCAAGCTTGCGATCACCAACGAGATTTATGAGGATGTTCTCATCTGTTAAAACATAAATCTTTTCGATCCTATGAAATCATGATAGATTCATACCCATTACGTAAAGAAAATGATCTCAGATGTCAAAGTAATCTAAATCATTATTTTTTGGATATGATTAAATCATCTGTTATTATTTGTGATGACGATTTGACGATGAACGGCGATGGAAGGAGTGAGACTTCAAGCAAAATATTTTTGCTTACTTTATTGAAGATTGGAGATGCTGATCCCAATCAGGTTAATCAAACATCTCAGATTCACATGTATCTATTATTGGATTTTCCCAGGTCGCGGATATTGCCCAGATCTGTTCGAAACTCTGTGGCAATGTACCGATTTTATGAAATCCTGACGAGGTCTTACCCATTAGGTAATGTTATCGGCACCAAATCTCAACTGTTATGTTTGGATCATGCTTAAAGTTATTTGTAGATCATCATATCTTGCTTTGTTGTGTCTTAAGTAGGCCTACGATTTTGGATGATTCGGTTCATGTCGGATCGGATAGTTCAATTATCCGATATTAATAAAAAGTTCAAATTGTAATTAACCAAACTACATTATGAATCGGGTTGGTTTTGTTAACGGGTAATTCGAACAAAAAAATTTGCTTCTGAATCAACCCGAATTCCACGATATCAAAACGGCTGTGAAGAGAAGATTAGAGTGCTAGAGTAATTTAGGTTTAAAAAATTTTGGTTAATGGTTAACCATTCGGTAAACCAACCGAACCGACCCGAATGCATAACCGAAATTTTACCCAAACTATTACCGATTGATCCGAATTCAACATTAAGAACTGAACCGATTTGTCCAAAAAATCGGTTCGGTTTGGTTTTTAATCCCGGGGTTAGTCTTAAGCATTAGGGATTCGATATCCCAGAATCCAATCTTTTCCATTCATTTTGAATATATCAAACCATATTTGGATTATTTGATTATTGGTGCATAGAAATCTTTAGACTTAAGCCAAATTGCTTTATTCTAAAATCATGTTTATCATTAGGAAATCAACATCAGCTTTGGTTCTTGATTTCAATTACGTTTTTGAGGATTTTTCGGAATCGTTTTGAATCTATATCATGCTATGCAATTACTGTGCTTGAATGTTTGGATTATCATTTGATGATAGCTTCATTCAATTCGTGGTGATAAGATGGATCTTGATTTTTAATATATAAGGTCTGATTTGTTTTAATGATAGAATTTATTTTATCAGTATATTCTCAAAACTCTAGTAATGAATTTGAGGATACCATTTGATGCTTTAATTATTGCTACGATTGGGTGCTGCAACTATATAACTTCTTGCTCTGCACCTTAGTATCAATGAGAATTCATATCTTTTTAGAATTACTATCGGTTATCTTGTGAAAACACAACACTTATATTGGCTTTTTCGTTTTGTTTCCGAGGTTCTCGTACAATTAACTATGTCTCAGATGAATCTTGGTAAAACGATCGATGAATCTTGCTCACCTCCAAGGCGATTGAAGATTAAAGTTCTTAAAATTGACAATGATGCTCTCATGGAAAGAGGCTCTAAAGTGTTGCTCAGAAGGTGTCTGAATCCGGCTGTTTAAGATGTGGATTCGTTCTTATATATGATGCCTAGATTCTGGCATATGGACAATGGTCTATTCCAAATTGAGTTCAATCGATGAAGGATCGGGGTGCTGTTCACCGCTTTGGCTCTACCAGATTTGATAAATGGATGATCGCCTATGCAAAATGGAAACCACTTGTGGATGCTAATTACCCGAGTTCGATATGCCTCTCAACAAAAATGACATGGATTCTTTTTGAGTACTGAGTGGAGAATATCTATCGCGTAATTGGAAATTCACTAGGCGAGGTGGTTGCTATTGATGTAGAAAAAGGCCGTGTAAGTTAGAATATCCCTACACAAAGCCACTCATCTTCCATTCTCACAAGAATTTGTGGAAGGAAAAGAGTCTCAGATCTTGATCGAGTATCAAAAGCTAGAGGGTTACTGCAGTTTATGCTATCGCATGACACATGATGCAACTCGATGTTACAAGGCTAGGAAAGAGCCAAAAGGAGTAACTAGATATGTGAAGGAGAAGACTGGTTATTCAGGCAGAAATCTGAGTTATAAAAGTGCTGCAAATCTAAGCAACAAACACTCTAACTCTGGCAGGGATGTCTCAAGGGAGAAGACGAGGAAACCTTCTAGCTCTCGGTCTTCCACTAGCAGTGTTGTTCCTATTTCTAATGATTTTGCTCATGTTGGCAGGCTTATCTCGAAAAGATTCGTGCAGATTTATGAAGAATTATTAAAGATAGATATGTCAAATGATGCATCAGGTGGGCCTTCTCTTGGATCTCCTCCTTATGTTGAGTGCAGATCGAGAGTCACATCTTAGGCTGGTTCCCTTTCTTCCAAGAAGACAAGCGGAACATTTTCCCTCATGAATTCGTAGAGTTTGTTACACAACCTACAGACTCAGCCCCAATTACTGATGTTGTCATGACAGAAGATAAGATACAAAATGATTATCTTCTTGTTGATGATATAGGGACTAAGGACGATGTGCATATGACAGGAGATGAACCGGAGGTATTAACTGAAGCTGTTTTAGATGCACTTGCAACAGAGGCTGTAACTTCTAGTGAAAAAAATCTCACGACAACTGAAATGGCTAAGTTCCATGAGGACTTTGCATTGAAGGTACATCAATGCAAGGAAGGAAAGGCTCTGAAGCCTCCTATGGGTTTGAGTAAACCATCGGTTACACCATCAATCCCACGCTGAGTTGTAAACTCAAGGAAGATGATGGCTATTTCAGCAATGTCACCACGCAGAAAGCCAAAGGAAACCAAGGCTAAAACGGGGAAAAGCAAGGAGCAAGGCAAAGGCTTTATGAAGTTTCAATGTCTTTAATTATTTATGTTTAAAACTCTTTGTTGGAATTGCTAGGGTAATAGTAATAAAGTTTCAATAAGTTATGTTAGGGATATTAGGAAGAAACACAAACCATATTTTCTGTTTCTTTCACAAATTAAGAATAATATTTGTTTTATGGAAAAAATTTCAAATGCATTTGGGTTTTAATGTTAATTACTGTTGAACCGAATGGTTTAAGTGGTGGATTAACCTTATTTTATGATGGCTTTTATAATGTTGTCTTGAATCATAAAGATAAAAATATGATTGATATATCACTCCATATTAAAGGACAAAAAACTGATCTCACTTCTATCTATGGTGAACCGAACCAAAGTCTAAGAGATTATGTTTGGGAGAGGTTAACTCGTATGGGTATTGTTAGGGACTATCCATGGTTAGTCATTGGATATTTTAACGAATTATTGGGTAACCATGAAAATCAAGGAGGATATTTGCGTCATGTGAATTCAATTATTTCTTTTAATTAAATGATTCAAGATTGTGGCCTAGTTGATTTTCCAAAGATTGGTAACTCATGGTCATGGAGAGGGGTACAAAATAACGACATAGTCCACTGTGTCCTAGATAAAGCCTACGGGAATGGAGAATAGCATGATTTATTCCCAAGGTCGGAGGTGGAGTACCTAGATATGATAGGTTCCGATCACTGACGTATCTTGGGGAGGTTTAATGACCAGGATTTTAGAAAACATAAACAATTCATTTTTGACAAAAGATGGATTGGTAAAGCTGGTTTCAAAAAATGATTGAAAAAGCTAGAAGGGTTTTTCATGTCATCGTAGACTTTCGTTTATTTGTAAGACTAAGAGATATCGTCGTGATATTTCCTATTGGAGGAATAGGAACATTATGTCTGGAAGACATATAATTATAGATTTACAGAAATCTGTTGAGGATTTACAAAATAGTAATGCCAACAGTACAACTGAAATTAGCAAGGCAAAACTAGATCTCAAACAGGCATATGCCGATGAAGAAGTTTATTGGAAACATAAGAGCATAAATAAATGGTTGCAAGAGGGTGATGAGAATAATAGATTCTTTCATGCCCAAACCAAACAAACGAGAGCAAAAAAAGAATAATTGGACTTATGAATAATATTGGGAATTGGGTAACTAAAGACGAGGATATACTTGGAGAAGCTACCCGTTATTTTCCACAGCTATTCACTACCAATAGTAGTGTCAATATTTCATTAGATGAGACTGAATCCAAAATAATGAACTCCGATAATAAAATGGTTTTGGGAAAGGCCACTAAAGAAAAGATCAAAAGAGCTTTTTTTATGATGGACCCCGGGAAAATACCGGTATCGGATGGCTAGACAGCTCTTTTTTTCCAGAAGTCATGGGAGGTACTTAAGGAGGATTTCACAATGTTAGTCAATGATTTTTTAATCTCGGGTTCCTTTGAACAAGGTTTAAGCAAGGCAAACATTTATCTCATTCCGAAGATCTCTAGACCGACCAAGATGAAGGAGTTTAGACCTATCAACTTATGTATTGTTGGTTATAAGATCATCTCCAAAATCCTATGTCTTCGTTTAAAGAGGGTCCTTCTAAACCTTATTTCCGAGACTCATTTGACCTTTGTGGCAAACCGACTCATCTTGGATAATATTCTGATTGCTCAGGAATTGTTTCATGCACTCCGTACTAACAAAGCGGTTCGAGAAAATTCATGACTATTAAAACATATATGAGTGAAACCTATGACATAGTCGAGTGGAACTTTGTTGACAGTCTACTTTGAAAACTTGGATTTAATGATAACTGGACTCGATGTATTATGCATTGCATTACAAGTGTCGAGTATTGAGTTCTATTAAACGGTATACATGGCGGGAAAATAGTTTCGTAATGTGGTTTAAGACAAAGTGACCATTTTTCTCCATATATTTTATCTTATGTACGAAAGTACTCATTTCCAAGCTAAGAAAGCTGAGAACGACAAGCTGATCACGAGCATTTCCATTGCAAAAGAGAGCCCAAACATTGCACATCTCCTGTTTGCTGATGACATGCTGTTCTTCTGTAAAGCTAAAGGAATATGAGATTGTGTTAGGACAACAAATAATTTTTGACAAATAGTCAATCCAATGTGGCCATGATTTACCATATGTCAAGAAACCGAAAATTCACCAGATCTAAGGAATTCACTAAGTTGGAGGTATGGGTTCATATTAAGGACTTTCGGAGAACATAGGCGGTGCTAAAACTAAAGTTTTCGCCTTTGTTATGGAGAAACTTCAGGAGAGTCTAACCAGTCGGTCCTCAAATTTTTTGTCAAAAGTCGGTAAGGAAGTTCTAATTAAATCTTTCCTTATGGCACTGCCGACGTATGTCATGTCATGTTATAGATTACCAAAAACTATAGTAATGAAATCAAATCTAGCTATACCAAATTTCTAGTGGTCAAACACAGAAACTTCTAAAGGAATCAATTGGAAGAAGTGGAAGAAAATATGTAAACCCAAATCTGAAGGAGGCTTGTGATTTTGGGCTTTGGAGGAATTTAATTTTGCACTCCTAGCTAAACAATTATGGCGTTTATTAGACTTTCCTTGTCATTATTTGCAAAAATGATGAAGGGAAGATATTACAAAAATTAATGTTCATTGACAACAAAGACATATTCTAATCCGTCATATGGCTGACGTAGTATTTTCTTAGCTTGTTCCCTAATCAATAAGGTTATTATTAGGAATATTGGTGACAGAAAGGCAACCATGGTTTGGCAAGACCTATGGTTTCCAATGTTCTACCTCGTTCGGCAATTGGCGTAGGTCTGATGTTGTATCCGGACCTAACTGTCGATCAGTTCATTGATCTCCAATCTTGGATATGACGCATGGTTATATTAAGAAAATATTTCGACCCTACTGATGTCCAGCTTATCCTGGGAATTGCTGTTTCTTGGAGAAAGAAACCATATTATTTGGGTTGGTATTTTACTAAGAGCGGTTGATACATAGTAAAATCTAGATACCAAACCGAGGATACACCATCATTACTAGAGGTGGGGCATTTTGGTCCTTAAGGCACTTTAAGCTAAAATTTGGAAATTGAACTGCCCTAATAAGATAAAACATTTCATATGGCAAGCACTATCATGGTGTACTGCTGTTACTGGGGCATTAAGTGTGACATTTGATGCTCTTGATGTGGTGCTAACATGGAGATAATTAATCATGTTTTATTTGAATGCCCACGAGCAATTCAAACTTGGCCACTCTCTTGTATACCCTCTACGGTTGATTTTTTTTTGTAGGAAATTCAATTTGGTATAATCTCGACTATTTATTCTGGTGAATACCAGACCGAGGAGATTTCAATATTTACCTATGGCTTATAAGGCATATTAAGAAAGCAAGAAATGATATGTGCTTTTCAGGTATTGATAGCGACCAAAGAGATATCGTCTTTCAGGCGAAAGCTGATTACAAAGAATGGTCCTTAGTTAGGAGTGAGGTGGTAGATATGAGAAATCCCATGGCGGTTAATCACCTTTCAAAATGGTCGTTAGTGGCTTCTAGTTCTAATACCAATCCAAGCTTCACAGGTTTTAGATGTTTTGTGGACGGCTCTTGGAAAAGCTCAGATCTACACTCAGGTCTTGGATGGATTTGCTTCTCAGATTATGTGGAGGGAGAATGTATAAGGGCCCATGGAGTACGAAGAAGCCTCTCTGCACTACATTCAGAAGTTGAAGCCTTGCTTTGGGCGATGGAATCAATCATGTCCATCTAAGTTACAGAAGTTGAGATAACGACGGATTGCGAGGATATTCTGAAGATAATAGTGCAACCTAAAGAATGACCGGCTTTCGAATCAGACTATTCGAGGTTAAACTCTCTTTTTCGCTCTCTCTCTCTGTCTATGTAATCCTACATTCTTTAAATCATAAAGCAGATGCTCACACCCGTAATATTAGGGAGTCAACTAATGGTTTATTGGTGTAAACTTTCATTGCCTTCTCGAGGTATCTTAATATTATATGAGTTGACAAAAAAATACAATGGTCCACCATGTGTAAAGTTCTATACCAACCCTCTAATAATTGAAACAAAAATAGAGGAGACATGAGCATTTAATGCTAAGATTCCAAAGAGATATCGCACAAAGTTCATATGAACTGGCAACCACAAGTTATTATGTGTAGAAAAATATAATAATTAGCTCTATTACATAGTAAGTGACCTCATAAAAAAACTCAATCAAATAAAATATTTTAGTGAGCATCAGATGCAACTTGGTAAAAGTATTCATCCGTATAATGATTGAAATCTGTTAACAGATAAATTAACTGATCATTGGATATATATTTGATAGAATAATAGTTATTAATTAAGTTAAAAAGAGTTTCTATTATCTGATATAGTAAAAGTTAAAATGATAAATAATTCTAACCTTAATCTCTACATGGTGAGCTCTAGTAATGACGATAACTATCTTAGGATTTAAATTAGTAGTTAATTGATAAGTTAACAGATAACTGGATAATTATTGAATAACATAATAGTTATCATGTAAATATTTTTACCATATAAGGAAATATTTAAAAGTTTAAAGGCGTAATACATATATTAGTCTTTGTTGAAGGTAAAAACTAGTTTTCATTTTCAGAATTAGTAATAGCTAAATAACTAACAATTCCAACACATAATAACTCATGTTTAATGATTCGGTAATATAAAACTCAAATAATAATGGTAACTCTCTTGGAAGGTTTGAATTAGTAGCTAATGGATAAGTTAACCGATAACTTAATAATTATCAGATAAAGTAATAGTTATCATATATAGTAAAGTTAAACGATAAATAACTCTAATATGATGGTAACTATTTTAGAATTTTAAATCAGTAGTTAACAAATAATTTAGTTGATGACTAGATAATTATCAGATAATAGAATAGTTACCTGCTACATATTTTATATTACTGGATAAAGAAATAGTTAGAAGTTAATGAGACTGGTATAATTTTTTAATTAACGTATAACAAATACAAATGTTTAAATGAAAGATATTTGTAGGCGTCCGAGCAAAAATAAACTAGACCTTCATTTTCTAAAGTTTTAGTTGCCTGCTATGGAGCTGTAAGATAAAACTCCCGACTAAGCATGCTTTGCGGAAAAATGTATCAACTTTTTCAATAGGTAGATCTTAAGGTAATAGATCTCATCCGTGAAGAGCATCCAACAGAAAACAGATTGTAGCAAGTTTCAGATTGACTCTATCCCCAAGAGGATCATGGTCATGAAGAATCATACGTGCAAGAAATTGACTTGGAGCCGTAACACCCAACATTACAGATAACACTAGTGTTAACGGGGAACAAAACAATAACACTGGTAAGTAAATCGATATCTGTAAACATATTTTAAAATATATAATATGCGCCATACAAGAGTGGAAATCTGCAAACAATAACACAAATCAAATTGGGCCATATCTCTTATCACATATCTCTTATCACAGTTACACCTCATACTTCAAACTCTAAACATGACATCAAAGACCAAATTATGAATAGAATCAATAAAGAACAAAAAAAAGAAACAGAGGTTAGAAGAAGGAGAGAAGAAAGGAGAGAGATATTTTTGTAAAATATTATTATTTTATAACAAGTGAGAGGGTAATTGATGGTGGTTAGATAATAGGGTAGAACAGGAAATGATAATGGAGCAGTTACCTACGAGAATAGGTTTGTTTGACAGTCAATTATCGAATATTTTTATGTTATCTAATGCAGTTTCTTTTGTTTATATAAAGTTTTGATTTTCTTATCAGTATCTAGCCCAAATTATTTCTTACAAAACTACAAATCTTTGATTGTTGATTTCTGCATCAACATGTTTTTATGTAAAGGATTGGGTACTTTGGAAATGTCTGCCTATTTTGTTATCCGAACCCCGAGGAACTAAATGATTTCAATAAACGTTTTTGTTTTAAAAATAAGCTTAAGGTCACGAAGCACGATGACGGCAATGAAATGATGTTTTATGTTTTGGGACCGTTTTGGGGACGGGGACGTCATGGAGACTGTGTGGATACGTCTTCATCATATTTACAGAACTAGGGACGTCAAATATTTTTTGGGGTTGGTACGACATAAAGACGTGGACGTTTTGAGGACGTTTAACGTGTATATTAGGAATCTAGATGAGTAAAACTTAATTTTCCAAATAAATAAAAAGGAAAAAAGTTAAACTCCCAAATCGATATCGTGTTAATTGAATCGTTACATAATGGAATTGTTACATAATTAATTCATCATCATCGTCATGTCATCATTGTCAAGCTACCTAGTTGTCAAAAGGCAATGTGTTTGGTTGGAGTTGTCATTGTCATTGCAAGGTACGTGATCACTTTTATGTAGATTTTACCTTGAATTTTACATCTTGATTCAGTCAGATTCATGCTACCTGGTTATCGTGATAATTGTTTACTTTAATTTTGTTTGTGTTTGTAGGTTTTGATTTGTTGATTGTGATGTCTCAAGAAGAAAGTAATCCTACTGGTTCTACTAGTAGTGGTGGTGGATTTGATCAAATTAACCAACTCAGAGAAGCTCTATTATAGAATTAAGTGGCTAAATGAAATAAGCATAGGATCTTATTCTCGAGTCAAAGCACATCTTTTTGGATTAAAGAATGGTAGTATTTGTTTGTGTAAAAAAGCAACTATAAGTGATAGCACTGAAATATACAAGTTACATGAAGAATTTGAGAAATAAAAAAAGAAGTCCGGTCTTAGAAAAATTTATTTGCCTTGTGAACCTTAAAAGGAAGCATATTTCTTCTCTACGAAAAGAAAGTCTACCTTGTCACTTATAGCTAGAGCGTTTGGTATTGAAGTCAAAGACCAACTCGATCAAGAAATTGTTAAAATGTTTTATACTAATATTTAAATGATAAACAATTCTAACACATATAATAATAATAATAATAATAATAATATTAATTATTATTATTATTATTATTTACTATTCTCGTTATTATTATTATCATCATCACCGTCATCATTATCACATGATCAATGTTGCACGTAGATGTCTTTATTTCTTTATATTATGTTGTTCATTTACTCTTTTTTATTTTATTTTTACTTTGTAGATATTATACTTACACATGGTTAAACAAAGATTGTACAAGAGTTGCTCTGTGTAGGGGTACAAAAGAATCTGGTGAGAGGAAGTTTTTTAGATTTTTTTTCTTTCCTAATGATGATTGTAACATTCTACTTTCAATTCTGGGAGACAACATGTTATTCTTTTAGTCTTGCTCAAAAACAAATTCTCTTAAAAAACCCTTTAACACTAATTCTTTTAATAACACTCTTGAAAATATAAAATAAAAAGATAAGTAACGAATTATTCAGTGAAGAAATCAATTACACCTACCGAAATATAACTACATATTCCTACTTCTAACAACAATCAACACAAGCATAAAATTAAACACAATCACAAATCACACATATCATGTTTATAATTTAGTTGAGGCCACTGAACGTACACGGTCTACCTCTTATCCTTGAACTCTATAGCCACCGACCATCCACGGTTATTGCTAACCAATTGACAGCAAGCCACTTCACCCTTGAATCTGAATCTATAACCACCGACTATCATAGTTATTACTGATCATCCACATCAAGTCACTTTCTTTTCACAATCTACTGCTCCCAAACATCCATTGTCTGCTGCTTCATCTCCCCATAATACTTTATATTATAAACCATATATTATCATATTTTTTTTACTACAATAAATTGTCCATATAGCCACTCATTTACTAATAGTTATATCTTAATATCGGTTACAAATTTAAATTTTGCAACCGTTAGCAACCAAAATTTTTAGTTGCGTATCGATGGTAGCTAAATAACATTTAGTGACAAGTGGTGGCTAACTGTGGCTGATTAGCACTTGCATTGCAACGAAACAATTCGGTGACTAAAATCATCGAATTGCAATCGTTTAATCAATATTAATTAGCAACTCATTTATGCACTAATATGTAGTAGCTAATTAGCCGAGGACAGGTGGCCCAGTGGTGTTGTGACTTTATAAATCCTCAAGACACCAAGGTTCGAACCCCTTATTTACAGTATAAAGGAGAGGATTAAAAATTATTAGGCCAGTTGACAAAAAAAAAAAATTAAAAACCGAGTATATTAAACTATTATAAGTGGGTCACTCTGTTAGCGACCGAATATATGATAGTTTTTAGTAACAGACATAGCGACCAATATTTAAAGTTTGAGCACCGTTAGTTGTGCATGCTGTCTGTTGCAAAACTTAAATAGCAAAATTAAAACTAAAGATTTGTCTTAAAATATTTGTTTCACTCATAAACAATATCTTAATGGAAATCTTTGTCATGTAATTAACATAAGTGAAATTTAAACTAAACAGTTAATAGTTAGATGATGTCCCGTGCTATGGACATGATATGTTCTTATGAAAATTTAATATGTATTTATAGTTATTTTTATTTATTTATTATATTTCTATGTGATATTTTTTTTCCTTTTGGTTATTTGATTTTATATGTAAATTTCTTAATTTTATATATATTTAATATATTAAAAATTAATTTATAATGATGACCGGTGTTGTACACGAAATATATTTTTTGATCTCTGTTTATTTAGGTTTTGATGCATTACAACTTTTGTATATAAACATTTTTTACTCATGTCATTAAAGTTTTTAGAATAATGTTCATTTAAGTTGTTATACTCGTATTCATTAAATATTTTAGATCCACATTCATTCATAGTTTTAAATCCGGATTTATTTAGGGTTTTAGATTCATATTTTTTTTGTATTTTACATTATCAATAAGATACATATTTATATTTATTCATATTTTAAGTTATTCATTAAGTATTTACTAATATAAATATAGGTTATATCAGTCATTCTTACTGAAGCGAATATACTTATAAATAATCATATTATATTTAAAAAAAATATATACTTTAAAACACGAATAACAAAATTAGTTATAATTTTTATGTTACCTAAGTTGATAACTATACTATTTATAAGCTCTAGATTCACATTGTAGTTTATCTTTTGACACTACATAAATTGTTAAATTATATAAATATTTAAATAGAAAGAAATAAATAAATAACAAAATAAAATATTGTACATTGATAGACAATATATTCGGAATTCCATATGATAAATTTAATTGAAGGATTAAAAAAATATTTAGTTCGATTCTACTTAGATATTTTACTCATTTTAGGGAATATATTGTTAATGTAATAAAAAAAATTTATTTTCATTTATTAATATATAACATATTTAAAACACAAATATTAAATTTTCGCAAGTGACTTTTAGTCTAGTGGCAAAGGGTAAGTCCATTAAAGACATGCGCACTTGTACAACTAAGGATCAAATCTCATTGCCTATATTATATAGGAACTTGGTTAATGGACCAGCCAATTGTGTCCTAATGTTGACCAAAAAAAATAAAAAAATTCTCACCCGCTACTAGCACTTCCATCTCAATATTTTCACGGTTGCGTCTAATACCTTCCATGGATGAAACATCCTGCATAAATCGTATTAATCAGATTACAATAACAAAAGAACATATGTTAGAATCACAAAAACCATGATTTTTGTAATTGGTTTTCAGCTTTAATTTCTCTTCCTCTAATAAGTGTAGGTATTTAGTCCTTCAAGTTGAAGAAGCTTAGAGACTGAAGCTAACCCACATGCTTTAGCTTTGTGTGCCAATATTTCAGTAGCCCTCATTTCTATCTGTAAAATCCTTACAAACGTTTTTTTCAAAACCTCTTTTGAATAGAATAAATGTCAAATCTCAAAACATGTAATTACTTGCAGTTCCAAATGTATATGCATTACAGACATTTCTAATCATCTATCATTGTTACTTCTCCTACATTCTCATCATACTTATGATTCAAATTAAAAACACATAATACGAACACATAATCTCACGACCTGTTATTGACACATAACTTGTTCTTTTTCATCACCTTAATCAATTAGGAAAGTCCATCGTCTTTTGTCGACACTACAAGCAAAAAAGCAAACTTTTGATTAACAAAAATTGTGAAAATATCAAAATAATAGATTGTAAAGGTGAGTAAGAAAAACTATATTAAACCTCCCAAGCTAATATGTGTATTTATATGGTTTTGATTTAGGGTTTTTGTTTTCAATACATTTTAATTATAAATGTTAATATCAATTATAAATACATATTTCAATTATCTATAAGTAACTTTAATTCGGTTGAATATATTAGGGATTTCTTTATTTGTTTAAAGAAAATGGATATTCAATAAACATAGAAAAATAAGTGGTTCCGATGACGGTGAAAGGCGTTTTAGGGTTTATCGAGCAAAGTAGTTCGGATGCTCCCATGGCCGAGGCTAGTGGAGGATTGCGGCCGCTAGGTAAACCTCCTGACGCGATGGCTCTCTTGTGTGACTCGATGATTACTGTGATTGGTGCGGTGTCTGGTGTTGGAGAGAAGAGTAGGGCATATGCAACGTGTTGGATGTTGGTGATAAGGATCGGGTACTTATCCTCCATCCTCATGGGCTGCTACCATCACGGAGATAAGTGTGAGCGGTGGTTTAATCTCGGTGAATCCTGTTTCAGGCTCTTTTGTGAAAGATAGGGTTAGTGTGGAGTATCCGAATGGTCGGGATGGAGAAGCGAAGATTGTAGCTGTGATACCGTGATCAAAGCCTTGAACGCCTTGTGGGATAATTGCATGTATTTGAAAGTTACATGAAATATGGAGACCTATGGGGTCGATGTCGGTTATTGATCTCCTACGTAATCTCTTTCTCGTCCGGTTTGGGAATGAGAACGATTATCATGATGCTCTTACGGGTGGTCCTTGGAGGATGTTAGGGAGTTATCTTATGACCCAAGCATGGTCTCCAGCTTTTAATCCGTGTAGTAGTGATATCAGTACGACTCCTATTTGGATCTGTATCGATCGGTTACCAATGAGTTATTATCATAGTGCCCTTTTGATGGAGATTGCAAGTGGGATAGGAAGCCTATCGAGATTGTTGAGTATACTTCCAATTTTTGATGAGGTTGGTATGCAAAGGTTTGTGTGGAGGTTGACTTATCTAAACCATTAAAGGGATCAGTGATGGTTAATGATGATTGCTTCTTCGTATCCTTTGAGGTTATTTCTAATATATGTGCTTGATGTGGAATCTATGGGCATGCTAGTCATGTGTGTCCTCAAGTACCTAAGGAGATTGGTAATGGGGTGAGTAACTGCTCACAGAAAGATTCAGATGTGGGGATGTCTATGGTGATCGAGATGGTTTCTGGGAAAGCTGTTGTGATTACCTCAGCTGTGGACTCGGTATCTGCATTGGCTCATTATGCATATGGTTTTACTATGGTTAAAAAGCCGAATAAGTCTATTATCCAAGGTGAATCGGGGAAGAAGAGTGTGCAAGATGATTCAGGGAAAGTGTTGAGAGAGATTCCTTTGAATACAACTTTTAAGAGTATTGTGATCTCTAATAAATTCGATAACTTAGTGGCTACGTCTGAGCATCCATAGACGAGACTTCTAATAATAAGGCAACTAGTGAGGTTGATTTTGTGAGTGAGACGTAAGTGGGGCAGGGTGCTTCGAAGTTTTCTGCTATGAGGGCGGGGAAGGAGAGTTGTGGTTCTCACGCTTTTGCTAAGGATGGAGTAGTGATTGGGTCTCGCAGGAGTTCTGTTGGTGGTCCAAAACAAGCGGTTTCCATGAAAAAGAAATACTCTAAACCTACCCGGGGTTTAGTTTTTGGTCCAAGTGATGAGAATTAGTACTCTTTTACTATGGCAAAAGGCTTAGGGTGGATATGGAGCAGGAATGTGAACATGACGGGTCTTTTATTGACTGTGTTGTTTCACGGCCAGTGGTTGAGGATTTGGTTTTGGGAGCTTTTGTCTCGAGTCAAAGTATCACGTCTACGAAGACAGTTCTTGATTCTGATTCTATGAATCCCGAATCCTTAATTTCTTCTTCGTTGCCCTTACAGAACTCACTTGCTTTGGTTGTTGCTTCTATGAATAATGCCAGTTAATTTTGTGTCTGACAAGCCGCAGTTGGAGGATGCGGTATTGATGAGCATGATATTGTTCCCCGAGAATTCCCTTACGCTTCTATTTTTATATGATCACGAATTGCATCTTTTGGAATTACTGGGTGGCAAATAAACCTAGTTTTTGCAGTTTATGCAGCTCCAACTGTGAGTAGAAGGAGGTCTTTGTGGCCAGCGCTGCTTGAAATTATTAGTCAGATTACTGAACCACTTCTGAAAGGTGGTGGTTTTAATTCCATTATCAAACGTCTCAAAATTCTAAAAATTTTGATAACTCGGAGAGTGTTTTAATTCTAAATGTCTCAAAATTACTCTCCGATTTATTGATAACTCGCTATTCGGTGCATGAACAAACGCATACATCTAGCAAAATTTTGAGCATAGTTAGTTATTATCTGAAAAATCCAACATTACCTGCATGAATAAATTATTTTCTGTTGTGAACGAATCAAAGTTATATCTTAATTCAATAGAGAGTTACATATATATAGGAATACAAGACTAGGGTTTAACCTTAATTACTATCGGGTCTCTATGTCTACTAGGCCTATAATGGGCATCCACAATATATTCATAACACTCTCCGTTGGATGTCCATTAGAAAAATATCCCTAATGCGCCTCGTTAAAAATCTTACCATAAAAACCCAATAAGACAAAATCATGGTTAAGGGATAAAGAGTGCAGCGTGCATATACTCTCCCTGATGAGTACATAACTTAAGATATTTGTGATTATAATATCTAACATGGTGAACTAGCTTTTTGAGAGTGTAAGCTGAAAGCGTATTGGTAAAAGAATCTCCATTATGTCATTCCTTCAATTGTGTGAGGCATACTTAATAATATGCATTCATGATTATCTTTATCGATACTAAAATCTCTGCATAGTTAGAAGAAATGCCTGCAATTGTCTAGATAAACTTTTCATTATTTTCGCATCATTATTTAAACTGGAAATGACTTAACTGGGTATGCCAAACATTAGTGAGATTTTCAGTGATTTATAAAATCTATTTTGAGTAGAAGCATAATAAAGTAAATGCTTTACTAAGATTAAGGTGAGATTATATAATTCTCCTCCTCGAGATGATAAGACTAGTTTTATCCATCTCAAATTTAATCTCACTTTAAAAATATTGGGAGTATTCATAAACTTTAGATAAATAAATAAAATTATAATCAAATAATTCAAGAAGTAGTCCAAATAAAATAAGCATTTCAAATGGAACACGAAAAAATCAAATGCACAAATAAAATAAAATAAAAACTAAGAATAATTCTCTTAAATGTCATATTTTAAAGTAAAAATCACTTTTGCCCTTCTAGGGCATTAAAATCCATCTAAGTAAGTTATAGCACCATAATCATCTTCGCCATCATCGTACACATGATTTGTTTCCGCTTTCTTCCCTTTTTGTTTCAAAGACTATTGATAGAGTTCAAGATGTTTTGGTGTATGACATGTACGGGGCCAATGGCCTTTCCGCCACACCAGTAACAAACAGTTTTTGTATTCTCATTCATTGCATTTTCTTGTTTGTTACCATCTTTATCTTCCCATTTCTTTTGAGAATGAGAGTTCTTAAAAGAAACTCCATAATCTCGACGACCATATTCATATCACCGTCCATGACCGCGTCTACGACCACTTCCATAACCACGTCTATAGTCATTTCTACGGCCATTGTTATTCGCATGGTCTTCTTCTTCCTAACTGTAAGATGTCACATTCGCTTCAGGGAATGGAGCAGAACCAGTAGACGTGATTCATGATTTTTCATCAATAGTTTATTATTTTGCTCAACCACAAGTAAGCATGAAATCAGTTCATAATACTTTTTGAATCTTTTTTCACGATATTGTGTCTGTAGGACAACATTATTTGCGTGAAAAGTAGAATATGTTTTCTCTAACATCTCTACATCAATGATATTCTCTCCACATAATTTCAGTGTGGAGATAATTCTGAACAGTGTTGAGTTATATTCAGCTACAGACTTAAAGTTTTGTAGTCTTGTAGTCTCAGATGTATCCACTCATAACGAGCTTTTGGTAATATCGCTGTTTTAGATTGCTCCAAATCATCTGTGGATTTTTCACGGTCAAATATTCTATTGTGAGACTCTCGTAGAGGTGATGACAAAGAAATATCATAACTTTTGCCTTAAGTTGACTTAATGTTTTATTTCCTTCTTTAATTGTATCACCAAGTTCTCTTGCATCAAGATGCATTTCAACATCTAATACTCAAGACAAATAATTTTTTTCAGTGATATCAAGTGCCGCAGATTCAAGCTTTGTAAGGTTTGACATTCTGAAAATATGAACTATGGTTATATCTTAAAACGATAATTATATTATGCATGATTCATACGAAAAGTAATGGTTTTACCAAACCGGATCGGTTATGAGAATAAATGATCAATTTAAATCTATGAAAACATAACGATTCGAGTCATTCAAATCTATTGTCTAAATATATAATTTACTAAGATTACAATAATAATTGAAAGAAGTGCAACCAAACTAATTTAATATTATATGCACACAAACGATAAGAATAGCTTAGTTATTATTCAATTATTAACTATTAATGACACCATCAAGTTAGACATATATGCATGACCGATCCATCAAGTTCAATTGCTATTATTTTCAAATTATTAATTACTAACTAATAATATAATCAAATCAAATAACTTACTACGAAGACAATTGACAAAAAGAGAAACACTAATCGTGCGATACTATACATATTAATACTATGATCATAGACGATAATCTAGTCTAGAATTGAAATGAAAAAACAATTGATTTATTATATCAAAATTATAAGCAATAACAAGGTATAAAGCAACGACAGATCACAATTGTTAAAACAAAAAACACATTATCAATATTGATCTAAATAAAGCAGTATGATTGATCGTATGAAACAACTAATCAAACGAACAGTAAATTAACAAAGAAAGTATTTAAACAATTTATCAATAAGTGTCAATTATATTAAACGATTCATCAATAAGATTCAAATATAAGAATTTATAAGTTTTCCATAAGAATCAATTGACAAAGCACTCAACATAACAAAATAAACAATAATATAACCAAAACATCAATTCAAACGTGGATTAAAATTGTAAAATCAAACCCAATATTAAAATCGATTAGACGAAGCATGATGACTAGATGATGGTTTGACTCAAAGTATTTGGAGGGAAAAGAAACAATGAAAACATTAAACGACCGATTATGACCGAATATCAAATTAACGAAAAGTTATCGGATAAGACAAACCAATATCAAAAAAATTACTAAATTCAGATTGATCAATAAGATTGAGTTATAAGTATATATAAATTTAGGTTCGAAGAATAATAAATAGAAACCAAAAACTGATTGAATGATTATGAAAACATATATCGTACATACCTGGATCTGTAAAAGGACTTTCTAGATCTGTTGAACAACTAACGGTTTTCCAGGTGGCTAAAGTTTTAGAGTTTGCTCAGACGGCTAAGATCAGATATATTTTTATTGGTCAAATTACAAGATTGACAAAATAATATTGGAAGTTTCTCAACAATATTAAATAATATGAAAATGTATTTTGTAATGTATGATCATTTAGAAGTTAGAAGATACCTTATATTATTAGTCATCAATTATTGATTTTGTCTTCGTCAAACTCCGCAGCCGTATACAAAATAATCCGATTGTGAAATGTATATTCAACGTCGTAGAACTTGACCATATTGTACCATAATAAATAAAAATATTAATTAAATAAAGCACCTATATATATCTATATATTTGTAACCGATCGCACATAATTTTAAATAGGAAGCAAAAAAAAAAAAGTCTAATAAACATGGCAACTTCAATCCAAATCATCTTATTCATATGCACACTAAGTTTATCGATCGGTACGATTTCGTGCAAAGACAACCTCGTTACCAATCAAGCCGCTTTATTTGTATTCGGAGATTCGTTGTTCGAAGCGGGAAACAATAATTACTTCGATTCCGTACCAAGTTTCCGGTCAAATTACTGGCCGTACGGCAAAACAACGTTCAAGTTTCCGACAGGGAGGGTTTCTGATGGACGAATCATGATAGATTTCATCGGTAATTATTACATTAACAAGTTTTGTTTTCGTCTTTTATAAACATTTTTTAGCGAATGCCAAGATTTTCTGAGTCTAGCTAATGCGTTCGGTTCTTCCTTACTAGTAGATATTTTTAATGGATACTATTATTATCTAACGTGGCAGCTGAGTACGCATGGTTACCGTTGATCCCACCAAATCTACAACCTGGTAACAGTAACAGCCAATTAACCTATGGACTTAATTTCGCTACTACAGCCGCTGGAGTTTTCTCCGGAACTTTCCCCGGAAGCGTAAGTCTTTTCCTACACCCATTATATATAAAAAATGACCTCAAATTTTCTAATTGACTAAAATCGTCTACTTCCTTTTTTTCATAAAAGTCTTTAGATTTGACAACACAATTAAACAACTTCAAGATTGCGGAGAGAACATTGAGATCTCAATTAGGAAATGGAGCAGCGAGAAGAGTATTCTCAAAAGCTGTTTATCTTTTTCACATCGGAGCAAATGACTATCAATATCCATTCTTTGCAAGTACTTCAACTTTTAATAACACTACCAATGAGAGATATGTCGATTCTGTCATCACCAACACAACGACCGTCGTCGAGGTATATAACCAAATATGATAACTGTAAAATTGAAGTACAGAGGAATGAAGTCTTTATTCTGAAGAAAATGTAATTTTTCTTTTTCAGGAGTTGTATAAAATGGGAGCAAGGAAATTCGGATTCTTGAGCTTGGGACCGTTCGGTTGTACACCGAGCGCGTTGATAACAGATCGGACAAAGATAGGATCATGTTTTGAGCCGGTTTCGGAGCTGATCAATCTCCATAACCAAGAATTCCCAAAAGTTTTGAGGCGTCTAGAGCGTCAATTATCTGGATTTAAATACTCTCTTCACGACTTTCACACTTCTCTATCCCAAAGAATCAACAATCCTTCTCGATATGGTTTCAACGAAGGTAAGAAGGCATGTTGCGGGAGCGGACCATTGAGGGGAGTCAATACATGTGGCTTCCGAAACGGACCGTCTCAAGGTTATGAGCTATGTGAAAATGCTGACGACTATATCTTCTTTGATCCTTCTCATTTGACGGAAAAGGCTCATCGACAGATCGCAGAGCTGATTTGGAATGGACCGCCTAATGTCACTGCACCTTGTAATCTTAAAACATTGTTTGGACTCTAAGTCTTTTTATTTCAATACAAACGGTTTACATTTTTTTAATCCTCATTTCGGTTTGAAATGGAATACGAGTTTTACAGCTTACAACACCAACCAATTACTTATTTCACTTAAAAGACAAGACATGACTGGTTTTTAGATTTCTTGAGCTGGAAGATTTGTCACTGAATGGCCTACAAGATCCCTTATGTTAACCGGAGAGACGACATGTTTGTCTCCGGAATAGAACAGATTAGCGATATCTTCATTCGTTTTCTCAGTGTTGTGACGCCCATCGAAGAACAGAAATGATTTCTGGTAACTGCAGAGTTTCGAATGCACGTTGCTATAACCGCAGCCATACGCATTTCTCGATCCAGTACCGCAGCAAGAGGTCGTTGTATCAGTATATCCTAACCATCAACAACACAATTTCATTTCAAATTACAACAAAAAGAACCAAATCCAAATGCGGAAAAAGTTTCCTTTTTTCCTTCTTACCGTGGCGTGATGGCTCATTGATCCTCTGAAGAATTGCGCCGTTGAAATCAAAGAGACTGTACCGTAACTGACGGCACGCTACGGTCATAGAATAAAGCACTTTACTGAGCCGTTCGTTGTGTGTTTTCACCATGAAGTTAATCATCTCCATACAATTTTCGCCTGTCTTATATTCTTGTCTCACTATCGGTAAGCAACCGAGTGGTGCCAAGTTCTGTACCACAAACTTCCTCGCCCCACCTAGCTTGTACAAAACCTGCATACATTGGTTCAATGTTTAATCAATCAACAAAATAAATCCCACTACGATCAATCGTTTAAAGCCTAGACCAACATCAGAACCACAGAGATTTGTTACTACACTGCAACATTTCTTTTTAATTGGATCCATCTATCAAGTTAAAGAGACTTGTAATTGAAAGCTTTAATATATCTATACCATGAGATCTCTTGCTATTCCTTGGAGAACGTAAGAGACGTGAGTTATCTGCTCCAGAGGACTGGCATTTGGATGAGCCTTAACGAAATTCAAGTAATCATCAGCTCCAATGTTGAACATGTATATAGCTTCTGCTCGTTCTTTAGGGGTCCACTTCTTTTCTAATTCTCTAAACTTCGATATCTGTTGTCTAAGACTCATCTGCGAAACATACCAAATTATTTCAGAGATATAAAAATCTTACAAAACTCATTTAATCGAAAGCCTCTTTATTTTTATCCATGGCGGCAAAGAATGATGCTTACAGTTGCATTCTCAGATTGAGATCCAAGAACAACAGCTCCAGCTATAGCGAAGCTTGCTCCTCGAGAAAGATCGGCTTTTGGGTCAAGTACCGGAGGAATCGGTTCGCGATGACCAATCAATCGACCTGAGTTGCAATTAGATCGGAATGAAATAAAAGTACTCAAGAAACAAAGTTAGAGACTTTCGTCTCCGTATGTATGTGACTATGTGTAATCGTTATACCGACGAAATCTGGGACAATGTGGCCGTCAGACCAACGACCGGTTGGGTCATCGACGGAGTCACCGTAAGGCCACGTGGTGGCCGGATCTAAAGTCGACGAGAAGAACTTCGTGTTGCCCACATCGTAGGAAGAGTCACCAAAAGTGAACACGAAAGGCGGTTCGCCGGAAACGTTCACCGGGAAACTGACGAGTACAAAAGACGATAATACCCCTAAGAAGAAGATTAAATTAGAATTCTTCGCCATTATTAGAAAGACTATTTGTATAGATTGACTATATTGTGTGTTTGACCTTATAACTTATATGCTAGAATGCTAGTAGTCGGAGTGTTACTTTTTGTGATGTGCTTTGCCAAACCAAGTTGATATTAAATACTATATTTTTTCACCAAACCAAGTTGATATTAAATACTATATTTTTTCACTAAACCAAGTTGATATTAAATACTATGTTTTTTCACTAAACCAAATGATATTAAATACTACTCTCTCTCTCATTGATATTTTAGCAAACAAATTTTGTTTCAATTTTATTGATGTTTAAATTTTTATGCAAAATTTATTATAGTTTTTAGTGTTTTTGACTCTTTAAATTTTGCATATTGATTAATGATTGTTTAGATTAATTTTAAAATTTGTGATAAAGTATGTTTTATTTAGATAAATACAAAATTTAATAATTTCTTAATTTATGTGAAAAAACCTAAAATATCAAATAAAACAAAACAGAAGGAGTATTTTTCACTAAACAGAGCATTTTGTAAAGCACATGTAAGAATATGGCTTTGCTCTTTTGGCAGTCGCTAGTGACACCGACAACGATAGCAACCAAATCATGTTCTTTTAGCAGTCGTTGTTTCAGCGACCAATCGCAACAACTAGTCGCTAGTGACCAACAATCACTTTTTTCAGCCGTTGCCATCAGTTGCTAGCGTCTAGCAACTGTCAAAAGAACAATCTCAATACAAAAAAAAAATTTCACTTTTTTTTGGTTTTTTTTAGAGTTGAAAAATGATAGGCCTTGCTTCAAAGAAACCGTGAAGAATCGATGGCAAGGTTGGTGGATCTTTTGGTTGCACAAAGGTTATAGAAAGCCCTTGGATCGAAGGATCGCACAAGGGATGCAGAAGGCCCTTGATATTCCCAACTCGATTTCTAAGGATATTAAGCACCAAAGAAACCAAGGTTTGTTTGTTGGATATGACACACCAACAAACGACTATGGATATTACACACCATAGGTTCCAAAAACTCAAAATCAAATTTATTATTCTCAAGTGAGATTGGGGCTCTATAAATAGAGAAAATACATAAACGTCCAAATTAAAAGCTCGACATGCAAAGCATCTAGGAAATTGAAATCCACCTCTAATGTGCATGTAAGAGAGAAAAATTGACAATATTTAATGTTGTTTTTGCTTTGGACGAAAATGAATCTTCCTTAAATGATTTTGGGCTCAATCCAACTTCATAGGATTTTATTATGGACCAAGATTTTAGAACAAGTCAGTTTGTAGTTTAACTCATTGTGGTCTGGTCGGAATTCATCATTCAATGCGCATTGGTCTGAGTCCGATAACACCTGATTTGTAAAATCAATAACTCCTTCATTTAAACTCTGATTAATCTAATTCTTCTTCGAGGTGATTTTTAAGTAATTTCATGTGTTTATTCCTCCTGGTTTAGCAGCTATGCTTCGAACAATGAACATATCTCCTTGCTGACTCCTATGATTGCATCACCTTGCCAATATTATATCATCCCTACCCTCTTAAAAATGATTTATCCTCAAATCCAAAACACTATGGTATTTCAAATCCTTTCTTTTTTTTCTTTTCTTTTAGTAAATAAATAAAAACATGAGATAGAAAATAAGATGATGAATATATGAAAGGATGATGACGAGATACTAAGGTGATTAACTGTGAAGATGACTAGGTGAGAAAATGAGAAAAATCGAAAACTCAACAATTAGAACGTAGCTCTGATACTGAATGATGTAAACCTCCCAAGGAATGGCGAGCTAGAGTTGAGAAAAGGATAGGCTTTGCTTCAAAGAAACCATGAAGAATCGATGGCAAGGTTGGTGGATCGTTTGATTGCACAAAGGTTGCGGAAAGCCTTTGATATTCCATGGATCGAAGGGTCGCACAAGGGATGCGGAAGGCCCTTGATAATCCCGACTTGATTTCTAAGGATATTACGAACCAAAGAAACCGAGGTTTGTTTGTTGGATATGACACACCAACAAACGACTATGGATATTACACACCATAGGTTTCAAAAACTCAAAACCAAACTTATTATTCTCAAGTGAGATTAGGGTTCTATAACTAGAGAAAATACATAGAAAACATCCAAATTAAAAGCTCGACATGCAAAGCATATAGGAAAATGAAATCCACGTCTAATGTGCATGTTAGGGAGAGAAATTGACAAAATTTAATGATGTCTTTTCTTTGGACGAAAATGGATATTCCTTGAATGATTTTGGGCTCAATCCAACTTCATGGGCTTCTATTATGGACCAAGATTGTAGAACAAGTCGGTTTGTAGCTTAACTCATTGTGGTCTGGTTGGAATTCGTCATTCAATGCATGTTGGTCTGAATCTAGTAAACTGGAAATCACCTAATTTGTAAAATCAATAACTCCTTTATTTGAACTATGATTGATTTGATTATTCTTTGAGGTGATTTGTAATTGAGCTGAGAATATTCTCCAAGTAATTCAATGCGTTCATTCCTCCTGATTGAGTAGATATTCTTCGAATAATGAACATATCTCTTTGCTGGCTCCTATGATTGCATCACCTTGCCAATATCATATCAGCATGTGCTGAATTGTCTATGTATATAATGTAAAATATTAAACAAAATTTAAGCCAAAATCTAAACAACTTATTCAAAAAAATTTGGTACCAAAAACATAAAATTTTGGATATACATAATGGTTATATAGAGTGGAGCTTTTGACATATAGTAACTACAAAAATTTGTTAATGACTTTTGTTCACAACTCTGATCTAAATATCAGTATTTTATGAGTAATGAGTGAGATCAAAAACTCTATTTTGATTTAAATAAGACTCTAACAAATTCTATTACGATTTAGCAATCCAATTCATGATAAAACATAAGTTTCTTCTCCATTTGTAACATATTATTTTTTCATTTTTTTTTCTATTTTTTTCATAATTTGGTACATATATACTCGTATACCTTATTTTGTTATTTTTTGGTAATGATTATAAGACTAAATTTCTATGCGTAATTAATTTTTTTTATTATTACTCCATTATAATACTAAAGCCATGATCTATTTGACGGTAAAAAAAAGCTATGATCTATCTAATAAATTATGTTAAAGTTGTTTTGTAATATCGCATTATGTTAAAGCTGTTTTGTATTCGTACAATTTCTTGGACAAATTTTTTCTATGCTTATACTTTGTTTAAAAATCATTTGTTTAATTGTTATCATAATACTATGAATGATTAACACTTTTCTTTAGTGAAACATTGTTAATAGGATTATTATAATCCAAATTTCACCGTTATCATATTATTATAATATCTTAAATTATTTTTCATAAATTATTTGATACAATGAATTTTATGTGGTTATTCTATCTTAAAATAAAATGTAGAGACGTCACAAATCCGACTCGAAATCACCAAGTAGAAAGAAATGATAAATGCAGAAAGATGAGATATTTATAATGTTTATTGAAGAGAAGCGTTAATGAAAAGTTGAAGAGGACAACCACCAAAAAGTTTCTGAATTATTTGCAATGCTTTTACAAACAGTTCATAAATTTGGCGAAGAGTAAAGTGCAAAACATACTTCTAACGACAAGGTGGTTGATATCTCAAGTAGAAGGAAAGAAAATTATGGTAAAAAAAGATACATATTGATTTGTACAAAATTGTTGATGTCCATTTACATCGTCAAAAAAACTATAAAACTCGGCTGCAATTTTGCTTATCTATGCTTGATAAGGATGTTTCGGTTGATCGACTAAAGTTTGTTAATATGTACAATATTCTACATATTGATGAAAAATAGTTTTACATGACCAAAAAGACGGAGACATATTATATACTTCTCCTTTAAGAGGATTCACTACGTACATGTCAAAGCAAAAATTATATTGAAAAGGTAATGCTTTTAGCGGCAATGGCTCGACCATGATTTAACAGAGAAGGCAATGAGATATTTTCTAGAAAAATTAGAATGTTTTCATTTGTTACTGTGCAAGAGGCTCAACGACGGAGTAAAAAAAAATGCATGAACCATTGAATAAAACCGACGGTCTCTGGAGGGTATAAAAAAATGTTGATTGAAAAAGTTATTCCAAAAATTCGCAAGAAGTTGCCCATAGAAGACTACAGAAAAATTATTGTTATTCAACAAGATAATGCAAGAACACCTGTTGATATAAGAGATAGAGAATTCTAAGAAACAACTTCACAATTAGGTTCGATATTCGGTTGATATGTTAACCACCATATACACTGAATTTGAATATTTTGGATTTAAAAATTTTCGAGTTATTCAGACGCTTCAACATAAAGTTTGTCCCAAGATTGTAGAGGAACTTGTTGCTATTGTACAAAAAGCATTTGATGAATATTCTCCAAAGCAACTCAACCAGATTTTTTTGACTTTATAATGATGTAAGATAGAGATCATGAAAAATGGAGTTTCAAACAATTCCACATATGAAGAAAAACACATTAGAAAGAGAAGGAAGCCTACCTATCCAAATGACTTGTGATCCTCTCTTAGTGTAGGAGGTAATAAATATTTTATCAAGTAAGAAAAGTTTTGAAATCTTTGGTTGCATTTTCCTTTAAGTTTGAAATTTTTTTATTTAAAACTATTGTTATCGTTGTGTCTTATTAATAATTTTATTATTCTATTTTTATATAAATAATTAAAATAATTTTGCATTATACTTATACAAAAGTACCCGGTTGATTATGTGCTTGAAATTAAACATAGTGGAATACTAATACGTGCAATACAAATCATTTATTTCAAGAAAACAAAATTACTACTTACCATTTATCTTGGAGAATTGTTATAATTATTCAAAATTTTACATAATACTTTTTGAGAATAATACATAAAAATAATTGACCTTAAAAATGTTTAGGTAAAATTTGAGCATATCTTTTATAGTTTGTTAAATTTAGAAGTGGACCTCTCTCGAATTTTATGATGGAACTCTTGTCCAACTTCTGGATAGAACTCTACAATATTTTCTTCATCATTAGGAAACTTGGTCAAGTCAAATTGATATATATATATTGTCACTGAATTTTAATTACATAATAAAGGTTCTGGGTCCAACAAGGTCCTTTTTACAAAGCCTATCAACCTCAACAATTTGAGTCTGTGGGATAAAACTGAAAGAGATAGAACTGAAACATTGGAAAAGATCAAAAATGTCCGAGAGAACTCCGTGGATTTTTGGAATTGAATCGCCGGGGAGGATGGCTTTGATGAGGATAGCGGAATATGATTTGAAGGTCAAGTTATCAAATTCCTTTTCGAGAGCAGACGTCATAGCATACTTTAACGCCAAACCTTCTCCCATGAGGGGAGAGGACTGAGTCCATAACTCGAGAGGTGGAACAGATCAGTCGATCTTCCCTATAGAAAAAACAAGCAAAACCTGCCTTTAGTGTTTCCTCCTTCCAAGCCGCATAAGACTTGCAAACAAGGGAAGATTGGATTTCCATTCGAGGATTAGAGATGGGATCTGCGATTGGAACACTTGGGACTTTGTAAGCCTCTTCCTAGACTTTAGCTTCTGCAATAGCTTGGTTCAGGATCTCTGAGCTTGACCTTGCTAATTGATTGAATACTAGATTATTTCTCCCTTTCCATAGGTACCATAGGATCCAAGCCGCTAGAGGAGTCTTTGTGATGCCAATAGGTGGAAGACATGGATTCGTTCTCAGACTAGACCAGGCTTGATCAAACCTACTCTGGTTATTGAAGCTCGGAGCGGATCGGAATAAGGGGAGATCACAAATCGCTTTTACTGGCTCACAGTGAAAGAATATGTGTTCGAGATTTTCTTCTTGCCCACACCTTTTACATTCCATAGGTACTTCTATTTGTCTGGAGCGAAGTCTTTCACCTGTAGGAAGAATGTTGGACCTTGCTTTCCAAAGGAAGAATTTTGGCTTTGGGGGTAAGAATTGTTTCCATACTTCTGGCATCCATTCTTTTAATCTTTGGGGAGGTGAAGAATAAGTTGGCTCTGCTGAATCTAAAGTTGTATAATAGCCGCTTTTTGTGGTATACTGACCACTTATATGACCAAGCCATACTCGTTTGTCTTGCTTGCATCTAATACTAGGCCTTAGACACATAATAGCCTTTTCGTACTGAGGCAAAATTGCATTGATTTTCTCTCTGTTCCATGAGGTAAAATTATCCAGCATTAAATCAGATACCTTAAGTTGTTGTGTGCTTTCTGATGCATGGCCAAAAGATGGTAGTAGTTGTATTCTAAAAAAAAAAATTGGTCAACAAAAAAGAAAATATCTTACAAACAAAAAAAACAAGAAAGGGAAGAGTGCAAATTAAAAAAATTCAGCTTATCAAAATAATTGTATATCATGTCATTCAGAAATTCGACCTCAACATAAAAAATTTGACGCTGGAGAACTACATCCCGATCAAGCAATGGAAGAAGCTTTTTGGATATGTTGAAGATTATCTTCCTAATTTTTTTACTGTTTCATGGTAATATTAAGTAGTCTTAATAATTTTTTTGATGTTTTTCTTTGGTTTTCTGAATTATGTTCCTTTTGGCAATATTATGAATTATCATAAGCACCTTTTGATTTTCTTTTTTTATTTTTGTTGTTTACATTCTTTTTTTATTGTTTAGGTTATTTTTCTTCTTAGAAAAATTAATCGATTCTTGTAGCATTTGATATTATTTGATTAAATAAAACATGAAAATATTAAATATAAATGGAAGAATCCATGATAATGGATGAAATTAACAATAAAAAGCAAATAATTTCCTACTCATTCAACTAATTAAGGGTATTCATTACATTTTGGATTAAAAGCAGCAACATTACAACTTATTTGTATTGGAAGATTGCCATTTCTTTCTAGTGTAGATTTCTTCTATATATCTTGTATTTATTTGATTTTCCAACTTTCATGATCTCTTGTATGGAGTATTGAAGAGTTAAAAAAAATATGATTTACATTTTTGTGTGGTAAAATTTCAAAAGACACTTCCATTGCACATACAAGATCTTGTATGTTTTTTGGGCATGTCTTGTGTTATAGGGCTTGAATGGCATTAAAAATCTAAGATCCAAAATATTTAGATATGGTAGATTTGGTAGTTGACATATCTATCAAATCTTTATTGTTGCAGCTTTGTGAAAATTATTATCACCACTCTCAATATGTGTTCTTGGATTATTTTGTTGAATGAAAATGGTCATTCTCCCATTTTCCCTTGGCCACTTTTCATAAATCAATGGAAGAACTTTGTTGATTAATGGCTTGATTGGTAGAGCATAATAAGGAGCTTAATGCTTTATGAAGCCGATCAAGTTTTATTTTTAGATAGCAGTATTTGGATTTGCTATTGTATGTTTTTATTCAATAGCACAATTTCATATTCAATAGCTTTTGATTTTGTTAATAAATACTGTTATTTACAGTGTTTATGAGTGTTTCGTAATATATTTTTAATGTAAAATTCAAATAAAAAATAATAATACACAATTTTTATTTAAATTACTCACAAACTATGTTTAAACTACAACAACATTATTCTGAAAACATCAATGTTACAAAGTTCTACAACAGAATGAAACACCAATGTTACAAAGTACTACACTTAACTATCACTTGAATGTAATTTTATCATTAAGCCAAGCCACAGTGGTTCCTTTGCATCAGTTATGATTTCAATTTCAGAGTTTGGTCTCCACACTCGTGCATCATCAACCTTTGAAACCTCTACCTAGACCTTGCTAGCATTGGGACATAAACAGAACAAATGTACCTTGTCTGATGGATCAGTTGAGCACACACGACTTATTGCAACACTGTCCACAATTATTACAATATAGTATAATGCACTTCTTTTTCTCTCTTTTGCTTGAATGAATACTATTAGTACCACTCTAGTAGTCCAAAAAATAAACACATTCATCAGATCAATTATATATATTCGTCATATAATCTACACATCTGACTAACTTATACCCAACTTAAATACATTTAACCAACACATATTAAAACAAGAATCAGTAACTGACCTGATGTGATGTTTTGGGTGATTCATCCATTGTAGGTGCACTCTGTAGGTGTATCATATCAATAGGCCATGCGATGGTCTCCTTCAGTACATCACCCATCAGTGATACATCAAGACTATGTCTCCATAAATAAGCATCATTTTTAACCACTAGCTCAACCCTCACAGCTGCAACATTCGGTCCCAGAGGAATGTTGTTGACCAATTCTTTAAAGTCAGTTGACAACAACATACTAGCATCAATCAACTCATTACCCACTTTCCAATAATCAAAGATTTGAACTCTTCCTACTGACGCATATGTAGCTCAATTAGTCATTCAAATAGGAATACACTATGTTATTAATCGAATCCATATGAATTAATAAAATTCAATAAAATCAGTTATAAATTACCTCTGACCCGACAATGTTAGGAGGCTGTGAGAAGTTGTTATCATCGTCCAAGATAATCTTATCTGTAGGCCATGCAATTTTAACACCTATAACTTCAGTTAGTGAGAAAATGGTTTGCGTAGGTCCCATACAAATGCTTCTAGGAATACAACAGACTTCACAAGTACAACAGCCGCATTAGGGAGTAGAGGAATGCGACCAATCTTATATGATGGTTCATTCGAGCAAAACTCTCATTCCCCAACAAAAATATATATATTCGAACACCAATCCAATAGCTGGCACCTAGTTCCTCCTTTGCTCACACCACTTACAGTAGACTTACAAACATCATTAGTCTGAAATACAACCAAACTTGTCATTAACCAAACATCATTACTCTGGTTTAACATAAAAAAGAGACATGAGGTTTGAGAAGTTACCTTTTTGGCAGCTAAGTCACTAACCACATTTTGCAATTTTTCAAAATTGCTAATTAATTCTGCTTGTGTAGCTTCAAGCTTCTGCACATGTGAGTCTTGAGCCTGCAAGAATGCTATCTTGGTAGTAGTAGTCCGTCTTCCGAACCCCTTAAGTCTTCCAAGTTTGTATTTTCCTAGTACCTGACTTAGTGCATATTCTTTGATATTATCATTGGTTATCGAGTCCATCTTACTATCAATGTATGAACACAATATGTATAAGTGACTTTTAAACAAGCTGAAGAATAAACATTAATAAAAATTGAAGTCATTCTTACAATAGTTTTAGTAAATTCATCCCTCACGGGTCTTCCATCAGCATGCGTGTGTCCTTTTATCCATACCTTGCTTCTAGTAACAGTTGTAGTATCCGAACTATTTTTTTACACGCATATTTTGAATTAATATTACAAAAACCAAGTCAATACATAGACATACATACAATTGAGCTAGACGAGTCATTCCTTTACGGCTAGTTGTGTGAAGAATTTGTCCCCTCCTTAGCTGCTTATAACACTCACTTTGTTCCTATATATTGTCACATAGTCGAATGACATAAATAATCTATAAAAAAACTTAGCTACAAACTACTCAATACATATATGAATTAATATCACCTTAAAAACATTGGTACTTATGTTTTTCACCCAATTGTTCTAAGATGATATAGAGTGGATGTTACTAGGTTTTAGTTGTTACAGTTCAACCTTACTTTTTGTATTGCGAACTTTAGAAGCAAGCCTAGATTTTGAAGCCTTCCACAAACAACCCATCTGACTGAAGACTGCATGTTTTTGTCAATCTTCTTTTAAATTGAACATCCCCTAAAACAAATTGTGAAGTTAAACATGAATTCATCAAGTGAAGTATACATATATTCTTCTGCAACCAAGAAATAAAAGAAATAACCTGAATTTCCTCCCAAATTGTGTATTTTGTCTGGTCATCGAGATGTCTCTAATCATCTAGCAGGACTGGCACATGCTCTCTCACAAGAAGATCAAGGAAAGAGGACAATGTCACTGATCCACAGCCAACATGCTCACCTAAAGCATTAAATTCCACTTATACCTTATCTTTCAGATGTTTTGCCACATTGCACATTTGAGTTGGACCTCTAATCTTCTTTTTTGAGTTCTCAGAATGTTGTGTCTCTACATTAGAAGAGCCGGCTGCCATTTGTGGCAGGTAGGATCAATTCTTCCACATGTGCTGAATCTGCTTCTACTTCTTTGTCAATCCATCTTCAGGAACAGTAGCACACATTTCTTTTCCTACTATCTCCTCAAGTTGTGTCTTCTTGTTTTCCTTATGATTCATGGAAACCTCCAGACTCACATCGAGGCATACTTGGCGCTTACTACGATGTACTTGGTTAACAAATACAATACTCATCGTCTATGATTACCTGAAACACAATCAAACTTGTTATTTCACAATACTAATCATCCACCAAAACACCTTCACAGTCATCCCTAACATAAAAACTTTCATCATCAGATGATTGGTATCCTAAATCTTCAAGTGGCTAGACTGATAATGGTGTAGAACAAGCTCCTCTACTGTCTTTAACTCATGATATCCTCTTGGTGGCGCTCGCATAACAACATATCAAGTTGAGCTATCATCTTTTCTAGAATAAAAAACTTGTTTAGCTAGTGATAGAATAATGAAAAGATCATTTATAAATGCTGCTCGACTTATATAAAGATTCACAACCGTGAAACCATCATCCTCTTTCACTCCATTCCCTTTGTTAGCCTATATACACTTAAACAAAGGAACATGGAACATGTGATAATCCAGCAGTATGATTTTTTTTATCACTCCTTAGAATGTTACTATGTTCGCCATTTGTCTACTATCTTTAGCACTTGCTCGAAACATAGAAAATGCTTCACACGTTACTCCATTGTTCTGAGTCTTCCTTTAACATTTTCTGTAAGGAATCGATGTCCATTAACTATAAACCCCTTATAAGATTGAGCAATATGTCTTGGTCCAAAAACAAGCCATCTCAGCCTAGTGGAATGGTCCTTCGAGTTAGTTGGTGTCTAAGAAGAAATATGACAAAAGTGATTACCATATGTTATAACATATAACTTACATAAAAAGAGAACATTTATAACGTACTGCGAACCTTCTCTTTGATCCACTGTGACAACCTTTCTCTATGATATTTCCACAATATAGTTTTGTTTTTTGCGCATCTTACATCCGTAGCTTGCAGTTCTTCCAAATGCATACTACTTTCCAAAAAAGTTAGTTGTAATGCATTTATAGTACAAATTTATAAACATACCACTATATTAGCTTTACACTTACTCAATGTATGGCTCCATTACTAATGAATTCATGAGAATATACCGATGAGCTATATCTCGCTCCATATCAGCCAGAGTAACTTCAATAGCTTTATGCAGTGGTTGGCCTTCAAGTACATGTTGATCTTGGTCAAGATCTTCATTACGATTAACTGCTTCTTAAACTAGTAAAGATTTCTGTAGAAACTCCAAACAAAAGACAATGCATTCACTGGCCAAGTAACCCTCAGCCATACATGCTTTTGGCTTTGCAAAATTCTTAACATATGACTTAAGTGTCTTCATGTACCTATAAATCAATGAAAAAACTTAATGTGAGTAATAGATAAAACTTATTATAGAAGTATATATATATATATATAGCTAAAATGTACATCTCAAAAGGATACATCCATCTGAAGTGTACAGGACCACCTAATCATGCTTCTCTTGCTAAATGTAATGGAAAGTGAAATATAATATCAAATAGTGAAGACAACAATGCATCAGACACATTCTTTTCCATGTGCATGACATCAATATTATGTCGGATATGCATATCCTAATACATGACTTCACACAATGCTAAAATAGACAACTAATTAACAATTTTTCTAAGTTTACATTAACACATATTAAATAAATTAAAATTAAAATCTACTAACCTTCCAGTAAGGTAATAAAAAAGATTGACTGTTTTTTCCACCGCCATAAATAATTGTCTTCCTCATGTTCTTCAGGTGAAATCATATCATCATCGTCTGGTTCTATTCTTCTTTTCTTACCTTTTTTATTCAAAGACCTTTCAAAATTATTCATAAAATCCTTAAGGCTCTCATAAATTTCAGTTCCACTTTGAGTTTTTTAGCAGTACCCACCTCCATAGTATTGTCAAACCACCCTTTTTCTATGTTTGTAAGGATGTCTAGGCCTTAGTCGCTTCCTATTACCCATATAAACATGTTGTTGACTAAACTTTAACCACATATGAGATGTATCCTTCCCATATACATTGCATGTTTGTTTTCCATTAACTTTACATCCAGCTAATGTCCCTAATGTTGGATAGTCGGTGATAGTCCACAACAACATAGCTCGCAGAGTTAACTTTTCCTTCTTAAACGAGTCTTATACTTCTATACCTTTATTCCAAATATCCTTCAGGTAATCTATTAACGGTTGCAGATAGACATCAATGTTGTTCCCAGGTGTTGTTGGTCCAAGTATCAACATAATATTCTCTCCTTTCATACACTCTGTTGGACTTATGTTGTAATTGACTAATAGAAGCAGCTATATGCTATACTTAGTATTCTGTATAGAAAAAGGATTCATCCCATTAGTAGACAATCCTAGTCTAAGATTTCTCCCTTTTGTAGCAAAGAAAGGGTATTTGTCAATAACATTAGCCCATGTCAATGAGTCCACTAGATGCCTCTAGTACCATCAACACTAGCATTATTAATGTGCCACCACAAATCCCCAACTAACCGTTTTGATCTAAACATCCTCTTAAATATGTAATTTACAGGAAAATACCTAAGCACCTTTGCTAGAATCACTTTCTTCTCCTCATCGGTGTGCTTATCCTTTTCATATCTTGATTCAGTACATCTTGGGCAGCTCACCAAATCCTCATACTGCTTATGGTACATAATACAATCATTTTTGCACGCGTGAATAACCTCATAACCGAAACCAAATATCTTCAGAAATGTCTTCATCTCATTTGTAGACTTAGGCAACAGATTGTCTCCAGGTTGCATGTCATGAACTAGTGTTAGCAGCTGATCAAAGTAGTTCTCTGACATCCCACTCTTGACGTTAATTTGGTAAAGACCCATTATTGCAGTCACCTTGGTATACTTCATACATGTAGAGTATAATGGAGTTTCTGCATCCGCCTAGCTTCTTTCTAAACTTAAATTCTCCTTCACTATCAATGTTCTCAAATTGATCTCCATTCTGCTGCTGAGATGATTGATTGGTTTTAATCGCCATAAATATTGTCCTAATCAACTTAGAAGCCTCATATTCAAATGTATGAACATATGTTGACATCTCAGTAGCAGGTTGAGTTGTCTTCCCAAACCTTTATTTAGTTTACTTTATATTCCGCGTTGACTCTTCTAGAATTTTTGTAAGTGGGCTATAAATACCCCTTTATTAACATGGAACATTATTAAAGGTTAATGACTAGTATGAGGTGTGACTGATGACTAATTTTCACAAAGTCATTTATATTTTGCATCGAAATCAATCACATAGATATGTGATAAGCTCCTTGGTGGTGAGGGGCTCGGATATGAATTCGTAGATTTGACCTTGGTGAGTCTTAATCTATGGAGTCTAAATTGGCGGAAGGTTGCGAATGAGAACCATAAAGGAGGGTGATAATTCCTTTAATAATCTCGGATCCGTTCAAGGTTTGGAATCCTCACAAGACTTGAACACGTCTCTCAGTCTCGAATCCTCATAGATGAGTGGCGGCTAGATTTCTCTCAAGAGAAGAAGAAAGTTCGTCTTTATTGATAATGCAAAAGTGAGTACAAAGCACCATTGCAGGAACATTATAAAGGGGTTCAATCGGCTGGGGGCCTTCTAGGACAACTCAATGACACGTACAGACTCAGAAAAGGAAAGAAGTGACGCAGTCACACAAAACGTGAAGCAAAAGGCTTTAAACAAAAAATCCACATAAGGTAAGTTGTTGTCCACATGGGTCTGAAACTAAGTTGTCTTATGTTGGACCGACATAATTAGACCTAAAACTCTTAAACTATTGCTGGATGTCAACGTTGGTACCTACAAAGACAGATATAGAAAAAATATAAACGTACATGGGTCGGAGGTACAACCTGTGGTCGAGAGAAAGCTTCCCGCGGTATAGTCCGTGGTCGAGGTAGTGCTTCTCGCGGTACGTCTAATGTGAACCTCTTTAGTCTGTGGAAGTTTGAGCTGCGAAAGATCATTCTCGGCTATGGCCTCGATCAGGTTGAATAACCTGCTAATGGGGTCGATGAACTTGTCACGGATGGCATTGCCTTTACTTCGTGCGTCTGGTCCTTCTCGTATGACCGATACGTGTGCCATGGCTTGAGTGATCAACATGTTATTATCGATGACCTCATCATTCCCTCCCTCTTGAGAACGATCCGCCAACGAATCGGTTTCCCCTGCTTCAAAAAGAGTTACATCGGACACATTGAAAACATAGTGTACCTTAAAGTGGCTTGGTAGGTCGAGACGGTAGGCGTTGTTGTTGATACGCTCGAGCACTTTGAATGGGCCGGATCCTCTTGCTGCCAGCTTTTTGCTCTTGTTCTGTTCCTTAGGGAATCTTTCGGTCTGTAGGTGTAGACATACCCAATCTCCGGGTTGAAAAATTACTTCCCTCCGTCCTTTATCAACTCGCACCTTATAATTAGCTATACGTTCTTTGATGCTTGCCTTCACGTCTTTATGCATCGTACGGACTTGCTCCACCCTTGTGTCTCTATCTTGGCTCACGATCTCAGGTGGTGGTAAAGGCTTGAGGTTGAGAGGGGACAACGACTGAAAACCATACACAACTTCAAAAGAGGAACGATTAGTAGTTGCGTGAACGGTGTGGTTATACACGAATCAATGTATAGCAAAGTCTCGACCCAACTGGCCATGTTTGTGAAGATGGCTGCTCTAAGCAACAGTCGGACAGTCTGGTTGACAACTTCTGTATGTCCGTCTGTGTGCAGGTGACAAGTGGTTGAGTACAGCAGGTTCATCCCAAGTTTTCTTCATAAGGTACAACAGAAGTGATTGAGGAATTTGGGGTCACGGTTCCACACGATGGTACGAGGAATGTTGTGCAGTCGTACGATTTCACAGATGAATAAGATGGCAATTTGCAATGCATCTCTGGATTGGTCACACGGAATGAAGTGCGCCATCTTTGAGAACTTTTCTACTATTACGAGAATCGTGTCTCTCTTCTGTTTCTTGGGTAGCCCTAACATAAAGTCCATAAATATATCTACCAATGGGCGTTAGGATTAGGCAAAGGCATATATAATCCATGAGGGTGTGACATGGACTTAGCTGTAAGACAAGCAACACAGCGCTTACAATGTTGGATGACATCTCGCTTCATATGGGGCCAAAAGAAATGCTCATTGAGTAAACTCAAGATTTTCTTGACACTGAAATGCCCCATAAGGCCTCCTTCGTGTGCCTTGGTTACTAGCAACTCCCTTATGGATCCTTAGGGAATGTAAAGCCTCCGTTTTCTTGAAAATGAATTCATCGTGGAGGTAGAAATCACCATAGACTCCTTTGCCATAAGCTTCGAACGTCACCTTGAAATATGTACTATCCGCTTATTGAATCTTTAGTGATTCAAACTCCAATACCTTAGCCTCCATCGTGGATATGAGGGCGTATCTCCTTGGGAGTGTGTCGGCAACCACGTTCTCCTTGCCCTTCTTGTACTTGATCACGTACGGAAAAGTCTCTATGAACTCGAGCCAACGTGCATACCTCTTCTTGAGATTGGTTTGTCTGTGGAGGTGCTTCAAAGTCTTATAGTCCATATGCACAACAAACTCCTTGGTCAAGAGGTAGTGTTGCCAAGTCTCCAATGAACAGACTAAGGCGTACAACTCCTTAACCTAGGTTGGGTAGTTCAGTGTGGCTCAGCTTAATTTTTCGCTAAAGAATGCCACGGGTCTACTTCCTTGAGTCAACACAGCTTCAATACCCTATTCCTGAGGCATCACACTCAAGTTTAAATGTTATATCGAAGTTGGGTAAAGTCAATACATGAACTTGTGGCAGACAGTCTTTCAATTCTCGGAAGGCGGATTCTTGGGTTGATCCCCAATATAAGACTACGTCCTTTTTAATGACAACCGTGAGAAAGGCGGAAATGGTGCTAAAATCTTGAATGAATCGCCTATAGAAGCTTGCTAGTCCATGAAAGTTGCGGACATGTCCGATGGTACTAGGTGTTGACCATTCTTGGATAACTTTGATCTTCTCTTGATCAACACGTAGACCTGCGAAACTCACAACAAGACCTAGAAAAACAGCCTCATTATTACAAAAGGTGCACTTCTTGAGATTGGCGTATAGTGCTTCCTTACGGAGAGTACTTAAAACAATCTCAAGATGTGTAATGTGCTCGGACAATGTCTTACTATAAACAAGGATATCATCGAAATAAACTACGAAAAACATAAAGATATAAGGACGTAGAGCCTGGTTCATGAGGCGTATAAAAGTACTAGGCACGTTGATAAGGCCGAATGGCATGACTAACCATTCGTAGAGGCCTTGCCTGGTTTTGAAGGCCGTCTTCCATTCGTCGCCTTCTTTCATCCTTACATGATGGTATCCACTCTTAAGGTCTATTTTTGAGAAGATCACGGCTCAACTCAACTTGTCTAACATGTCGTCTACTCACGAAATCAGATGCCTATACTTAACGGTGATGTTGTTAATGGAATGACAATCCATGCACAGTCTCCACGTCCAATCCTTTTTTGGTACGAGTAAAACCAGTACGGCACAAGGGCTGAGACTTTCTCGGATATAGCCCTTTTTCATCAAATCTCGGACTTGTTTCTCAAGTTCTCGTGTTTCCTCAGGATTCATGCGGTACGCGGGTCAGTTGGGAAAGGGAGCTCCCGATACTAGGCCTATCTATTGCTCAATGCCGCGTATTGGAGGTAAGCCATCGGGTATGTCATCGGGAAACACGTCCTTGAACTTATCCAGCACGGCCGTAACTCCAGTGGATAGTTCGACGTCCTGTTGGCCTGAAACTAGACACTCCTTGAAGACCATTAGTAGCACCTACTCTTGATTGGTAATAGCTTTAGTGACCGTAGTGAGGAAACATAAAAATTGGAACATTTTACCTCAATTTCCTTGGATTGCTTGACTTGGATCTCACGGACATGGGTAGGTGCCAAAGGAGCAAGCATGTACTTCTTCTTATCATGTACTAGTGTGTACAGATTGGTCTGACCATTATGTTGTACTTCTCGGTCGAACTGCCATGGTCGTCCTAACAGTACGTGACTAGCTTGCAGTGGAACCACGTCATAAGTCACTTGGTCGTGATATCGACCAATACTGAATGGAAGGTGACTTGTTCGTCCACACTCACTTCAGACTTCTCGTTCAACCAGCGAAGCTTGTACAGGTGTGGATGTTTGGTCTTGTGAAGCTTCAGCTTCTCAACCATGTACCTGCTTGCCACGTTAGTACCAGAGCCACCATCTATAATCAAGTTACATACCTTAGTGTTGATGGTGCAACGAGTGTGAAAGATGTTCTCTCGTTGAATCAAGTCCTCTGTGTCAACGATGGTGCTAAGTTTGCGGCAGATGACTAAGGAAGTTCCATGGTTCGGATACTCTACTTGCGTGTGGGAGTCAGTTGATTCTTCTTCCGGTTTGTCTTTTGACTCATACCCGCCATCTGCCGTGATTATCAGGACCTATTTGTTAGGGCAGTTCTAGCCATATGGTCACGGCCTTGGCACCTGAAACAAGTAATATCACGGGTACGTGAGGAATCAATGGACTTTGGTACCTCGATCGGCTTGGTTGTTTTGGTTGATGGTTTCTTGAATCGAGAGTCGATCTCGATCTTCTTTGGCGCGGTTTCCACAGCCTTTGGTGCGGTCCAAGTAGAAACAGGTCGGCATGAAGTCTTTCGCTTGATATGCTGCTCAGCTTGGATGGCTAGATACAAGACTTCTTGTAGATCGTGGTACAGATTTCTCTCCACTTTAGCGGTAATCTGTTCTTGTAATCCATCGATGAACTGGACCATTAGATCCTCCTTAGAATCCTCCACTTCAAGCCGGTTCTTTAACAGCTTAAATTCATCAAAATACTCCTCTACACTTTGGAACCTTGACTGAGTTTCCGAAACTACTTTTACAAGTCACAGTGGAAGTAGGGTGGAACGTAGCGGCGTCACATAAGGGGTTTCATCTCTTCCCAGTTGTCAAGTTGCCCGGTTCGATGTCATCTACGATTATCCACCTCTTGGTCCCACCATATGAGGGCTCCATCTATAAGTTAGGTTGCAACAAAAGAAACCTTCTTACGGTTAGAGTATTCATAACATTTGAATATATTTTCTAACCGTCGTTCCCAGTCCAAGTATGCTTCCAGGTTAATACGTCCGACAAAGGTTGGTGTTGTGAGCTTTGGGTCGATTAGACAGGACGGGCCTTCATGGTCTCAGTGGTTTGGTGCAGCCGGCTCTTGAACATGCCTCATGTATTGACCGGTTCTACGCGTGTATACGATATTGTTCGGATACTGTTCCGGGTCCTCGGGGTAAGGGTGTTGTTGGGTACGTCGCGTGGTCCGGGTGGTGCGAGGAATGGGCTGTTCCTCTGAGTCATACTCAACACACTCTTCATCTTCATCGTCGGTGTAATTGAACCAAAGGTAAGTGGCTCGGGTGTTTGGCTATATGTTCGGTTCTATGGTCCGTGTAGTATTATGTGTGCCAGATGGATCTCCCAGTCATGATACAACTGGTGGGCCTCGTTCCATAGGGTCCATACGCTCGTTCATCTGCACAATCTGGTTCTGGATGTTGATGAGAGCGTTGGTGAATCCGGTCAACTGATTGGTGTTTGGAACTTCATCTTCATGCTCAGCCATTATTCCTGCAGTTGGACAAGACAAACAAGAAAAGGCTAAGTGTTAGTAACCTCTCGCTGGGACAAAAGGTTTTGGATATGGAAACTTTTGGTCCGTTATAAGTGAAACACAAATCAAAACAAATAAGGAAACATTCAAAAATTCAGAAACATCAACCCAAAACGCAAGGCACAGGTAAATAAGGCAAGAACAACTTAATCAGAATCTTAAGGCAATCACACAGATCAAAATTTCAAGAAATGAAGAACAAGATGAACACGCGACGAGCAAAACTCAGCAACAGACTCTTTTTATGTGTTTTTATTTTACAAAATGACTCTAAAATGCTAGGCGAGTACTCGGATTCGATAAACTAGAGCTTGGTGACTCGTAGACCTATCAAAAACAAACTATTCGCAAAACAAAAGGACACACGATGCAGAAGCAAATGAACAAAAACAAAAGAGATTGAAGGAACGATACAGAGTGTTACCAAGAGCCTTTTCGGCTCTGATACCAGCTGATAAGCTCCTCGATGGTGAGGGGCTCGAATATGAATCCGTAGATTCCATCTTGGTGAGTCTTAATCTATGGAGTCTGAATTGGCAGAAGGTTGCGAATGAGAACCACAAAGGAGGGCGATGATTCTTTTGATAATCTCGGATCTGTTCAAGGTTTGGAATCCTCCCAAGGCTTAAACACGTCTCTCAGTCTGGAATCCCTAGAGATGAGTGGCGGCTAGGTTTTTTTCAAGAGAAGAAGAAAGTTCTTCTTTATTGATAATGCCAAAGTGAGTACAAAGCACTGTTGTAGGAACCTTATAAAGGGGTTCAATTGGCTGGGGGCCTTCTAGGGCAAGTCAATGACACATACAGACTCTGAGAAAGAAAGAAGTGACACAGTCAGTTAAACAAAACGTGAAGCAAAAGACTTTAAACGAAAAATCCATATAAGGTAAGTTGTTGTCCACATGGGTTGGAAACTAACTTGTCTTATGTTGGACTGACAGACATAGACCTAAGACTCTTAAAACTATTGTTGGATGTCGACGTTGGTACCTGCAAAGACGGATATAGAAAAAATATAAATGTACCTGGGTCAGAGAAATGCTTCCCGCGGTATAACCCATGGTCGAGAGAAAGCTTCCCGCGGTACAGTCTGTGGTCGAGGCAGTGCTTCCTGCGGTACGTCCAATGTGAACCTCTTCAGTCCGTGGAAGGTTGAGCTGCGAAAGATTAGTCTCGGCTATGGGCTCGATCAGGTTGAATAACGTGATGATGGGGTCGATGAACTTGTCACGGATGGCGTTGCTTTTACTTCGTGTGTCTGGTCCTTATCGTATGGTCAATGACCTCATCAGATATGTGTTAGAGAACATAGTATTTGACTAACCCGTTATGAGATCTCTACAAGATTATTATATGAGTGTCATAAGAGATTCTCATTTCAAATATAAAGTGTAATCCTTTGACCTGAGTTCATTATGATATCTTACTTATGAATTGGTTCACTTTGATCTTATCAAGCGTCAACCATAAATGGTGATTATAAAGGTATTGATTGGGTGTGCCATGAATTTTGTAAAGGAACATAGTTGGAACAAGATGGAATTTATTTCTCCTATATAATACGAGATAAATATCTCTTGCATATCAATAGTTTGATATTGAGAAATGCATGGCCGTGCTCAAACGAGGTGATTGTCAATCGTTTGTTTGGTAAGTATATACCATAGTTTGATAAAAGAGATCTAGCTTGATAAGGATGACACTATTTCTTGCCTTATGCTGAGATCGAGATATAGAAACAAAAGGATTTTGGGGATAAATGATTCTAGTACAAGTGAGAGATTATTGGAAATGTTCTGAAATCATTTGTACTTTCTTTGATGAAGTTGTATAATCGATTTTGCATTATTGTGTAATATTAGGTGGTTATAATATTTTAATAGAAACGACT
This sequence comes from Lepidium didymum, assembly GCA_963920545.1. Taxonomy (NCBI): domain Eukaryota; kingdom Viridiplantae; phylum Streptophyta; class Magnoliopsida; order Brassicales; family Brassicaceae; genus Lepidium; species Lepidium didymum. The sequence continues at coordinate 15,017,399 of OY986979.1, forward strand.
TATAACTTATAGATTGAGAATTTAGTACTAATATTATATGATTCTATAGGGTCACACTCCTAATCAAATTGGATAAGAGGTTATGGATTTAAAGATCCATCATCACGTATATATGTGATAACGTGAGTTGCAAGAAAAGATTAAGTATTGCCCTTAATATTGTCAGTAATGTGTATTGGGCTATAGCCCTTTAATTGGCAATACTTAATGAAATTAAGTTAAAGTATATGTTTCACAAGATGTGCTTATATAAGATGTTTCAGTAACGTATTGGAAACATACATATACACACGATAACCCTAAAAACAGGTGACGAACAGTTCGTTAAGCGAAGAAGAGATATTGATCTCAACGACACTAGCATCTCGTTCCGATCAAGTTTGTGTGTATGGGATACCAATAGAGACACTATGTTTGGAGTGCTAAAAGAATCTTGGTTCAGTCAATTCATTCCGCTGTAAAAACTTCTAAGGTATATTTTATACTTAACGATCAAGTTGTAATTCAGTATTTTCTTTAGATCATGTTTTGTTTCGATCTTGTTAACTGTTTGATGTTGCAATATTCTGTTCGTTTCCCATAGACAAAGTGGCAAATTCTTAAAAATGTGGCACAATATAATCTTCAAATATAATGCAAGATTGTTGTAGTAATCATGGCTCTTCGAGAGTGATCATGATTTTGAAGAGTATGAAAGGATGGAAGAACACATATTAAATCTTTTATGATTCAAACGACGGACATGAAACTAAAAGTACATGTTGTGAACCTACATGAGATGCGTATATGTCTGGGATCTGGAACAATATTGCTGAAAATATATAGACAACTCGATATTAGATAATTTGTTCAAAAAATCTTGTCACAATTAAATTAGTTCATTCAACTTTAAAATAAGTACTCTTTCCTTTTCATCTATTTGGAGTATGGTTTATTTTATTTTATTTTTCTGAATTAGAAAATCACAAAGTATACGTTATGATCACTAAAATTTATAAAAGTGATTCCAAATATACTAATAACGTAACTTTGATATTGTACATGAGTTGATGAAATAATTCAATCCGATCAATTTTGTTTAAATACTCTTAAATAATTCATGCGTAAATACCCTTAAATAATTCATGTCTAATTTTGTAATTTTGATATAAAACACTTACAACAATTCTAATCAATTAATTATATAAAACCTATAGAGCTTATCCCCTAATGCTACAACTTTATAACATGTTTTACCAATCATGCTTTTATATCGTCGCTTTTGATTGAAGTTGTTGCTTTCAGTTCTCAAGTCTTAACAACTATATTTTTACTTCGTCTTAAAGCTGGTTGCACAAACAAAAATATTTCAATTTTTCTATAAAATACTTTTTTCCTTCCTCATCAAACCTTAGACGAGTCATGAAAACTAGAAACATTACCTTTCCAATAATATTTTTACTTCTGCATGTCCATCTTGATCTTCTTTAATCGGAAGTAAGTAATACTTTTCCGTTTTTTCTCACATAAACCCATTTTTCATCAATATGTACATACTAATAAATTTTAGTTCCTGGATAAAGTATTTTTATCGATCATAGAGATGACGTCAAATGACCCCATCTTTCATACGTCTAAACAATGTAGAAAAACTTACTTCCATAGCCATAAAAAATGTTTTCAGTGTTGTTCGCTTGTGTAGTGGAGTGCTAGCAACTTGATTTAAATCAAGTTAGATTTTTTTTCTGACCACAATTTTTAGTTTTCCTATTACACACATCGACTTTTCCCGTGATAGCCGTGTCTTTTGCATGTTTCCAAATCCTTTGTACCATTCGTATATGTATTGAAAACTGATGAAAAATTTCATTAGTACTTATCTCAAGCAAAGCACTGTAAATCTCCCATTTTTTGGCATTTGATACTTGTATCCGAGTTTTGTTTTAAAATCTGGTTCATTGTGAGAAGCATCTTCGTTCTCTGTTATAAGAATATACATAATCAGTCAATGTTAGTTGTAAATTGAAAACAAAAAAAATCTGGAAGAAACACAATACAAATATACAATTATAATCTATAATAGTGGAGATGACTATTAGCAACAACAAAAAAACATTAGAAAAAGAATCAATTAGTGACTTTCGTGTATATTTACTTTTTCCTAACACTTTTAGTAGATGATAACTTTGAAAAAATTTCGAAATATAAAAGTAAAAAGAGATTAATTGTTGGAGTAAATTGGTAAATCTTTATCACCATTGTTGGAACTCTTTTCTTGAGGTGGATCTTCATTTAAATCAAACAAAAAGGGATTCTCACAATTTAAAACTGGTAAATTAAAATCAAAATTATAATCCATGAGAAGATTAGAAGTTATTTGGTCTATAATTGTTTATATAAGCTTTAAAAAGACTAGGTCGGCTCCATTGTCATTAAAAAAAAAATTAGTTGAAAGCGACGGCACAAAATTTGGATCTAAAATGAAACTTACAAAAATAATTGTGCAAATGTAATAATTATATTCCACAAGTATGATTAATAATGAAAGACCAAAAGCATTGACGAAACTAGAGGACTATCAATGTTTTTAACTTATTGCATGCATTTTAACAAAATGATTAATTTCTCTGTTATTAATATGTTGCTTAATCTTTGTAAAAAAGAACTAAATCCCTTATGAAATGAAACAGACGTAGTATATTTTTTGTGTTTATTTTACTTGTATTTTATTTAGTCTCTTACAAAAGTTAAAACTATATGAAAATAATTTTGCTGAAATGGTTAAATATCCAAAATTTATAGAACTAATTACTCTAATAGTCAAATATGATGCTCTAACTATTGTAATAGTCTCGTCTAAACTTTTAAATGAGTGAGAATGTGGAAAAGTCCAGAAATTTTCTTGTGTTTTTGTTTTATTGCAGCGTGTTATTTCTTGGTCTTGCCAGAAAATCATTTTTCTAAAACTTCACCAACAATTAAAACCTTGTATAAAACTCATGAAAGTTTGGAAAATAAAAGGGGTGAGTATAAATATTCAGTGAGAAGATCTCTTATGCCTACTGAGACACAAAGTTGTAACCTATTTCACATAAAATTTATCCTATGCACAAAAAACATACACATTCAACTTATGTATTTCAACAAATTGTATCAATCAATACTCTCTAACCCGATGCTTTTATGCTCAACTTTTCATAGACATATTCCTTTAATCAATCATTTAATCATTCATTTCATCAATCCTTTCATCAATCCTTTAATCAATCCTTTCATCAATCCTTTCATCAATCCCTTCATCAATCCTTTCATCAATCATTTCATCAATCTTTTCATCAATCATCATTCACAAATCACACCAACTAATGATACATCTCTTTTGAGATGTTCCACAATCACACACAAAAATATATTTTTAATCATTCACTTCACATAAAATAATCCTATTTTTCACCCAATCATCAAATACCATAAAATTAGGATCAACAATTATATAAATTAAGATAAAGCTGGGTGTCTCGCAAATCACATCCTCACATAAGCCTAAATGGAAAACAGATGAGAATCGTCGCGCTGGACTGTAAGTCCATTTGCCTTCGTTTTGACTTCAAATTAAGGTCGGACACCAGATCTGGAAAGTATACTCTCGGGGCTTTCCAACAACAAGTTGATAGTTTCCTGGCTCCTTATGGTTCTCTAGGAAAACGAATTTGAAGTAATCCTATCAAATTTACCATGATTTTGAGCTGTATAACCTCTCTGTTGATCCTTTCTTCTTCACATGGTTAAATCAGATCAAAACAGAACGACGAAGATGGCTTTATATGTGTATATATACACACACATCTAGGGTTTTATTTACTTATCAATCAATCAGAAAAAATTTATTGAAAACATTTAGAAACATCCTTTTTTCTTTTTACAAAATCAATCTTTCAAAAATTTCCTTTAAAATCATTTCTTTAAAAATTGTTTGAAAATCTTGACCCTCCGGATCAGAATCGAAGTGGCTTTAACCTAGGCTTCGATACTAATTGTAAAACTCTGCTCCCAACCTTAGGACATAGTGTGTTATTCCTTGGTCTTGCCAAAAAATCATTTCCTTAAAACTTCACCAACAATTAAAACCTTGTATAAAACTCCTAAAAAATGGAAAAATAAAAGAGGTGAGTATAAATACTCAGTGATAAGATCTCTTCTGCCCACTCAGACACAAAGTTCTAAAATAATTCACATAAATTTTATCCTATGCACAGAAAACATACCCATACAATTTATGTATTTCAACAAGTTGTAACAATCAATACTCGCTAACCCGATTCTTCTATGCTCAACTTTTCATAGACATCTTCCTTTAATCAATCATTTTATCTATCATTTCATCAGTTCTTTCATCAATCCTTTAATCACTCCTTTCATCAATCCTTTTATCAATCCTTTAATCAATCATTTCATCAATCATCATTCACTTCACATAAAATAATCTTATTTTTACCCAATCATCAACTATCATAAAATTAGGATCAACAATTATATAAATTAAGATAAATATGGGTGTCTCGCAAATCACATCCTCACCTTGGCCTAAATGGAAAACAGATGAGAAATCTCGCGTTGGACTGTAAGTCAATTTTCAGATTTGTTTTAACTTCTAATTAACGTTGGACATTAGATCTGAAAAGTAGACTCTCGGTTCTTTCCAACAACAGGTTGATAGTTTCGTGACTCTTTATGTTTTTCTGGGAAACAATTTTGAAGTAACTCTATCAAATTTCTGATGATTTCGAGTTGTATAACCTCTCCGTTGATCATTTCTTCTTCACATGGTCAAATCATATCAAAAACATAACGACGAAGATGACTGCTAAAGTTTCTTTTAGATCTTCTTAGGGTTTCCTTGGAATCTCTTGTGGCTTTATATGTGTATATATACACATACGTCTAGGGTTTTATTTACTTAATGGGCCTAACTGGCTGAATTAATCTATTTTCTAATTGGGCCCAAAAGGATGGGTCTAACAGTTGCCCTCTCCTTCTTCTCTGCCATTCTCCTTCTCTTCTTCTCTGCCATTCTCCTTCTCTTCTTCTCTGTAAGTTTTTCGTCATTTTTCTCTGATTTCTCCTCTTCCCTTTGCCATTTCTCTTCAATTTTTCCTCTCCTCTCCTGGTATCTTTCGAGATTGCATATACTGTTTAGGTAAGTTTGCTTCATTGATATTTGTGTTGGATTTTGTTAATATTGTTGAATTATGTGAAACTTTTGGTAGATTTTTGTAGTTTTAGCGCCTAATTCGTTAACTATTTGGGTTAGTAACGAAAAATTTGGATTATTGTTTACATTAGCTTCCTAGATTTGTTTTTTATGTGTACTTAAGTTAAGATTACCGAATTTTTGAAGTTATGTAGTTTAATTAGAAAATTTATGTAGAAATGTGTAAGAAATTGTGTCTGTGAGAAAGTAGGTTTTCATGAAATGGTTATGTAGCTTTTTTAGACGTATCCTCAGTTATGTAGGTTTGTAGGAACTTCGTTTGTTGGTCTACCATGAATTGTAGCTTTTGTTTTTTAGGTTATGTGAAACATCTTTTTGAGTTTTGTTGTGTGTTTGTTGCATGGAAATGGCGCATAACAAGGATTATCCTAAGAGAGTATATGAGCCAGGAAGGAGTCCCAATATGAAATAAGCTTTAATCATTGTTGTAAGTTTAAAGAGTTTAAAGAGATGCAACTTGCAATTGGGGAAGATGCATTCAACAACATAAAAGAAAATTTTATTGTTGGAGTAATTCTCAAACTAGCAACGATGAAATATTCATCGGCGACGAAGCCTGTGGATTAGCTGATGATGAATCAACTATATGTTGATAGGAGGAATGAAGTTTGGGTCTTGGTAGGTTGTATACCAATCTGATTCTTTGTTTATAAATTTGAGGAAATTAATCATACATATTGTGGAGTGGTCGGAAAAGGCTTAGATGTGACCATCTCACACTAAGTGTTCTGGAGTAAACTTGGCACAGAACCTACAATAGACCTTTATTGGAAGGAGTTGCGAACGACATTTATGAAGTGCATGTTTGTTTCTCTAATTTTGGTATTTGTTTGCTTTGTAGGTTTCGAATTCTAGCATTATAGGTTTAAATTCATGCTTTGTAGTTTTCGGTTTCTAAATGTAGGTCTATCGTTATGTGCAACAATTTGAAATTTTTTTTGTAGTTTTTGTTTTTGTGTATTATAGGTTTATCATCGTTGTGTAATGTCTTTGATCTATTTTATATATATATGGATTGGTCATTTGAGAAAAGAAGGATGGTTGGTCTTCTTTTCATACTACATGTCGGTATTTACGATATAAACCGAGGTAGTAGGATTCCCCTTCCAACTGCTAAGCGGGTTCTTGATACACATGTTTTTGAAAGGTATCCTTGGGGTCAAGATGCCTTTCTAGCATTGGTATGATCTATCAAAATTGCATCATTTCATAGAATGACGTACACACGCTCCACGATTATGTACATTTGCTGCTGATTTACGGATATGAGTATGTCCTAACTATCCAACAATTTGTTGTCTGCAGACAACATGTACAAATTCCTCTTATTTGTTGGGAGACAGCCATGGTACGAGCTATTCTTGAGGATATCCTTGAGGATGATAAAAAGCACAGAAATATCAAGAATGTGTGTTTATTTCTGCTTAAAAAATTTTGTTTTGTAGGTTTACCTTTCATGTTTTGAAGGTTTTGCTGGGAAATTTTTGTAGCTTTAGGTTTCATGTTTTTCTGTAAAGGCATTGTATGTTCTGATGTCTGATTTGTAGATTTATTTACCGGCTTATAAGTTTGTCTAACATTTGTTATTTGCTGATGCAGTCAGCCAAGAAGAGCTTCCAACTCTACCATTTGCACTTATGCAAGAGGAGATCGATGCAACAGAACCGGACGAATGCAACCAAATAGAGCTTCCAAAATTTTCCTCTTGGTCCGATGACGAGAGTACAAGCACAAAAGTTAAAGCGCCTTATCGACTTGTTTATTGCGAGAATATTCAAAAAGGTTTCCTCAACATCAACAGAAACCAAATATGAGTCACACATTGTTCTCTTGGTCCAACAAGAAATAAAGACACCATGAAAGAGTTGGAACGTGAGGTGGTTGAAAACAAAACGTTATAATTTCCTTTTAGTTAAGTCAAGCTTCTTACTAAGAGTTGATTATTCTCTCTTATTGTCTAAGTTAAGTTTCTTCTATTTATACATGACGTTTGTAATTTATTTGGACACAAGTTTTATTTTATATTCTAAGTTTGTTCAACTCGTTTGGTTCACTTTGAACTACATTCAGCTTGGTGAGAATTAGATTCTCAAAAGCTTCTTGGATAGTAGCGGCGAGCTTTTCGCACTCATTGTGGTGTTCGACATTTCACCCCAAGGATTTTGTTTTTGGAAAGATTGTTATGTCTTCCTCTTATGCGTATTTGGACGTACCTGTGTTGGCATGTATCATTTGTATATATGCATAGTAAAAAACTTGGTGCGTAGGCCTCTTGAAAAAATATATCCAGTTTGGGATGGTGAAGTGAAGACCCAAAGTTACACAACATGATCTGGGATATCCTTGATTCCACTTTGGAAGAATATTTTTAGGATGATGAAAAGAAGACACCAAAGAGAAAGATAACTCTTGCTGACAAAGCAGAGAAGAAATCAACGAAGGTTTCTGCTGAGAAGAATAAGTCACAAAAGAATGTGGCGATTGAAGGTGTGTTTATTATATAAGAATGGATAACACTAATGACATGTAACATGTAGCTAAAATGATCATGGACATAGCTCGACCATGAAACTCAATAAACATGTTGAATGACACCCTAACAAGCCTAGAAATGTGAGCTAGAGAGGAGTTTGGACTAAATGAGCTACGAGGAGCATTATTGGAGTTCCCGAATCGACCTTTTACAAGATATCAATCAAGACGACTTCAAAAAACCTTTGATATCATGCTCAATCAAGCTGAAAGCAACCTTAGCTCTATAGCTAACCTAACCACATTGGTAGTAATTCAAGGTAAGCTAAGGGTTGCTAATGGTGTGTGTTCATGTATTTTTTTTTCCTTGACTCTAATTTTGTCCCAATAGGTTTTCGTGTGTAATATCCTGAGTGAATTCAAGCAGAAGATAAGGAGACTTTCACCTCTCTTGATAGTTTCGATCCATTGTTCTACACCAAAATCACCATAAATCACGCCTTCATCTTCACACTCATCCACTCTCACTCATTCGTCAAATCGTGCTCTTATTTCACCAGCAGTCGCTTCAGCTTCTCAACTCTATGCTGCTTAAGTTTCATCCAATTCTGCGCACTCTTGTGTCTGAACTCGACTTCTACATTTGGGTTTAGTATGTTCATCTTCTCAAACACATCATATCCACATAACCCATACAAAGTGATCCAAGGCTGTTGTTCTTAGCCTCTTAGGGACGTGCCAGTTTATCTCACTTATAAATCCTTTTGTGTGTTGTACGTTTGTTTCGTGAGTTGTAGGTTTTCATTCACGGTTTTGTAGGTTTGTCTAACAATTTTTTTTTGAATTGTAGAAAAAGGAGATGGTGATATAAATATTAACCTGCAAGATTTTGTGAATGAAAACACAAAGAGATTGTGAAGACTGGAATTAGTAACAATGAGAAGAGTGCCATCATGAAGATGTTGGAAAATTTGGCAGCCACGATTGAAGGGGCTGAGAAGAAAAACGCTAAACATTTAGGGCCATTAAAAACCGAGATAATTGTTGAGATGATCGGTTTGAAGAAAGATGTGGATGACCGATTTTCTTGCATGAAAGCCAAAATTTGTAGAGTTAAAAGTCACCTTTTGTTGATTGAGGTAGATAAAAACAAGGAAAGAAAAGGTGTGGTGGAAGTTGGAAACTTAAGTTGTGATCATCGAGATGGTGGTGATCGTGGTGATGGCCAGTAGCATGGGGATGAAGAGAAAGAAAAGCCTGGTGATGAAGAGAAGAGAAAGCATATGGATGGCCGTGAAGAGAACAAGGCTCCGTTATGTATACCGCTTTTTTAAGAGACTTATCCAATTTTTTAAATTCTTTGTGTTGTAGGTTTCTATAAATAATAATTTAGGTTTTACAAGTAAACCTAAGCGAATAATCATATGTAAAAGAAACTCATTTGTCTTGTGTTATGTAGGTTTTCTGAATACTGATATGAACTCTAAGTAATGTATGCAATTGCTGGTTTAGTTTCATCGTTTTGTAGGTTTCAATATCATCCATTGTATGTATTGTAGATTTCAATAGCATCCTTAATATGTTATGTAAGTTTTATATATTTTTTTGTAGGTTTACTTATAATTTATTTTTCCTTTAGTCTTGGAAGCTTGCTACTCAAGAGACCTCGGACCCAAAGTGTCATATGTCATATCTTGTTATATCACATGCAGTTAATAAATAAGTTAGAGGTGCACCCAACATGAGTAAAGGATCGATAGTACACAAGAACTTCTTATTCCACTACAGGGGCCTGATACAATCCAACCCACAGATCCCACAAAGAAGTTGGTATGAACGCCTAAGAGAACAGAAAGGGTGCGGAAAGTCCTTCTGTGATGGCACTCGAGCAAGATCTGGTTGATTTTGGGGTCGAGTGAACTCGGAATTGGACAAAATTTGAGGGTCCAAGAGTTGAGAAGCCGATGCGTCTACTGGTCAAGTTTCAGCTCGATCCGACGATTGAGTGAATAGAAACGAGTGAAAAGATAGAACAAAAACAACCAGAGTATTTTAGTAGTTAGATCATCCAAGAGAGGAAGAGGGACTTGAACCAGAGGCTGAGTTACAACAAATCGAGTAGAAGATGTTGAAGATTCAACAAATTTGATTCAGAAGTTGAAGAGACAACTTGATCTACCTTTTTGAGAGAAAGTTTGATAAAAGCTTTTTATTTATTTGTGATCCATTCCAGGATCGTTATAATAAGAAATCTAGAGAGTTTAAATAGAGAAAGAAGAGAAGTAGTCTAAGAGACTAATCTCGAAAATGACAGCTAACTTAAATGCAAGTTATTCTAGAAAATGAAACAACATAAATGAGCTATTGGAAAGTCTCTTGGACCGCTTCCCACGCCAATCCAAGAGTTATTGGGCCTTCCATTTATTTGTTGGACTTCATTCAAAATCACTGATGGGCCATTTTAGGAGTGGGCCATTTGTCTCCTTAAAAACCTCTCCAAGAAAACTCATTGGGACAAAACTTGGAAGAGGAAAAAGAGCACAACATGACTCACTTACCCAATTAATGATTCGAATACACTTCTTCTTAATAGTTTCTTGAGTTTTTTTTACCAATTCACAAATGCCTTTCTTGAATTCGTTAGCCTTTGCGCCTTGGTTAAGCTCCCAATTTGCCTTGGTGCTTGATTGCTTCTTGACTCCTTGATTGAAGCTACTCAGTATCTTATCATCCCCTCCCACTTGAAAAGGATTTGTCCTCAAATTAAATTAATCTGCAAAACACAACACCAAGTTAGTATTTTTAGAACTGGAGTTTGGAGTATGCTTACCTTGCAAGCTTGATGCGCCATCTTTGGAGGTGATAATCATTTCTTGCTGGCTTAGATGATGTCCATTAGCCGTTGTTGAGTCTGAATGGTTGAGCTCCACAGCTTGAGAGGTGTTTGCATCCTCTTTTCCTTCTTCTGTTCCAAATGAAGCTTCCTTGAACTCGTTTGGTTTGTGCAACACTTTATTTTCAGCAAAGTTAAACAACAAAGAACCACAACCATTAGTCTGAAAGTGTATGTTCTGTTGAGTAAACTTCCCTTTTTCTTGCTTGATTGTATAGTGTGTATTGGTGAAGAGAAGTTCTTTGGCTGTCTTTTGCAAACTAAATGTGAATTCGAATTGGCCAAATTGGATGCAGTTTTGTTTCTCCTTTCCCAGCGGAATGAAAGATGGCTGCAACTACTTTCCTTTCATGCCTTGAACCTGCAGGTTGTGACTTATAGCAGCACTCAGCAGCTCTGGTGCATCATTAGACAAACTCCAAAGAGTTTCTTTATAAGCATATTGAAGATTAGATGATTGAGAGAATAGTGTTCATTGGATATTACTAGATTTAGCAAGAAAATTCGAAGACTTATGGGAGTTGTTTTCAGGCTGCTTCCCTTTCTTCTTTTGATCTTGATAGATTTCAAAAGGTGTCATAGGAACAAGTATTACCTTTCTGCCTTTGTGCTCAAACGAGTATTTGTTTGTAGAACCATCATGAACTACTCGTCTATCATATTGCCAAGGCTTCCCAACCAGAATGTGACTTGCTTCCATTGGTAGAACATCACACAACACATCATCTTCGTATTTACCAATTGAGAAAGGAACCAATACTTGGCTGTGAACTCTCATTTCTCCTTTGTCATTGAGCCAATGCAAGTCATACGACTTTGGATGCTTCATAACATTCAGATTAAGCTTCTTAACCATGTATTCACTTGCCACATTGGTGTAGCTTCCTCCATCGATTATGAAGCTACACACTTTGCCTTGCACAAGACACCTTGTTTGGAACAAATTTTCTCTTTGAGCTTCTACTTCTGTCTTGGCTTGTACATTTGGCACTTGCTCATGCACATGAGTATCTTTTGGATCATCAAGAGATTTCCTTTAACTGCACTTTCTACATAAACTTTGGGAGATTCAGGGAGTTCTTCCTCATCAGCTGATTCATAACCTCCATCTTTTAGAAGAATCATCACTCTTTTGTTTGGACAAGCACTAGAAATGTGTCCTCTGCCTTGACACTTGAAGCACACGATCTCACAAATTCTTGTACTGTTGGATGACTCAATTCTGTTCTTGAAATCAGAATGAGTGGCAGCTGTTTTAAAGGTTTCTTTAGGCTTAGAAAAAGCCTATTTTCCTTTACAAACCGAGTAGTGGTTGAACTAGCTCCAAACGCAGATTTTGACCCCTTTCTTTTGAGCTATTGTTCAATTAGATTAGCTTTGTGATAAATCTCTTCCAGATTGCCATAGCTTTGCATTTCCACTCTGTTTTGAATGTCACAGTTCAGACCTCCCAAAAACCTAGCAATGGTGGCTTCATCATCTTCAATTATATTGGCTTTGAATATTAGAGATTCCATCTCCTGAAAGTAATCCTCCACACTGCTGGTTCCTTGTATCAAATGCCTTAGCTTCTGGTGCAGCTCTCGGTGATAATGACTAGGCACAAAATGCCTCCTCAAGAGTGCCTTCAGTTCTTCCCTAGTATCAACAGGTGGCTCTCTGTTGCGTTTGCGAGTTGTGGTGATTTGATCCCACCAATTCAGAGCATAGCCATAGAATTCTGTAGCAGCTAGCTTCACCATCTTATAATCCGTATAATCTTGACAATCATAGATCATCTCGATTTTCTTCTCCCATTCCAAGTAAGCATCTGGATCATTCTTTCCATAGAAAGGAGGAATTTTCAGCTTCATGTTCTTCATGTCATTATCAGACTGAGTTCTAAAGCGACTTGATCCATTTAGTGAAGCAACATCATCATGATCATCCATTCTGGTCTGTCTTTGATGTTCTTGACCCCAATTTTCATTTCTTTCTAAACTCCTTTGTGGCCTAGAATCTCCTTGAAGCTGATCTATTATCTAATGCAGCTCTTCTCCTTGTTTCTGCATCATTTGTTCAACCCAAGCTAGGACTGCATTTAACAAGAGCTTGTTGTCGTTGTTGTTGCTTCCTTCTGCTTCTTCCATTTGTACCTGATACAAAACAACCAAATAAACCAGTAAAACGTTCTCACAAAATTTTGCAAGCAATATATGAGCAGACACATTATTCTATAACTCCAACACACGAGATTATAGTAACACACGTAAACTCAACCTAGACAGATTCTTTTATGAGCAAAGAGCAACACCAGAGTTTGATCTAATCAATTAACTAATTTAGCAATGATTCTAGAATAGATTATACTCAACAGAATGACCAAATTATAAGCGGATTCAATTTAGAAAGAGTGAACCTAGAATCTTAACGGTTTCAATGACAAAAACAATAGAAAATTGATCAAATACAAAGATCAAATGTCTAACAATAGATCTGATACAATAGTAGGAACAGACATCAATCAGATTTGTTACAGCAAATGATGAACATAATCTAAAACTGTAGAGAGGGTAAAGGAACGAGATTACCAAGTTCTTTGTGGTGCTCTGATACTACCTGATACAATCTTACCCATGGATCCCACAGAGAAATTTGTATGAACGCCTAAGAGAATAGAAAGGGTGCAAAAAGTCCTTCTGTGATGGCACTCGAGCAAGATCTGATCGAGTTTGGGGTCGAGTGAACTCGAAATTGGACGAAATTTGAGGGTCCAAGAGTTGAGAAGCCGATGCGTATACTTGTCAAGTTTCAGCTCGATCCGATGATCGAGTGAATAAAAACGAGGGCAAAGATAGAACATAAATAACCATAGTGTTTTAGTAGTGGGCTCATCCAAGAGAGGAAGAGGGACTCGAACCAGAGGCTGAGTTACAACAAATCGAGTATAAGATGTTGAAGATTCAACAAATTTGATACAGAAGTTGAAGAGAGAACTTGATCTACGTTTTTGAGAGAAAGTTTAATAAAAGCTTTTTATTTGTTTGTGATCCATTCTAGGATCGTTATAATGAGAAATCTAGAGAGTTTAAATAGAGAAAGAAGAGAAGTAGTCTAAGAGACTAATCTCGAAAATGACAGCAAACTTAAATGCAACTAATTCTAGAAAATGAAACAACATAAATGAGCAAATGGAAGGTCTCTTGGACCGCTTCCCACGCTAATCCAAGAGTTATTAGGCCTTCTATTTATTTGTTGGACTTCATTCAAAATCCCTAATGGACCATTTGCCTCCTTAAAAACCTTTCCAAGACAACCCATTTGGACAAAACTTAGAAAAGGGAAAAAGAGCACAACATGACTCACTTACCCAATTAATGATTCGATTATGCTTCTTCTTAATAGCTTCTTGAGTGTTTTTGTACCAATCACGAATGCGTTTCTTGAATTTGTTAGCCTTTGCGCCTTGGTTAAGCTCCCAATTTGCCTTGGTGCTTGATTGCTTCTTGACTCCTTGATTGAAGCTACTCAGTATCTTATCATGGCCAGCCGAGTTAGTTGACATGACATCAGATGATGACTGGCTGAGGACCAACCCACCTTAAGTGACGAGGCTACACCAAAACAAGTCCCATTTCGCTCGCAAACTACAGCTACCTTATCCCAGGTTAGAAGTTTTTTAGGTTTTCCTTACCTTTGTGTAGGTTTGAGTATGTTTCGTAGGTTTATGGTACTTGACTTCTTTTCATGTCTCCCGGATTACTCCATTGAAAGGATGTTCTATTGTTAGATGTCTTAATGAGGATACACCAAGAAAGCCAGAGGTTTACGATCCATTGAGATCTTTTGAGAGAAGAAAACTAGTGCAGCTGCTTGACTTTTGTAACTAAAGGCGGATGGACTAACTTCTACCATAAGTTAACGACACCTAAGGAGATGTGGCCTCCAGGGCAACATAATTATGGATGGTTGAGTTCTTTCGTAAGTCTACTACTAATACTATTGTAGATTTATTGGCTAATGTTTTGTAGGTTTTCAGAAGAGGTTTGTTGGTAATGTTTTGTAGGGTTGTATAAAATGTTTTGTAGATTTCCAGAAGAGGTTTGTAGATTTGTTTCTAATGTTTTGTAGGTTTGTATAAAAGTACATTAACTACTTTTCACACTGTATTATTCCTTCATTGCAGTATATGTCTATTGTGATGAAGATGTTTGCTAAAAGATCCATCCAGTCAATTTCTCCATACTGAACAACTTGATTGGCCTTTTTTTATTCGTTGTTCACCGGTTTTTGGTGTTCAGACTTCAAACGCGACTTCGTGAAATTACTCGTCAGTTCTTACCAAGATATTGCATAACCACTAACAACACCAATTTAAAAGCGGCATAAACCTTTTTATGGGCAAGGAAAAGGCTTGGTCCTTCAATAAAGGATATGTTGATTTGTACAACGGTGAAGTTCTCCCGTATGCAAGCCACATGCAATGGGTGAGAGATGTGGACACATTGTACATTTCACATAACGTTGGGAACAATCATTGGGTCGCCATGGAGGTACTTCTGCAGGCGAAGAGGATAAAAGTGTATGACTCTTACCCCTCGTGCAACGAGGACCATGATATTATCAAATCGTGCAAGGTATATTGTGTTACCATTTTGTAGGTTTTCAAAAAATGTTTTGTAGGTTTATTGTCTACTGGTAAATTATTTTGTAAGTTTACATTACCTTTGAAAATGACTTCGTGTTGTGTAGCTTTATTCGAGGTTTATTCCCCTCCTGGTAAGATAACTTGCAACACAAACTCTTCATTGGCATCCTTGCACCCAACATTTTACCCACAACGATACTCTTGTTGAAGCTACAATATCAATATCCAACCGACGTGTAACCGCAAGAATCTTCAATCTTGTCTCCAACTCCTCTTTACTTGGATAACATTGCTCAATTGCTAAGTGTACAACACTCAATTCTAAGTCCACATACTCATCACTTGATAACATCTCCCTTTTCTTAGAAAGAAGATTTTTCCTTCGTTCAGATTCTTCACCGTTCTTCACATGACTCCTTATATAGTCTTCATCCCCCAAACTTGCACCATCTGGATCATAACAGTAGTCAATCTGCATTCCTCATCTTCATCATCATTATCATTTTCTTCAGCTACATCCTCATTATCATTCTCGTCATCTACATATTCAGAAAAGTTACAAAACTGATTAGCAAACCTACGAGACATGCCACAACCATCACCTTTTTCATCTCCGGCCACATTTGATTCCATGTCCTATTTTTCATTTGCTTGTACACAAATACGACCTGAATCTTTCTAATAGTGCTCCATAAACACACAAATTGCGTTATTATCTTCCATGAAAACAAGTGAAGTATCTTGTGGTACTTTTGCATGACAGCATCATGAAACCTATAACTTAGACTTACATTATAACATTGCTAAGTCAAACGAAACGCTTCAAACACAATTGCTTCTAAATCTTCCAAATTTGTTCCTTTATCCTATCCAATGCTTTTGCTCAGACTTATCCACATAAGAAAACCAAAGATTATCCTCACGCCTCCATTCTCCACAAATTAATTGAAATGGATACAACTCGAGAGATTCAAAACACGCTCAAAGGGTAATAGCTTGAATGAAGATGAAAAATGGACTCATTGTTCTTAGACGGCGTCGTAGGTATATAGAAGAAGAAGGTAGGTATGTATTAAAATTGGGATAAAATAGTCTTTTCAACTTCTAGGTTTAATAAAAGGAAACCTTGTCGATGACGAGGTGGCCCAGTGATAGTGGTCACTTTACAAATTCTTAGGCACCAGGGTTCGATTCCTTCCCATCGCAAGGGGAAGGAAAAAAAGAGGGATTTTAGGATATGGGGTTTGGCTAGGATCGAGCCTTATCAATCCAATTCTAAGAGTAAGGTTGACAAAAAAAAGGAAAACCTAGAAAAGAGTCACAGAAAACCTACAACACTTAAACCGTAAACCGACATTTGGGAAATAATATCATGCAAAGAAAACCTACAAAATTCTAAAGTAAAACCTACAATGCAGAAGAACTAAATCGTATGATAACAGGGGAACAATGAAGTAGAAAAACCTACAAAATAGGCACAAAAAACCAACAACACTTAAACAGTAAACCGACATTAGGAAAGAATATCTTGCAAAGAAAAACCTACATAATAATGAAGTAAAACCTACGGTTCTTAAGAACTAAGTCGGATGATAACAAGATTACGATGAAGCAGGAAAACCTACAAGACATATAGTAAACCTGTAATTACATAAGGATGTCTTACACTTGGAAACCTACAAAACAAATGTATTAAGTATTGAAGACGGGTAACCTATAACAAAGACCTTAGAATTAAAAAATAAATCTATAATGAAGACCTTAGAAACCTACTGCAAAGAATCTTTAAACCTACTACGCACGAAAAAAACCTACAAAACAGGAGAACAAAGTCGAGAAAGAAAAAAAAAAGTAACGTACAATGTCTGATAAGTAAACCTACAAAAAAGAAGGATATCTTGCAAAGTTAAACCTACACCAAATTTAAAACAAACCTACAAAAAAGAGAACTAAACCGACAACGAAGGCGAACACAACCCTACACAAATGAATATGTTCGGAGTTTCGTACGAGAAATGTCAAATAAAGTAGAACTTGTAAACCTAGATAACTAGGAGAATTAAACTAAAAACCTACAACAAAAAAATATTAACCAGGAGAAATAAGTCGAAAAAGTAGAACTTGTAAATCTACATACCTTGAGTTACATAAACCTACAACGAAAAAAATGAAAACATACAATACTTTATAATTCAACCTACATCGTTTCAGAATTTTCGTAGGTTTTCTCTCTAATGACGTAAAATTATGGCAGTTTTGTAATTATATTTTTGTTTTCAAAAGGATAAAAAAGTAAAACAATATTATTTAACCTGAAACTTTAGATTTATAATTTCCATTTTTTGAACTATTTAAGTACTAAAACGATCATATTGGAGTATTACTGTAATTTAGCCAAATTTATACGTAAATTTGATTGCAATAATTGTGTCTATCTTGTTTAAACAATTTGGCTATATATCTTTTACATATATATAGACAAGGAAGTGAATATGAAAGCTGTCGACCAAGTGGCGTTTGTTGAAAAGAGTCAAAAAGGTTGACAGTGAGTGAGGTATATAATTATTTTCCTTTGTATTTATGGATATTCAAAATTATTTATCTAGTAAAAAAATAACGAACAAGAACAGTAAGTTTATAAATTCAATTTCATGATTTCTGTTTATGAAATCTGTCCATTTTAAATTTGTGTTAATTTAACAAACAAATATTTTTTTAACAAAGAAAAAAGATTAACTTTAATCTATTACTTGATGATGTCGATTAAATCGTCATGTGGCCAAAGGATCGAATGGTTTTCTTCTATATCTCTCAAGTTTGTGTTCGTGTACTTGTTGTCTGTAAACCGTACGTCTTTCTCTTTGAGATTACATATATATAACACACACAAACTGCCTCTTCTCCTTAATATTAATAAAATATCAAAATACACCACTTACGTCTTTCTCTATCTTTTATTAACCATCCCCCGTATATATATATATGATTAAATATATAAATTTATTAATTAATCAACGACCATATATATTGTATATAAAAGCTTTACACAATATAAATGGGTTAGGAAGGTTATCAATATACCCGATTCTAATGCTATTCATCAAAACTAATTATTCATGATATTTTAGAATACTTAAATTTTATAATTAAACCGAGAAACACATAACATATATTTATTCAAAAAAGATACTCAAAAAGATACATAAGATTTGTTTATTGGAAAGTGGTAAACATAATGACCATGTAACGAAATCGATACAACTTAGCTCACATAAAGATTCAGATCACCAAAGTCACTCAGAGAGCGAGAAACCAGAGTAAAAGTCATCACGAGATGGAGGACGACGGACCGATGACTTGTTAGCTTCCCAGTACTCACGCATATTCTCTCCAGTTGGATAGACGATTAGTTCACGGACCGTCATTGGTTGGATCACATTAGGATCAGCTCCATAGAGAAGATGAGCCATTTCTTCTTGAGCCTTCTCTGTGTTGTGACGTCCATCAAAGAAAAAATAAGATCTTTGGTACTCACATAACTTGGAGTGCACGTTTCCCTTTCCGCAACCATAAGCATTGTGAGTCCCAACTCCGCAACACGACGAGTTCGAAACGTAGAAACCTACAAAATACATACTTAGATACTCTTAATAAATAGATAAATATATATCAGTGAAAAATAGATTTATTAGAATGATTTGTTACGGTAGTTTGTGGTTCTCTGTGTCCGACGAATAACAGCGTTGTAGAAATCGAAGACGGTAAACTGAAAACCACCAGAAGGAGTCTTAGCAAACTCATTTAACATTGGACCAATCTTCTCGTTGTGTTGTCTGGCCAAACTGTTGAGTGGTTCATAACAGTCGTTGCCGGTTTTGTAATCTTGTCTCACAATAGGTAAGCATCCCAATGGTGCTAGCAATGATATTACGAATTTACTTGCTCCCAATGAATATAACAACTGTAAAATAACATGGAAGTATATAGTCAGCCAATAGAATACATAAACGCATAGATAGATCTTAGTTAGTTGGTTCACAAGTACTTACGCTAATGTCGTTCTTTAGTTTACTAATGACGGAAGTGACAAAAGCTTGTTGAGCAGAAGCATCTGCAGTGGGATTGTTTTTGATGAAGTTCAGATAATCTTCTGTACCAATATATATCATAAACAGTGATTTCTCGATGTAGTCGTCGGTCCAGTTCGATTTCAGGCTTTTGAATTTAGTCACTTGCTGATTCAGTGTCATCTGGATATACATATAAGAAATTGTAATGTCAATTTATATTTTCCTGGCCAACTTTTAACAAACAAGAAAAGCCATTGTTTTCTATAAAGGGTTTGTGCAAAAAAACATTATAATGTCATGTAACTTTAACCACAAAATAAATATAACATTCTGCACTATTATCAAATCGAAGTCTTCCTTTCTATTATTAAAATTTTAAAATTATAATATACACGAAGAAGAGAGGTATTTCTCAAAATAATAACTAAAGTTGGTTTCCGGGTTCATGAAAACTAGATTTTCGATCCGAATTTTGCGGTTAACAAAACAAAAAAAAGTTGTAATATATGTGCATGTAATTTTTTCATAAAAGTTTTACATAAGAATGACATGACATATTATTTTTATTTAATTTGTAGAAATGAAAGTGAAAGTTACAAAGCATAAGGAATTAGAATACTAATTAGGATTAAGTGAAAGTGAGACTTACAGATTCCTTAGGAGCCCCAAGAATAGAAGCATCAGCGACGGCAAAGCTGGCTCCTCGAGAAATATCGACGCCCGGTTTAAGAACCGGTGGGATTGAATTAGGAATGTTCATGAATCCAGCTATATATGTACATATCATTCCACCATATATATATTACCATTACTAATTATTTTAAAAAAAAAGAATATATGCATTTTGAGACCAACGTGAGTGTGTACGTACCAATAAAGTCAGGGACGATGTAGCCATCGGAAAACTTGCCATTTGGGTCGTCGCGAGACTTTCCGTAAGGCCACAAAGTTTGATAAGGTGATTTATTTTTGCTAAGAAACACTTTGTTTCCGGCGTCGTAATAAGAGTCTCCAAAAGTAAACAAAGCTACTTCCGGAATTCCTTCACCGGCGTAAACGATGATCGGATTTTGGAAGATGAGTATTACCAATAACACCCCAACCACACTCACCAAATTACACTTGCCTGCCATCTCAATTATTAGTTATGTGAATAATAGAGAGGAGACTAGTTTGAGTAGTGAACTCCACACTCGAGTACTTGTATTTATATTGTAAAGGGTACTTTTGATTTAGTTAAAAGTAATTTAACATAATTAACTACATGATTAAAATCTAACGTATTTTAGTCTAAGATATGAAACTCAAGTGAAATAGTAGGCACCAACTAATAACTAGTGTAGGTCGAAAATATTTTTCTTTTTACACAAAAAATTGATGAAATATATTAAATTGAGTATCCAATAGGGCAATGATGGTATATGTGACCGACTGCAATGAATTAAGGCAGCACTTAGACATCAATTATGGTCGACTTCATAACAAAATATCTCAAAATTTTGAAAAAAAAAATTAAAGCTTATTCAATATATACAAACTCAAGTTGATTAGATAAAGTGTTTGTTTGTAAGAATGTTTTAGCCATATATGATTATCAGAAGTGAAAGTAATATGTATGATTGCATGATTGTTGTTTATGTATAAATAAACAATTACGAGAAATGAACCAAAGATCTAGTAAATAAATATAAAAATTTGAAAAGATTTATCTGCTTAGAGCTGAATTATTTTTTAATTTCTAACTAACTAGTTTCTAGTGATTTTTCGAGTGGAATTATTGTTCTTTTTGGATTGAGTACTTCCGTATTTATATGTCTTGTTATTCCTCATGTTTTGGATAATATCTTTGATTTCTTCATTATCTCCAGACGGATTAAAATTTATATTATCATTATTATCCGATCAATTTTTTCGATTCGATGAGATTTTATTTTATTATTTGTTCAACGCGCTGATTTTTTTGAATCTTGACGATGGATCTTTGTATCGTGGGCACTCTGATAAGAGTCCATAATTGAGATCTATTTTGGATTCTTATTGTCTTTGCTTATTGGGCATGGACATTTTTAAGCCCAACCATTAACAATGGCTTTTAGTTTACTAAGTATTTGTTGAGACAATCTTACCAAAAAAAAACTATTTTTATGTATTCATGTGTGTATTTTTTTTTTAAATACTCAATTTTATTATCCAATCTCTCTAAATTTCAAATCCTATCATGTAGTCCCTACATCATATTATGGTGGGGTCTACTTGAGATGACTAATATGTTACTTTTTTATTGCCACGTTTGACACGTTTCACGTCCGTGTAAGTTCTGTTTTATTTTAATAAAAGACACCTTACATGCCTCGAACTGTAAATTGCAATACTTCCTACCCAAAACGTCAGACATACTCAATATTCCGACATTTTTTATCGTGGGTTAGTGATTTATTTCTTGCAATATAAAGTAAATGAAAGTTGCCAATAAAGACGTCGTTAATTGAAGGTATGTAAACCCAACAAAATGATTGGTAAAAATCATAACTTACCAATTAGGAATCTAAATAAACGCTTTTGAAAGGCTGATCCAAATGGACATATTTTAAACGACTGATCCAATTCCTAACGAGCTCTTACGTTGATATTTCACTCTCTATTACATTTGTTTTCTTATTAATATTTTTATATTTGATGCAAAATTTTCTAAATTTGGTGGGGGCGGGTGATTCAATCATAGAGGCGAAATATAATAATAGTGACCAATAATATTAACGGGACACAACTGTGAAACAGAAATCGACAATTATTAACATTATCAAATTAAACACGACAAATATACTTAGTTATCAGTGAGAAACTCAACCAAGACCATAATAAAAAAAATTTCAATAACTAGATCGATAATAACTGATTTATAGCTCTGGTCAATGGTCCCTGGTTGAATACTTTCCCACAGTTTTTTTGCTTTTTTTGAGGCTGGTGGTGTCTCTAATCTTCTCCAATATTTGGTGTGTTTATCCTCTCCCAATTCGGATAACTGGAAGCCCTTCCAGTTTTTCAATTTTTGGACTGAGAATCAATTTTTCCTGCCTCGTGTGTGTTAAGTGAGGTTTGAGATAGCTCTCCTCCACTATTTCATTCTCGTGGAACTTTATACATTTTCTATAGGAAGTTGAAATCTTTGAAGTCTATTTTACGAGAGCTGATAGGACTCACTTTGGAGACTTACCAAATCGTACTAAGCATGCCTATGAAGACCTTTGTTGCCTTCAATCACATGCCTTGCATAATCCAGATTCATTTTCTCTCCAAGCTTTCGCTACTTCTACAAAGTGGCACAACCTGGTTCATTTGGAGGAACAATTTATTAGGCAAAAGTCTAGGACAAAGTGGTTGGCAGCAGGAGACCAAAACTCCTCATTTTTCCATCGTGTCGCTCAGTCTAGAGCAATTCATAATGCCATTAAGAGTCTCATATCCCAATCCAGTTCAATTCTTACTAATCTGAGAGAGATTAAGCAAGCTGCTGTGTCATATTTCACATTTTTCCTTCAACAGCAATCAATACTTTCAGAGCTTGTGGATTATCGGTGCTATGCTGCTTCTGCTATAAGTCTGGTCTCTCATGTGGAATCTGAAGAACTAGAGAAAGTGGTTTTTTCAATGCCCTCCAATAAAGCTCTGGGGAAAAACGGTTCCCCTGTGGTGTTTTGCAAATCATCCTTGTCGATAGTAGGAAAGGATTTCATCACTGCGATCCAATCCTTCTTTATTTTTTTGTCTCCTACCAACCAGTGTTAATGCAACTGCTCTAGCTCTGACTCCCAAAACTCCTCCAACCTCTACAATGAGAGGCTATCAACCTATTGTTTGTTGTAATCTCATCTATAAGGTTATCTCTAAAATCATTGCTAATAGGCTAAAGACTATACTACCAACGGCAATTGAATTAAATCAAACAGCTTTTGTCAAGAACAGACTCTTACTTGAGAATATGTACTTGCAACGAAGTTGGTTAAAGATTATCATAAGTCTAACGTTTCCCCTAGATATGCAATAAAGTTTGATATTGCTAAAGCGTTCGATACGGTTAATTGGAGTATCATCAAATCAGTTTTGGAGGAGATGGGGCATCCAACGTATTTTGTGCAATGGATATACACATGTATCCCTACACCCTGATTTTCTGTTTTGGTTAATGGAGATTTAGAGGGGTTATTTTCTAGCTCACGGGGTATACGACAAGGCTGCTCTTTGTCGCCTTACTTGTATATTATCTTGAACAACGTTACTCACAACTCGCTTCATCTTATATAAATAACATCACAAAATTCATATTCCATCCACTTATGCTAAGGCTCAGACTTTTAACGAATGGTGTGGTATTGTTGACACACTACAAGAAAACAACTCATTTGAGATTACAGAATCAGTTTCAAATCAGTCGCACTATGCCAAACTTGGACTGAGGAGCGACTGATGAAGTCAGTCGCAAAACGTTAATCGCACTTCAGTCTCAAAAATGCGAGTCGCACTTCAGTCTCAAAAATGCGACTGATTTAAGACTCATAAAAATAGTCTCAAAAGTGTGACTAAATTTGCAACTAAAAGCTTAGTCTCAATATGCGATTGATTTGCGACGGCATCCATCCGTGCCAAAACGCGTAGTCACACTTCAGTTGCAAACGTATCAGTGGCATATCAGCCTCAATTCTTCAGTTGCAAATCAGCTCAAATTTTCAGTTGAAAATAAGTCTCAAAACTCTGTTGCAAATCAGTCTCAAAACTCTGTTGCAAATCAGTCGCACTTTTCAGTTGCGAATCAGTCTCAAAATTCAGTTGCAAATGAGTCTCAAATTTCAGTTGCAAATCAGCCTAAAATATTAGTTCTAGTTTAGTCGCAATTTTTCAGTTGCAAATTAGTCGCACTTTTCAATTGCAAATCAGTAGTACATTGTTAATGAAGAGTAACATTTACTCTCTTTGTTTTTAGCTCACGATCACATATATACAAATGTATATGTAATGATGTATCATTAAACCCATAAACATTTGATCCAATTTACTTTATGTGTGTCCTATAGAATTATATAATATTAGTATTAGATTTCCAATCTATAGGTTATAAGTGGTTTCTAGCAAAATATTATATCCACCTAATATTATACAATAACGGAAACTCAATTATACAACTACGTAAAAGAAAGTACGAATGATTTTAGGACATTCCCAACAGAATTTGCCAGATCAATAGATCGAATAACACGATGAACTGAATTTGAATTTGAGCTTGTCAAAGCTCTTAAATGAGCCAATCTTCCAATTAGATGCTTAATCGAAACTATTAGAGAAGATGATGAAGATAAAAGAAGCTTGAAAGAGAAGATTAATGGCGGCAAGAGAGTGATGACTCTAATATCATATTATATTAGTGGAAAGTTTGTTATGAAAGTTTTCTGTATTATCTTAATTAGAATGAATCTATATAATAGTTTATATACAACAATTCTGTATAAGCTAAACCAACTAAATCGACTATTTACAATTCAATAAATCAATATAAATAGACCGAGAATTAATTTCAACTGTCAATATATACAATTGATCAATTTTATTTTTATTTTCTTATTAATGTAGCAATCAATCTTGTGGACACCATATCGAATTGATTTCTTGCACTGACCAATGTCAAAGAATATTTTTAAAATTTAGCAATATCTAAAAAGGTCAAATTAATCCGAGTTATTTAATGAAAATGGGCTTCATTTACAGTTGTCTGATTTTACGTCTCCAAAGATGTACCAGTTGCGGTCTAGAAACTTTCCGAGTATACATATAACGAACAAAAGAAAAAATGAGTAAATGCATAATAGACCATCAATAACTGCGTGCCTCATCTAAAACGACATGAATCATATGCATGGGCCTATTGAAAGTACGTCTTTATAGTCAATCAATAATAAAACTGAAATTATAAATCTATACAAAAACCTATTTAATTTGTCTAAGGATAGATAGATGACCAACTATAATGACTCTATCGGTAGAGATTCAGCTTTTTCTCATTATAAGAGGAAGATTAAAAAGGATTTTATTTTTGAAATTTTAAATTTATTAATCAATAAAAAAATTATTTACAATAGCTGCTAAAAATATAGCAAAAATGAAACCAAGAATCAATAACCAGCTACCGAAGACAAGTGAACTAGTATTAGTGGTCACTTTACAAATTTTTATCACACCAAAAATCGATTCTTCTCCGATGCAAAAGGAATAAAAAAAGAGATTTTAGGATATAGGCTTTGGCTATGGATTGAATCTTATCGATCCAATTATAAGAGTAAGGTCGACAAAAAACCCAATAACCAATTGTTAAGGTAAAATAATGATCCTAATTAAACTTTTCGAATGTTAAACCATCGTCTTAGTAGTCTTGCTGCATATGGGGAACCTTGTATCTCAAAGACGAGATACGGTTGCGTACTACTTTGTCGATGGTATGAGTGAGAGATGAGACCGACGAGCCTTGCTCGCCATGAATATGTCGATTTCTTTTACGCCAAACGTAGTAAATGGTTGCTTGAAAGACCATTCAAATCAATTCCCAGTCAGTCATAGTGGATTTGTACTACAAGAGAGAGGTGATGGTATATGCCCAATTAAGTGTTGTGGTAGCGCCAAGCAGACCACTACTCAATGTGAACCAAACAGTGAAACTATATGGGCATGCAAAGAACAAATGATCTCGAGATTCAATGGCTCTCCGCATAAGACACAAGCATGTGCCCGACCCCATAACCTCATATAAACACCTTTGGAAGACGATCTCTCAAAACAAACTAAGCAATAAAAGAAAAATGTGGTACCTTATGTGTCTCGATGAGAATGTTGGTCTGAAAACAGTATCAACATGTCGCCAAAGACATATATCAGCCCTCAATGAGGTAGATGGAACTGGTACAGAGTGTAATAGATTTGTAAGAGTGGCAAAGCGGCGAGAAGCAGCAACTCCGCAATAGTGGCAATACAGGAGTGACCAAAATATCGGGTCCCGATAGCACCTGTGATATCTATTATTTTCTTTGCTTCACTCCAATTATCAAATTAAAAAAAAGTGTTTTGACATGAGAGGATTTTGGTCTTAACTCTCCAACTTGATCAGCTTGTGCCAAACCCATGAACCTTTTGAACACACTCCCTTGCATCCCAGAAAGAAGTGTATCGAAGCAAGTAACGCTTTGTCCATACAACCTAGAGTGAATTTGTAGATGATAATACTTGCCATATCAAATGGTAGGCCAACACACGGGAGGAATCTTTCAAAACAATTTCGTTTCGATAATTTTATTTAAAAAAATTAAAAGTCATAATAAATAAAGAAATTTAATGTAAATTTTTAAAAATACTGGAAAACGTTTGTTAATTGGGTTGTGGCCCATTTATACTACTTAATTTGATTAAGTTATATGAACATTTCATATATATACATATATATTTCGTGAGCCAATAACGTATTTGCAAGTAACTGATACACGGCTAACCCTAAAAAAGACACAAACAAAATGTTTGTTAAGAGTAAAAAGATTCCGATCTCAACAGTACTAGCATCTCGTTCTGATTCAGTTAGTTTGTGTGTGTATGGATATCGATAGAAACACTACATTTGGAGTGCTAAAAGAATGTCGGTTCAGTCGATTCGTTTCGCTACAAAACTTCATTTTATACTTATAGATCAAGTTATAATTCAGTATTAACATGAGATTTTGTTTTGATTTGTACTCGTTAATTGCTTGATATTGCAAAACTAGTTCATTTTCATACAAATTCTCCACCCGATTCTCATCTAGTTGATACAAATCCGTATTTTGGAGCCTCAGGGATGCTCATAATGCTGAATTCTTCAGATCCGAGTCAGTCTCCAACATTCATGCACAGTTCAGATCATCCATGTTTACTCATCGTCTCTATTAAGCTTGATGGTACTAACTATGATAATTGGAATGCTGCAATGCGTATTTCTCTCAATGCTAAGAATAAGTTAGGATTCATAGATGGAATCTTATCTCGTCCTCTTGAATCTGAAACTCATTATAGCATTTGGTCTTGGTGTGATAGTATGGTCAAATCATGGTTTCTTAATATTGTTTCACCATAGATCTATCGTAGTATTCTACGCTTGAATATTGCTTCGGATATTTAGCGTGATCTTCATGGTCGGTTTCATATGACTAATCTTCCACGCACATTTAATCTGATGCAAGCGATTCGGGATTTTAACCAAGGTTCATTATCTCTATCTGAGTATTACACCACTCTTAAGACCTGTGGGATAATTTGGATAATACTGAAGAACCGATTGAACCATGTACTCGTGGTAAAGCATCTCAGTTGTTGTTGAAAACAGAACGGTCTCGTATTGTGAAGTTTTTGGTTGGTCTGAATGATTCTTATGCTATTATTAGACGCCAAATCATCATGAAGAAAGTTCTTACCTTTCTATTTGAGGTTTATAATATCCTTGATCTAGACGATAATCAACAATGATTCTCTAACACTGTAGCTTGTTCTTCTGCATTTAAGTTTTTAGAACCGAACTCCTCATCTCTTGTTTTGGATCCTGATGTTAACTATGTGCAGTCTTGACAGAACAAAGGTCATCATGTATGATCTTTTTGTAATTGTGTTGGTCATGTAGTTAACAAGTGTTACAAGAAGCATGGATATCCACTTGGTTATGATTCTAAGATAAAGCCAAATTATGGAAAACCACAATGGGGTCGCCTAGTTGTTACTGCAGTACAATAAAGCCAAATTCTGGAAAACCACAATAGGGTCGCCTAGTTGTTACTGCAGTACAATAAAGCCAAATTCTGGAAAACCACAATAGGGTCGCCTAGTTGTTACTGCAGTACAATCTGATACTTCTCCTACCAATTTAGAAGGAATGATGGACAGTCTCAATAAAGACCAAATTCAGCTATTCATTGCATTCTTCAGCTCTCAATTACAAACTTAATCAGTTTCTGATACTCTTGAAGCAAGCACATCAAAGGAATTATCTGGTCACACTGGTATCACTTTCTCTTCTTTCACTTATAGTTTTATTGGAATTTTGACTATCTCAAATCATATTTTTTTCTACTCATCATTGGGTTCTTGATTCTGGAGCTATTCATCATGTTACTGATGATAGAAGTTTGATTTCTACTCTTTATACCTCGATTGTGAGTTTAGTTAATCTTCCAACTCATGCAAGAGTTGCTATAAGTGGAGTTGACAACATTCAGATAAACAAACACATTTCTCTTAAAAATATTTTTTTTATTCCAAAATTCAAATTGAACATCTTGAGTATCAGTTCTCTTACTATAGATATTAGCTCTCACATTATATATAATACATCTTCTTGTGAAATTAAGAATCATATCAGGGGTTTGAAGATTAATCAAGGTAGAAGAGTTAGAAATCTTTATCTGCTGGAGCAACCTGACTTACTTGCTTCAGTTAATGCAGTTGTTGATGCTAGTTTATGGCACATACGTCTTGGAAATCCTTCATATTCTCGTCTTGATGTTATTTTTGATCCATTAGGAACTACTAGACATAAGAATAAATGATCTTCTTATTTTCATATTTGCCATTAGCAAAACAGAAGAAGTTATATTTTCCTTCACAGAACAATATTTGTAATTCAAACTTCGAGTTATTACATATTGACATATGGGGACCATTTTCTGTTGCAACAGCTGAACGTTTTAGATACTTCTTGACAATTGTGGATGATCACTCACGAGCCACATGGGTCTTTTTACTCAAAATAAAGCTGAAGTAATCACAGTCTTTCCAGCCTTCATTAGACAAGTTGAGAAACAATATGACACCAAAGTAAAATCTGTGAGATGTTACAATGCTCGTGAGTTAAGATTTCAAACATTTTATCAAGAACATGGTATTGTCTCCTTT
Source organism: Lepidium didymum (assembly GCA_963920545.1). Taxonomy (NCBI): domain Eukaryota; kingdom Viridiplantae; phylum Streptophyta; class Magnoliopsida; order Brassicales; family Brassicaceae; genus Lepidium; species Lepidium didymum. Next base: position 15,046,660 of record OY986979.1, read on the forward strand.
CATTCTTGTCTACAGACACCAGAGCAAAACTCTGTAGTTGAACGCAAACATCAACACATCCTCAATGTAGCCGAAGCATTACTTTTTCAATCTCAAGTTCCACTTTCTCTATGGGTTTATTGTATTCTCACGGCAGTATTTTTGATAAACAAGACATATTCTCAGTTGTTATCAAATAATACTTCTTATGAAGTTCTTACTGGCAAGGTTCCACATTATTCTCAACTTAAGGTTTTTGGATGTTTATGTTATCACTAGTAAAAAAAAGACAAATACCCGTGAAAATTTTGTGGGTAAATACAAAGAAATTTCGTGGGTTAACCCGCGAAAAGCCACGAAAAAAATTCGTAGGTATGGCGTCGTGGGTAAAACAATTCGTGGCAAACCCACTAAAACCCACGAAAATTTTTGTGGGTATCTATTTATTCTTTTTTTAGCATCCGCGGGGATTCGAACTCGGGTCTCAATAGGGTCATATTAATCACTTCTTTTTGGCACATTTGGGACTCGAACTCGGGTCAGGTGAGGGTCATTGTTGGGACATTACCAGCGGAGCTAGGGACAATTCTTGGTAAGTAATACCATTACTAATATATATTATTAGTAATGGATGTTCGTAATTATTTAAGATAGATTATTTTTTAAATACGGTCATCGAATTTTCATTTCATGTGACTTTTTTATAATGATGTATCAGTAATTATGTATTCTATAAGAAAAAAAGTTTTAAACATCACGACACAATTTTAAAACTTTAAAATTAAAAACACAACAACTACAACACACTGCATATAAGCTTAGGGGTGGGAATTCAGGTCGGGTCGAGTCGATCGGTAATCGGGTTATTCGGTTAGTAGAAAATCTGTCCGAAATAAACGAACTAAAAAATCGGGTTGGGTCGAGTTGGGTCGGAATTTTTTTTTTTTTTTTTTTTTTGGTAAAATTCAAAAAAATTCGAAAAACCACGAAAAGCCACGAAAATTTTCGCGGGTATAAAATTACTGTTCATCGTAGATTTCCGTGGCATTTTGTGGCTTTTGGGCTATACCCACGAAACTTTTCGTGGCTTTTTCGTGGGTATAGCCCTTTTTTTTACTAGTGTATGGGTCTACTTCACCATCTCATCGTCATAAGTTTCAACCTCAGTCTCGAGCTTGTATATTCGTGGGGTATCCTGCTGGTTATAAGGATTTCAAGTTGATGGATGTGCAGAGTTATGCTGTTTTTATCTCATGGAATGTTGTTTTTCATGAGACAATCGTTCCTCTGGCCAAGACACTATCATCTTCTCCATAAATTGACAACATCATTTCTGAAGATATTGAGCCTAGAATTCCATTACAAAATCCATCTTATAATCTTCCACCACGAAAAGCCACGAAAATTTTCGCGGGTATAAAATTACTGTTCATCGTAGATTTTCGTGGCATTTTGTGGCTTTTGGGCTATACCCACGAAACTTTTCGTGGCTTTTTCGTGGGTATAGCCCTTTTTTTTACTAGTGTATGGGTCTACTTCACCATCTCATCGTCATAAGTTTCAACCTCAGTCTCGAGCTTGTATATTCGTGGGGTATCCTGCTGGTTATAAGGATTTCAAGTTGATGGATTTGCAGAGTTATGCTGTTTTTATCTCATGGAATGTTGTTTTTCATGAGACAATCGTTCCTCTGGCCAAGACACTATCATCTTCTCCATAAATTGACAACATCATTTCTGAAGATATTGAGCCTAGAATTCCATTACAAAATCCATCTTATAATCTTCCACCAGAACTGTAAAAAAGGTAACCTAACTCTGTGCTCATTTAAATGATTATCATTATTATTCTCTTGATAGTTCCACATATTATCCTATGTCATCATCTCTTTTATACTCACATCTCGCTTCATCTTACATAAATAACATCACAAAATTCCTATTCCATCCACTTATGCTAAGGCTCAGACTTCTAAAGAATGGTGTGGTATTGTTGACACACTACAAGAAAACAACTCATTTGAACTACAGAATCAGTCTCACATCAGTTGCACTATGCCAAACTTGGACTGAGGAGCAACTGATGAAGTCAGTCGCAAAACATTAGTCGCACTTTTCATCAGTCGCACTTCAGTCTCAAAAATATGACTGATTTAAGACTCATAAAAATTGTCTCAAAAGTGTGACTAAATTTGCAACTTAAAGCTTAGTCTCAATATGCAATTGATTTGAGAGTGCATCCATCAGTGCTAAAATGCGTAGTCACACTTTAGTTGCAAACGTATCAGTGGCATATCAGGCTCAATTCTTCAGTTGCAAATCAGTCTCAAATTTTCAGGTGAAAATCAGTCTCAAAACTCTGTTGCAAATCAATCTCAAAACTTTTTTGTAAATAAGTCGCACTTTTCAGTTGCAAATCAGTCTCAAAATTCAGTTGCAAATGAGTCTCAAATTTCAGTTGCAAATGAGTCTCAAATTTCAGTTGCAAATCAGCCTCAAAAATCAATTTTAGTTTAGTTGCAATTTTTCAGTTGCAAATCAATCGCACCTTTCAGTTGCAAATCAGTCGCGCCTTTCAGTTACAAATCAGTAGCACATTGTTTTCCATTATTTAAAAATATATATATTAAATTTCTTTATTTATTATGACTTTTAATTTTTTTTAAATTAGATTTAAAAATAAAATTTTATTATCGAAACAAAATTGTTTTGAAAGATTCCTCCCGTGTGTTGGCCTAACATTTGATATGACAAGTATTATCATCTATAAATTCACTCTAGGTTGTATGGACCAAGCATTACTTGCTTCGATACACTTCTTTCTGGGATGCAAGGGAGTGTGTTCAAAAGGTTCATGGGTTGTCACAAGCTGATCAAGTTGAAATAGTTAAGACCAAAATCCTCTCATGTCAAAACACTTCTTTTTGGTTTGATAATTGGAGTGAAGTGTTAAACCAATTGTATTATCGGTTTAGTTCAACTTAATCTAAACCGAGTTGGTTTAGTTATTTCCAATTGCTGGTTGTATATGAACGATTGTCTGTAATTAACAGAACTAATTCTGTTACTTTTTCATTAATGGAAAACAAACTTTTCCCAGACTTCGTCTTCTTCCTCTTAACACCTCACATGAATATTGTTTTTTGATATGGTATCAGAGCTTTTTGAAGCTCAAACTTCACCTTCTACTTTCGCAATTTCGCTTTACTCTTCACTATCAGTTCATTTTTGTGCTCGATCTACTCGCGAGCAACTAGTTCTCTTCTTTTCCTTCGTTTCTTGGATAGATCTTGCAAAAATCCATTTTCTCCTTCTACAAAATTAACTCGATCGGCCGGATATTTCTCCGTTATACGATCAGTTCAATTGGTTATTTCACCAATCTAATTCCATTGTTATGGTTTCGGTAAGAAGATTTCCGAAAAAGGCTACTTAAGGAGTCTCCTCCATGAAATCCAGAAAATCACTAAAAACAGAAAGATCAAGCTCTCCGGAAACAGATCCTCCTTCTCTTGAAGATGTCCAGCGAGGAAGATCTTCTTTAAAGAATAAATCAATTTATCGAAACAATATGAAGGAGGAACTTGAGTTTGATGGAATCTTGTACTCACCGTATCATCTCTCAAGCGGGGACAATCCAGGTGTATCTCTTATCGCAGAGGTTCTCAATGGAACAAATTATAACACATGGAACCTTGCAATTACCATAGCCTTAGATGCTAAAAACAAAATGGCCTTCATTGATGGTTCTCTTCCAAGACCATATGATAGTCATCCGCATTCTAAAATCTGGTCTAGATGCAACAGCATGGTAAAGTCATGGATTCTGAACTCTGTGACAAAGGAAATCTATGCAAGCATACTGAGATTTAATGATGCATCAGAAATATGGAAAGATTTGTTAACTCGATTTCATGTGACATACTTACCGCGTTCTTATCAGATTACACAGCAGATCTGGTCATTGCAACAAGGATCTTTGACTCTTTCAGCTTACTACACAAAGCTGAAGACGTTGTGGGACAATTTAGAAGGATCAGACTGTGTTAAGTCTTGTGGGTTTTGTCAATGATGTAAAGATATGTCAAGCAGGACAGAAAGCAACAAGATAATAAAATTTCTTGCTGGATTGAATGAGTCTTATTCGAATGCCCGTAGTCAAATCATTATGAAGAAGAGCATTCCTACTCTTGCAGAGGTCTATAGCATTCTGGATCAAGATCAGACGCAGAGGAACATTCAAACATCACAGCCAGCTTCAGCTTTTCATGTAGCTACTGCAAATGCTGAGATAAATGCTGCAGTAAGTGGAGATTGCAAAGGGTCAAAACCACAGAGGCCAACTTGCTCACATTGTGGCTATATTGGACACACCATTGACAAGTGTTATAAGATACATGGGTATCCCCCAGGATTCAAACATAAGGTGAAAAATAACACAGTGAAACCCACAGTAGGACAATTGGCCCTTACATCCACAACAGAAGGTTCTGTGACTAGTTTGATCAATGGACTTTCAAAGGAGCAAATTGAAGGAGTAATGTCTTACTGTCATTCTCAATTGTCTCTGTCTTCTAATCAAAATCAAAATAGCTCAACATCAGGTGGAAAGATTACAACACTTCCAGGTATGTCCTTCTCTTCCAAAACATTGACTTTTGTTGGCATGTTGAAGTCTACGGGAAATGTTTTAGGAACAGATTTGTGGATTGTGGATAGTGGTGCTACACACCATGTTTGTCACAACAAAGATCTATTCGAAAATCTGTGTGCATCATGGGATAAAAGTGTGAGTTTGCCCACAGGAATGAGTGTTGCTATAGCTGGAATTGGTCAAGTGAGATTGAATGAACACTTGATTCTGAATAATGTGTTGTTCATTCCAGATTTTAGATTGAGTCTTATCAGTGTCAGTCAACTCACGAAAGATGTGAAGTGCAGGCTAGTTTTTGATGAAGAAACATGTGTTATACAGGATCCTATGAAGGGGACGATGATTGGACAAGCTGAAGAAATAGGGAACCTATACATATTGGATAGGAGTTCAGTTCAAAGCAATAGAGTCTTTGCTGTGTCTGCGTCTGTAAATGCATTACTTGATAGGAGTCTTTGGCATCATAGGTTGGGACATCCTTCAGTCAAAAGAGTCGATGTTCTGTCAAGTATTCTTGGTTTACAAAAATATAATAAAACAGCATATCATTGTTCAATCTGTCCTCTTGCAAAGCAAAAGAAATTGCCTTACATTTCTCAGAATAATATTTGCTCAACTGCTTTTGAATTGCTACATATAGATGTTTGGGGTCCCTTCTCGGTGTCAACAACAGAGGGTTATAGATATTTCTTAACAATTGTTGACGACCACACAAGAATGACATGGGTATACCTTCTAAAAGCAAAGTCTGATGTTTTGACTATATTTCCAGATTTTTTGAAGCTGATGGAAACACAATATAAAGCAAAAGTGAAAGGAGTTCGTGCAGATAATGCGCCGGAACTACGTTTTGACAAACTATACAAGTCCAAGGGCATAATGGCGTATCACTCATGTCCTGAGACACCACAACAAAATTCTGTTGTTGAGAGAAAACATCAACACATACTTAATGTGTCAAGGTCTCTTATGTTTCAAAGTCATGTTCCTATGGAGTATTGGGGGGGATTGTGTGTTGACAGCAGTGTTTCTAATCAATAGATTGCCAACTCCTATACTCCAAGAGAAGTCTCCCTATCAGGTACTTACTTCCAAGTTACCAAATTATACAGAAATGAGAGTGTTTGGCTGCCTCTGTTATCGATCTACTTCAGCCAAGAACAGAAATAAATTCCAACCAAAATCAAGGGCGAGTGTGTTTCTCGGTTATCCACTTGGATACAGAGGATATAAGACTTTGGATTTGGAAACGAATGAGATATCTATCACACGAAATGTTGTTTTTTATGAGGATATATATCCATTCAAAGATGATAAAGAAAATGGATCCGATTTTTATCATCTTCTAGATCAAAATGCAGGTCAACACTTCTCAAAGGATGATAATATAAGTGTCTTAGATGATGAATGTACATTGGAAGGAACGAGAAAGGAACCAGAGATTGCCGAGACACCTACAGAAAGTTCTGTGACAGAGAAAGATAACTCAACACAGAGCATTGATTCTCCTATAACAAGTGCAGAAGCTGAAAATCAAAACTCTGAAACAGAGAATAAAAATTCAAGAAAAGCTGAATCAGAACCTTCTCAAAGACCTGGCAAAAGAACAATGCGACCACCAGCTTATCTAGAAGACTATTACTGCAATAACAGCAGAACTACAATACCGTATCCTTTAATCAATTATATGTCATATGATAATCTTTCAAAAGAGTATAAGGAATACATTGGTGCTGTAACTTTGCTTGGGGAACCAAATTCCTTTAACCAAGCAAAGAGTTTTTGTGAATGGTTGCAGGCGATGAATGAGGAACTACAGGCACTGGAAGGATCAAATACTTGGACCATATGTTCTTTGCCGAAGGACAAACGAGCTATTGGTTGTAGGTGGGTATACAAAACCAAGCTTCATGCTGATGGAACGTTGGAGAGGTACAAGGCACGATTAGTTGCCAAAGGGTACACTCAACAAGAAGGAATTGATTTCTTGGACACATTCTCTCCAGTGGCCAAAATGACAACGGTAAAAACCTTATTGTCTGTTGCTGCTGCAAAGAAATGGAGCTTAAGTCAAATTGATGTGTCAAATGCTTTCCTAAATGGAGAATTAGATGAAGAGATTTACATGAATCTTCCTCCTGGATACACGCCAAACGAAGGAACTGTTTTGCCACCTAATGCAGTCTGTAAGCTGCAGAAATCAATTTACGGTTTGAAACAAGCCTCAAGACAATGGTTTCTGAAATTCAGTGAAACACTTGAAGCTTTGAATTTCCAGAAATCGCACACTGATCATACCTTGTTTATAAAGAATGATGCAGGGAGGTACATGGTGGTCCTAGTATATGTTGACGACGTAATAATAGCGTCGAATAATGATGAAGATGTCGATCAGCTGACAAAGGCTCTGGAATCGGTGTTCAAGCTTAGGAATCTAGGACCTCTCAAGTACTTTCTCGGACTTGAAATAGCAAGGTCTAAGTCGGGTATATCTCTATGTCAAAGAAAGTATACATTGGAGTTACTTGACGAGGCATGGATGTTGGCTTGTAAGCCTTCCACAATTCCGATGGACCCAAGTATAAAGCTTTGCCTCGATAGCGAGGAAGAAGAGCTGAGAGATCCTCAAGTGTATAGGCGTCTCGTCGGGAAGATGATGTACTTAACAATCACAAGGCCAGACATAACCTACGCTGTTAATAAGCTCTGTCAATTTACTTCAAGACCGAAACCTTCTCATTTGAAAGCTGCACACAAAGTATTGCATTACTTGAAAGGGACTATAGGATTGGGATTGTTCTACTCGTCTTCTTCCGATTTAACACTTAAGGCATTCACTGATGCCGACTGGGGTTCATGTGCAGACACGAGAAGGTCCACGTCGGGGTTTTGTATGTTCTTGGGCAATTCACTCATCTCATGGAAATCAAAGAATCAGAATACAGGGCCATGAGTTTCGCAGTTAAGGAAGTCCAATGGTTAGTCAATTTGTTAACGGAATTGCTGGTTCATCAATCAAAGCCAGTTGCCTTTTACTGTGATTCAATTTCTGCAATCCACATTGCAAACAATCCTGTTTTCCATGAGAGGACCAAGCACTTGGAATTTGACTGTCACATTGTTAGAGAGAAGATTCAAACTGGACTAATAAAAACACTCCATGTCAGAACAGAGAATCAACTTGCTGATATCTTCACGAAGGCATTATTCCCAGCTCAGTACAGACAGCTCTTGAGCAAGATGGCTCTCAAATCCATATATTTGCCATCTTGAGGGAGGGTGTTAAACCAATTGTATTATCGGTTTAGTTCAACTTAATCTAAACCGAGTTGGTTTAGTTATTTCCAATTGCTGGTTGTATATGAACGATTGTCTGTAATTAACAGAACTAATTCTGTTACTTTTTCATTAATGGAAAACAAACTTTTCCCAGACTTCGTCTTCTTCCTCTTAACACCTCACATGAATATTGTTTTTTGATATGAAGCAAAGAAAATAATAGATATCACAAGTGCTATTGGGATCCGATATTTTGGTATCTCCTGTATTGCCACTGTTGTGGATACTTGTTCCAGCTCGGGTTGTCCGAGTTGTTGCTTCTCGCCGCTTTGCCACTCTTACAAATCTGTTACACTTTGTACCAGTTCCATCTACCTCATTGAGGGCCGATATATGTCTTTGGCGACATGTTGATACTGTTTTCAGACCAACATTCTCATCGAGACACATAAGGTACCACATTTTTCTTTTATTGCTTAGTTTGTTTTGAGAGATCGTCTTCCAGAGGTGTTTATATGAGGTTATGGGGTCGGGCACATGCTTGTGTCTTATGCGGAGAGCCATATGAATCTCGAGATCATTTGTTCTTTGCATGCCCATATAGTTTCACTGTTTGGTTCACATTGAGTAGTGGTCTGCTTGGCGCTACCACAACACATAATTGATCACTTCTCTCTTCTAGTACAAATCCACTATGGCTGACTGGGACTTGATTTGAATGGTCTTTCAAGCAATCATTTACTATGTTTGGCGTAAAAGAAATCGATGTATTCATGGCGAACAAGGCTCGTCGGTCTCATCTCTCACTCATACCATTGACAAAGTGGTGTGCAACCGTATCTCGTCTTTGAGATACAAGGCTCCCCACATGTTGTAAGACTACTAAGACGATGGTTTAACATTCGAAGAGTTTAATTAGGATCATTCTTTTACCTTAACAATTGGTTATTAGTTTTTTTGTCAACCTTACTCTTATAATTGGATCGACAAGTTTCGATCCATAGCCAAAGACTATATCCTAAAAAATTTTTTTCTTTCCTTTTGCATCGGAGAAGAATCGATTATTGGTGTGATAAAGATTTGTATAGTGACCACTAATACTAGTCCACTTGTCTTCGGTAGCTGGTTATTGGTTATTAATTTCATTTTTGCTATATTTTTAGCAGATATTGTAAATAATTTTTTTGTTGATTAATAAATTTAAAATTTCAAAAAAAAAAAAATTTAATCTTCCTCTTATAATGAGAAAAAGCTGAATCTCTACAGATAGAGTCATTATAATTGGTCATCTATCTATCCTTAGACAAATTAAATAGGTTTTTGTATAGATTTATAATTTTCAGTTTCATTATTGATTGACTATAAAGACGTACTTTCAATAGGCCCATGCATATGATTCATGTCGTTTTAGATGAGGCACGCAGTTATTGATGGTCTATTATGCATTTACTCATTTTTCTTTTGTTCGTTATATGTATACTCGGAAAGTTTCTAGACCGCAACTGGTACATCTTTGGAGACGTAAAATCAGACAACTGTAAATGAAGCCCATTTTCATTAAATAACTCGGATTAATTTGACCTTTTTAATTATTGCCAAATTTTAAAAATATTCTTTGACAATTGGTCAGTGCAAGAAATCAATTCGATATGGTGTCCACAAGATTGATTGCTACATTAATAAGAAAATAAAAATAAAATTGATCAATTGTATATATTGACAATACTGAAATTAATTCTCGATCGGTTTATATTGATTTATTGAATTGTAAATAGTCAATTCAGTTGGTTTAACTTAAACAGAATTGTTGTATATAAACTATTATATAGATTCATTCTGATTAAGATAATACAAAAAACTTTCATAACAAACTTTCCACTAATATAATATTAGAGTCATCACTCTTTTTCTGCCATTAATCTTCTTTTTCAAGCTTTTTTTATCTTCATCATCTTCTCTGATGGTTTCGATTAAACATCTAATTCATAGATTGGCTCAGTTAAGAGCTTTGACAAGCTCAAATTCAAACTCAGTTCATCGTGTTATTCGATCTATTGATTTGGCAAATTCTGTTGGGAATGTCCTGAAATCATTCATACTGTCTTTTTACATAGTCGTATAATTAAGTTTTTGTTATCGTATAATATTATGTGGTTATAATATTTTGCTAGAAACGATTGAAAATCTAATACTAATATTATGTAATTCTATAGGGTCACACACATAAGTTAATTGGATCAAATCTTTATGGGTTTAATGATACAACATTACATATACATTTGAATATATGTGATCGTGAGCTAAAAACAAAGAGAGTAAATGTTACTCTTGATTATATAAGTAACGTTTGTTAATTATGATACCTTAGAAAATGATTATTGGGAATGAGATTTAGGTTATGGATCAGGTTTTGTCGATTCAATGTTGACAAAAAAGAAAAAAAAAAGTAACGTTTGTTAATTGGGCTATCGCCCATTTATACTACTTAATTTGATTAAGTTATATGAACGTTTCATATGTATATACATATATATTTCGTGAGCCAATAACGTATTTGCAAGAGATTGATACACGGCTACCCTAAAAAAGACACAAACAAGCATCCCGTTCTGATTCAGTTTGTGTGTGTATGGATACCGATAGAGGTACTACACTTAGAGTGCTAAAAGAATCTCGGTTCCGTCGATTCGTTCCACTACAAAACTTCATTTAATACTTATAGATCCAGTTGTAATTCAGTATTAACATGAGATTTTGTTTTGATTTGTACTTGTTAATTGCTTGATATTGCAAAACTAGTTCGTTTTCATACAAATTCTCCACCCGATTCTCCTCTAGTAGATATAAATCCGTATTTTGGAGCCTCAGAGATGCTCGTAATGCCGTATTCTTCAGATCCCAGTCAGTCTCCAACATTCATGCACAGTTCAGATTATCCATCTTTACTCATCGTCTCTATTAAGCTTGATGGTACTAACTATGATAATTGGAATGATGCAATGCGTATTTCCCTCAATGCTAAGAATAAGTTAGGATTCATAGATGGAATCTTATCTCGTCCTCTTGAATCTGAAACTCATTATAGCATTTGGTCTTGGTGTGATAGTATGGTCAAATCATGGTTTCTTAATATTGTTTCACCATAGATCTATCGTAGTATTCTACGCTTGAATATTGCTTCGGATATTTAGCGTGATCTTCATGGTCGGTTTCATATGACTAATCTTCCACGCACATTTAATCTGATGCAAGCGATTCGGGATTTTAACCAAGGTTCATTATCTCTATCTGAGTATTACACCACTCTTAAGACCTGTGGGATAATTTGGATAATACTGAAGAACCGATTGAACCATGTACTCGTGGTAAAGCATCTCAGTTGTTGTTGAAAACAGAACGGTCTCGTATTGTGAAGTTTTTGGTTGGTCTGAATGATTCTTATGCTATTGTTAGACACCAAATCATCATGAAGAAAGTTCTTACCTTTCTATTTGAGGTTTATAATATCCTTGATCTAGACGATAATCAACAATGATTCTCTAACACTGTAGCTTGTTCTTCTGCATTTAAGTTTTTAGAACCGAACTCCTCATCTCTTGTTTTGGATCCTGATGTTAACTATGTGCAGTCTTAACAGAACAAAGGTCATCATGTATGATCTTTTTGTAATAGTGTTGGTCATGTAGTTAACAAGTGTTACAAAAAGCATGGATATCCACTTGGTTATGATTCTAAGATAAAGCCAAATTTTGGAAAACCACAATAGGGTCGCCCAGTTGTTACTGCAGTACAATCTGATACTTCTCCTACCAACTTAGAAGGAATGATGGGCAGTCTCAGTAAAGACCAAATTCAGCGATTCATTGCATTCTTCAGCTCCCAATTACAAACTTAATTAGTTTCTGATACTCTTGAAGCAAGCACATCAAAGGAATTATCTGGTCACACTGGTATCACTTTCTCTTCTTTCACACTGACTACCTCGAATCATATTTTTTTCTACTCGTCATTGGCTTCTTGAATCTGAAGCTACTCATTATGTTACTGATGATAAGAGTTTGATTTCTACTCTTTATACCTCGATTGTGAGTTTAGTTAATCTTCCAACTCATGCAAGACTTACTATAAGTGGAGTTGGCAACATTCAGATAAACAAACACATTTCTCTTAAACATATTTTGTTTATTCCAAAATTCAAATTGAACATCTTGAGTATTAATTCTCTTACTACAGATATTGGCTCTCACATTATATTTAATACATCTTCTTGTGAAATTAAGAATCATAAACGATCTTATTGTCATATTTGCCATTAACAAAACAGAAGAAGTTATATTTTCCTTTCCAGAACAATATTTGTAATTCAAACTTCGAATTATTACATATTGACATATGGGGACCATTTTCTGTTGCAACAACTGAAGGTTTTAGATACTTCTTGACAATTGTGGATGATCACTCACGAGCCACATGGGTCTTTTTACTCAAAATAAAGTTGAAGTAATAAAAGTCTTTCCAACCTTCATTAGACAAGTTGAGAAACAATATGACACCAAAGTAAAATCTGTGAGATGTTACATTGCTCGTGAGTTAAGATTTCAAACATTTTATCAAGAACATGGTATTGTCTCCTTTCATTCTAGTCTACAGACACCAGAGCAAAACTCTATAGTTGAACGCAAATATCAACACATCCTCAATGTGGCCCAAGCCTTACTTTTTCAATCTCAGGTTCCACTTTGTCTATTGGTTGATTGTATTCTCACGACAGTACTTTTGATAAACACGACACCTTCTTAGTTGTTATCAAATAAGACTTCTTATGAAGTTCTTACTCGCAAGGTTCCAAATTATTCTCAACTTAAAGTTTTTGGATGTTCATGTTATGGGTCTACTTCATCATCTCATCGTCATAAGTAACCTCAGTCTCGAGCTTGTATATTTGTGTGGTATCCTACTGGTTATAAGGATTTCAAGTTGATGGATTTGCCGAGTTATGCTATTTTTATTTCATGGAATGTTGTGTTTCATGAGACAATCTATCCTCTTGCCAAGACACTATCATCTTCTCCATAAATTGACAATATCATTTCTGAAGATACTGAGCCTAGAATTCCATTACAAAATCCATCTTCTAATCTTCCACCAGAACTTTCTTAAAAAAAGGTAACCTAACTTTGTGCTCATTTAAATGATTATCATTGTTATTCTCTTGACAGTTCCACAGATCATCCTATGTCACCATCTCTTTAATACTCACAACTCGCTTCATCTTACATAAATAACATCACAAAATTCATATTCCATCCCCTTATGCTAAGGCTCGGACTTCTAAAGAATGGTGTGGTATTGTTGACACACTACAAGAAAACAACTCATTTGAGAATACATAATCAGTCTCAAATCAGTCGCACTATGCCAAACTTGGACTGAGGAGCGACTGATGAAGTCAGTCGCAAAATGTTATTCGCACTTTTCATCAGTCGCACTTCAGTCTCAAAATGCGATTGATTTAAGACTCACAAAAATAGTCTAAAAAGTGTGACTAAATTTGCAACTAAAAGCTTAGTCTCAATATGCGATTGATTTGAGACTGCATCTATCAGTGCCAAAATGCGTAGTCACACTTCAGTTGCAAACGTATCAGTGGTATATCAGCCTCAACTCTTCAGTTGCAAATTAGTCTCAAATTTTAAGTTGAAAATAGTCTCAAAACTCTGTTGCAAATCAGTCTCAAAACTATGTTGCAAATAAATCGCACTTTTCAGTTGCAAATGAGTCTCAAAATTCTGTTGCGAATGAGTCTCAAATTTCAGTTGCAAATGATTTTCAAATTTCAGTTGCAAATCAGTCTCAAAAATCAGTTTTAGTTTAGTCGTAATTTTTCAGTTGCAAATCAGTAGCACATTGTTTTCCATTATTTTAAAAAATTTGTATTAAATTTCTTTATTTATTATGATTTTTAATTTTTTTTAAATTAGATTTTAAAATAAAGTTTCTTTACCGAAACGAAATTGTTTTAAAACACAAAATTTAAGAGAAATACAATGTTCAAAATAAATAAAAGCGCTAGAAAATCATTGCGGAGTAGTAAAATCGGGGAATTAGTCGATCAGTCTGACTACAGAAGAAGACCCCAAACTATCATGTCGTGGAGGAAGAGGAGGCATAGAATTCAAGTGAGCAGGGAAAGATGAGTTATAACACGCCATCTCATGCTGCACATTTTGCTTGTAACTCGCCATCTCTTCCTGTGTAGATGTCAACTGCCTCTCAAAATCTGAAATCGTATTCGCGACAGAAGACTCTACTATCCCCTTGTTCTTTGAGGTACGATACCTTTGGTCTAGATTTCCAAGTCCATACACGTTGCTTCTACAGTCAGAAAACGTAGACTGAAAAACAAAAATAATATTGGAAATTAGTTATAAATTATCTTTTAAAATGTTATATAAACACTTTGAACAACTAATTGAAGGAAAATCTCGTCTTCTTGCTCCGGAGTCAATTCTATCTTCTGAGAAGCACAGTCTGATATATCGGTGTTACTGTCCATTTGGGATTTTATGTAATCGCTACGCTTCTTCTGATAAGTCTGAGAAACCTACTTCGCCTTCAAGTCCACAAAGCTCCCATCCGATGACTAAGTATGCATCTTCACGAAGACTTCACTAATTGTAGCAGATCGTTTCAATTCATCTTCCTCAAAATAAAATATTATAACAATAAAATTAAAGAAATATAAATTATATAAATAAAAAATACTTACCAGATCACACTGAACACGGTAAAAACTCTTCTGTCATGCGACATGTTTATGGGGTCTGAAGCCGTCACGATCAGAATAACAAGCAGTCCGGGTTATCGCACTCTTCGCTTGCGCTTCCTCTGTATCTCAATGCTCACATAGTTTCTCATAAACTTTACCCTTCATCCACTTGGGACATTTACCATTTGTCTTCGCCTAATTCACTATTCCTTTCATCCGATTTGACACGAACTTTATCGAACTCTACTCGAATGGTCTGTGTAATGTTGAGATTCCTGTAAAACATTTGCTGCAAAATTTAAACCAAAAATAAGTGTTAGTAAATAAAAAATTAAATTAAACTACACTAATAAGTTAAAAAGAATTATACTGCGAATTTGACAAAAACTCATCTCGTTTTCGAGGAATAAAAGTCCAACTCAACCATGCATCATCGTATCCTTCCCTACATATTCTCGAAACATTTCTCGAAATATTATTGTCTCGGTCTCGATTAAACCTGTAAAAATTTATAAAAACACAATCATAATTTTTAAAATTCATAATATTTTATAAAAATTAATTAAAAAAATTCACAATGAAATTGGTGCAATGGAGATCACAAACTCTTGGGATGTCATGTCATTGCCTCCGGGTAAGAAAACTATTGGTTGCCGCTGGACTTTCCCTCTGAAGTTTAATGTTGATGGTACTTTGAAGAGGCGTAAGGCTCGACTTGTTGCAAAAGGTTATACTCAAAAGGAAGGCTTAGACTATATAGAAACCTTCTCTCCAATTGCAAAATTGGGGAAAATTAAGTTGTTGTAGAAAGTATATGCTTCAAAGAAATGGCTCCTTATTCAACTTGATGTGTCTAATGCTTTTCTGAATGGAGAGGTGGAAGAAGAAATTTACATGAGACTTCTTGAAGGTTATGCAGAGAAAGAGGGACACACTTCCTCCTAATGTAGTGTGCAAATTGAAACGATCCACCTTTGGTCTTAATAGTTCAAGCAATTTTCAGTTTCTTTGTTATCAATGGGGTTTTGCAAGGGTAATGCTAATCACACCTTGTTTGTTAAGTCTGTTGGTAATGATTTTGTTGTTGTGCTTGTTTATGTTGGTGACATTGATAGCAAGCACAAGTACTGCTGCTGCATCTACTCTGACTGAAGATTTGAAGCAACATTTCAAGTTAAGAGATCTTGGTACTCTCAAATAATTTTTGGGATTAGAGATTGCTCGAAATGCTTAAGTTATATCATTGTTTCAACATAAATATTCTTTGGAACTTCTCACTTCTATTGGTATGCTAGGTTGTAAGTCTTCTTCAGTTCCTATGATTCATAATCTCAAGTTGAACAAAATTGATGGAGATCCTCTTCCAAACTGTGAGTTGTATAGAAGGCTTGTGGATCAACTGATGTATTTGACTATTACTAGGCCTGGTATCACGTTTGCTGTGAATAAACTCTGCCAATATTCCTCTGCTCCTCGTTCACCGCATCTCAATGATGTTTATAAAGTCTTGCAGTATGTTAAAAGAACAATTAGTCAAGGTATTTTCTAATCAGCAAACTCTGATCTTTCTCTTATAGGCTTTGCTGATAAAGCTTGGCATCTTGTGTAGATAGTAGACTATCAACTATAGGTTTTGCTTAGTCGGTTACTTGGTTAGTTGGTTTAGCTTATAAAGAAACAACCTACAATTGATCAACTATCGACGATCAACTATAGGTTTTGGTTTATTGAATTATAAATAGTCGGTTAGTTGGTAAATTATAATTCAATAAAGTATCAAGAAATTACTTGGAAAACTAAGAAACAACCTACAGTATCTAGATCATCTGTTGAAGCAAAGTATAGAGCTCTTGCTCTTGCCACTTGTGAGCTCATGTGATTACAAGCTTTGCTTCGTGACCTACAAGTTTCTTCTTCTGAGATTCATGTGTCATTTTCAGACAGTACAACTGCCATTTATATTGCTATAAATCTTGTCTTCCATAAATGCACTAAGTACATCGAGATCGATTGCTATACAGTTTGGTAACACTTGGATAACGGTCTTTTGAAAACTTTACATGTTCGAACTGAAGATCAAGTGGCTGATTTTCTAACTAAACCATTGTTTCTCCACTAGTTTCAACATCTTATATCCAAGATGAGCATGATTAACACATACAGTTGATCTTGAAGGGAACTATTGAGATTAATTCTCAGTCGGTTTATATTAATTTATTGAATTATAAATAGTCGGTTAGTTAGTTTAGCTTATAAAGAATTGTCGTATATAAACATTCTGATTAAGATAATACTAAAAACTTTGGTAACAAACTTTCCACTAAGAATTTAAAATCGTTACTATTACGCAATAATTCGATGGTCCCTGTAACTCTCTGCATGCGATGATTACTTTTGTTTTAATTGATACTCTCTTCACGTAGCACGAATATGATGTTTAACCAAAGATGTTAATCAAGCGTTTAAGAAGTTCAATTATGAAAACACAAGATTAATAAAGAATCACTCTTTTTATTACTTACAAACTTACTCAAAAACTAAGGCTTAAACTCTTTAAGGTAAGTAAAATCGGTTATAAATATTTTTTACTAAAAATATTTATTTAAGGAAAACATTTAAATTTAATATCGGTCAACAAATGATATTTAAAAATTTAAGTCATTGGTAAGTAATTGACTTAATAAAGGCGGTTCTATATTTTTGTGAAAAATATATTTATTTATGTCTAGGAATGAACATATAATATTGAGTTGTTTTCAGTTTGATAGTTAGGATGATTCAGCTAAGGACTTAGGTACCTAGGTTTGATTTCTCCTCATTACACTAATAGATTAAAAAGAATTTTAGGATATGAAATTTGGGGTATGGATTGATATTTGTTGATCCAATTGTTGACAATAAAAAAAGAATGAACATATATTTAATTTTTATATATTTATTCAGTAAATTATTTATATAATTAGAAATTATGTTCATAGATAATAAAGCAGTAATAATAAACCATAAACACTAAAACATAACCCTAAACCTTATATATAACACTAAACATGTAAAATTTGTAATCATAAACATAAAACTAAAACGACGAAAATAGAATATTTATTGATTCTTGATTAGAAAAACTGATTATAGATATATTAAAGAAGTAATTTAATATTAATAATTAATATTGATGTTGTGGGATGTATATATTTCGGAATTATATTCAATTAATCCTAAATACCAAATTTATATTTATAAGGATATTATATAATTATATACTTAAATTATATATATTTATTTCAAAAAACTAATATAATTATATAGTTATTAATATTATGAAACTTGTCATATGTTTTGTGTCTCATTGTGAGACATCAAAAAGTTAACTTCATAATTTGTATTATGTTGTAGTTGTCTCACATTGATAAATTTTGGTGTGTGTTCTCGCTCATCACTACTATCTATATATAGAACTTTTATGTAATAGTTAGAAAATAAGGAAATTTACTTAAATAACTCACTTATAATTATAAATTACTTAAATAACCTAAAATTTTATAAATTACTACAATAACCTATTTTTCGTCTACTAATTTTAATTACCAAAATATTCTTAACCTTATAAAATGGAAAAAAATGTTTAGCATTTTTAGATCAAAAATATAGATAATTTGGAAAAATATGAATAATCTAAACAAAAAATGGTAATATTTTAGGTTTCACAAGAAATATTCTTTTTCTTATAAAGGTATAAATTTTGACAAGAGCCATTCTCACTTTTCAACAATTTTAAAATCATGGTGAAAAAAAACAAAAAATCTCAGCTGCAGCAATCAAGATTTATTGCCTATAGATATTCAGGTAACAACATAACCAAACTATTTCTTTTAGGGTTGTGAATTTAAAATCCTCAATTTTGGCTGACTTCCTGCAAGTCTGCCAAATTAGTGGCAGACATCCTACAAATTTGCCAAATTCTAGCAGACTTCCAGCAAGTCTACAAGATTTCTGAAGATTTTCTGCAAGTCTGCCGGATTCATGGGAAACTTCTGGTGAGTCTGGATAAGTTTTTTGAGGATCAATTATGTTTCAGAAACAGATCGATTGGTCTGGTATCATATCGATCGGTCTGTAATTTTCGTCAATTTTTTTGTTCGTCGTAAGAATAGATCGATCGTTCTTGTTGCAGACCGATCGGTCTATGCATTTAAAAAAAATTGAGAACTGGAAGTACAAACTGACCGGTCCGGGCACTGATTGATCGGTCTATACTTCTCAGATGTTTATAAATTGTTTACTTTGATAAGTTTCGATATATGTTGATTAATTTGAATAGCTATTTTACTTTTTTTTGTTTTATTTTTGTGCAAATAAACAACAATATTCAGGAAACAAGTGGGACGTTGAATAAATGTGAAGACTACAATGAAATAGTGGTACTATTGATATGGAGAATGAGGAATGTAATAAAGATCAAGAAAAAAGTGGTATACTTGATGAAAGTTGTGATGAGGCAGACAGTGTTTTTTCAAATAAAGTATGTGAAATACAATCACAAAGGTGTGCTCCTAAAGAATATGATTTTCATGAATCCGAAAGTTTTACATTTGATATTAACGAAGAGGAAAATTATTTCGGTCCCATCAGTGGTGAACCAGATTCTTCAAATTGTTCTCTAAAAGAAGATTTCGAAGAGCAACAGAGAGATAATTTAGAAGGTACTCAAAACCCTCTTCAGAATTTCGAGGATATTAAAGAATGACAAATATATGGTAACAAGGATGAGTTACTGAAGAAACTACGTTCGATCACTATTTTTGGGAACTTTGATTATACAACTAAAAAGTCGATAAAAATTTTGCTGGTAATGCAATGTCATGTCACCGGGTGTACTTGGAGGATTCGTGCATCAATAGTTAGTACAACGGCTCAGTTTAAAATAAGGAAATATATAGGTACTCACACATGTTCTGTTACGGAGAGGGGTGCTCGTCATCGAAAAGCTACACCTACATCTGTTGGGGAGTTGTATTTGGCTAAATTTATAGGTACTCACACATGATTGAGCATATTGAAATGAACCGCTAGGTAGGGACATCTTTCGAATCTAGAAACTCATTATAACTCCGGAACCAAAGAGCAGCAAAATAAGCATCAGTGAAAGCGATTCTCCTGGTTTTGAAAGTAGTTTGAGTTTTCATAAATCTTAGCCGCAACATATTCATCGCACTATAAATATGTTATTAATAAAACAGAAAAAAAATTAATTATAAAAGAATAAAAACATGGTAAATGTGAATGACATAAACTTACCAATGTAGTTAGCCAGCCTTGTGGAGTCTGTATTAAATTTTAAAAAATCGCCATTGTATCCGGATCCAATTGGATAATTTCTGAAATTTAAAATTAAAAGTTAATAACAATTATAAGTAATATATATGTTAATACATCCAAAAATACGAAATAAATATAATGAAAAAATATGCGAAGTGAGTTTTCTCATATGTTGACCAAGAAGCTACGTCTCCACACACAACTTTTAAATCCTTCTTGCAAGGAGTTTTTTCTTTGATTTTCAGCTTTTCCCACAACAACTCATACTCATTAGTACTTACATCAAACTCTTTATCATCTGGAAAAGGTGAACAATTGAAAGTCGTTATGGCTGCAAACTCCGATAGAGAAAATCGAGCAGGTGTATTACCAAACAAGCACCAAATCTCATGTTTTTGTTTACACACAAGTTGTTTCTGAATCAAATACTCTACACCTTTGAGGACCAAGTGAACTTATTTTCGATGAAGTTTACAAGAACTCTGAATGAAGAATCTCTTATTTTGTTCCATACTTCTTCTCCAACAGCATAACTAACTTCTTCTAAAGCCTAAGTCTTGTTGTGATAATTAATACTTCTTTTGAATTTCGGCTCAGTACCAAGTGTATAAAGTCGTTTTGGAAATCTTAAATCATCGCTTTTCTAAGTCGTCATCTTAACGATAAAAGAGCAACTAATTAACATTAAACATATAAGAGGAAAAATTATTAGTGTATTGCTTGGACCGGTCGGTCTGTTTCAAGACCTATCGATCTACACATTTACATTGTTAATGTGTCGTATAATGTGAAGACCGATCGATTTTGACATAGACTTATCGGTCCCGTTTTGTCAAGTGAAGAATAAGACTTTAACATCAAAATACATGGAACAATTAGTATAGATCAATCGGTCTGTGTACGGATCGATCATTCTATATGATTCAAAAAAATTTCAAATCAAATTCAATTATGATCGATCGTTCAATATAATAGGTATTGTTGACTTAGTATTTAATGAAAAACTTCATGGTTATTGCAGAATCAAAAGGAAAAACATAAATCCAATGAAATCTAACATGTTTATCCAGCTGATTAATCAATCACCTTCAATTATAACACACCCTAAAATTCAAGATTCTTACACAAACATGGGTATTTAAATCTGGAGAATCATAAAGAGGAAAACGCAGGAACTTTTTTTCTTCATTGAACGTAAACAAGGAAATTAAAGAATGAAGCTAAATTAGGTATATATTTTGAATAAAAAGTAGGTTGTCTAAGTAATTACAAAAAAAGGGTTATCCTAGTTATTTTAGAAATATTGTAGGTTATATTAGTCAATTTTTTCTAGAAAATATACCAAAATCAAATAAAGTAAAGCTTTATTCTGATATCTATCTACTATATCTTAATTCAAGTGTCTCACTAGCCAATCAAGTTTTATACTGATTTTAGTCTTTATTATATTAGTTTTATAACATGTTATCAGCACGTTTGTTTGTTGATCAGTATAATTTTAAATTTACATATTGCTATAATGGTCGTCTTATACCCTCATAATGGGAGATTCGGTTCCCATATATATGTTAAATATTTAGATTAATTTAAAATATTGTTATGATGCTCGTTTGTGTTTAAATATTATTAGAGTAGTTGTTTAAATTTAAATATTGTTATAATACTTGTTTAAGTTTAAATATTGTTAAAGTAGTAGTTTAAATTTAAATATTGTTATATTACACAGTTATCATGTCAAATTTGACAAAACTCGAGATCACTGCCCTCGATATATTTGGAAATAATTATATGTGATGGGCTGTTGCAGCAAGGTTACATTTATCAGGATTAGTGCTCCTTGATAGCATTAATAAGTCGAAAATGAATTCGGAAGAGAAAAAAGCAAAATCCATGATATATTTTATTCCACCACATCCATGATGGTTTAAAAGATGAATACATCATAAAAAATATCATGCTGATCTTTGGTAATCACTCAAAGATAGGTTTGATCACCAAAAATTTGTGATCTTACCAAAAGTCAAACATGAGTGGTTGAACCTCCAGTTCCAGGATTACAAAAGTGCTAGTGAATATAATTTCACTCTGTTCAAAATTACTTCCAGGATAATTTTATATGGAGAGAAAATAAGTGATTATAATATGATCAAAAAAACACTCCAAACATTTCATCCTGGAAATATAATACTACAACAACAATATCGAGCAAATAGATACACAAAATATTCACAATTAATGCAAATTCTTCTTGTGGCAGAACATAATAATGAACTTGTGGTATTAAACCATCAATCTCGTCCTATTGGATCAATTTCATTCCCAGAAGTGAATGTTGCATCATCACGTTATAATAATTGGTCTAGATGTGGACGCGTCGAGGAAATGACTATGGTTGTGGACTAGGAAGTCATGGATGTGGACGTGGACAAAAGAGAAAATTTGGTCCTAATGATTATAATTATGGAAAAAATAATAAAATGTCCAAAGAAAATGAAGTTGGGCATGTGATAAATAAGCAACATGAGGATACTTGCTTCAGATGCGGCATGAAAGGACATTAGGTCCATACTTTTCATACACCAAAACATTTGGTTGATATGTATCGAAAATCACAAGAGATGAAAGAAAAAGAAGATGAAGCCAACTTCATCAATAGTGAACATGGACCTTCTTTTGATGGCATCAACTATGATACAAATCTCGATATATTAGATTTTGTAGTTGATTCTGAGGACACCAACGAAAACCAAAACGAGTAAAAAAAATTGAAGAAGATAAAATAACTTGTTAATGTTTAATAATGTTTTATTGTACTTCCCTTTTGCTTGTAAAATAGTTTTTATTGTTATATAAATTTTTTGGTTTTGTTATATTAATGCATATTAGAAATGCAACCAGATTTATCCTCTGGAATATATTCCACAAAAATATATGTAGTTGAATCATATATTAATGTAAACTAGAAGTTTATATGGACGTTGAAAGTCTGGCATGAATGTTTAGGGTATCCTGATTCATTCAAAATGAGAAAATTGTGGAAAATTCAAATTGTCATCCGTTTGAAAATCCTAAACAAGAAAAAGAAATAGGGAGAACTAAATGAAAGTAGTCTAGAAGAACCACATACAGAGAAAAGTTTTGAAGAGGACATTAATGTTGAAAAACATGAGATTTCCATCAACTTAACCCAAAATGGAAAAATATGGGTTAGAAATGAGATAGAAAATAATAATGAAATTTTCTCATTTTTTGTACCAAAAAAAATTGAAAATGAAAATGATGATTCATATCTAAGGTCCATATTGGGATGTCAGAAAATATTTGACTGAGAGAAATAGAAAATGGCCATGAAAACTAAGTTGAACTCCCAAAATAAAAGAATGTTTTTGGACATGTTATCACAACACCAGAACATGTAAATCCCGTTCGGTAAAAATGGGTTTTTGTTCATAAATAAAATGAGAAAAATGAGGTGACAAGATATAAAGCCCGACTTGTTGCCCAAAAATTTTCTCAAAGACAAGGGATCGATTATAAAGAAACACATTCCTTGATAATAGATGCAATTACCTTCAGATTTTTGATGAGCTTAGCGGCATCTGAAAATCTTGAAATGCATCTAATGAGTGTTGTGACGACATATCTATATGGATTCCTTTATAATGATATATACGTGAAAATCCTAAAAAGATTTAAAAGGCCTAACACATTGAGCTCATAACCTAAAGAAATATGAGCGGTCAAATTACAGCAATCACTCTACGGATTAAGAAAATCTGGATGCATGTGATATAATTTCTTATGTGAATATTTGTTGAGTAAAGGATATACCAAAAATAAGATATTCCCTTGCATATGTATTAAGAAATTTTTATCAGGATTTGTGACGATTGTTGTATATATTGATACTTGACTATAAATGAAACTCAAAAGGAGTTTAGTGATGCAAGAGCTCATGTGAAGGAAGTGACAAAGGCCAACTATAATGTCTTGAGATCTTCAAATTCTAAAAAGAATTTTTGAAGACTCCAGAACATATACCTTTAGGTATATTGGACTCAGTCTAATCAATTGAGAATAAAAATTTCAAAGGGAATGAATAATTCTGGAAAAGGACCAACATTGAAAATATTATAAAACTTTCTTCAGGTATGCATTATACTTATGTGGATCCACTTCAATCACATTTTGTGATCAAAAGAATTATTGAAGATCATACGCAATTACGCATGATCACCTTAGTCACCCATACATCACCCGAGAACTCATGGTCATTCATAAAAAATCTATGAGATTAAAATAACATATGGTCATGGTTTATTTCTTTAAACAATTCCGAAATAGAAAAATCTCACATCAAAAGGACTTGAACAATAATACATACCCAAATGTGTTATTAAAAATGTAATTGGTCCTAAATTTGATACATAGTACATGTTCATAATGGATATTGGAAATGTAATTGGTCCTGAAGTGAGATTCAATTCAAAGATGGACGGACATGAAATGTCATCATCTAGAAGGGGAGATTTAAAGAATCACCGAAGCCACTTGAATGAATTCAAGGTGATATTTATGGATTTGTATATCCACCACATGGACCATACTGCAAATGGTCGCATGTTTGTGTTTTGTCATCTCGAAGTATGAAATTTTCTAGATTTCTATTTCATTTAATCAAGAGATGAATTTTCTCAGTATCTCATTAACATAGTTAGATTATACAATACTGATTAACATAGTTAGATTAGACAATACTAGTAATTTCATATCCCAAGTATTTAATGTTTATTGAATGATAACATGATGTTGCTCACAAAATAATTTGACAAAAGATTATTAAAGATCTGCAATGAATTGCAAGACCATTGATCAAGGGATCATGTATTTCAACCTTTATATGGAGACATGTCATGTTATATGCGAAAGCACTTATTTGGATCAGACCAAGTGCGTATCTAAAATTAGTCTCCATAACAATTATAAATTTGGTTGAGAATCAAATATTTCTAAGAAAAATTTTAATGTGTGGTAATGTGATTTTACACAACCACAACATAAAAGGATGAGACACCATAAAGTTGGAGAAAAAATAAGCACATAGATACTAAGAAAGTGATTAGGTCACATGTCTCCATTGTAAATGTTTCTGCTAGAATTGAAAAACCACAAGGACGTGGAATAGCAGATGATACATAAGAGTCTAAAGGGCATTTAAAACCAAGTAGACCTATCGGTTCTAAGGATAAAAATTCTAAAAAGCATAAACAAGTTAAAAAGCATGATGTACCCAAAATATCAACAAGTATTTTGAAGGTATTTCTGTAGAAACAAGATGTTTGATTATCAACATTTGAGGGGGAGTCTGTGTTGTACTCTTTTCCCTTTTTTGGTTTTCCCACCGGGTTTCCAGGAAAAGTTTTTAACAAGACAACACAAGACAACAAAAGACATCAAAAATTATGTTTATAAGATTGAAATGCGTCTTCAAGATTTGTACAATAAAATCCTCATAATTTCAGTGGGAGCTTACCTCGTTATACTATTTTTCTCTTCCTTTGGTTTTTCCCACTGGGTTTTCCAAAAAAAAGATTTTAACAAGACAACGAAGTATGATAAAGATATTGGATAAAGATATGTCCAATCAACAAACAATGTTGAAGAAAATAGATTCATCACATTGGACTGCACCTGCCATCAACGAGATGTGTAAAGAGTGATCTCCATCATTCAAAGAAGACCTTGCTACATTGTACTATTTTTCCCTTCTAATGGTTTTTCTCACTGGGTTTTCCAACATAGGTTTTTAACGAGGCAACAAAGACGATAATAACACAACACAATAATCAGTAGTGATGATGGTATCCAAGGGGGAGTATTATGAAACGTGTCATATGCTTTGTGTCTCATTGTGAGACATCACAAAGTTAACTTCATAATTTGTATTATGTTGTAGTTGTCCCACATTGATAAATTTTGGTGTGTGGCCTCCCTCATCACCACTATATATAGGACTCTTATGTAATAGCTAGAAAATATACCAAAATCAAATAAAGTAAAGGTTTATTAAGTACCTATTAAGTATCGCAAGCATTGTTTCATGGCAGCTCCATTGTCTCTACTCTTTATATCATATGCAACTACATTAATATAAAAACCTAAAAAACCAAACGGTTTTACGATTATAAATTGAACCAAAACCAAAACCAAAATATTTTTATAATTATATCAATATGGATTTTTAAGTAAAACCGAAACCTAACCGTATCACCTAATTATGGTTCGATTCAGTTCGGTTCGGTTTTTTCGGATACAGTTATTTTGTCCATCAAGATGGTGAACTTCCCAACCATTGGATGCGGCTAAGTTAACTAAGAGACGAATTGTCTCTAGTCTAGCTACAGGAGCAAAGACTTCGTCGTAGTCTTTTCCATATGTTTGAGCATACCCCTTACCAACAAGCCTTGCTTTGTACTTATTGATGCTTCCATCCGAATTTCTCTTAATCATGAACACCCACTGTAGTCCAATTAGCTTGATTCCCATCGGTAGATCCTCAAGATCCCATGTTTTATTCTTGAAAATAGATGTTATCTCATCCTCACAAGCAAGTATACATACTTTTAATCCCTTTGCTTCTTCATAAGTCTTTGGTTCATCATTTAAACATAACAATAACTTTACTCATTCTTCCTCTACAAACAAGACATAATCTTCAAGATGTTTGGGTTTAGTGACTTGCCTTTGAGACCTTAGCAAGGTTGGAGTGGTTTTAATAGTCTCATCGGACCCCTCGGTTTCGTCATCAGATTCATTGTCGGACTCCTTAGGGTTGTCTTGATTATTACTTGCTTGTGAAGTTTCAGCCCCTTCCGTTTCTTGTCTTTCACTATCTTCGATGGTTGCAATCTCAAAGTAGATATTGTGGTCATGACTTGTATTTGTGGTATTGTTGCTCCAATTCCATCCCTTTGTCTCATCAAAGATTACATCTGTACTTACAACCACTCTTTGAGTAGGTGGATCAAGAAGACGATATGCCTTGGACCCCGGTTCCGTTCCAAGGTGAACCAACATATGAGATTTATCATCTAACTTTTTCAAGTATGTTGAATCATTTTTAGTATAGCTTATACACCCAAAAACTCAGATATGACTTATGTTTGGCATTTTTCCCCTTCGCATCTCATATGGTGTTTTGCCCTTTGATGCCCTTGTAGAGATTCGATTTATAAGATAAGTCGAATGTCTAACAGCTTCTCCCCACAAATAATTAGGTACACGCATATGCTTCATGATACTTCTAGTCATTTCCATTAGTGTTCGATTTCTCGTTTCAACAACTCCATTTTGTTGATGTGTATAAGGTGTTGTTAGATGTTGTTTGATTCCTTCTTCTTCACAAAACTTGTTGAACTCAAGTGACATGAATTCTCCTTCTCCATCGGTTCTAAAGACTTGTATCTTCTCTTTGGTCTCTTGCTCCACAATTCCTATGAATTTACAAAATTTATTGAAAGCTTCACTTTTTTCTTTCAATAAAGACGTCCACATGTATCTTGTTCGATCATCTATGAGAACAAAAATGTATCTATTTCCAGCTGGTGTTGATGGAGTGATTGGATCACAAAGATCTCCATGAACTAGTTCCAAACTTTTCTTTGCACGAAAAGAACTAATTTGTGGGAAGGTTTTTCTGGTTTTCTTCCCAAGCAAGCAAGATCCACATATTTCTTTTGCAACATTGATTCTCGGAAATCCTTTTATGAAATCTCCTTGAATGATTCCTCTCATCGTTTCAAGACTTATGTGTCCTAATCTTGAATGTCATCTACTAGATTCACTAATCCTTGCAAGATCTAGTTGAGTAGTATCTTTGATGTCCATTTGTTTCTTGTATAAACGATTCTTGGATCGCTTAGTTCTTATAATCAAGCGTCCTCCCTTGCCGTGCATTATAAGATTGTCTCCTCTTAATCTTATATCACATCCTTCTTCCGTTGCTTGTCTTAGACTTATTATGTTACTCATCAAATCCAAGATGAAATACACATCTTTCATCACTTTCTCATTCTCGTTTCTATCAGCAAAAGATATCAACCCTTTTCCTTTGATGTCTATACGAGAATCATCACCGAATCGTACTTTTCTGGTGATACCATCAAGTTTTGTAAATATCTCCGATCTCCGATCATGTGATCGCTAGCTCCATTGTCAAGATACCAAGTGTTTCCCTTCTCATTGTTTGTCTTGAATTTTCTTGGTACACAATTTACTTCGTTTGAAAACACGATCTCATGAAGAAACAAGTCATCTCCCTCTTGTGTTTCTTGTTCTTTTTCATCCTCTTGTGTTTCTTGTAACTTAAGCAATCGATCCGGACATTTAGAAGCAAAGTGTCCGTATTTATCACATCGGTAACAAATTACTTTGGCAGATCAAAGTCTCCATTACCTCGACCTCATCCCCTTCCACAACCACGTCCTTCTCTTCCTCTTCCTCTCGATCCTTCACTAGAATCCCTTGTTCAATTTTGTGATTCCAAATACATTAACTATTTTTGATCTTCTTGAGCTTCTTCTTCTTCGAGAATTCTTTCTTCATAGGCTTTTAAACGACCTACAACATCCTCAAAGCTTGCTATTTTAAGATCCAAAAGTTGCTCAAGAGATGCAACCATAAGAATGTATTTCTTTCTAGGAAAACACTTGAGAAACTTCTTGAC
Source organism: Lepidium didymum (assembly GCA_963920545.1). Lineage (NCBI taxonomy): Eukaryota > Viridiplantae > Streptophyta > Magnoliopsida > Brassicales > Brassicaceae > Lepidium > Lepidium didymum. Next base: position 15,075,381 of record OY986979.1, read on the forward strand.
TAATTTAGTTTCTTCTATTCTTACTCCAAGAGAGGAAGATTTTGATGAAATTGTCGATAACTTGCTCACAAACTCATCTATGGTTTCGGTTTCTTTCTTCTTGAGACGGTCAAATTCGGACATCAATGTTTGTAATCTCGCCTCCTTAACACGTTCGACTCCTATGTTCCGAGTCTTTATAGCCTCCCACACCTTATTACCCGTAACTAATTCACCAACTTGTATAATAAGATCTTCTGGTATAGATTGGAACAAGAGTGCCATCACCATGTCGTTTTTTTTATCCTCGTTTTCTGCCACAATTACTTCTCATACTTCATGTATTTTGAGACATACTTTCATTCTCATGGCCCAAACGGTATAGGTGGTCGTGTTTAACATCGGAAAAATGATAGAAGAAGAGCCTCCTCCACCTTTGCTTTTCTCCGCCCGTACTAAAGCATAATATCTCCCATGCTTCGTTTCTCCTCCACGCTTGAGTTTAAGCGATAACCTTAGCTCTGATACTAATTATTGTTTTAAGATTCGAATATGTGAAATCAAAGAAGTATAAAGAATGACTCTCTTTATTAGTTTAGGAAAATAACTCAAAACCTAAACTTTTCAATCTCAATTATCTTACAAGTTATGTTACACTTTGGCATCTCATTTATTTATAGATTAGACAATATTCTATTTCAATTATAAAAATTATATTTTAGATAACTCCTAAAATATATCAAGATTATCTTATTTAACTATCTAACTTGCTTAATTAACTAATGTTAAGCTTATTCCAACCATGATTGTACATAAAGTGGCTATAACGATACAGATAAAATCATTAATCATGAGTTAGCAACTACAGACAAAAGGAATCTCTAAAAAAAGACCAATCAGAGACGATGTTAAGTGATGAGAGAGAGAGTGAAGGTAATTTAAAATTATTATTGATTTGAAATCTTAATTATTATTCTTAGAGACACATATATTAATAATATGGAGTTCTGTATATAAGAATAATACACCTTGTTCAAAAACGCGGCTGAGGAACCGTTGCGTTTTTACCAACTCGGACAAAGAAATCGGGATTTTGAAAAAGTCATATTTTTTTTTGATAAACCAAAATTATGTATAGATCTGTAAGTTTTAAGCATACACATTAAAAAAAATATAAAACAAGTGAAAGAAACCATGAAAAATCGGTGCTGCTGTTAGTTTTAGGGTTTACAGAACAAAAAATTAGAGGAAGATGATGAAGGGTAAATGTCGATTTTACCCTTCATTAAAATGCAACGGGAAAAAACGATAAAATGTAAATTTCGATCTTCGAACCCGAAATCTCATGGTAAATTCACTGACTACCTTGTAATTTCTAAATTGTTATTACGAAAAATAGTAATATATACTAAACTAATACAATCATCGTAAAATAAATTCCAATTAATCCCCGCATAATCTCAAAAAATTGATTAATCGACGCTACCTCACCGAACTACTAGCGCCTAGAAAATTTCAAAACATGGATAATACAATATCATAATGGTTGAAAACATAGTTGAATTAATCTCACGTTTTCATAACAAACTAAAATTAGATTTCTTACGTTATTATACTACCATATTGGAATTTAAACCATTTGTCAGCAGTTGAAAAAAGAAAAAAAAAACCATCTTTCATCTAAAATGGGCCAAGCCCAATAAGGAAAACATATAAGAAACGAGTGAGATATTGAAACGTCACGTTTCATTAACTCAATTTTTTTACAATTATTAAAATGTCCTGGTCGTCAACTTTGGTCTCCAAAAGACACCAAGCCTTGGCATTCGCTGGTCGAATTTGGATTAGATTATTTCGGGTTTTAGATTTTTGGTTCTAATAATTTAAAATCTATTTAAATATTTTTTTATATTTTGAATCGGATTCGGTTCGGGTAAAAATTGGGTTCGGATGCAGATGTTTATATATAATTTATATAAAAATTTAAAACTAGTAAAAATTTAAAAGAAATAAATCCAAAAAACCCTAAATTTAAATAAATATATATCGGGTACTCTTTCGGTTCTTGATTCGGTTTCACTTCAGGTTCAGATTCGGTTTTTCGCATACATAAATTTAGGATTCATTTGAATATTCCGTCGGGTTCGATTCTTTTTTTCGGGTTGATTTTAGTTCGGGTTTCGGATATCAGATATTATGCCCAGAGCTAAATAAAATCCTAGTTTTTGCTTTTAAGTTTTCAACCACCATAACCAAAAAACCATAACCAAAGTACTCAAAAAATTTGAAAAATAACATGAGTTCCGAATAAACAATTGAGTGTGAATCTTAATTCCGTTCCAATTTTATCGGATGTCCCTAAAAGGAACAAACCCATAATTATTAACGAAAATGAGGACGAGCATCAATCAGATCCTCAACCAAAAAATAGGACGAGTGAAACAATACAGTTCCTAATCCTTTTTCAAAAAAAAATGAATCTTAGTTCCGAATCTAATCCAAAATTGCTTCCAAATTTCCAAAAAACATAACTTTATGAGCAATATTTATGGATCCGAAAATTCATAAACTTTAGTTTTAGATCAAAAATCTAAACATGTTTATATTTAGAACAAACAACGTAAAACCACATATTCCAGAATTTTTAATCTAGATTAAATTTCAGAATTTCACATATTAATAAATTTGAATTTATTAAAGAAAATAACTTGATTATCAAACAGAAACTGAACATAGTGCATCTGATACCAAATGTTATATTATACATTATGATTTCTTAATCATAAACACATGTGAGTGATTAACAAAAACATAAACATATCTTTTGGATATATGACTTATGATCTGAGTTTTGGCAATAATTTTTCCACAATAAACCCAAAATAGCTTAAGGTCTCTATTGATGGGATACATAACTTTTTCTGTAATTCTGATTAGGATTATTGTAGAGACCTATACCTTCTGTTTATATATATAAAATTTTTAATTCAGCCTTTCATCAAATTAAAAATTATGAATGTTACAACATAATTTTGAGTCCTTAAATAATGACTCTCCTAACACATTACTTATACATGTGTAACCCCACGCTTTCGTGTTTGGCGACGGCTACTACGACGCCAGCAACAAACAGTTTCTCTCCACGAACGAGTCGGCCCCAATTCTCTTCTATATGGAATAACCGTCGGAAAAGCTAGTGGACGGTGGTCCGATGGCTTTATCATTCCTCACAATCTTGGTAAATTATTCACACATTGATTGATCGTTCGATATCGATTCTAAATTTCTAATTATTAAACACTATGAATTGAATGTGAATGATATTTTGTCCTGAGCAGCAGAATTCATGAGTATCCCAAGAGTCCCACCGATTTTCCGGATCTCAGAAGATTTCTCTTATGGAGCTAGCTTCGCTATAGCCGACGCCAGCGTCCTCGGTTCCTATCTTGAGATGGTCAGCTTAAGTTTTTTGTATCTCTCTAAATTCTCTTATTATAATTTCTTCTTTAGGTAATATGGGACTAGAGTTTCTTGTTCGTATAGTACAGACAACTTTAAATTATGTGTTTTGGTTAACACATTAAAGAAGATAAAGATTAGTAATTTATAGATGACTCTGTTTCAACAAGTCATGAAGTTCTCCCAAATCAAGAATCAATGGACTGATAAAGCGCTATCAGAAGCTATCTACTTGACCCACATCGGCTCTGATGATTACTTGAACTTTGCAAAGAATAACCCAAATCCCTCTAATGATCAAAAGCAAGCCTTTGTAAATCAAGTCATCACTTCGGTAGAGGTAGCAATAAAGGTAAAATGCTCAACAGCTACATTATGATGAAGGCAAAGTACAATCTTTTTAATCTACTCTAGCTTTCCTTTATTAGTACATATCTCTGTTTTTCTTCTTTAAGTGATTCATGAGGCGGGAGGAAGAAAGTGCGCTTTTCAGAACTTAGCGTCGTTAGGCTGCTTACCAATGGTTAAACAAGAGAAAGGAAACAAGAAAGAGCGTGTAAAGCTACCTTCAGAAATGGCAGCATTACATAACAAGAACTTGTTGAAGCTCATGGAGAAACTAGCTAGAGATCTCGAGAGTTTTCAATATTTGCTCAGCAATTTCTTCAGCTCGATCCAAAAAAAAGAGTTTACGAGCTAGAAGCTTACAATAAGTTAATTAATTATCATCATTCCAATGTTTTCATTCCCCATCCAATACGTTTCATGTTGGTGCAGCATTTGGGACAAGAACAACTGCTCGTTGTGGTATTGGCTTTGTAAACGGGACCCGGTTGTGCAGCCAACACCATTTGCGCCAAACCAGAGAATTATATCTTCTTCGACGTAAGTATTTGACATAAGATGCGAGCTTGCAGGTAGCACATTTGATGTGGAATGCAACCCCTCAAATCATTGGACCTTATAATCTCCATGAGCTTTTCTTCCATCCTCTGGACATAGTTGTCACTAGATCGACACAGGAGAAGCTTCAGAGTATCTAAAATGTCAAGTGATACTTGACCAATTTGGTAAAGCTAGTTCCTTTGTGATATAATATGTAAGGTCATATATATACTTATATTACATAAATAAAATTAAGACCAAAGTTTCTGATGTTTAATCAAAAAAAATAGGGGTGGGCGTTCGGTTTATTCGGTTTAAACGGTTCGGGTTTATCGGTTTTTCGGGTTAATCGGAATTTTCAATTTCTGCCGAATTGAACCAAATCTTAATTCGGTTCGGGTTATTCAGTACTCGGTTTTAACCAAATTTTATGATTAAACCGAATTCAACCCGAATTTGCACTAAAAAAACAAAAAAAATTTGAATCTTATGGTTAACCGAATAAAATTAAACTGAATAAACCAAACAAACCGAATTAGATAATCTAAAACCGAACAAACCAAATTCCATAATCCAAAAACCGAACAAACCGAATTTATATTATCACAACACAAACGTCAAACAGAACAAAGACCACAGAGTTGAGATTATCTATCTACTCCAGTTTGTGTCCGTGAACAAAACATTATGAAACAAACCATTGAAGCAGAGCAATCTCTTGCTTACCAAACAAACGATGAAACCAAAGCGTTTGATCTGCAGACATGACATGAATCTTAATAAGGAGATCATCAAACATGAAAATGACAACCAAAAACCGAGCCGCTAAACAATGCAAACACAAGGCCGCACAGTTAGCTAAGAGGAAGCTAAAACTTTCTAATAATGGAAATAGGTTTTTCCAAAAGCTTGAAAAGGTAACAAGTACTTGCAAGAGTTACGATTGCAGCTCTTCAGCCACTCAATGTTCAAGAAAAGCAAGCAGAAGAAGGGTTTTCGAAGACGACAACATCAAAGCTGATGAAGTTTCAAACATAAGAGCATCTATATGAGAAGAGCAGAAGTAGGAGTTGGAAACTATTATGAAGATCCCATAGCAGGCTGTTCAAATTAACCAAGAAGGCAGAAGCAGATAAGCAATTGAAGCAGTAGAAACCAGACGAAACCTCGGTTGAACAAAAACACATAGAAAAAACAAAGAAACGCATATATTTTTAGCAGAATTTCTGTTTATGTCTTTTTAAGAACTTTGGTAGATATTTAAAAAGTACTTTTACCTAACGGCAGATACAACTGTGGCTTCAAATCCAAACGCAATAAGAAGCATCCCAGCAATTCAAAAATAGCAAGCATATCCAATCCACCTCACAAATAAAAACATGTTCTCTTAGTGGAATTCACATATACTAATTTCCATCACGGTTTCCTCTTTGACGTTAGGTGGTCTTCTAGCAATCCAAACACTACACACACCAAATCAACAATGAGAGTAAATGATAAGTACAAACTTTACATCACGTAAACAACAATTTAGGAATAAACTTTTTACCTCCTAATCACTCCATAGACACGAAATTCATCCTCGAGTTCACACTCAGTAATTCGCGGATCCACATTACCCACGTACACACGCGACATTTGTTGGATTAGTTACCTGCCAAACTTAATTACACATAACTCAGTTCTCTAAACCATCTTTGAATCAAATAACACAAAATTATAAGGCGGAGAGATGAGAGGCGGAGAGAAGAGAGCGGAAGAGAGGCGGAGAGAAGAGAGCGGAAGAGAGGCCGAGAGATGAGAGGCGGAGAGAAGAGATCGGAGAGAAGAGATTGAAGAGAAGAGACCGGAGAGAAGAGAGGCCGAGAGATTAAATTGTTAGGGTTCGATCGATATCATTGATGTGGTAAAGGTAAAGTGTAGTCAAAGGAAAAAAAAATTGTTGACTTTCAAATTTAATTTCGGTTCATTCGGTTAATGAATACCGAACCAAACCGACCCGATAACCGATTACAATTTAACATAAGACCGATCGGTTTAATAATCAATTTTATTCGGTTTCGGTTAACCGAGTTAATTGGTTCGACCCCGATTAACCCAAAAAAACCGAACCGTTCGCCCACCCGTAAAAAAAATGTTGATGTTGTAGTTCTATGAAGACATAAAACGAAACATGGGCCTTAGTATAGATTAAAATCTCTCTCGGGTTTTTATCGTTTTGTACGAGTTTTGCGTTCTAGTTCTCCCCCCCGTGCTCCGACCGCAATCCCCATTTCTTCTTCTCTCCGTTGGCGTTTCTCACGGCGTCAACGCCACACCCTCCTAAGCCAAAGGTCCTCCCTTCCTCATAGGGAAGAACAAAGTTAAGCAGAAACCGAGCCCTAAGCGGATGTCCACTTCTCCTCCGCGAGTGATTTCTTCTCCGGAGCTCGCACCTCCCTCATTTGTTGCTGAGTCGCAACCTTAATCTCCTCTCCCTCCGACCTCTAACGGTGAGCCCTCCTCTCCCTCAGCTTCGATCGAGATCTCTAAGTCCTCTGGTGCAGTAATAATCAGCCCTAACTCGCCTGAACAAATTATTGTCTCTCCCTCGACCTCAGGATCTCCTCCGTAGCAAAATCCAGACACGCCTAATGTGTTACTTGCCCCGCAGGAAAACCCAGTCTCGCCTGAGGAATCGCCTTCCTTTCCACCTGAGTCTGTGAGCCCCTCATGGACCTCAATTGTTGCTGGGACTTCAAAACAAATGAAGAAGCAAGGCACACCATTTCTGTTGGAAACAGGTGAACCTTGTGTCATGATTGGGCATGATTTCACAATTGCTGTTGATGAACTCTTCACATCTGGAAAGCTATTGCGAGAATGGAACTCTACCATAATTGCTCTAATCCCTAAAGTAGTGAATGCTGCAACTATAACGGACTTTAGGCCCATTTCGTGTTGTAACACGCTATACAAGGTTATCTCCTCGCATCTGGCGGGCAGATTGAAGCAAATACTGCATGAGGTTATATCACAGTCTCAATCAGCTTTCATTCCTGGGAGGCTTCTGGTGGAGAATTTTCTCTTAGCAACAGAACTAACTCAGGGTATAACTTGACGAATATTTCCCCTCGTGTTATGTTGCAGGTCGATCTCCAAAAGGCTTTCGATACATTGCGCTGGGACTTCCTTCTTACAGCTCTGCAGGCGTTGAACATTCCTCCAAGGCTGATTGACTGGATTTGGGAATGTTTTTCTACAACCTCCTTCTCTGTCTCAGTTAATGGGAAATTATGTGGCCACTTTGAGGATAATAGAGGTTTAAGACAAGAGGACTCACTTTCCCCTTATCTATTTATTATAGCCATGTAAGTGTTGGCTACATTGCTCCAGTCTCCAAATGCTACCAACCCTGCTATCTCTCATCTTGCATTCGCGGATGAAATAGTGATATTCTTTGATGGGACTTATAACTCTCAAAAAGAGATTGTTGACACTCTCAATATTTTTTTTCATTGGTCAGGACTCTAAGTCAATCACCACAAGAGTCACCTTTTTGCTGCAGGTCAAACCCAACAAGAGACAAATGCTCTCCCTTGGTTTGGGTTTCAGCAGGGATCATTTCCTATGAGATACCTTGGATTACCTCTTATGTGCAGGAAATTACACTCAGCAGATTACTCTGCTTTGCTTGACAAGATCATAGTGCATTTTAATGATTGGTCCAACAAGGCTATTTCTTTTGCCGGCAGATTGCAGTTGATATCCTTTGTAGTCTATGGAACTATTAACTTTTGGTTCTCAGCTTTTATGATACCAAAAGCATGTATCAAAGAGATTGAAAAACTGTGTGGGAAGTTTTTGTGGATTGGTTGCATTGATAAACGCCAACCAGCAAAGGTTTCTTGGCGAGCAATTGTTTGCCAAAGGCAGAGGGAGGACTAGGATTGAGAGATTTTGGGCTTTGGAACAAAATTCTCGGACTTAAGCTAATATGGCTTCTTATTACAAGAAGTGGTTCTTTGTGGGTAGCTTGGAACATCACTCATCGCCTCAGAAAAGATAGTTTTTGGAATGTCAAAGCCAGATCAAATGACTCCTGGATTTGGAAGGTTCTACTTCGGCTGCGTCCACTAATCCAGCCTTACATTTGCTGTCAGCTTGGAAATGGGCAAAAGGCAAGTTTTTGGTTCGATTTTTGGTTGGCCAATGGCCCCCTATATACTATTCTTGGGTCTGCAGGTCCTCGTCAGCTTGGAGTGCCACTTAATGCTACAGTCAGTGGTGCAAGAACAGGCGATGGATGGAACCTGAGACTGCCAAGGACTGACATAGCGGTTGAGGTTATAGCCACACTAATAACATTACCTCCTCTTCAACCTGATATGAATGATGAGTTTGAAATTGAAATTAATGGTCGTTCATCTAACAAGTTCGTAACATCAAAATTCTGGGATGTGCACAGAGATAAGGCGCCTAAGAAAGCTTGGTCTAACACTATCTGGTTCTGTGGCCACACTCCAAAGCATGCTTTCACCATGTGGGTAGCAAATCTGGACCGTCTTCCAGTGCATACACGATTACTCTCTTGGGGCCTCAATGTTCCAATTCAATGCTGCTTTTGCAACTCTTTTGCTGAAACTAGAGACCACCTCTTCTTGAGATGTGAATTTAGTGAAACCATTTGGATAAAGGTCCTTTCAGGTTAAGATGTCCTTCGTACACCTTTCATACTTGGGAAGTGCTTCTACAATGGGCGAGCTATTCCTCGACTACCACTCCAGTCTTGATTAAGCAGCTCTTGTCTCAGGTTATTGGCGGGAATGCAATAGTAGGTTCTTCTCTCATCAGTCACGAACCACTGATGTTATTTTCCGGTCCTTAGATCGCTTAATTAGGGACACTCTATTGTCCAAGTATACTATGAAAGGCTTTCATCCTTTCATGTCCATTTGGTTTGCTAACTCTTAGGCTAACTATTTTTTTTATCTCCAATTTTTTATTTTTTATTTGGCTTGGGAGTTGAGTTCCTGCTCTACAGCTAATCCATCATATTAATGAAATTCACATTCTTATCCAAAAAAAGATATGGGCCTTAATATCCAGGCTTATGAGCCTAAATCAAATAAATCAAAAACTCATGACTTATTTACTTCTTTTTTTGTTAACTCTGAATTTTATTAGTAACTCAAAAGTGATGGCATAGTTACTTAATTTCATGATTTTTTTTTTAACTTTTTTGATCAATCGTATAATTTTACTTAATTATGATTATACATTTATACTTAACTTTTAAACTACTCGATAAAAATAATGACAACAAATTTTTAGGTATATGGTCATTCCTATATTCTGGTAGTGATTACATCGCTTAATATTTCGTCCTTTTTATGTGATTTTTTATTACAAACTGTGGAAACCAAATATATATAAATAATAAGTATAACTAAGACATGTAGTTTAAGTAATCATTAGACCATCATCTGTATTTGACTTTCATAATATTTATTAGCTTTAGAGATTCAAGTCGGTTTAGGGTTAGGTACAAATCGGGTACTTTCGGTCTAGTACTTTTAAGTCTAAAATTTTTGGGTAAACGATCTATTTCCCTCCAAAAACTTTTATATAGCACCAAATCCACCCCGAACTTTCATATCTGTCTAAATTTTCCTCATCGTAACTTTTTAACCAAAATCCCCCTCATCTAAACTTTTTCAATCTATTTCCCCCGGGTAGAAAATTGTGGTTCAAATCAAGTAAATCCTTACCAAACCGCTTGAACCAAACCAAGAAACGATCTATTTCCCCCCAAAAACTTTCATACACCAAATCCACCCCAAACTTTCACATCTGTCTAAATCCCCCCCCAAACTTTCATATAAACTTTTTCAATCTATTTCCCCCCGACTAGAAAATTGTGGTGACGTTCTTCTTCTTCTCTGGTGAGTCTTCTCCACCTCCCTCTTCTTGGAACATTCGTTTTCTCCTTTTATAAGTTATAAATACATACCTTCAATTCCTTAGAAAAAAAACACAAACCAACAACAACAACAAGTTGCAAAATAAAACATCAGAAATAATGGAGATGAAGAACGTTAACAACATCTTTGTGGCCCTCGTTATCTCGGCCGTGTTAGTGAGCTCAGTCATGGCAACTTCAATGGAGTCTCCAGCACCATCACCAGGTGAAGCTGGTGCTTCTTCAGTTGCGCATGTCCTAGTGGGCGATGTAGCAGAGGAAAGAGATAACAGAAACAAGAATTCAAGTTCTTCTTCAAAAGACATAGAGAAGCCAGTAAAGACCCAAGAGATGTCATTGATTAGCACATTAACACTACTACGCAAGTATAAGAAAAAGAGTCCTAAAAGTGAGGAGAGAGCTGAAGCATTGGAATGTTTGTTGGAGCTTTGTGCAGGTTTACTTAGGCAAGAAAAGTTCGATGAGCTTGAACGTGTGTTAAAACCTTTTGGAGAGGAAACAGTTTCATCAAGAGCAACAACGATTTGTCTTACAAAGAGTCTCATGAATGTAAAGAGAAAGTCTAACGATGATGAAACTAATCCTTAAAAGAAACACTTACTGCAACTTTCATGTAACCACTTTTTGTATTAAAGACATTAATCTAAGGAGCAAAGTCAGAACAAGAAAAGACTTTTGTTATATATCTCCGGAGACTCTTTGGTATTTTTACTGCAATAGAAGAGCCAAAAAGGCGGATAGTGATGCAGCAATGATGGATCCAACCACCAAAAAAGCTACAGTGGCAGATGAAGAAGCACCAGCTTCACCTGGTGATGGTGCTGGAGACTCCATTGAAGCTGCCATGACTGAGCTCACTAACATGGCCGAGATAAAGAGGGCCACAAAGATGTTGTTGACGTTCTTCATCTCCATTATTTCTGATGTTTTATTGTGCAACTTGTTGTTGTTGTTGGTTTGTGTTTTTTTTCTCTAAAGAATTAAATGTATGTATTTATAACTTATAAAAGGAGAAAACGAGTGTTTCAAGAAGAGGGAGGTGGAGAAGATTCACCGGAGAAGAAGAAGAACGTCACCACAATTTTCTAGCGTGGGGGAAATAGATTGAAAAAGTTTACATGATAGTTTGGGAGAATTTAGACAGAGGTGAAAGTTTGAGGTGGATTTGGTGTATGAAAGTTTCTGGGGGGAAATAGATCGTTTACCGATCTATTTCTCCCTCATCTTGGTTTGGTTCAAGTGGTTTGGTAAGGATTTACTTGATTTGAACCACAATTTTTTACCCGGGGGAAATAAATTGAAAAAGTTTAGATGAGGGGGATTTTGGTTGAGAAGTTACGATGGCGGGATTTTAGACAGAGGTGAAAGTTTGGAGTGGATTTGATGCTAAATAAAAATTTCTGGGGGGAAATAGATCGTTTACCCAAAAATTTTAGACTTGAAAGTACTAGACCGAAAGTACTCGATTTGTATCTAACCCTAAACCGACTTGAATCTCTAAAGCTAATAAATTATGAAAGTCAAATACAGATGATGGTACAATGATTACTTAAACTACATGTCTTAGTTATACTTATTATTTATATATATATATATTTGGTTTCCACAGTTTGTAATAAAAAAATCACATAAAAAGGACAAAAGAAATATTAAGCGATGTAATCACTACCAGAATAATGGAATGACCATATACCTAAAAATTTGTTGTCATTACTTTTATCGAGTAGTTTAAAAGTTAAGTATAAATGTATAATCATAATTAAGTAAAATTATACGATTGATCAAAAAAGTTAAAAAAAAAATCATGAAATTAAGTAACTATGCCATCACTTTTGAGTTACTAATAAAATTCAGAGTTAACAAAAAAAGAAGTAAATAAGTCATGAGTTTTTGATTTATTTGATTTAGGCTCATAAGCCTGGATATTAAGGCCCATATCTTTTTTTGGATAAGAATGTGAATTTCATTAATATGATGGATTAGCTGTAGAGCAGGAACCCAACTCCCAAGCCAAATAAAAAATAAAAAATTGGAGATAAAAAAAATAGTTAGCCTAAGAGTTAGCAAACCAAATGGACATGAAAGGATGAAAGCCTTTCATAGTATACTTGGACAATAGAGTGTCCCTAATTAAGCGATCTAAGGACCGGAAAATAACATCAGTGGTTCGTGACTGATGAGAGAAGAACCTACTATTGCATTCCCGCCAATAACCTGAGACAATAGCTGCTTAATCAAGACTGGAGTGGTAGTCGAGGAATAGCTCGCCCATTGTAGAAGCACTTCCCAAGTATGAAAGGTGTACGAAGGACATCTTAACCTGAAAGGACCTTTATCCAAATGGTTTCACTAAATTCACATCTCAAGAAGAGGTGGTCTCTAGTTTCAGCAAAAGAGTTGCAAAAGCAGCATTGAATTGGAACATTGAGGCCCCAAGAGAGTAATCGTGTATGCACTGGAAGACGGTCCAGATTTGCTACCCACATGGTGAAAGCATGCTTTGGAGTGTGGCCACAGAACCAGATAGTGTTAGACCAAGCTTTCTTAGGCGCCTTATCTCTGTGCACATCCCAGAATTTTGATGTTACAAACTTGTTAGATGAACGACCATTAATTTCAATTTCAAACTCATCATTCATATCAGGTTGAAGAGGAGGTAATGTTATTAGTGTGGCTATAACCTCAACCGCTATGTCAGTCCTTGGCAGTCTCAGGTTCCATCCATCGCCTGTTCTTGCACCACTGACTGTAGCATTAAGTGGCACTCCAAGCTGACGAGGACCTGCAGACCCAAGAATAGTATATAGGGGGCCATTGGCCAACCAAAAATCGAACCAAAAACTTGCCTTTTGCCCATTTCCAAGCTGACAGCAGATGTAAGGCTGGATTAGTGGACGCAGCCGAAGTAGAACCTTCCAAATCCAGGAGTCATTTGATCTGGCTTTGACATTCCAAAAACTATCTTTTCTGAGGCGATGAGTGATGTTCCAAGCTACCCACAAAGAACCACTTCTTGTAATAAGAAGCCATATTAGCTTAAGTCCAAGAATTTTGTTCCAAAGCCCAAAATCTCTCAATCCTAGTCCTCCCTCTGCCTTTGACAAACAATTGCTCGCCAAGAAACCTTTGCTGGTTGGCGTTTATCAATGCAACCAATCCACAAAACTTCCCACACAGTTTTTCAATCTCTTTGATACAGGCTTTTGGTATCATAAAAGCTGAGAACCAAAAGTTAATAGTTCCATAGACTACAAAGGATATCAACTGCAATCTGCCGGCAAAAGAAATAGCCTTGTTGGACCAATCATTAAAATGCACTATGATCTTGTCAAGCAAAGCAGAGTAATCTGCTGAGCGTAATTTCTTGCACATAAGAGTTAATCCAAGGTATCTCATAGGAAATGATCCCTGCTGAAACCCAAACCAAGGGAGAGCATTTGTCTCTTGTTGGGTTTAACCTGCAGCAAAAAGGTGACTCTTGTGGTGATTGACTTGGAGTCCTGACCAATGAAAAAAAATATTGAGAGTGTCAACAATCTCTTTTTGAGAGTTATAAGTCCCATCAAAGAATATCACTATTTCATCCGCGAATGCAAGATGAGAGATAGCAGGGTTGGTAGCATTTGGAGACTGGAGCAATGTAGCCAACACTTACATGGCTATAATAAATAGATAAGGGGAAAGTGAGTCCTCTTGTCTTAAACCTCTATTATCCTCAAAGTGGCCACATAATTTCCCATTAACTGAGATAGAGAAGGAGGTGTTAGAAAAACATTCCCAAATCCAGTCAATCAGCCTTGGAGGAATATTCAACGCTTGCAGAGCTGTAAGAAGGAAGTCCCAGCGCAATGTATTGAAAGCCTTTTGGAGATCGACCTGCAGCATAACACGTGGGGAAATATTCGTCAAGTTATACCCTGAGTTAGTTCTGTTGCTAAGAGAACATTCTCCACCAGAAGCCTCCCAGGAATGAAAGCTGATTGAGACTGCGATATAACCTCATGCAGTATTTGCTTCAATCTGCCCGCCAGATGCGAGGAGATAACCTTGTATAGCGTGTTACAACACAAAATGGGCCTAAAGTCCGTTATAGTTGTAGCATTCACTACTTTAGGGATTAGAGCAATTATGGTAGAGTTCCATTGTCGCAATAGCTTTCCAGATGTGAAGAGTTCATCAACAGCAATTGTGAAATCATGCCCAATCATGACACAAGGTTCACCTGTTTCCAACAGGAATGATGTGCCTTGCTTCTTCATTTGTTTTGAAGTCCCAGCAACAACTGAGGTCCAAGAGGGGCTCACAGACTCAGGTGGAAAGGAAGGCGATTCCTCAAGCGAGACTGGGTTTTCCTGCAGGGCAAGTAACACAGCAGGCGTGTCTGGATTTTGCTGCGGAGGAGATCCCGAGGTCGAGGAAGAGTCAATAATTTGTTCAGGCGAGTTAGGGCTGATTATTACTGCACCAGAGGACTTAGAGATCTCGATCGAAGCTGAGGGAGAGGAGGGCTCACCGTTAGAGGTCGGAGAGAGAGGAGATTAAGGTTACGACTCAGCAGCAAAGGAGGGAGGAGCGAGCTCCGGAGAAGAAATCCCTCGCGGAGGAGAAGCGGACTTCTGTTTAGGGCTCGGTTTCTGCTTAACTTTGTTCTCCCTATGAGGAAGGGAGGACCTTTGGCTTAGGAGGGTGTGGCGTTGACGCCGTGAGAAACGCTGAAGGAGAGAAGAAGAAATGGGGATTGTGGTCGGAGCATGGGGGAGAACTAGAACGCAAAACTCATACAAAATGATAAACACCCGAGAGAGATTTTAATCTATACTAAGGCCCATGTTTCGTTTTATGTCTTCATAGAACTACAACATCAACATTTTTTTTTACGGGTGGGCGAACGGTTCAGTTTTTTTGGGTTAATCAGGGTCGAACCTATTAACTCGGTTAACCGAAACCAAATAAAACTGATTATTAAACTGATTATTAAACTGATCGGTCTTATGTTAAATTGTAATCGGTTATCGGTTCGGTTTGGTTCGGTATTCATTAACCGAATGAACCGAAATTAATTTTGAAAGTCAACAATTTTTTTTTCCTTTGACTACACTTTACCTTTACCACATCGATGATATGGATCGAACCCTAAAAATCTAATCTCTCGGCCTCTCTTCTCTCCGGTCTCTTCTCTCCGGTCTCTTCTCTCTGATCTCTTCTCTTCGATCTCTTCTCTCCGCCTCTCATCTCTCGGCCTCTCTTCCGCTCTCTTCTCTCCGCCTTTCTTCCGCTCTCTTCTCTCCGCCTCTCATCTCTCCGCCTCTCATCTCTCCGCCTTATAATTTTATATTAGATTATATGACATTAGAGTTTTGTTATTATAATAGAAAATTCAAATTCAAATTTTAGTCCAAATATATTAACGTTGAGTATTAAACACTACTCTAATCTTTTATCTTTTATGTAAAGTGTATCTTCTATATTAATTACGAGGTATCAACCACCGGAAAAGCTATGGTGGCAGATGAAAAAGCACCAGCTTCACCTGGTGATGGTGCTGGAGACTCCATTGAAGCTACCATGACTGCGCTCACTAACACGGCCGAGATAAAGAGGACCACAAAGATGTTGTTGACGTTCTTCATCTCCATTATTTCTGATGTTTTATTTTGCAACTTGTTGTTGTTGTTGGTTTGTGTTTTTTTTCTAAGGAATTGAAGGTATGTATTTATAACTTATAAAAGGAGAAAACGAGTGTTTCAAGAAGAGGGAGGTGGAGAAGACTCACCGGAGAAGAAGAAGAACGTCACCACAATTTTCTAGCTGGGGGGAAATAGATTGAAAAAGTTTATATGAAAGTTTGGAGGGGATTTACGATGGGGGGATTTAAACAGAGGTGAAAGTTTGGGGTGGATTTTTTGTATCAAAGTTTCTAGGAGGAAATAGATCGTTTACCGATCTATTTCCCCCTCATCTTGGTTTCGTTCAAGTGGTTTGGTAAGGATTTACTTTTCTACCGGGGGAAATAGATTGAAAAAGTTTAGATAAGGGGGATTTTGGTTAAGAAGTTACGATAAGGGGGATTTAGACAGAGGTGAAAGTTCGGGGTGGATTTGGTGCTATATGAAAGTTTCTGAGGGGAAATAGATCGTTTACCCAAAAAATTTATACTTATATAGGACCTATTACTATTTCGGTTCGGTTCCGGATCAATTCTATTCAAATTCAAATCAGTTCGAGTTCAAATTTAAAGAACCAAAAGTTACTTGAATACCTAAATCCCAAAAAATATTTGAAAATAACTTAAAAATACCCCAAAAATACCTAAAACTACTTTAAAATATCAAAAATATACTTTAAAATATCTAAATATTCAAAAAATATATGAAATATCAAAAAAATCAAAAAAATACTAATAAAATACTCTGAAAATACTTAAAACATACTATAAACTTGCGTTTTCAAATATCCATTTGATTCTTGGTTTGGATCCGGTTTAGGTTTGATTTTTTGGATCTTAAATTTTTGGATCTGTTCGGGTATTTAAACATTCCGGGTTCAAATTCGAGTCTTCTTTCCAAATCGGTTATAGGTTTTGAGGTTCGGGTATTATGTCCAAACCTAATATTTATGTTAAAAAAGGGAAAACATATTGCAAAATACTAGAGTATAAGGTTAAAATTTCATAAGCAAAAAAGAAACGGTTAGAATAAAGATTATTTAAGAAAAGCAGAGAATCAATGGAAAAAAGAAATCATTGTTTGTTATTCATCATTTCTATAAAAGTGAATACAACAATCATTCTCTATCTCGTTCTATTGAAGAAGATGAGAGTTGATCTAATTATATAGAGAAGATGAGTTACAGTTGGCTTTGGTTAAAGCCGGTTTATGAAAACCAAAACTATCTAATTGACTTATAAACCAAGGGAATTAACATTCTAATACCCCTTTCAAGATGGTAATGATATCTAAATCATAGCCATCTTGCCTATAATGTTGTGAAATCGGCCATCATTGTCTTCAGTTCTTCAACATTTTCATCTGGATAAATGTCCACTAGAATCTTCTTGTTCTCTTCCTTACATATCTGCACATTACTGTAAACTTCACTGTATAGGGCCAATTGGGCCAAGCCCAATTGCTGAACCCAAATCAAAGAATAGCCCAATCTGGCCCAACAAGAAGAGTCCATTTGGAAGAAAGCCCAACAATGGAAGAGGCCCACATTCAGCGCCACATGTCCATCACTGACGAACAGACTTACATGCAGAGTGACACCTAGATTCCACTAGCGAGCCCATATTCATCTTGAGCCTACTATAAAAGGGATGCTAAGTTGAAGGAACAAGGGGAGCTGGTGGAAGATTGAAGAGCATTCAACCAAAACCCAGAAAACGAAGAACACTTGAAGATCGACGAGCACAAATACTAATACTCAGAATCGACGAGCCCAAAACTCAGGGAGTAGATCGACGAACGTAAAATAGAAAATAGAATACACCAACGGAAAAACCTTAATAAGATAACGCTTCGACGAGCCAAAACACCCTAGTGGTGAAGCGTTCGTTGAACGTAGAGAGGCTTCGACGAGTCCAAACACCCTAGTGGTGAAGCGTTCGTCGAACGTAGAGAAGTTTCGACGAGCCTAAACACCCTAGTGGTGAAGCGTTCGTCGAACGTAGAGAAGCTTCGATGAGCCTAAACACCCTGTGGTGAAGCGTTCGTTGAACGTAAAGAAGCTAATACTGAAGAATCATAGACGAATTCATTCGACCGAAGAGTCGTTGACGATCATCAAAGACTCGGTATACGAAGACCTCAACCCACGAAGTATTTCAACGAAGAAAATGATCACCTATGGACCAGAACTACGAAATGGCTTGATTCCTGAAAAGGATATGTAGGCAACCGATCGCAGTACAGCCAAAACTCACAAAAGACGTTCGTATTCGCCGAGCGTGCTAAGACCGGTACGAATAATTGGCGCCGTCTGTGGGGACGAGATTCTTCTAGACGCAAAAAGTCAAGATGGAAGTCAACGAATCAGGAGATGGAATTCGAAGCAGTGACGAACAGTCGCTATGAACAGGAGTAATCAACAGTGAACAGTCTCAAAGACGAGAAGAAATTCCCTTCGATGATCCAGAAAATGAACGGATTCGTCAAGTGGCCTTGCCAACCCAAATTAATGAGCAAATGAATATCCCTGAACTTCTTCAAACCCTTCTAAGAAAATCGGAAGAAGCAACCTGAAATACGAATCGAAGGTTCGAAGAATTTCAGAATAAAATTGCAGCACTGGAAGAAGCCCGAGCAAGAGATACTCCATTGAGTGCGGATCGTTCCTCTCATCAAAGAGTTCGATTTGAAGAATCACCAAATTCGGATATACGACCAAATCAACAAACTATCGAGTTACAAGAAGAACGGACGACAAGCAGGCACGTCGAAAGACCTCAATATCAAGAATTACGCGTCAGTCCAATAGAGCAATCGTATCTATCACTTGACCGTTTAGAGGATCAAGCATTAACCATTAAGGCAATGAAAGAAGAAATGAAGAGAATGGCATCACGACTTCATAGCGCGACCAGTTCGGCACCTGAAATTGATCAAATGCTATCTAGGA
Organism: Lepidium didymum; assembly: GCA_963920545.1. Classification (NCBI taxonomy): domain Eukaryota; kingdom Viridiplantae; phylum Streptophyta; class Magnoliopsida; order Brassicales; family Brassicaceae; genus Lepidium; species Lepidium didymum. The sequence continues at coordinate 15,094,282 of OY986979.1, forward strand.
CGCGAAATTCACCGTTTACAAGGCAACTATTGGCGGTTAAAGTTTAACATAACGGATAACGGAAAGACAGATCCAAATAGGTTTCTAACGGCCTTCGGAATCGCAATGGGTAGAGCTCAATATACCCCTCAAGAATACGACGCCGGATATTGCCAGATGTTCGTAGAAAGCTTAATCGGAGATGCGCCAGATTGGTTTTCAAAACTGGAACCATATTCCATCGATAGTTTCAAACAACTATCGAAAGTATTGCTCAAACATTACTTGATGTATATCCAACCGGCGACGATAAGCGCAGATCTATACTCTATCTTCCAAGGCAGGAAAGGGAGCCTACGATCATACCTTGAACGATTCAAAGCTATCGTATCAAAAGTAACTGTGACAGATGATGTCGCAATTCCAGCCCTTCGAAGTGGATTGTGCGATGATTCAAACTTAAAAGATGATTTGCACATCAATACCCCGCAGACATTGGAAGATGCATTGCACCGTTCTAACAAATTTGCCGAAGTGGAAGATCGGAGGTCTCGATTCGTCAACCAACCAGCAATTAAGGAGTCTTATAAAGAAAAGGAAGATTACAAAAGTAAAGAGCCCCGGCATCAATATAAGAAAAATTTCATCAAAAATGATAGCAAGGCGAATATGTTCAATGTCAATTCACCACCTCGCACACCAACTCAGAAGAATACAAATTCCCATTGGAACAAAAATGCCCAAACCAATGCCCCGGACATGCAAGCATATTGCGAATTTCACAAGCGATATTGGCACGCAACATCACAGTGTAAGCAGTTACAACGGATGCTCCTCGAAAGATATCATAAAGAAAATCCCGACAAAGGTGGCCTAAATACAAACCATCGTGAAAAGGAGAAAATACTGCAGAAACATCAAAGGGAAATGATGAACGAGCGCAAAAAGAGCATAACATGTCACCAAGCGGAAGAATCTCGACAAATTCATCTAAACGACCATACAACGGTGATAAAGATAAGCTCCCGCCGCCAAGAAAAAATGTATATATGATAATGGGAGGACTCGTAGCATGCAAAGATTCAGTTCGAGCAATTAAGATCTACGAACGAGAAGCAGGAACGGCGCAAAGCCACCAAAACCGAATCAACAAAAATGGGCAAACAAAGTGGGAACCTATTCAAGACATATGCTTCACAAAGGAAGATACAGTTGGTCTCGACATGCCCCATAACGATCCGCTCGTCATAGAATTGAGAATATTCGACTGCGACGTGTCTCGAGTATTGATCGACACCAGAAGTTCCGTTGATCTAATTTTCCAGGATCTAAAAGACATAAAAGTAAAACATTCGGTTCGCCCATTGATGGGGTTCGATGGAGATTCATACATGACACTCGGAACAGTAAAGTTACCCGTCTATATCGGTAGAACGATTACTTGGGTAAAGTTTCACGTCATTGATAAGCCGGCCATCTACAACTATATTTTGGGAACCCCGTGGATCTACACAATGAAAGCTGTGATATCAACTTATCACCAATGTCTAAAGTTCCCGACAAACGACGGAGTTTGCACCATTCGAGGAAACCAACACATAGCGAGAACTTGTTTCATCACGGAGCGAAAGCTTCGAAACAAAGGGAAAACCTTTGTGATCACAAACTCAACGCAAACTCAAGACAGCCGCAAACTTGAAGTCGATATCTTGGAAAAGATCGAGCAAGTCAATATCGACCCTTCCGACGAGAAGAAGTGTGTTGGAATAGGCTCAGAAGTCTCAATAGACATAAAGACCAAACTCATCAAGTTTCTTTGCCAAAACGTCTCAACATTTGCTTGGTCAACAGAAGACATGCCAGGAATAAGTACAAAAATAATATCGCATGAATTGAACATTGACCGACATACAAGCCAGTCAGACAGAAAAGAAGGAAGTTAGGCCCCGAGCGATCTCGAGCCGTAAATGAAGAAGTTGATCAATTAATGAAGGCGGGATCGATAATGGAAGTACGCTACCCCGAATGGCTTTCGAACCCGGTCGTTGTAAAAAAGAAGACCGAAAAATGGTGAACGTGCGTAGATTTTACCGATCTCAACAAGGCATGCTCAAAAGATAGTTTCCCGCTACCGCGCATCAATCAATTAGTGGAAGCAACGTCAGGAAATGAACTCCTATCTTTCATGGATGCTTTCTCAGGATACCACCAAATCCAAATGCATCCCAGTGACCGCGATAAAACGTCATTCATCACGGACCGTGGAATATATTGCTACAAAGTTATGCCATTTGGACTTATTTCGCGACATATCAACGATTGGTCAACAAAATGTTCAAAGACCAAATAAGAAATACCATGGAGGTTTATATTGATGACATACTCGTTAAATCAGCAAAAGCTGAAAATCACTTGGATCATTTGAAGACATGCTTCGAGACTCTCAACCAATATGGAATGAAATTGAACCCGATGAAATGCACTTTTGCGGTAAAATCCAGAGAATTCTTAGGTTAGGTGGTGACGAAACGAGGAATTGAAGCTAACCCAAAGCAAATTAAAGCGATAGCGGATTTGCCTTCACCAAGAAACAAGCGAGAAGTTCAGCGACTAACTGGAAGAATTGCGGCGCTTAATCGGTTTCTACAAGCTACTTCGCAACAATAAAAAATTTGAATGGAATGACGAATGCGAGATAGCATTTACGGAACTAAAGAACTATTTGTCTACACCCCCGGTGTTAGTGAAACCCGAAGACGGAGAAATATTATATCTTTATATATCGGTGACGCACGCGGCAATAAGCAGAGTATTAGTTCGAGAAGATCGCGGAGAACAAAAACCAATCTTTTACGTCAGCAAATCATTAAATGATGCCGAAACAAAATACACGACAATGGAGAAGCTCGCATTGGCAGTCATAACATCTGCAAGGAAACTGCGCCCGTACTTCCAATCTCATGCCATAACAATTTTGACTACCATCCATTGCGATCAATTTTGCATAGTCCAAATCAATCCGGAAGGTTAACTAAGTGGGCTATCGAGCTAAGCGAATACGATATTGACTTCAAAGGAAGAACTAGTGCAAAATCGCAAGTCCTAGCGGATTCCTTAATTGAGCTAGAACCAGAATTGCGAGAAGACGATCACATCAAAGAGAAATGGGCATTATACGTTGATGGATCATCATCCGCACACGGAGCAGGAGTTGGAATACAATTAGTATCGCCCGAAGGAAGTATTATTGAACAATCATTCCGATTGATGTTCGCGGCATCTAACAACGAAGTAGAATACGAAGGCCTTATAGCCGGGTTACGACTTGCTCAATCATTAGGAATTCAAAAAGTGGAAGCACATTGTGACTCCCAACTTGTGACAAGCCAATTCAATGGAGAATTTGACGCAAGGAACGAAAGAATGGATGCCTATCTTAAAGTGGTACAAGAGCTAGCAAAGGAATTCTCGGAATTTCATTTGACGAAGATTTCACGTGGAGAAAACACTTCTGCCGACGCATTGGCCGCTTTAGCATCGACATTAGATCCAAATCGACACAGAATCATTCCCATCGAAAGTATTCAATCTCCGAGCATAAGTTTACCAAAGGGATCTTGCTTGAACATAACGGACGAAATCAAGTTACAAAAGAAATTCCCGAAGAAGGTCGAGACATCAAGATCATGTGGATTGGTGAAGTGATATTAGAGCCTATATAGCGGATGGGACTCTTCCAAACGATAGATGGGCAACACGACGATTAAAATTTCGAAGCACGCACTATACATTATATAAAGAGCATCTTCTAAGAAGAAGTATTGACGAAACTCTATTGACGTGCATTAACGGGACAGAGACTACCCGAGTAATGCAAGAAGTTCATTTGGGAGCTGGAGGTAATCATTCAGGCGGACAATCACTTGCGTTAAAAGTTCGACGACTTGGATATTTTTGGCCTACCATGAACTTGGATTGCGAAAAGTTTGCCGCAAAATGTGAAGCATGCCAACATCATGCACCCATCATCCATTCGCCGGCAGAGTTCCTCGCAACAGCAACCACGCCATATCCGTTCATGAGATGGGCAATGGACATAATCGGACCATTACCTTCTTCCCGACAAAAACGTTTCGTATTGGTACTTACCGATTACTTTACCAAATGGGTAGAAGCGGATTCGTATGCAAAGATTCAAGACATGGATGTTCGGAAGTTCGTATGGAAAAATATCATTTACCGTCACGGACTGCCATACGAGATAGTGACCGACAATGGTTCACAATTTATATCCAACAAGTTTGAAAACTTTTATGCAAATTGGAGAATTCACCTAAGTAAAGCAACATCGCGAAATCCACAAGGGAATGGACTTGCCAAAGCATCAAACAAAATCATCATCAATGGACTCAAGAAGCGTTTAGACGACAAGAAAGGGAGATGGGCTGATGAACTTGACGGCATGTTGTGGTCATATAGAACAACTCCTCGAAGTACGACTGGAAAGACTCCTTTCTCATTATCGCACGGAACAGAGGCCCTAGCAACAGTTGAAGCAAACGTACCGAGTTTACGAAGAATGGAATTGCCAAAACAACAAAAGTTGAACAATGCGATGATAAGTGACTCATTGGACCAAGTCGAAGAATTACGAGATCAAGCCCTACTAAAGCTCCAAAATTATCAACAAAAAGCGGTAAAGTATTACAATACCAAAGTACAAGGCCGTCATTTTGGAGAAGGAGATTTGGTATTGCGCAAGGTGTTCGAGAATACAACAGAGCCAAATGCGGGAAAACTTGGCGAAAATTGGGAAGGCCCTTACATAGTCTCAAAAGTCGTCAAACCCGGAGTATACGACTGTTAAGGATGGATGGAACAGCAATACCTCGAAGCTGGAATGCGATCAATTTACGACGTTACTATTACTAGACAACCCGAAGAACATGTGTAATCACATGGAAATTTCACTAAGTGTTTTTACTTATGAATAGTTGTAATAGAACTACGTTCGGCTTGATCCCATTCTAAGAGGGTACGTAGGCAACCGAACACGGTGCAGCCACTTGTATAAAAAATATATATATGTGTTTGTGTGTACAGGTCGTAGATTCACCTCTGCAAAAGAATCCAGCTAAAGACGACCAACGGGTCGGAGACATTGAAAACCTTGTGCCACGTGTTGTACGAGCTCAGTCCTCAAAACACAGTGCCAAGTTTCTCGCAACGTGTTGTACGAGCCCAGTTCTCAAAACACAGCGACGAGCATAAAAACCTTGTGCCACGTGTTGAACGAGCTCAATCCTCAAAACACAGTGCCAAGTCTCTCGCAACATGTTGTACGAGCCCAATTTTCAAAACACAGCGACGAGCATAAAAACCTTGTGCCACGTGTTGAACGAGCTCAGTCCTTAAAACACAGTGCCAAGTCTCTCGCAACGTGTTGTACGAGCCCAGTTCTCAAAACACAGCGACGAGCATAAAAACCTTGTGCCACGTGTTGAACGAGCTCAGTCCTCAAAACACAGTGCCAAATCTCTCGCAACGTGTTGTACGAGCCCAGTTCTCAAAACACAGCGACGAGCATAAAAACCTTGTGCCACGTGTTGAACGAGCTCAATCCTCAAAACACAGTGCCAAATCTCTCGCAACGTGTTGTACGAACCCAGTTCTCAAAACACAGCGACGAGCATAAAAACCTTGTGCCACGTGTTGAACGAGCTCAGTCCTCAAAACACAATGCCAAATCTCTCGCAACGTGTTGTACGAGCCCAGTTCTCAAAACACAGCGACGAGCATGAAAACCTTGTGCCACGTGTTGTACGAGTTCAGTCCTCAAAACACAGTGCCAAGTGTTAAAGTGTTTCGCAAAGTCAATTCGACGCTCGACTTCAACAGAAAGACGAGCCTAAACTCGGCACAAAGACTTAGAAATTTTCTTCATATTTCTAACTTAGCAAATTTTATCACAAGTTTTATCACAACAGCATTAAGTCTTTTGTGTTAATTCTTGATCTTGAAATCATTGACAAGAAATTACAGTGCAAAAATGCTTTGAAGAAATACATGAAGTACTAAGGCACAAATCGCACAAGATATGAAAGGAAGTTCATTAATATTACTTGAAAACAAGTTTAAAAAGACAAGTCTTCAAAAGGAAAGGAAAAAGCGGACGAACGTCTTACAATAGAGATATACAAAAGGCCGAGAAATACAAAAAATGTCTAAGTACAAAAGCCAAAGCTGCAATCTATTGAGCTTGGTCTTCGGTACGACCTGGGAGGGCCTCTACGCTCGTCCGAGCAACTTCATTTCCAGGCTCATTTTCGCCTATATTAACTTGGTCACCTGCTGGACCATCTTTGTGCTGGGCTGCTGGAACGACGAGCCCAGCCTCGATTTCAGGTTGCTCACCAGATAAACCATCTTGAGCAGGAGCAGTTGCTGGCAAAAGATCTTCGTCCTCAATGACGAACGGCTCTACGGCATTGACTTGAAGCTCATACGACCTCAAATCATCCTCCATCAGATCGAGCGTGTCATGAGGAATCTCGACACCTTCTTCCTTAAGAAATTTGAGGCATTTAAGGGTCCCTTCGCATTGATCGTACAAAGCAGACGAGCCCTTAATGTCATTAAGGAAAACTAAGCGGCGGCGGAGCCTCTCTAGACGAGCAGAAATAGTTTCGACGGGCGATTGGAGTTGCGCATGCTTGACTTTGAGAGTCTCATGCAAACTCTTGAAGCGCCTACTCGCTGATTGAAATTTGTTGCAGTTAGTCTTTAAGGTGCCGAGCTCGCCCACCTTGCTTTTAAGATCTTCCTTCAAGCCAGCGTTCTCCTTTTCAAGGTCGTCGACCATGTCCTTAAAGCCTTCAATTTGAGCCTTAATAAGAGCATTCTCATCTTGCTCCATCTTGAGCTCATCTTTCAACTGCTCAGTTCCTCCGGCTTTCTCCAAAGCATTGCGAGCAGCTGCAAGCTTGGTTTGGTAGTCGACGATCATCTGGTTCAAAAGCGCATCGCTCTACACACAAAACGACGAGCATTAGTTTAAAAAAGAAAAAGAAAGGGGAATGTAAATGGTTGAGTATTTACCCGAATTCTACTGCGAGCATACTCAAGATATTTTTCTTTTTCTTCCAGCTCGTCGAGAGGAGGAAAAGGAGACTCTGTATTCCTCACAGAATAGAGGTATTCTCCGCACGCTCGTCTATGGTTGACGAATGACATCGGTTTGTCATAATGGAAGTCCATATAATCTGGACGAGCAGAGGAACTCGACGACCCCGACTTCTTTGACGAACGGACCACAGTGTCACGGCTTTTTTCCTTCGACTTATCAGCTGCCAAGGAGAGGACTACTCTACGAGAGTCGGATCGACCAGCAGAAGAATCGTCTTGAAGTGTAGAGGATTTGCTTTTTCGAACGCTCGACTTCGGAGCAGCTTTAGAGCGATCTGTCGTCTTCTCTATAGCAGAAGGTACCGCTTGTTCGTCGTCTTTTTCTTCGACTGCAGGTCTTTTTGGAGCACTCTGACGAGCCGACGCTTTGGCCTTCCTCTTCTTTGCCAAATCTCGAAGACGAGCAGAGTAGTCCATTTCTTTAGGTTCTGAAATGTCGCTAAGTTAGGAAAAGAAAAGAGAGGTTCAAAAACTTGCTCGTCATAGAGCTTACCTTTACCGAGACGAGCAGATCGTCTACGAAGACGAGCTTCTAAAATTGCTAGAAAATGCATATGTGAGAAATCCCGTATCCTGTCAATTTCTGCTCGAAATTGTGCACGAAGTGGACGACCAATTTGATGACGTTCTGCACAATGAAAATGTTATTACACACAGTTAGAACCATTAAAGAAGAAAAATTAAAAGGTCAAAATCAGACCAACGAGGGTACTCCAAAGTCCCCTATAGGCTCGACGAACGTCGAGCACAGAAGCATCATCGATCTTGACATAGAAAAATCGACGCTTCCAATTGTAGATCTTGTTCGGCGACCCGCAGATGATCTCAAACTTGGACTTCATACTCACATAATAGGCCCCGGGGTAGTCCGTACAACGTGCAATGGTCGACACTTCTTCAAAAAGCTGAACATCGACCTCCACCCCGCATCTTCTCGCCATCCAAGAGAAAGTTAACAATATATGGACTGATGTAGGAGCCAGCTGAGTAAACGCGACCTGACGCTCGTCACAATAATCGACGAACAGCTGAGGAAGAGGAAAACTCAGGCCGCAGGTGAAGAAGCTCTCGTACACGCAGAAATAACCTTCAGGGGAACGCCATGGATGATCAGAAGGTTGGGGAATCAGGAACTCAATAGCCCCTAACTGGCGGCTCTCTATCAATTGACGAACAGATGCTTCGTCGCAAGCAGAAGGAAGACCCTGCAATGAGTCTAACCACTCCTGTAGGTTTCTAATCTCATGACGAGCAGAAGAAAAGGAGCCAGCCATACGCTCGTCAGTAGGAGAACTCTTGGAGGCACTCCCTCGAGAACTGCCAGAATAATTGACGAAATGTTCGCCAAGTGGAGACATCATCGGCTCGTATTCTTCAAGAGTAAGGTTTCCCATTTCTAGAAGCATACCTCTAGCTTCCGACTCAGCATCAAAAATTGGCTGACGTTCGTCTCGGAACCCACTTGCCCCACCAAGTCCCATGTAATAACCACCGGTGAAGAGAATAATAGCGAGGCGATTGGGCTCGTCGAAAGCTGATTCCATTCTACGCTCGTCGTTGTCAAATAATAGGTTCCCCATTCCGTCATCTCGACGAACAGAATCGCCCTCGTCGACGAGCATCCTTCCTTCAGAATGCAGAAGTTGAGCTGTATCGCCTTCTGATTGACGAACACCAGCCTCGTCTTCAACATCGAGCCCTGGATTTTCACCTTCAAAGTTCCTAGAAGCCGAACCCATATCTAAACGACGAACGTGCCCTTCACGTTCGAGTGTAATGCGAGTAGTATCGACGAGCACACGCTCAGTAGAAGCGGAGTTTGAAGAAGACATCTTTTCGGCGAATAAAAAGACTACAAAGCCGAGCGCAAGACCCAAAACCCGCAAAGGGAAAAAATGGCAAAAAGGAAAAAGGAAAGAGAGAATTTAGAGAGAGAAAGTACCTTAAAGAGAAAGACTGCAAATGAGACAAGTGAAGAGAGGAGGCTCATATTTATAGCCTTCTTCGAACCCTGACATCTGTTCGCTTTATTGGGGAGTGAACTGCCCACTAAACGCATAACACGTGGCAGCATATCAGTTCGTCAAAACGCAGATGAACTGCATTTAACAAACTTGGGAGGACTGATTGTACAGGGCCAATTGGGCCAAGCCCAATTGCTGAACCCAAATCAAAGAATAGCCCAATCTGGCCCAACAAGAAGAGTCCATTTGGAATAAATCCCAACAATGGAAGAGGCCCACATTCAGCGCCACCTGTCCATCACTAACGAGCAGACTTACATGCAGAGTGACACCTGGATTCCACTGGCGAGCCCATATTTATCTTGAGCCTACTATAAAAGGGAGGCTAAGTTGAAGGAACAAGGGGAGCTGGTGGAAGATTGAAGAGCATTCAACCAAAACCCAGAAAACGAAGAACACTTGAAGATCGACGAGCACAAATACTAATACTCAGAATCGATGGGCCCAAAACTCAGGGAGTAGATCGACGAACGTAAAATAGAAAAGAGAATACACCAACGGAAAAACCTTAATAAGATAACGCTTCGACGAGCCCAAACACCCTAGTGGTGAAGCGTTCGTCGAACGTAGAGAGGCTTCGACGAGCCCAAACACCCTAGTGGTGAAGCGTTCGTCGAATGTAGAGAAGCTTCGACGAGCCTAAACACCCTAGTGGTGAAGCATTCGTCGAACGTAGAGAAGCTTCGACGAGCCTAAACACCCTGTGGTGAAGCGTTCGTCGAATGTAAAGAAGCTAATACTACAGAGTCATAGACAAATTCATTCGACCGAAGAGTCGTTAATGATCATCAAAGATTTGGTATACGAAGACCTCAACCCACGAAGTATTTCAACGAAGGTAATGATCACCTAAGGACCAGAACTACGAAATGGCTTGATTCCTGAAAAGGATACGTAGGCAGCTGATCGCGGCACAGCCAAAACTCACAAAAGACGTTCGTATTCGCCGAGCATGCTAAGACCGGTACGAACATTCACCCTCTTCTTCTCATGCGAATCTGGATTAATAATGAACCTTTTGACTGAGACTGACTATGGAGATTTCTTAGTTGTAATCCCTTTATTCTTGTTTCTGCTACTGCTCCCAACTGAAACAGATGGCCGATGTTTAACACCAAGGAACACTTCACTATAATTTGTGATGTTCCTCAACAACAAATATTTGTGATGTTCCTCAACAACAAATCTTTGAATATTGACCTTGATTAATCTCTTCAGTATTCACAGACCTAAATCTTTGAATCTTACTGATATCATCAGTTGCCAAAGCTTGATTTTGACTGTAAATAGCCTCTCCATTATCTCCGGTAAATGTTGACACTCTTAGAACTCTTTAACTGAGTCTGCTATACTAAAAGTGGCTTGTTTTGAGTCAGCACTTGATCGTTACTACCCTGCAGCATCACCGGCGAGTATTGACCGTGAAGAAATGAAGAAGACATCCGGCGGAATGACCAGAATAAATGAGAAGCTAAAGAACTCCCTAGAAGAAACGATGAAATCAATCTTTCATTTGATTGATTTGTTTTCTTGCTCGACGAAGAACCACGAAGAAGGAGCCTCTGATTCTTGCCAACTGTGACAATTTCATTGAATTGACCTTGGCGGAATGACCAAGAAAGAATAAGAGAGTCACTGGCGGAATAACCAGGCATTGAATTCGGCGGAACAACCGATCAATGACGAAACAATAAACAAATAGATGCCTGAAGCTTTTGGATTTTCTCCTCAAGTAAGAAAGTATGGAGAAATTTGTACTCCATCAATTACGAGCTGATCTTAGCTGTGAGTGTTCTTTGTTTCTTCAATAACTTGCTCGGAAGTCGATGATTTCATAGATCGAGCTTTTCTCTTCACTGACGAGATCGCTTTTACGACTGAAGTAGTTTTCCCCATTCTTGAAGGATTTCTTCGAATTACCACCATTGTAGCGAAGGAAGAAGAAGATTAAAATTGGTGAAATAACTAATTAGAAACTTTTGCACGGCGGAATAACCGGCGATTAGGTAACAAAACGTGAAGATTCAAGGAAGAAAATCCGAGAATCGAAGAAAAGAAAATGGTGAATCGGAAGAATAATCCGATCAACCAGAATCAGAACAGCATAATCGCTAAAGAAGATGAAGAAAGAAAAGGATCTTGATCGTTGAATTTCAGATTCAACGCTCTGATACCATGTTAGAATAAAGATTATTTGAGAAAAACAGGGAATCAATGGAAGAAAGAAACCATTGTTTGTTATTCATCATTTCTGTAAAAGTGAATACAACAATCATTCTCTATCTCGTTCTATTGAAGAAGATGAGAGTTGATCTAATTATATAGAGAAGATGAGTTACAGCTGGCTTTGGTTAAAGTCGGTTTATGAAAACCAAAACTATCTAATTGACTTATAAACCAAGGGAATTAACATTCTAACCAGAATGTCAAAAAATAGGTGAATCAGTTGGTTTGCTTCTGATTTAACTATACACTAAGTGATAAATTCGAATCTCATCCTGCTCCAATTGGAGAATTTAGGTTATGAATATGCTTTTATCAGGAAAAAAACATAACAAAGAGAAGAGTACAGTCATTCGTTAGGCTTTGAATGGAGAATGCAGATAAAAAAATGAAGATCATGCAGATTATATAAATCATGCAGAACATATGCAAATCATGATAGATCATGCAAACACATACAAAACAAAAACAAAAATTGATTTTCTTATAATAACTTTGCAACATTTTTTCTTACATTTGTCATCCAAAATTTAATATATTTGTATTTTTGTTATTATAATTAGGTTTGAGCATAATATTTCGATCCGACCCGAAATTAGACGCTATCCAAAATAGAAGATTCGAATCCAAACCCAAACCGTCTAAATACTCGAACGGATCTTAAATTTTTGAATCCCAAAAACCAAATCCAAAACATATCCAAAGACCCGATATTATAATATTTTTTAAAAATATTTTAGAATAATTTATAAGTATTTTTTAGTATTTTTAGATATTTTCACATATTATTTAAATATTTGCATTATTAAATATTAAAAACCCGCAACAAAACTGGCGATAAAATTTGGGAAAGAACGTTTTCAACGAAGATATAGTGGCCCAACTGGTAACACAAAATGAGTGGAATTATTTTATTCCTCACAATTTTTTAAAACATGTTACCAATTGCACTTGTCGAATATGTTGTGGAACTAGAGTCATTTCACTATTGTTTGTTCACCTCATTGTTCTTCTCTATAAGTGATATTTATTAATAATTCTTTATATATGTGTTTCGGGTGTTTAATACATATTTGGTTCGTGGTCTATTATATGTTTGATTTTTAGAATATATAAATTTAAGCTCTATTCAGTTATTTAGTCGATTCTGGTTTGATGATATTATAATTCGGATCAATTTCGAATTTGAGTTTGATTAAGTTTTGAGCATTCAGGTACCGTTCGGATTTGGTGAAGATTTTCGGTTCTATTAATTTAATTCTATTTATATTATTCGGGTTGGATTCGGTTTAGGCATAGATCATGTTCGAGTTCGGATATTTTTATTTAAATTTTTTTAGAAAATTAAAATTAGTGCAGTTTTAATAGAAAATCATCTAAAAATCTAAAATTTAATAAAAATATATTGGTACCCATTCGGTTAGTGATTCGGTTCGGGTTCGAGTTCGATATATGAATCTAGCATCAAGGGTTCAACCCACTACTAGAAATAGATTAAATAGAATTCTAAGGTAGATTTTGGCTATAAATTGAATTGTGTCGATCTAATTATTAAAAAAAAGAAATTTTTTGTCATATTACACATTCAGCAGAATTCAAGTATTACCATTTATTTTAAGTAATTGTGCAATATTCCATACAAAAAATTTAAAAAATTCCACCATTCCATATTCAGCACAATTTCGCATTTAACATTTACACAGAGTATTATGTAGTTTTTTAAGAAATTACAATTTTCAATTTAGGCTAGGCTTATTTCCAAAAGTGGGGAAAACAATAATTGTCTCTTTAAAAAGGCCCCACTTAGCTAAAATATAAAGAGTGATTAACAATTTAACATGGATTATGTCGAAGAAAACGGTAGAAACCAACTGAACTTTTTTCTTCATGTTGTTTCATACATGAATTCGAGGATTCATCTTATTTATATAAAAAATGTCAAAAATAATTAAAAAATAGACATGAACTTATAAAAATATGGTTGAAACTTTCATTGATTGTTAATTCCGTTAGTCAACCGTTAACCCTCCGTTTTAAAACCGTTTAGTTGACATATGGCACGTGATCTGGCCAAAAAAAATATTCTTTTCAAACCAAACTTTTTACAGCATTCCGATTCCAACACAAATTATATTATTTTTCAAAATCAACATAAAATTTAAACAGTTTGCCAAAATCATAATTGAGTGTTATTAACGTTAGTCAACTGTTAAATGTCCAAGTCGTTTAATCAATACGTGTATGGTAATTGATAGTTGGAGATAATAAAAATTAAAGTTAAGAAAAGAGGATATACAAGAGAGAAAGTTAAATAAATACGTTTTCAAAATTATAAAATTTTACCATTCCATCAATTTCATATAGAGGAAAATCTAATTATTTATATTGAGAATATATGATTAATATAAGTTCTTATAATAAAGAGTTATGTTAAGATAGTTCACAAAAGTGCAAAGAAATACAGGTTGTCTAAGTAGCTTGCCCTAGATTTAGTTAGGCACCAGGTGGTGAGTTCGAATCTCATCATGCTCCTATTGGAGAACTTAGGCTATGAATCTGGTCTTGTCAATTCAATGGTTACTTGTGACAAAAAATAGTTCATAAAAGCGTATGATGAATTAAATTGAGTAAGTTCACTCGTTTCGCTCAAATTATAAATGCTTTTAGTTTTTTATATGGAAAAGATACTAAAATACTTTATTTATTATTATTTTTATTATTGCATTACAAAACTTTTAGCTATTATGATATTAGAGAAACAAAATGAAAAATGGCCACGACTTATTTCGAAAGCGATTGAATGAGTCTTTTTTTTTTGTTCTTTGAATAAAATATCTCTGTTTTTATTTATAACTCTAGTGTATAGATAAACACAAGATTGCTTAAAAGATATTGAAAAAACAAAAAATTGTCTTTCCCTTTCCTATCGAAACGACGTTGTTTTGATAATTAACACAACATAGTTATTGTGCACATGTTGATTAAAAGGTTTGGGCACTTAACCGTTGACTAACGTTAATAACAATTAATTATGATTTTGGCAAACTATTTAAAATTCAAGTTGATTTTGGCAAATAGTATAGTTCGTGTAAAAATCGGTACGCTGTAAAAAGTTCGGTTTGAAAATAATTTTTTCCTGGCCAAATCACGTTCCGTCTGTCAATTAAACGATCTTAAAACGGAAGGTTAACGATTAACTAATAGAATTAACAATTAATGAAAGTTTCAGTCATATTTTTGTAAGTTCATGTATGAAGCGGCTCGAGAAAAACACTTCGGTTGGTTTTTGGCATTGTGTTGTGTGACAAGTTCCATAATATAAATAATTATAATTATCTAAAAATAAAATTAAAAAGTAACGCAAAAATTATGACTATTTTGCCCTTGAATGCATCGACACCTCACGCACGGATAACAGTGTTTTGTGATTGGCTTCTTCTACAGTGTACACTCTTTTTTTATTGGCTATGCGTTGCTTTTTTTTGACCTTTTTATTGTCAAACATAGTACATTGCTTTGGTGTGCATTTTTTGTCATAATTTGGGCAAGCGTAATAACAGTGTTTTGTGTCATTAATTCAACATGATTGGCTCGAAAGTATACATGTGATATGCTTATAGTTTAGTTTTCGTTGTAGTCATTAGTTCAACATGATTAAAACCCCAAACCCCGACAACAAAAACATCTCTAATTCTTGTTTTATCTTCCTCTGTTTTTTATACCAATCTGTAGCAAAAACTTGAATAGGCAAACGTTGTCCACATCTTTCAACATCTGAAAATAATTAAAAAATTGTATAACTAAAACAGAAATGTAAAAGCAAGCAAGATATATATGATTGTATGTCATACCTTCTTCAGATGATGATGGACAACCAATACTAGTGGCTATTTCTTCAGAGCTTACAGAATTAGGAGAGGAAAGTAACTTCTGTACCTGCATTATTAAAAAACAGAGGCAAATAAAAGAACCTAAAACCAAAACTAAGTCTACTTGAATGAAACATACCACAAAATTACCCAATGCCTATGACAAAAAGTCTAACAAACCTTTATAAATTATAGGTGAAAAACTACAAGGAAGAAGAAGCAAAAGCAGGAGATCGAAAGAGTCAAGGGTCAGCCTAAAAATATATGAAAAAGAGAAAGTCGTCATGTAGAGCACACATAGTAAATAATAAGCAAAAAACAACATGAAATAGGACAGAGTATATTAAAGACAAATGAAGTATACAAAATTTAGAACACAATTGGTTAAACAAAAGAAGAAACCCTAGTTACGTATTAGTGAAATCAAAGCAACAACCTATATATATATGGAAAAGATACAGTCTTCATGTAGAACAAGAGAGTACCAAATTAGACGACGAATCATGAATACTAAACACTACGTAAATGATATAGACATAAAAAAGACGTCGGAGACTAAATGCAAACGAAATCAGGCCTATACTCTTCTAAATACAAGATCATCAAAAATAAACCCTAGCTAGTTTGTTAGTAGTGAAACCAAGCAACAACCTCTATATATGGAAAAGATACACTCTTCATGTAGAACAAAGTAACATATTAGAGGACAGAAAACGACAGAACAAGGAAACTAAACCCTAGTTTGGTATTAGTGAAACCAAACAGCAGCCTATACATTTATGGAAGATATACAGTTCTTCATGTACACATTGGAGAGTAACAGATTAGAGGACGAGACCATGAATACTAAACACTATGTCAATGACAGAGATAAAAGACAGAAAAATGACATAGGATACTAAATGAAAACGAAATCATGTCAACGCTCTTCAAAACACAAGATTGAGAAAAAATAAAACCTATTTTGGTATTAGTGAAACCAAGCAACAACCTATATATATATGGAAAAGATACACTCGTCATGTAAAACAAAGTAACATATTAGAGGACAAGAACAAGGAAACTAAACAGTAGTTCCGTAGTAGTGAAACCAAGTAGAAAACAAAGTAACCACCATAGACATAACAATGACCCTAAAATTTGCAATACATCATAAAAAGAAAAAAAAAAGAAAAAGAGAAGAACCAAAGCAAATATTATACAATGAAAGAGTACAAAAGAGTCAAATAACATTGCACCTGGTGAAGAAACCTCTTAATCATTTCGTCTACCTGCAATTGTAAACAATTCAACTCAGCAAAATAAAAACTTGAAAATACAAAACAGACATGACTAAGAGCACATAAAATACAATGAAAATAGAATAACATGAAGGAAACCAACGAACCATATGAAGAGATAACAATAACCAACAAAATCTGAAAGTGAACAATGTTATTACTCAAGTCAACCCCACTCCTTGAGGTCATGTGTACGCAAAAGTGAAATTCCAAGCAATCATGAGAGGTGAACAAATGAACAGTTTATAACCACTATGATACTATACTATTGACATAAATAAAACGAGTAAACCATCATACTCTATTCTTGAGCAAGTAAATCCACCAGAAACATAAGGTAAACATATAATTGGGAAAAGCTGAAGAAAAAGTTAGAAGCACTATGGTTTTGAAGAAGAAAAAGTAAAAGTCAAAAAGATTTAGAGAGCTTAATAAATGAACACACAGTCATAGAGTAGGAAGATAGTAATTAGATGCACTTTGGTTCTCTATTATTAACATAAATCAAACGAGTAAAACATCATAGTGTTGAGCAAGTTAATAGAATGAAGTGAACATATATAACAGAAGCACTTGATATAACAACAGAGATCTGAGAATAAAAACCATAACACAGTGAACATATGTAACTCAGAAAATAAGAACAGAGAGCTCAATAACGTTATAACTCAATTGAGAGAACCCCACTTCAAGAGAAAACCAGAACACAAACCCAAGAAGTAAAACTGAATTCCTAAGTAACGAGGAGATGTGAAAGTTCATAGAGTATTTATCAGTAATTATAAGTACAATGATAATGAAATTAGGGGGAAACCCTGAAGAATGCGAGTTGTCCAGGCTACTACTACCTGAATAATTCACTAATTTCAAAATCGGGCAAAAAGAAAATTGAAACAATGTCGTCAATTCGCAAATTCCAAACAATTTCGACATTACCAGAAGTTACTTAATAAACATGAAAGATAAATAATGGCGATGGGTGGTGGACTTACAAGAACAAACGAATCGAGAACCCAAACACGGACTCCTCTGAGGAAATTCGCTCCGACGTTGCCTCTATTTTGCGGTCACCTTACAACGACGCTTTTCTGCCTTTGATGGTTGTTCCGTAATCGCAGCGGACACAACCTTTTCGGTCCAAGTTTGTCGATCACAGAATCAGGAAACCCTAGTCGAGTCTCTGTGTGAAGAGCGTTGAGAAAAGTGGGGAGAAAACAAAGCAAAACTAAAGAAAAGGAAGTATCTGTCACGGCAGAGAATTGCTGACTAAAGGGATCATCAAACACATTGGCAACGGAAGGATACTTATGTTTGGACCACTAAGTGGATCTTTCATCACCAAACAAGACCCCTTTTAAGAAAGCATCTCATCTTTAATGTATGCCTTAGAGTGTCTGAGTTGATCCGTAATGGGGAATGGGACTATGAGAAAGTCGGGGAGACCTTTCTTGAGACTGATGCCAATAAAATCCTAGAATTTTTCCCTAATGTTTTAGAGGAAGACAGATGGGTTTGGAGTTATAACCGCTCCGGAGAATACATAGTAAGAAGCGGTAAATGGCTTCTTAACTCTCAGAGAGCAAATGGAAATGGCTTCAACAATGGCCCCTTGACTTCATAACAACACTCAAGGCTAAAATCTGGGACCTTTCTATCCCTAGGAAAATTGCAATTTTTCTATGGACGGTCCTTTCTAGTGCTCTGGCTGTAAAGGAACGGTTAAAATCCCGAACAATCATAGATAACGACCAATGCACAATATGCAGGGCGGGGAAGGAGACTGTTAATCACTGCCTCTTCCTATGCTCCCCAGCGAGACTCTTGCTGGCATTGGCAGAAATTCCTATCCCTCTGAAGGGGTACTCACCAAATTCCTTACACTCGAACCTGGCTTTCTTGATGAACAAGAAAAGAGATAACACAAGGCCAGAACAACAACATCAACTTCCCATGGGTATTGTGGGCCATTTGGAAGACAAGAAATGCATAACTAATACAGAACATGCCTCCGGACCTCCATGAAGTATTACGAGAGACAATCCAGGAAGCCGATCTTTGGCGGACATCAAGACTCTGCATCACTGAAAGGAACAAGATTCAAGCGGAGGAACGGTTCCCAAAAAATGATCCACAGACGAGTAGACCACAACACAAAGTTAATTGGAAAGTTAAATGGAATACACGTAGTGGTCTCCACGGCGCAGCCTTCATCCTCACTGGTCCGGACAACTCACTTGTGTACCATTTTTATAATTAACTCTTTTATTTATTATCTTCATCTTACCCTCTTGTTATTTCTAAATTTTAGTTTTTTTTTGTTAATATTAGATCGACAAGATCCGATACATAGTCTAAAGCTTACTTCCAATAATCTATTTTTTAAGCTACCATAATGCAGCGGGTAGAAATCGAACTATAGTACCAAATCATTAGCTGGATCATCCTAACCACCAAACTGAGAGCAACTCGATATTCTAAATTTTAGTTTAACTGAGACACATTTTATATATTATATATTTTTTATTTTATTTTATAAAGTGTTTTAAGAAAACATATTATTTCATTTTATAAGTATAAGGTGCTTTACATAAACATTTAGTAAAATTAAATAAATTTGATATATTATTGACTCCGAGTATTTTACAGTATTTTATATAATTTATCAAATTATATTAAACTAAGATTTTTTTCTTAAGTTTACACCAAAAATATTAAATTAATTATTTATTGATAAAAATTTATGTGTTTTAGGTAAAACAAATTATGTTTTAATACAGAAATAGTATTTTTATATTTTTTGCAGTAATGTGTTTTGACGACTTATATTATATTTTGAAAAATACTATTTATTTATTTCTTTGATTTTTATAACTTTTACATATTTTTAAAAATTTAGATAATATCTATACACTACAAGAAATTAGACGTATATTGTCATTTATTTTATTTGTTTGCATCAATTTTAATTTATACAAACGCTATTTACATTATTTATAAAAATAATTCTAAGAATAATGACATATAATGTATCATTTGTTAATAAAAAATTTTATATAATATCATTTATTTAAATAATATAAAATAATTAATATTATACACATATTTTTTTTATAGTGGTAGATAACAATAACTAATAATATCTTGGGGAACATTACACTTTTATTTCCCCAACTTTAAAATTGACTTTGTGATTGCAGACATCATATATATCATAAACAAATTTAAAATTATTATTTAGTGAATTAATAGAATTGATTCAATCACACCTAGAAAATGTCTTAAGAAGGATCTATACAATGGAGTTTGTACACGTTTGGATAAAGCTTGCATATACATAGGTCTTACTTTTAACTATTAATTACTTAATGTAAAATTGAAAACGAGTTTGGTATTATTTGAAAAATTAGAAAATTAAACAATTGACGTTCCAGAAAATGATGACTACGTTTCTCATTGACTTCGTAATGTTAGCTTGTTAAAATCGTCAACACCAAACCTAATTAGAAAAGTCGGAAGGAAGTGATTAAGTAGAAGACATGTTAATTTCCACAACAATTTAAAATTATCGGAAATAGTAGTATAACAATAAAATAAGTGAAATGAAATGGTAAGAGAAAACGATTGTGAAAACCAATTAAAAAAAAAGGTTTAAATATATTATTTAAAATTTGGAATGATTTTTCTCTAACACGGTTTTATAATATTGTCTTCACATTCTATTGATTTTGCATAATTTCGATATAAACAAAGAAACCGTACGTCGGCTCAACTCTTTCACTTTTATATTAACTTCTATTGTTATATTTTAATTTTGATTTTAGAGTTGACAATGACAATGTTCTTCAGAATCATGTTTTATTATGCAATTTATTTCCATCAAGTTATTTTATAGTCTACTATTTATTTCAGTGTTATTCCAGCGTATCAATCGTTGGTCATACTTCAAACACAAATCATTACAGTCAAGTAACTGTAATCTCAAATTCTTCAATTGATTTTCTAAAATTAGCTTAGATTATGGAGAAGGGTGAATGAAGGCAATATCAATAGATGTTTAGAAATTAAGAATCTAGCAATGATAAGTTTTTGTCCTTTTGATTTGTAATCTAACAATAACTGAGTAAATGCTCATGTGTGGCGGTATAATATGAAATGAAAAAAAATCATATAATTAAGGAACAAGATATATATTCAGTAAGAAGAGAGATAAAGATACGATAATGATATATTTAACACGATATAACAATATATTTAACACGATAACAATATATATTTAACACAATAATAACGTAGTTAACAGTATAATGCAAATCGTACACGATAATATGTTACGTAGATTGATAATCTTTTGTTTGTACACCTAACAAGTTGAATATATAATAATAATTGATAGAATTATGATGAATAAAAGGAGATTTTTTGGATATATAGAAGTAATGGATAATTTATGCTGATAACTATAAATATATTGTAATAAATGAATCAAGAGTGAAACAGAATTTGTAAAGTCATAGGCAAACGCCACTGAACTTAAGCGTTTAAGTCCCGTCTACTCCGTGCAAGTATCAAGACGGCTTGCTCAAGAGTTATTATCTACTCTCCTAAGGTTACACACACCCTAAGAGATGAAGCTCTCAACGATTTAAGAAAGAGACGAGTGAGATGTTTGGAGACTTCGATAGCTTGATTCTCCTCTCGATGCTTCTCTTTTATAGATCTGAAATCGCATAAAACTGGAGAATCATTGCTTTGAATCGAGCCTCCAATCAATTACTCTCTCTGTAACGGAAGTGAGTTAAGGACAAGAATCAAAACTGAAAAACAAAATGATTTTCTGGATTCTCATTGAAGGCGTGACCATCAACGTCGGAGAGCAAAATGTAGAAGATAAGATTTGGGATATCATTTGTCTTAAAGGACCAATGAAGCCCAAGTGGCCCCATAAAAAACAATCCCAACAACAAACACGTGCTATAGATGGAGGCAAAATGGTATGAAATTTGGTACAGTACCCTATAAATTTCTCATATGGCTAATATTGGAGTTATTGTTTTTTTTTTGTCGCAAACTGTAGTTTTATTAATATCGAAGAGAGAAGAGAGTGATCCCATTACAACCACCTTGTTTAAGACAAAGATTAAAACATAAAATTAAAAGTACCTAATACATAAACTTAGAGGTCAACTCTAGAACTTATATCGAACGAGCCTGCTCAGACACTTAACACCCACAGCTGATGATAAAACAAGAAGCTACAATTGATATTGGAAGGCTACCAACCAAACCCATTGTAACTTCAATACTCATGTCCTCCCTTGTGATTTAAGTAGACTTCAGAAATTATAGCACTTGTGTCTCCTTACTTACGTTTTTTTTGATGGTAATGGAGAAGCAACAACTAATCAAACCTCGCCCAAATCTGATGTTTAATTCTAGTGGAGGAGACTTAAAGAAGTCGTTTAATCGACTCAACACTTACTTTTAGGAAAGGAGTGGTGAAGGATACGATTCGATTAAACCAAGGAATTTACTAGCAGCAATTGAAGGAGAATGAGGTAGCATAGGCAATCGAAACCAGCTTAAGTTGCGTTCCGTTAAGAAGAATGTCGGTACACCATCAAAGTCTCTTCACCGTAACAATAACCGGAATGCACTCTTGGTCAACCAGTTAACGGTACTTCAGACTAGATCCACTACAATTTCCTTCATAACGGTTGAATCTAAATAAACTCCAACGTTGAAAAACATATGTGAATGCCAACTCAGGCAACTCTGACAAGGTAGAGATTTACTTCTCCTAAAGTTAGCAAAGAGCACAGCAACCCATAATCACCAGCAACCTTGATGGAAATTGACAAAGCTGATACCTAGATCAGATCTAAAAACTTGGAAAAGCTGAAAAGACGACTACGAGATCTGGGTGGTGACTACCGGAACTTATTATATGAAATTTAAAAAGAGAAAACAAAGACACAACAAGGACGAAAGAGCAAGGGAAATTAAAACTTAAAACTTGAAGAGGAAAAAAAAAGAGTTGGTTAACCCGGGAGAAGTGTCGACGAGAGTGCCGGGAGAGGTACCGACAAGAACGCCAGAAGAGGTACTGACAGAACACCGGGAGAAGGTACCCACAGATAGAATGAAAGTGACATCGAGGAAAAATGAGTCACTACTACCTACGCAACCCGGAGCAAGCAAATACCACACAGTAGCCCTTACCTTGGAGAACCCCCAAACTATCTACATCGCCTAGATCTACCATTCCTTAAGTTAAACCCTACTCACACTACAGGTCCAAAGTGGGGTGATAGAAGTAAGCTTGAGTAATAGACAAGGAGGAGCTACTACCAAGAACCGGTGAGACTCTGGAGGAGGTGACATCGTCGGCGACGGTAGTGGTGGCTGAACGGACCACGAACACAGAACATCGGCCACTTTCTTCAGGTGAGTCGAAGCTCAGCGAAACGGGTCTAAGAGCCACACCATACCTGTGCAGATCGCCGGTGAGATTCACGGAGAGGCACAACAAGACGAACCGGAGGGTACCTGGCTCAAGCTCCACGACGCGTCGATTGGAGCAGTGATGGCGGAGAACCTAGACGAGAAAGAGACGAAGGAGGGGAGTCCTTTCCCGTCAGCGATGAGATTGGAAGGCCACCGAGAAAAGAGGAACGCCGGTTATAGTGAGGATCGAGGAAAAAGAAGCTCGAAGAGAGAGATTGGAGTTATTGTTTGTCACTGACCCAAATGTCCCTTTAATAAACATATACACTTGTTAAGGCAAGTGTAGACTTAAATACACACAATTTGAACTAGTTAAAGAACTTAAACTCTTCTCTTTAATTGGTTTCACGTACGATTTTTTTTTTTGTCAGGATTTTTTAAGCTAACAAAATATAACATATTGAATGCAAATATACAAATGACATTTTTTTAATGTCATTTATAAATCCATCACCTGTCTCCAAAGATTTAATGTACTAGGATTAATAATTTTATACACGTCAGTTTGTTTCTGCTATTATCTTTGTGTATTATTCTATTTATCTAAATTTACTCTTTTCCTACATTTATCTATTTAATTGATCTCATACTTATACTTATTGCAAGATAGAAGATTATAATAATTTTTCTTACAAATTGGAATCAATAATAAGAATATATATTTTATACTTAAAAATTTTATACTCATTGGAAACGTAGATTCATATCATTAACGTATTCCCATGTGCCATAATATGTTAGTTATATAATAATAGTTACAATATAGTTTTGTATTGATGGGTTAAATTGTATCATATTGCCGAGTACAGGTGCCGAGTACAGCTGACCCAATGGTGTTGTCACTTTATAAATCCTTAAGGCACCAAGGTTCGAACTCCCTACCTGCAGTAGGCCTGTTACGGAGCGGATATCCGGCCTAATTTGACTGATCCATATCTGTATCCGTATCCGGCGGATAATTAGAAATCCGATCCGTATCCGTATCTGAAAAAACGGATATCCGCATTCCGGATATCCGTTCAAAACCGGATATCCACGGATATCCGTTTTTTATACACATTTACCTGTTCAAAAATCAATTATAATACAAAGACAACCTTTAAAAAGTGATTATACATGAGTACAGACTGTTCAATCATTGTTTAACATGAGTTCTAATCCAAATACAAATATTCAAATATGATCAACTGGAAAAATGAAACAATGATTCATCTGCCGTCAATCTGCAATCTTTGATTTTCTCTGTTTCTTTAGTTGTTGTGCATGAGTGTCTTGGGCAGACTTCAATCAAGCTATCAGCTTTCAGTTCATCCCTTAACATGAAAATAATCAAAGACAAATACATATAACAAGCATCAAATAACATCAATCTATATAGCAAGCATCAAATACATACAACAAGCATCAAATAGAATCGAATTAATGTATAAACAGAAAATAAAAGGGATTCTTACACAAGTCACAGTTGTAGTATTGATCTCTGCATAAGAGAATAAGAAGATATTAGAATAGAAAGACGTTTAAAAGATAATAAAAGTGTAAAACAACAAAAGATGTACCTGATTCAATATTCTCAAGCTCATTAAGCAATTCTTCTACATTTAAATCTTCATCATCATCACGATACCAATCTTGAGTGCATATAAGAGCTTCCACAATTTTTGGTGTAAGTGAACTGCGGAAACGGTCAAGCACTCTACCTCCTGTGCTAAACGCAGACTCGGATGCAACACTTGAAACTGGAATAGCCAACAAGTCTCTTGCCATTAGACTCAAAACCTTGTACTTAGAACCTGTTGTCTGCCACCAACTCAATATTCTAAATTCTGGATTCTTTCTATCCTCTCTAATATCATCTAAATAAGAATCTAACTCTGATTTTACAACCTCAGACCCTTCACTCTCTTCATCATCATCAAACATTTCATCCATTAGAGCATGTCTCCTCTTTTTCTCCTTAGATGTTGAATCTGATTCTTTTTGTGAAGATATTATTGTATCTTGTGATATCGAAGACAAGTAGTATGCAAATAATCTATTCAAAGCATGGATGATCTTTGCAACCAAACAATTAGCCTCATAAGGTGGATACGTACCTTCAATCATCCACTTTACCCATCGCATTTTGTATCGCGGATCAAGAACTGCAGCAACATAGATCAGCATGTTTGTGTTATCGAAATTCCCCCAATACTTATAAAACTTCAGCCTCATTTTTTCAGCCATAGCCTGCTTGTGTTTATCCTCTGTTGTGTCCATCTTCACTATCATCCAGCCCACTCCAAATATCTCTTTCATATATGTATTGCCAGTAACATATTTAGACCCTGAAATGTTCACAGTTGCATCATAGAAATATTGTAAAATCTCTGTCAATGCACTAGCATATGACCAATCACTTTCACTCGGTGGAGCATTGCAGATTCTACTAAGTTCTGCAATGTACTTGTCATCTTCTAACTCAAGCATATCAAACCCTTTCTTCAAACTTACAGCAGCTTGTAACATCAAAAATATTGAATTCCATCTCGTTTCAACATCTAAACAAAGACCAGCCTTTGATTCAACCTTTTGAATCTCCAAACACTCCTTAAACCTTTTCAACCTTCCAGGTGAAGATCGAACATACCTAACAGCTGATCTGATCCTAAAGATTGAACCATGTGCTTCTTGAAGACCGTCTTTCACAATCAGACTTAAAATGTGTGCTCCACACCGCATATGCAAAAACTCTCCACCCAAGACCGTTGTTCCCCACGAAGTCAACTTCTTCTTTAGGTAATTTAATGCAAGGTCATTCGAACTTGCATTATCTACGGTTATTGTAAACACTCTCCTAATTCCCCAGAAACTGCAACACTTCTCAACCATTTTACCTATCGTTTCACCAGAATGATTATCAACTACGCAGAAATTGATGATTCTTTTGTGCAGCCTCCATTTCTCATCTATATAGTGCGCAGTTAGACACATGTAACTGAGATTTTGAATGGAGGTCCAACAATCTGTTGTCAGAGAAATGCTACCTGTGTAGTTTCTAAAAAACTTCCTAAGCTTTCCCCTTTCATCTTCATAAAGCCTTAAACAATCTCTAGCTATTGTTTGCCGACAAGGGATTTCAAACCGCGGCTGAAGAATACTCATAAATCTTCTAAATCCCCTATGTTCAACAAACCTAAAAGGTAGTTCATCCATGATGACCATTTCTACTAAAGCCTTACGAGATGCTGATTGACTAAATGTTGTATGCGATGGTACTCTACTTCCTACAGAGTCATCTAATTGTTTACGATGAAATAAAGTTGATTGCTTCAACTTTTTACCATCAATTTCACAATCGGTTTCTTCTCTAGGCATCAATTTGCATCTACATATGTGGTTTAACATTGCACTAGTTGTGGGACCATGCCTAGTTCTACAAGAGATCAATACTTCACAATGAATGCACTTCGCTTTATCTAACTTATCAGTCTTCACAAAATAAAGCCAAACCTTAGATCTTTTCTTTGAATCCCCAATATATTCCGAAGATTCTGTCTCTGGATGTTGTTCACATGACTCTTGCTTGGAGCTGCCAGCATTAGTACCACAATTTTGAGTTGATTTTGCAGTGTCTTCCATTGAAGCCATCTACAAAGAACCAAGAGAATGAAAGCAACATATAAGTACACAAGAAACATAAACCAACCAATGAAGCTAATAATGAAGTAAGTAATGAAAGCATGAATAAGTAAACGAGGAATAAAGGAAACATCAAAATAAACCACATATTAGAAAGTAGAGAAGCAAGCAAGTTAAGAAGAAAAAAACGTAAACAGAGAAACTTGTGAGGAAAAATATTAAAAATATTCAGCACATAAGGCAAAGATACTAAAATGCAAGCAAAGAAATAGAGAATCAAGAAATTCATATAACATTAAGAATATAATATGGAATTAAGTAAGTAAACAGAGTAAGTAAACATTAAGAATAAGGAAGCAAAACGTAAACAGAGAAAGTTGTGAGGTTGACAAAGGCTATATATAAACGTAAACAGAGAAAGTTGTAAGTCTCTTTATTAAAAGATTGGACTTATTATCGTTCTTTTTCTACGACCCTTAGCCTCTCGTTCAAAGAAAATTATTCCTTCATGGTGAGATTTTACATTATTTATATAGTGTGTTATTAATTTACTAAATCACACAATTGATACTTATTCCCTTAGCTTTGATCAGAAACATTGCTCAGAAAATACTAAAAGATAAAATCAAATTGTGGAACTCAACATCGTAAAACATTTCACCATTCCAAATTTTTTTAATTAGATACAATATTACCTTTGTCAAAATAGAAACTTGACTTTTACGTTTACATATCTGTAGCTCTCACGACATTTACCACAAAGTACAAACTAATGGATAATTAAACATATAATGTCTTTTTAAATATAATTAGAAGATAGTTGATAATATAGTATTCATAAAATCATATAAAACCAAACATTGGATGTACCTAATTAATATTCTAATGCAAATATTCTAAACATTGGTCGTGGAGTTATATCATTTTTTAGTTTGCATTAGCATTGACAAAGGAAAACAAACAACATAAAGAATAAAAATACACTACAGAGAACGTATCAGACTCGAAAATTTTTCAAGGAAAAGAAGACCATATCTAAAACAGAGAAAATATCAAAGGAAACAAATGAGACTTACATGTGATTTAGGTCTCGATGATGGCAGAGGCAACACTGGCGATGAGTTAAAGACAAATCAATATCATACCAAACTCACATAGCTAATCTCACTTCCATTCAACACTTTCTCCACATAAATGAAATAAAATCAGAAAATAAGGTTACAACTTTCCATCCAATTTTCAAAACCCATTTCCAAATATTACGCAACAATCAAATCATTAAACAGTCAAGTGGCAAAAAACACACAGAAACTAACAACTTTTCCAATCACCAGCTAACAATCGAAACCCTAGATAGTAGATAAAACTAAAAAAATTATATAACTAAAGTTATTCACCTGTTTGAGTGTTTTCCCTTGAAGTCTTGATCGATATGCCCCTAAATCAATAAGAAGATACAAAATCCCAACACATAAGTTTACAGAACAAAACCACCAACACAGGAAAAATTGAAAAATTAAAAATCAAAATCGAAACAATAAACTCAAAAGCAATAAAATATAATAGAATCACATACTGAAATCAAAAACAAAGAAGAAAAGAGCTTCAATTTTGTTGGAAAAAGATGGAAACATATGTCGAAATCGCTTTTGTTAAAACATAACTCACCGTCTCACCGAGCTTCTTTTTCGTTGAAAATTAGGTCAAAATCGAGGAGCCAAATGAAGAATCGAAGCTCAAAATCACATTCTAGATCGAAATCGACTTGATAGTGTCAAAGAAACGAAGAATCACGTGACTAATTTGACTGAGAATGGAGAAAGTGATATCACGAGAAACTGAGAAAGAGGATTTAGGTTTTGTTTGACCTTTGAGTTTGGGTAAGTGAAAGAGAATACTTCACTAATGGGCTTTATTAGCTAATGGATCTCAAGACTCTCAACGGACATTTAGGCTTTATGGTATAATGGGCTTTATTGGCCATGGTTTCAACGGACATTTAGATTTTAATAATGGGCCGGATATCCGCGGATATCCGGCCTATTATTTCATCTGATCCGTATCCGTATCCGTATCCGGCGGATAATTAGAAATCCGTATCCGTATTCGTTTAGTCTGGATATCCGTGTTACGGATCAAAATTCGGATACGAATACGGATATCCGGCGGATCACGGATCGTGATTCACAGCCCTAACCTGCAGTATAAAGGAGGGGATTAAAGGTCACTAGGCCAATTAACAAAAAAGAAATTGTATCATATTTATACAACTAGTTTTTTATTTTTTTGTGTGTAATGATTAAGCGCATATATGTAGTAACTTTTTCAACTCATATTGAGTTAAGTTTTTTTTTTTTTCAACTTAAATCATGATCAATAAAGGTAAATTATTCGTAAATGCTAGATTCCTAGAAAATCTTTTAGCAGTACAGATAAGATGATTAGGTTTATGGTTGAGTGTTCGACATGTGTGAAGAAGCAAAATCTTAAAAAAAGTTATATAGTTATAAAAGTTTTTAATAATAAAAAAATCTCTTTTAATATAAATAAGATTCAAAAACATAAAATTCGATTAGATATTTCACTAATGGTACACAAGTTACAAGTCATCCATTTAGTGTGTACAAAAATTGTACGAGTCAAACTTACCTTTTCCAAATCGAATATCTCTAAAGAACCCTTTTATATATATATATAAATTTCATTTTATTTAGTAAACGACAAAAATAAAATTACAGTTTTAGCAGATATATAAACGAGCGCCTAAAGTTAAAAACTCAAAAACGCAGGCAAAAAAAGAAGAAGAAAAAACTTTTTTTTGTGTCTCGTTAAAATTTCTGTGGTTCCCGTTACCGCAGCTCTGTCTTCATCTTCTTTCTTCATCTACCCATACCAATCTCAAATTTTCTCAGATTCTCTTTGATTGCCCAGCAAAATATCGATTTGTATCGTATAGTGAAACGGAGAATTTGGAATTTTGTTGTCTGTGTTTCTAGATAAAGTTGTAATTGCAAACGATTCTTTTTTTTTTTTGAATTCTGTGTAGTTTTTTTGTGTGTGTGAAGTCAGATTCAGTTTTGTTTGAGCTGTACGGTTTTTGTTTGTGGGGGTAACTGCTTCTCTGATCTGTCTCGGAGGGTTTTGTTCCCTTTCTTTTGATTTCGTTGTATCTACGGCCCTAGTTCATCAGAGCTCCGGGTCTGAAGTGTTCTTTCAAATGGCGGCATCAGAGAGATCGATTGACCAAGGAGTTGACGTGAGTTCTTCGTCCCTTCAGAAGTTCAGGCTCTACGAGACCCGCTCGGTGATGATTCTCATTCTCATCATGATCGATTCTCTTGTTTGGTTTCTTGTGTGTTTTGCTGCATCTAGGGTTTAGGGTGTTTTTCTTTTCTTCAGAATTGATTGAATATGAATTCATAGATTCTGTTAATCTCACTATTATCTAGAAGAGATAAAAACCGAACGTTTTGGAGGGTCTTGAAGTTAGATAGGACAGAGCCAACAGAGCTCAACATTTACGAAGATTCAACGGCTTACACAGAAGCTGAATGCTTCGAAACTTTGAGAAGGATTCATGAAGGAAACAGATCATCTGGTGGTTTGAAATTTGTCACCACTTGCTACGGGATCATCGGTATAGCATTTAACATCTTATTTCTATACTACTTGTTTCTTTATTGTTGTAAGCTTTAACACTGCTTACCTCGATTTCTTAGGATTCGTAAGGTTCTTGGGACCTTATTACATGCTGATTATCACTAAAAGAAGGAAGCTTGGTGAAATTTGTGGACACACAGTTTATGGTGTAGCAAAGAGCAAGATAATTACGATTCCACATGCCTCTGTGCTATCCAATGTGGCTTATTCTAAGGACGAGAAAAGGTCTTTTTATGTCACTTCTGCTTGTAAAATGAGATACATGTACCTCGGTACTTTTATCCATACATTACATTTTGAAATGATAAAGCTTTACCACTTGTATTTGGATTTTGAGACCATTCTGCAGTTTTTTTTTTGTCTCTCTCTATTGTGTCCCTCTTTGATCTGCTGGACAATAAGTGTCTCACAGGTTTCTATTACACAAGTTAACAGTTGCTGAGGCAACTGTGATTGACTTCGTTACAGGTTCTTTTCAATTTGTCAGTTGCTTATAGGAGATAATCCAGCAGCTTAGTGTTTTCATTATTATCCTTTCCATTTTATTTATTCTTTAGTCAGGCAATTTTTGTTGCACTTTTTTGCTTGTTTACTATTTCTAGGTATTCTTCCCCTGTCTGTACAGTGGACACACTTCTATTTGTTGAATCTATTTTGATATGTTATATGACAGAGGTATTATCAGAAAAGGGAGAGCTCATTTTTTTATCTTCTTCTAATTTCATTTAATCTTTGTGTTATCTTGTATCTATCTTCTTCAAATAAATGATCCAGGTTCTAAATCATGTTTCGTTTGTTGTCTTCTTCTGTCATTCTTGGACACTTTACAGGTACAAGAGGCTACTCTGCACTGTTGATCTCACAAAGGACTTCTTCTTCAGCTATTCCTATCACATCATGCATACACTTCAGAAGAATCTGTCTGATAATGCGGAAGGACACACTTACTATGAATCAATGTTTGTCTGGAACGAGTATTTGACTCGAAGGATGCGAACTAACATCAAGGACTGTATGTGGGCCTTGGTGTATGGATTTTTCAAACAGGTATTACTTGTACTAATTGGTCCAATGGTTTCTGTTATTTTTTCTATCATTCAGAGATATGCCTATTACAAGCATGTATAGAGATATTTTGACATCATATTGAAAATTCTATTTTCCATGTTGCTTGGTTTTGAAAATTCCTGCAGCACGAGAGAAGAAACTGTTGTAAGAGTCTGGAAAATAACCCACAGGCCCACACTATGTGGATGCCCTCTTAAATCTTCTGTCTTTTGATGCACATTAAAAGTTGTTTACCTTCGCAATGGCTTTTTTTTTGTTTTCAAATTTTAGGTTAAACTATCAGTTTCTGAGAAGAACTTTAGATTGACTCTAATTGCTCGCCGATCTCGGCATTATGCTGGCACAAGGTACAATCTCTCCACCTGAGCTTATTCTATCTCTGCCATCGATTTGGTTGAGCTGTAATAAAATTAAGTCTTAGTTGGGTCATAATCTTCTATCTTGTTCCCCAGATATCTGAAACGTGGTGTGAATGAGAAAGGCAGGGTAGCTAATGATGTTGAGACTGAGCAGATTGTTTTCGAGGATGCTCAAGATGGTAATCCCATCCGAATAAGTTCTGTAGTTCAGAACCGGGGTTCGATCCCTTTATTCTGGTCTCAGGAGACCTCACGCTTGAATATCAAACCTGATATAATATGTATGATCTTTGTTTCTAACATAATATATTCTTATCATTTCCATTTGTTTTCATCTTTGCCTTTTTTGCTGATCTCATTTATATATATAAAGTGTCAGCGAAAGATCCCAACTTCGAGGCAACCAGATTGCATTTTGAAAATCTTGGAAAGAGATATGGGAATCCAATCATCATACTGAACTTGATAAAGGTTGGTGTTCTAAATCTTCGATAGTCTCTAGGATACATATTTTAACATATTCTTCCTGGCTACTCCTAATTCACTTGATTGAATAAACAGACGCGTGAAAAGAGGCCTCGGGAGACTATTCTGCGTGCAGAGTTTGCAAATGCAATTAGATTTATAAATAAAGGATTAAACAAGGAGGATCGTCTAAGGCCTCTTCACTGGGACTTGCATAAACATTCCAGAAAGTACATAATGGACTCCATCTTATATGCTTCTTTGTTTCTTTACTTTTTCTTTTCACATTTATTAGTGCAACAATAGGTTTTATTCACAGAAAATGGTTTTTTCTTTTACAGAAAAGGCACAAACGTGTTGGCAATTCTTGGCAGGTTGGCTACTTGTGCACTGAACTTGACTGGAATCTTCTATTGTCAGCTAAATTCAGATCTTAAAACAGATGGGTTTCAAAACCAGAATCCA
Organism: Lepidium didymum; assembly: GCA_963920545.1. Taxonomy (NCBI): domain Eukaryota; kingdom Viridiplantae; phylum Streptophyta; class Magnoliopsida; order Brassicales; family Brassicaceae; genus Lepidium; species Lepidium didymum. The sequence goes on from OY986979.1 coordinate 15,126,984, forward strand.
TCCACCTTGGAGTGAGTATCCAATTTACTAATAAGTTTTGTTATTTAGCTTCTCTGTAGTTTCTTGCTTAGCACACGATGCATCTCTTTTGTCTTCCTAGTCTCTAATTTATATCCTATTGGTTTTTAATGCAGGAACAGCAACGGTGAATGCTCTACTTCTGATATTCCCATCAAAGATGACACTGCATTAGTTTTGGTGGTTGAAAATGGTAGTGATAGTAAGAATGCTAAGGATAGTCGGGAAGAAGAAGCTACCATGTATCAGAACGGAGTCCTGAGAACCAATTGCATAGACTGTTTGGATCGCACCAATGTTGCTCAATATGTCTATGGGTTGGTAGCATTTGGGCGTCAACTCCATGCTTTGGGATTAACAGAGTCTACTAAGATTGATCTAGACAATCCCCTTGCTGAAGATTTGATGGGAATTTATGAGACAATGGGCGATACGCTTGCCCTTCAGTATGGAGGATCCGCAGCACATAACAAGGTCTCTCTCTTTGTCAGCTTCTCTGGCCATAATTTTTTGGTTGGATAAAAGTCTGCGGGCATAATTGTTAACCAGTGATCTTATTTCTGTGGACAGATATTCTGCAAAAGGCGTGGTCAATGGAAAGCAGCGACTCAGTCGCAGGAATTCTTCAGAACTTTGCAACGTTACTACAGTAACGCGTATATGGATGCCGAAAAACAAGATGCAATTAACGTGTATGCAGTGTTAAATTTTTCTCCATTTTCTATTGCCTCTGTGATGAAAAAATTATGTGACTTTTGATTTGTGTTTTTCCAAAGGTTCTTGGGATACTTTCAGCCTCAAGCAAATAAGCCAGCGCTATGGGAACTGGGTTCTGATCAGCATTATAATGCAGCAAGATTTCTTGCCAATTCTGTACCAGATAATTCGAGGTATATTTCCTGGTTAGTGAGACATTTGAAAGCAAGTTTAATCAAAAATTTGGTGTTCACTAGAGATACTTAAATTTCATTTGATCACCTTTAGGTATACAATGAAACGATCTCTATCAGAAAGTAGCATCCTTAACGAGAGCAGTACAGCCACGTTAGGACAAGTTGCTAGACATGGTTTAGCTGAAAATGATGAAGAAGTTCAAGGTCTTTCGGATTCAGCACCTGAGATCTCAACATCTGAAACTGCCATGATTGCTGCTAGTATGAGGTCAAAAATGACAGCTTATATAATTTCTATGACATAAGTCCTTAACTTGGGTTGTTTTCAGCTAAATCTGGTGTAATGACATTGTTTGCAGTGCTCCACCACCGATATTAGAGGAATTAGGGTTAGCAGATATTCTGGAAAACGATTGCTTCTGCTGTGATGGGCATGGTGAGCAATGTACATGTGCAAATTTTGATATAGATTGGGTTTCTTCTTCAGGAAACTCTTGTGAAGACGAGAGTTACGGAAGGTAAAAAAATTTGAATTCTATCTGGGACTAATATTGATTATTAATGTTATCAACAACAATGTTCTCTGAAGTCTGACATTTTGTCATTTGTGCAGATCCACAGTAGTTAGATCCTTCGAAAACATCCCTGAAAGTACAAAAATAGAGTCAGAAATTTGTGTTGTTGAACCTGATTCCGGCAATAGAAAGGTAAACAGAACCGTAACACAAAACAGCCATTGATTAGTTATTACCAAGAAGTAGCCTTTGATGCAGAAATAATCAATATCAAACTTCATTACAGGGAGACGACGAAGCCGTTTCTGGGAAACATACCTTTTAGTGGAGAGGAAGAAAGAAAAGAGTATCAACGAAGAAAGATAACTGAAAAAGAAAAACTAACCGCCGCTAATTAATTAATCGGATTTGGAGGAAGTAAAAAGGTGAAAAGGGTGAGAGAGAGACAACAGAGAAGATAAAGTTGTATATAATTTTACAGAAGACATGGTAATTATGAACATCAGTCAGATATCGTTGAATTTTTCTTTTTCTTCTTGGGAAACTCTGAATCGATTGGAACAAAACAGAATACTTTCATAATCCATTACTCAATAATTTTAGCAGCTTATAGTTTAGGACTATACGTGTACGTAAAGAAGACACATCATATAACATGTTATGTGTTTTGTAATACTTACAAGCATTACACATACAAACGCAGTTCATTTTATGAGATAAGGGAGGTTGGGTTGGTAATAGACTAATAGCGATTAGTGGTAAAGTATTATAATAATTATTACATAAACAAGTTGTTGGTTTAAAGCAAAAAGCACATTTTTCCAAATATTGACGGTGACGCAAGACCTCCGAGCTTAATGTAATTTACGAAAAAGCCACAACATACATACACTAGAACCTTCTCGTGAGCTTAGCCTCTCATTAAATTATCTGCCAATCTCAAATCTCAACCGCAACCTCATTCATCACCTCCAATTACCAATATGAAATATGGTACATTGATATATTTCACACTCTTTTTCTACTGTATTCTTCTAATTCTAACCACATGAGTTTTTATTGCTTTCCGAAAAATGTGTATCATATTGATTGGACCAAAGTCCTGACATAAATCAACTATTATTAGTGAAACAAAAGCAAGTAGATATTTATTTCCGCAGAAGAATCATTATTAGTATTAGTTTGACGAAAAACGAAGAAGAAGAAGAAGAGGAGTATTAGTTTATTAATAAAAATAAATACAAAAAGGGAAGTACTAGGAGCAAAAAAATCTAGCAAGTGGTAAAGAGGTTCTGGAGACTTCCATCCTCTCCTAACGTCATTACGAGAGACAGAGGAGGAAAAAAAAACCCCTTTTTTCCCTCATCTCTTCAAATTCTTCTTTGATCGTCTCCGGCACCAATCAAATCCTAATCTTTCTCTAAATTTTCCCCTTAAAAACGTTGTTTCGAATCCATCGAACCTCTTTTAACACACTACATCCCAAGTTTTTTAAACTATTGCTCTGTTTCTGGAGGCTTTTATTCCTTTTTGCGTGGTGAAATTCGTCGAAAATACGATATTTTTATATTGGGTTTGTATCTGGAGAAGAAAGTTAGGTATGGCGTCGAACAATATCGAGAAAAGTGACGAGAATCTGTATGATGTTCTGGGTTTAAAGAAGGAATGTACAACCACAGAACTCCGTACTGCTTATAAGAAGCTTGCTCTAGTGAGTTTCTTTATTAAGTTTTTTAATTTTCGAGATTTGAATTCCGTTTTTATTCATGGACAATACAGAACAATGAATGATTCTGTTTCCCCCCGATTTGGACTTATCGCATGTTACAGCAAATTGATTTGTTTTTGTTAGTATAATCAGATAGATAGTCGGTGCAAATTTGGATTCTCTTCTTTTATAATGTCTACTCCAATCGATTCTGTGATTCCTTTTCTGGTACTGCGTAAATATCGATTGAGTTTGAGATCATACCTTAGCTTAGCTAATAGGTCTGATTGAGAACTGAGTTTGTATGCATTTGTAAAGTTTTTGAATTGCCGCTGAAAATTGATTGAGAACTTTGGTCATACATTTGGAATCAGAGATGGCATCCAGATCGTTGTTCATCAATTGGGAACTCGGAGTTTGTAGAAGAATCAAAGAAAAAATTTCAGGCAATCCAAGAGGCCTACTCTGGTAATTTCATTACCATCCAATTCTTTATTAATTTCAGGGAACAAATGGGAACTGATTATTGGACGCAGGAGATCCTCTATTATTTCCTTGTCACTTGATAAAAATACTTTTTTTATTTTAGTATTGTTAAAAAGTTTTCTGATTGAGCTTTTCTCATGGGCACACAGTTCTGTCTGACTCCAACAAGAGGTTCCTGTATGATGTTGGAGCTTATAATAGTGATGATGATGACCAAAACGTAAAGTCCCTTTTTAATTTTTTACTTTCGTGAAGATATTCACTTTCTACCTTTTCGCAAGCTTTGAATCTAGCCAGGGCTACTTTTGGATTGAATTCAGTGGGTTTTGTGTTGGAAATCTCTTGTGGAACATACCAATAGTGACAATACATGCTTCTCATGACATGTCTATTTGTCTTAACTCCTCGTTATTCTGTTCCCTCTGTGGTTTTTGAAGCTTTAAAAAATCATGTAGTGATAGGTTGTTGTTGTTGTTGTTGTGTAGGGAATGGGAGATTTTTTGAATGAAATGGCGGCTATGATGAATCAATCCAAGCCTAGTGTAAGCAGCCTATATTAGTTTCCGATCAGTTCGTTAAGATACCATTGGATTAAGCCAATTGATGTATGAGATGTTGGTTTGCAGGTGAACAATGCAGGGGACAGTTTTGAACAACTACAGGATATGTTTAATGAGATGTTTGAAGGAGACGCTGCGGCATTCACATCACCATCTTGTTCCACTTCAACCCACACTTCTTCTTGTAGTTTTGTATTTGGTACAAATGACCAGCGGTCATCGTTTGAGACAAGTTCAATGGGAATTAATGATCCTTTCGGATTTGACACCAGAGCTCATACATTCTCTTTGGGGGTAAAAGAATCTAAACATACTAAAGACCTTTCCTTTCACAGTCAGTTATTGCTTCGTCTTGATGATATAAATGGTTTTGACGGAAAGAGCAGGTGGACCATCAGCAAGATTTTAAGAAGGGAAAGAACAATAGTGGAAGAAGAAACAGGAAAAAGAACAACAATGTTCCATCGGCTGGTCACGACACGTCGTCGTCAAACAACTATGGAGTCCCCACCTCATAGCCACTTCTCACCATATTTTTGCTAACTCATCTCCACATTTGTCGACTTGTCACACAGACAAGATGAGTGGTTCTTGTCTTTTCAACGAGGATTGCATCAAAACTCAAAGCCTCGTCGTTTTCTATACCACTCGTCTCATTCTCTCGAAGCTTCCTTTTTTTTTTTGTGTTCTTTCTCTCTCTCTTCTTTATCATTGAATTGTTGTATCCTAAACAAAAGAATCGTTAAGATCTTTGGGTTCCTTTAATCAACTGCTTTATGTTGATCAAGCAGAGTGTCATTCTATAGTCATTGATTGTCTGAGCATGTGATCGTTATATACATGGATATACAGTACGTTTACGATCATTTGGTCCGGTACAGATGAATCTTTCTTATCCAAGTATAGGTGGGTGGACTCACGTGAATCATGTGAATAAACAGATTACGATATGGCTCTTACAAGAGAAGATAATTTAAAATGTTACGAGGTTTAGTTGTCTTTGTAATTAATGGAATCCCCGTGATAATTCGTCAATTCGCAAAACCCCATCTGTGACTATCTGAGAACTTCTACTTTATTCTGGCGCCGGTCAACAACTCTTCTCATCTTCTTCCTCTCCGACGATCCTATTTCGGCCGTAGAGAGATTATTGGAGCTGAAGAGAGGGAGTCTGAATCAACAAATTAGTGGAGATCGGTAATCTGAGACAAAACCAACAAATCTCCTAAAACAGAGATATGACGTAAGAACAGAATTGATACGGTGAAGAAGAAATTCAAACCGGAGAAAGCTAAAATCGCCGCAGGTGGTGGTAATAATAACAGGTAAATAGATATTCTTCAAAAAGCTCGAACCCTTTGACTGGAGGAGCAGCCACCACAACCACAACCACGACTGCGACGGCCAGTAAAGGTGACTCATTTGAGCAGCCGTTCGAATCTTTATCAATAAAAAGCTAAAATCCTCCTCTATGTATGTGAAGAGTGGAGGAGATTCGATACAATGGCATTTCAGGAAAAATATTGCTTCTGAGACAGAACAGAACAGAGTCTCAACCTCAACCTTCTACAGACGCAGGTGATGATACTGTACGCTCTACCATTATTGTTGCTGTCACCGTCAGAGAAATAGAATGAGATGGAGCTTGGAGAGGTAACGATGGCTATATTTTGATTTGCAGAAAGTTATGAGATGGTGGAGGAGACTGTGAAGCTTAAACAAATGGTGATGCTGGAGAACGAGAGGATGAAGTTCGGTAGGCAGCTCGAATAGCAGAGAATGCAATGCTTTCGAACTCAATTGGAAATGTTAGGGAACAATTAAGACGGTAAAAGAGGAATTAGGAGTCATCACTCATCACTGTTGAAGAGATGAGCTCGACTCGACCCGACTTTTATGTTTTTTGCAGATTTTCTTTCCACTTTACCCGACCCGATTAGGATGGGTTTAGATCCAAACTGTGGTTGGATATGTAAATTGTTCAAACTTCTATGTTTTCGGTCATTTAGGGGCTGTTATTGAAAGATGATTTGGAAGGGTTTTAATTCGGTGGATTTTTAGGTATTATATAGGATTTATAAATTTTGCTGATCGATTTTACGAAATTTTACTATATGGGATTTAATTCGGTATACAAAATCTCTGTATCCATTAGGCTCTCTAGATACTATAGAAGTTCAAATGTGTATAATGGTTCTGCAGGTACTGACTGATCGTGATTTGCGGGAAAGACATTTAGGGGATATGCAAGGGCTTGTGTATCAAGAAGCTGCAAAAGTTTGCCCGGAAGCTTACAAGGCCTTTTTTATCTAACCGTACAGACGTTGATATTCCAGTAAGACATTATAACGAAGAAGCTTGGTAGTATATGAATGATGAATGCTTGATTTCTCAAAGTGGGGTAATTAAAATCCTGTAACAAGTTCTTTTAGCTTTATGTGGGTTTGTTCATTGATGTGAATCAAGGCTTTCATTGTTTATTTGTTTTCTTTCTGCAGCTGTGGAACCGTAAAATCCAAAGCAAAATGTCCATTTGTTCGTGGCACTAAAATCTTAACAAATGTTCAAATTTTATGCACGTATAGACAGAAAATCTAATAACTTAGCAAAAAGAAAAAAGTGTCAATTCAATCTTTATAAGAACAAAATCAGAGGTCATAGCTGCAAACAACATTATTCGAATCTTACATAAAAAAGACAATCAAATTATCAAATCTAATTCCTATGAGTTGCGGCATTCCACATTTGTTTAGCCAGTGACTCCCTCCGTAAATTAGCACATTCTTTGATTCATTGGTCAACAATGGTCATTCGAAAAAAGTTTAATATTCGTCCGCTCTATTTCTCTTCTCATGCATTCACTTCCTTTTGTAGGAGATACAAAATGTTTGTTGTTTCTAGGATTGTATCTGGGTCATGCTTACTTAGGAAACAAGTCAGAAAAATTTTCCCACAAGCAACCAATTAATTCTCGAGCAAAGAAAAGCTTAGAACTTGTTCATGGAGATCTTTGCGGTCCAATCTCTCCAACAACACCAGCTGGAAATAAATACATTTTTGTTCTTATAGATGATCGAACAAGATATATGTGGATCGAAATTTATTGAAAGAAAAGAGTGAAGCTTTCAATAAATTTCGATCCACATATATCTTGTTCGATCGTCTATAAGAACAAAAATGTATTTATTTCCAGCTGGTGTTGTTGGAGAGATTGGACCGCAAAGATCTCCATGAACAAGTTCTAAGCTCTTCTTTGCTCGAGAATTGGTTGCTTGTGGGAAAAAATTTCTGACTTGTTTCCCAAGTAAGCATGATCCACATACCTCTTTATCGTTGCTCATCTTTGGTAAACCTTTAACACATCCTCCTTTGATCATATTCTTCATTGTCTCGAGATTTATGTCCTAATCTCAAGTGCCAACTAGACTCACTAGTCTTAGAAAGATGAAGTCGTGTAATATCCTTCACATCCATCTTTACCTTGTACAATCGATTCTTTGACCTCTTCGCTTGGACAATCAATTTTCCTTCTTAATCATGCATAAGCAAATTTTCTCCTTTCAATCTTATGTCACAACCTTCCTCTGTTGCTTGTCCAAGACTAATGATGTTACTCTTTAGATCCGGGATGTAATACACGTCTTTTCATCTCTTTTTGGTCGCCGTTTCCATCAATAAAGGATATCGATCATTTCCCTTTTATGTCTATACGAGAGTCATCACCAAACCTCACTTTTCCGGTGATGGACTCGTCTAGTCTCGAAAAATACCTCCTATCTACGGTCATGTTATTGCTAGCTCCATTGTCAAGATATCAAGTGTTTCTCTCCTTATTGTTTGTCTCGAATTTACTTGGTACACAATTTTCTTCGTTTAGAAACACGATCTCATGTAGAAACGAGTCATCTTCCTCTTGTGTTTTTTGTTCCTTTTCATCATCTTGTGTTTCTTGTACCTTAAGCAATCGATCCGGACATTTAGAAGCAAAGTGTCTGTATTTATCACATCGGTAACAAATTACTTGGGACAAATCGAAGTCTCCATTACCTCGACCTCGTCCCCTTCCACGACCACGTCCTCCTCTTCCTCTCGATCCTTCAGTAGAATCCCTCGTTTGATTTTGTGATTCCAAATACATCAACTGTTTTTGATCTTCTTGAGCTTCTTCTTCTTCTTCTTCTTCTTCTTCTTCTTCTTCTTTGAGAATTCTTTCTTCATAGGCTTTTAGACGACCTACAACATCCTCAAAGCTTGATGTTTTAAGATCCAAGTGTTGCTCAAGAGATGCAACCATAAGAATGTATTTCTTTCTAGGAAGACACTTGAGAAACTTCTTCACCAACTTTGTTTCTTCGATTTTTGCTCTGAGAGAAGAAGATTTTGATGAAATTGCCGATAACTTGCTCACAAAGTCATCTATAGATTCGGTTTCTTTCATCTTAAGACGATCAAATTCGAACGTCAAGGTTTGTAACCTTGCTTCCTTAACACGCTCAACTTCTAGATTTCGACTTTTGATGGCCTCCCACACCTTCTTTGCCATGTCTAATTCACCAACTTGTAGAATAAGATCCTCCGGTATCGATTGGAACAAGAGTGTCATCGCCATGTTATTCTTCCTTTTATCATCAATTTCTGTCTCAATTACCTCCCACACCTCGTGTACATTGAGACATACCTTCATCTTCATGGCCCAAATAGTATAGTTAGTTGCGGTTAACATCGGACATACTATAGAGGTAGAACCTCCTCCGCCTTTGTTCTTCTCTGCAGCTACTATAGCTTTCTTATCTCCCATGATTCGTTTCTCCTACGATCAAAGCTCGATCACCTTTAAGCTCTGATACCAATTTTTTTTAGGATTCAAATATGTGAAATCAAGATGTATAAAGAATGACTCTCTTTATTAGTCTAGGAAAATCTCTCAAAACCTAAACTCTCAAACTCTTAATCTCACAAGTTATGCCACAACATTGACATCTCCTTATATACATTAGATAATTTCCTATTTCTATTAAGATAACTATATTTTAGATAACTCATAAATTATCTCAAATTTATCTAATCTAACCACCTAACTTTCTTTCTCAGCAAGTAACTAATGTGAAACTAAAAGCCTACAAAAGTACAGACCTTAATTAGTCAAACAAGATACATTAGTCGAAGGTTTAATAAAAAAAGAAAAGCACAAGTGTCGGGGAATCTTTGGTGGACTCTAAATCACGAATATCTTTGATTTTGAACAAAAAAAATTCTAGCTTAGTTAGTTAATTGTTTGACTGTCACACTCCAACTCCAGTTATAGCTGAAAAGGTTAGCTACCTCAGAAATCGCAGTCTCTTCCATGACTTTAATCATATAGACGCTTGTACGCATGCGTGTATATATGTATGTAGATAGATATATTTCTGCATCTTGTTTTGATCCTCGAAACATCGTCAACACCATCATTAAGAATCTGCGCTTCAGCTATAGCAAAATGAAATTTCAAAGTGCAAAACAGGTTGGTGAGTACATTTTTGCTTTCCCATATGCATCGATGAGGGTATTATAAGTGATGGTGTTGGGATTAATACCCTGTCTTCTCATATCAGAAAGCAGAGCCTGAACCTTGTCAAAGGCGAAAACCTGAAGAAACGACTTAATGAGGATAGAATAGGTGTGCACATCCGGCTGACAGTTATGAGTACTTTTCATACGTTCCAGAAGAGTAAACGCAGCATCAAAGCGGCCACTTCTGCTATAAGCAGATAGAAGTGCGGTATACACTTCATGATTCACCACACAGCCTTCACTGATCATTGCTTGGAAGAGTTCATGAGCCTTTTCTGGCTGTTTGCATTTTCCAAGCATGACAATGAGCTTTACATAGATGCCAACGTTTGGTTTGTACCATAGCTGTTCACGCAATAGTTCAAACACCAACAGATACACCAACACTATTTTCTAATTACACAGACAAACAAAGTCAACACTTCACTTGGACAAATACGAGAGACAAACATTGCCCTTTACTTCCCACCCTAAACCATTAATTTTTCATCCTTAACAGCAATTTCATAACCCAAAATCAGAAAATCAAAGAGATAAGTTCAATATTTAGCAAATAGAACTGAGTTCCTCGAAGTTCCGATTATCAAAATACACAACCTGAAGCTACTATAAGCATAATCTGAATTATTCTCATTCAGAATTTCAGCTTATCACATTCTATAGCAAGCATAATTAATGCGCGAAATTCACTCTATTAATGCCATAATTGAACAATACAAACCAAAATTTCGAGATAGTTTCGGAATATACCTGAAGCGCAGATTCCCATCTGAGAGCTGTAATTCTTTCGTGAAGAGACTCAAGCACTGTCTTTGGAAGCAGCTTCTTGGAGCCTTTTTTCTTCTCGATAATCGCCTTAATAGTTTCTCTTCGTAGTATTATCCATATCGCTTTCCTCGACGCAATCTTCGTGTTCACATCCTCTTTACTCTCCTTCGAGTCAATCTCCCTCACGTCCTCTGTATTCATCAGCCATTTGCTTTGCCTCGTCTCTCTAAGCGAGCTATTGTTGCTCTTATCAGAAGAAACCATTTGATTGACTCATCCTGATTATTCAAATGAAATGCGAAAAGCAAAAACCCAGAATGGAATTGATGATTTTTGAGACTTCCAACGATGGAAGGAGATGGAAGGAAGTCCGTTTTTTTCTTTTTTCGATAATACTTTTGGATTTCAGAATCCCAACTATAGATTTCCAATTTCTTTTAGTCGTGAAAGAACTCAGGAATACATCAGAGTCAATTACATTAAAATCTATAAAAATGGTGAATAACAAGTGATTGTGAATACATCACCTAAATACATTATTGAATAATAGTGTATTTTAATGTATTCTGAGAAATACAACATTGAATAACATTGGATTCAAAATACAATCAAATCCAAAACAATACACTCATGAATAACTGTACTTATTGTTCTGATTTTAAAAAATAAGAAAAAATAATAGTTTTTATAACGGGGCAAAGCAGCAAAATCATGGCTCGACGAAGAAGGAATCGCCACTGCTAAGGTTTTTAAGAAGCTTTGAGAAGAATAAAACGGGTTGGATTATTGCAAATGCTCAACATAGAAAGCAGAGAAAGAGATTCGACTATTATACTTGCTAATTAAATGTGAACCAGAAAGAGACCGATTCATCGGAAACAGACGAAGATCTCGTTTGTTTCTACCCACAGGTAAGGTTTGATATGGCCGATCCGAGTTTGACTTCTCTTGAATTTCCGAGTCTTCATGATTACAATGGCTTCTTTTTCCCCATTTTGGGTGTGGGCTCTTACTTCTTCTTGAATTTGAATTCAAATCCTCGGTCTTTCTGGATTCGTCTTTGTTCGGCGTGAATCACTTTCTTTTTAATTTTTTGTAAAAATCATTTTCTTTTATTGATTGGATTTTTTGTAAGCAGATCTTATCTAGCAATTCGATTAATTCTGTATTTTGTGAACTCTTGTGTTTGTATAATTGTGAAGTTGCCTTAGTTCCGTTAAGTCGCATTCACATATGGACAATGCTTTTATGTATTTACTGATACTTCTTTTGTTCAATTTTTGATGTGGATCCGTTAGTCACGTTTCTCTTTGATTTTCTCTGGACGCCTCAATTTCTATAGCATTTACGTTTTTACGGATGACCTCTATCTTGCGTTATTACTCGGAGATAATGTTTTGGTGCTGTCTTTATTTTGGGTATGTGAAGAAGGAAGACTGAGGATTTTGTGAAAAGGGGAAGATGGGACCAGCTACACCTCTTGACTATGCTGTCTTCCAACTATCTCCAAAGCGGTCAAGGTAATAATATGAGACAACAACTTTTTTCCTCGTCGTGAGAATGTTAGTAACTTGGTATTAATCGGTTTCAAGTTACTCTTCATGTTTTTCTATCTGGCAGATGTGAATTGTTTGTCTCTACTGCAGAGAATACTGAGAAAATAGCCTCTGGACAGGTGAAACCATTTGTTGCTCATTTGAAAGTTGCAGAAGAACAGGTCGCCCTGAGAGTTCAGTCGATCAGGCTAGAAGTTGAAAGAAACCAAAATGCTGGAAACTGGTTTACAAAAGGGACCCCTCGAGAGGTGACATTCCATTTTGAACAAGAGATGTTTGAGTCTTGTAAGGCAGAGTCCATGCTTAACACTCTGTTTTTCTTGTATCTGCTGGCTTATAGGTTTGTTCGTTTTGTTAGTACTCCAGAGGTTCTGGAATTGGTAAGCGCATTGGATGTGGAACTGTCACAGTTGGAGTCTGCTAGAAAAATAAATAGCGAGGTATTTCACCTCTTTAAAGTCCAAGTAAGGAAATGCTGTTTTAATTGGAGTCCATTTATTGATTTTAATAGTATCTTGCTTTAGGGAACTGGTGATCAGCAATCCAGTGCAAAAGGTATGAATACGGTTAACATGTCTTCTAAATGTACAGTCTGCTACATGTATTGTCCATTAGCAATTATGCATTGCCCTAAGGAATTACTTACAGAGAATATTAAATGTGAAGTAAATTATGATGCTGGTAAGTCATTCATGGACGCAAGAAAAGTATCTTGTATAGATGATCCGTTTGCCCCTCCTGATTAAACTCTCACACTGGCTGACCTTACAAAATGTATGCCGTCATAATCAATAAGCTGCCATTAGAATCTTACTGCCAAATATGAAACAGGCATCTACAAGGCAGCTTATGACTGGCAGAGTGATATTTAGAATCTGAATTCATTATATAATCTACAATCCATCAAATATATTCTTTCACATGTTAGTTCCTTTCTTACTTTGGCTTTGGTATAATCTGACTAAACCTTTCTTGGTTCAGATGGCACAGAAACTACATCAGCAGCTGATGGGATAAAGTAAAGTCTCAACCTTTCATGATATTTACCTTTGATAAATTATGATTATTCGTCCAAATAATCTGTTAAAATGTGTTTTGTTTAACCTTGCAAAGTTCTTGATTTTAATAGTCTTATGCACTCTTGAAATGTGTACTCTGAATCTTTTCCTGTTTTTTTGCCTTTCCAGGAACGAGATACTGAGAGCTATTGATTTACGGCTTGCAGCAGTTAAACAGGACCTAGCAACTGCTTGTAATCGCGCATCGGCTGCTGATTTCAACCCTAAAACAGTCTCTGAACTAAGGCAATTTGCTGATCGATTTGGGGCTAATCGGTTGAAGTAAGTATTAAGATATCACTCACTCATATCCGCTATTATGTTTTCTGTATTTCCTGTTGTTCTGGCCTTTCCTGTCAGCAAATATTTTGAGCCCTTTTTACACACAAGAAGACGAGACATTTTGATTACTTGGCCTTGTCTAACTTATCTGGGTTTCGTGAAGCTTTGAGTTCTAGCTTTCATAGTGTAAAATTTTTCACCTTTACTTGTATGTATAAATTATTGCAAGGTAGACCGTACAACTAAGGTTTCTAGGTCTAATACGCTCTGCCAGTTACTCTTTAAATTTTGGACCTTCGGGATAACAAAAGTTGTTTCGAAACACCTGTTAAATGTATGATCACCTAAACTGCATGTTTATCTAGTCACCTATATGTTTTGCATGTACCTGTTCAGGCCACGGTGCATAGTCATTTCCATAAACGGAAATTCATCATGCTCTATATTATGTAGGTTTGATCTGATGGAGACTTCAGAACTGCCATTAAGTGGATGAACATAATTAAATATGTAGGACGCCTAACCGGATTACAAAGTATCTAATGTTTTTGGGTGACCAATAATCAACCTTGTGAGATATCTCACTTATTAAAGTAGGCATTTCATACATAGAGTTCCAAAAACATTTGGTTTTTGACTTATTTAACTGTCTATTATGTCTATTCTGCTCATGTCTGGTCTGGTATACTTATTGCAGTGAAGCATGCACCCAATTCATCGCACTTTGCCAAAGAAGGCCAGATCTTATGAGCTCTTGGAGGGTCAATCAGGCTGAAGAGGCTATTCGTTCATCATGGGAATCTGATATGTCAATTGGTGCTCCCAGTGAAGACCCATCTAGAAACCTAGTGACTGAAAATAACCAACAACATAGGGAACATCGGTCTGTTATGGAAGAGCAAAGCGCAACAGGAACCAACTACTACTGTAAACAAGAATTAAAGCTTACTGCACAAAGTAGTCATGATGAAAAGGACGAAGAGATCCGATCTCACGGTTCCGATTCACTTGATCCGTCTTCTTCACCTCCGACAGGACAAATCACGTTAACGGTGGCTTTAATAGGTCTGCCTTCTTATTCTCTGACACCTCCGTCTGTTTCGTCGCAGAAGGATCCAGACGCGTTGGCTCTGGCGCTTATTCCGATTCAAGCCAGCACCAATCTTGGGAAACCAACTGGCGGCGGCGGGAGGGAGGATTGTTGGAGCGAAGAGGCTACGGCTGTGTTGATTGATTCGTGGGGAGAGAGATACTTGGAGCTTAGCAGAGGGAATCTGAAGCAGAAGCACTGGAAAGAGGTAGCGGAGATCGTGAGCAGCAGAGAGGATTACGGTAAAACTCCAAAAACCGATATTCTGTGTAAGAACAGGATCGATACGGTGAAGAAGAAGTATAAACAAGAGAAGGTACGAATAGCTACTGGCGGTGGCCGTAGTAGATGGGTGCTTTTTGACAAACTTGACCGTCTGATTGGATCAACGGTGAAGATCCCCGGGGCATCTCTTGGAATCAGTGGTGGTGGAAGTTCTGTAGGAGGAGGAGGAGGATTGCATAAGATTCCTATGGGAATTCCCATGAGCAGTCATTCTAATTTGTACCATCAGCAAGCAAAGGCTGCTGCAAGTCCTCCCTCCAATAATCTTGACCGTCTAATTGGAGCTACAGCCAGGGTTTCAGCTGTTTCGTTGGGCGGCAATGGTGAAGGAGCCGTCAATGTACCAATGGGTATTCCGATGAGCAGCCGTTCTAGTCCATTTGGACAGCAAGGGAGGACGCTGTCACAGCAAAAACAGCAAGGGATGAAGGTGAAAAGGTGTAATGAGTCAAAACGTTGGCATTTCAGGAAGAGAAACGCTTCTGATTCAGACTCAGAATCTGAAGCAGCAACGTCAGATTATTCCGGTGACAGTCTACCACCGCCTCCTCTATCAAAGAGGATGAAGACGGAGGAGAAGAAGCAAGTTATTGATGGAGTGGGGAACAAGTGGAAAGAGCTATCTCGGGCAATCATGAGATTTGGTGAAGCTTATGAGCAAACAGAGAATGCGAAACTACAACAGGTGGTTGAAATGGAGAAAGAGAGGATGAAGCTCTTGAAGGAGATGAAATTGCAGAGAATGCAGTTCTTTGTGAAAACCCAACTGGAGATAGCAAAGCTTAAACAGCAACAATGAAGGAGAATCTAAAACAGTAGTAATGATCATCATGACTGCAAGAACAACAACGACAATCAATGCCATTGTCAACAACAGATGTGGGTAATAAATAGAGTTTAGTGATTTCAGGGTCGTAATTGATATATAGTTCAGAATTGGGTCTTTAAAATTGTTGAAAGTGAAACATATTACTAGGCTTCATGAGTGTATTATATTTTGCCTATCTTTGTTAACTTTGTCACATGGAACAGATTTAACTTCATTGGAAAGTCTCAGTCATTATCCTGCATAACTTTCAAGCTTCTCTGACACATTGAATATCTGTAGAATTATTGTCTTCTGTAGGTTTTATTAAAGTCCTTGAGTCACTTTGTGTAACTGTGAGCTGATACTAGTTAGAACATGGAAGGGATAACGGCTATGTAACTTAACAGTTGAAGAGATGAATGTTTATGTCAAGATTGTTGTAGCATTATACATATATTGTTTGCTTGATAGGATTCGCAATGATTGCTTTGGAATGTCAAGATGTTCAGGATTGTGGCTCGAGACATGGAAAATCGAACTTTTGCATTCTGACTATGATTTGAGTCTGAGGATATGCTTGCAAAGATTCCAACTTTATTTAATTCCTCAAATCTTGAACAAAAAAAAAATGTAATTCCTGAAACCAGTTAAAGAGTGATGGACACACACTAGTAGTTCATGAAGAACTGGAAACATTGTTGAGCTTGACAAAAGATGGTTGCTATTACTACTTCATCTAAAGGATGAATTTTTTTAAAGACATTAAGAAACAGAAACTCAGATATCATCAAAGTCTTCTTGGAGTGTGAACTCTGTTGAATCTAACCGCCAAGCCAGTGGAGTGGAAGGCACCATGGAGCCATGACGGCGGATTGGGGAGTGCCATGGAGTCGAGCTCTTCACCCAATCAGTCAACTTGGGTGATGCAATCTCTTCTGGTTCGTCGTAAGTCAGATTATTCTTGGCATCCATCTGAAACCAAAAACCCAACAAGGTAGAGTCACAAAACAGAACAGACATTTTATCTAATCAATGAAAAAGACTTATCTCTCACGATTTTGAGATTTTTTTTGAAGTAAAGGACCTTTTCTATTTCGTAGTTGAGATTTTTTTCCTTGATGCTGGATTCTGCAAAAAGAAAAGAACTGGCTTAGCACAAGTGTACACAAAGATTGTTTAACTTCAGAGCTTAGAAGATTTCTATTACCATGGTGAAGTAGAATGAGATCAGCAGAGAAGTGATCATCCCAGAGACTTTGCTGCTCTTTGATGCATTTACTGTGATCATGTAAGAACCCTTCCCTAGCTATGTCGATCTCATCTTTTGCAGCAGCAGAAGCAAATTGCTTATTCTTCGAGGAAGCTTTGGTATGTATCCCAGACTTGTTTGTGATATCATTCAGAGCCTTTCTTGCTCCCCCAGGTTTCTTCTGACCAAGTACAGTTCCTTTGGATTTCACAGAAACAGCAACAGACTCTGCAGATAAAGGAAAAACAAATCTTGAGTCATAACATTCGTCGACATTTTATACATATAATTAGAAGAGATCATAGTAGCGAAAGAGTAATTACTTTTGCGATGAATTGGAGCGTTCTCGTCCGGCAAGATCATTTGTTGAAGAGTGTTCATATTCGCCATAGGATTTTTAACTGTCTATATGAACCAAACTAGTTAATATCATAATAAGAATATTGTGAATCATCAAAAGATCAAACACAAAACGAAAAACGAATCGATTTGGCGGAAAAAGGAATTTGGTTCCAAAGTTATCGAAATCAAAAAGTTAGAAACCCTAAAAATTGGTGATTCTGGAACCCCAAATCAAAATCCAAACAAAGATCGTTTCTTTCAAAAACCCATTTTGACCTCCAGCAAATTAAACATAAGAATCCACAGAAAACATCACGAAACAAATAGCGACAAATAGCAAGAAGAACAAACAATCGCCAGATGATCTGCCCAATCTGAACCTAAGTTAAAAGGACCAAAAGGATCACCTTTGTAAAACTGGACTAGGTTCTTGGTGATTAGGCGTTTGGGCGAGATGAGACTACAGAAGAAGAATAGCGCTTTTCTGGAGATTGTTTTAACGGTAACTTCTCAATGTTGTTCTTTCCTTTACTTTTTTAGAATCTGATGATTAAAGAATAAACACAGAATGAGGCAAAAATGTAAAATATTTATAGAATAGGAAAAATAATCTACTAGCCGTTAAGAGCCGTTGCAGAACATATTGAACTCAGGGCCCAATAGAAAACCCTTTAATAGCCCAAAGTAGTTGTTCTAAAGTCCAATAAGACTAATTGATTTAATCGGATGGATAGTTATGATTTATGAAGCAGAAGAAGGAAGACAACTCGAAAGTATCGATTTACGTGACCGATGATGAGACTGACGATTACGATAACGGTAATTTGGGTACATCACCGAGAAAATGGTTTTGCGGGGATAGTTCCAGTAATTAAAAGAAAAGTAGATGGGCTTTTCCGTCAATCTACTTTTACTCATCCCTTTTACCCTAAACCGAGCCGGCAACTTTACCGGTGACGGAATCTTACTCTGACCTACCAATCACATCATTCCATGTCATCTCTCAGTATCGTCTCAGGTTCTTCCACGTGTCTCCTCTACTCACCGACGCCGTCTCCTTTCCGTTTACCCCCTCCCCCGAACGGAATATAACTCAAACCATAATCATATCTTCCTTATTTACGAACTTCTGACCCTAGATCCGACGAATTCTAATTTCATGGAGGATGATGAAGAGATCCGATCTCACGGTTCCGATTCACCTGATCCGTCTTCATCTCCGCCGCCGGGACGAATTACGGTAACGGTGGCTTCGACAGGTCCGCCTTCTTATTCTCGGACGCCTCCGTCTGTTTCGTCGCAGAAGGATCCAGACGCGTTGGCTCTGGCGCTTCTTCCGATTCAAGCCAGCGGTGGTGTAGGAGGGAATAGCACCAACGGTGGGAGACCAACTGGCGGCGGCGGGAGGGAGGATTGTTGGAGCGAAGCGGCTACGGCTGTGTTGATTGATGCGTGGGGAGAGAGATACTTGGAGCTTAGCAGAGGGAATCTGAAGCAGAAGCACTGGAAAGAGGTAGCGGAGATCGTGAGCAGCAAAGAGGATTACGGTAAAACTCCAAAAACCGATATTCAGTGTAAGAACAGGATCGATACGGTGAAGAAGAAGTATAAGCAAGAGAAGGCACGAATTGCTACTGGCGGTGGCCGTAGTAGATGGGTGTTTTTTGATAAACTTGACCGTCTGATTGGATCAACGGCGAAGATCCCAGCGACATCTCCTGGAATCAGTGGTGGTGGAAGTTCTGTAGGAGGAGGATTGCATAAGATTCCTATGGGAATTCCCATGAGCAGTCATTCTAATTTGTACCATCAGCAAGCAAAGGCTGCTGCAACTCCTCCCTTCAATAATCTTGACCGTCTAATTGGAGTTACGGCCAGGGTTTCAGCTGCATCTTTCGGCGGCAATGGCGGAGGAGCCGTCAATGTACCTATGGGTATTCCGATGAGCAGCCGTTCGAGTCTGTTTGGACAGCAAGGGAGGACGCTGTCACAGCAAAAACAGCAAGGGATGATGGTGAAAAGGTGCAATGAGTCAAAACGTTGGCGTTTCAGGAAGAGACACGCTTCTGATTCGGACTCGGAATCCGAAGCAGAAATGTCAGATGATTCCGGTGACAGTCAACCGCCTCCTCCTCTATCAAAGAGGATAAAAACGGAGGAGAAGAAGAAGCAAGTTAGTGATGGAGTGGGGAACAAGTGGAAAGAGCTAACTTGGGCAATCATGAGATTCGGTGAAGCTTATGAGCAAACAGAGAATGCAAAACTTCAACAGGTGGTTGAAATGGAGAAAGAGAGGATGAAGCATTTGAAGGAGATGGAATTGCAGAGAATGCAGTTCTTTGTGAAAACCCAATTGGAGATATCAAAGCTTAAACAGCAACAAGGAAGGAGAATCGGAAACAGCAGTAATGATCATCACAGCTGCAAGAACAACAACAACATCAATGCCATTGCCAACAACAACGATGTAGGTAATAACTAGAGTTTAGTGATTCTTCAGGGTCGTAATTGGGTCTTTAAAGTTGTTGAAAGTGAAACTTATTATCTAAGGCTTCATCAGTGTATTAATATTTTGCCTATCTTTGTTAACTTTGGTCACATGGAACAGATTTCATTGGAAAGTCGCATATCATCATCCTGCATAACTTTCAAGCTTCTCTGACACATTGAATATCTGTAGAATTGTTGTCTTCTGCAGGTTTTATTAAAGACTTTGAGTCACTTTGTGTTACTGTAACCTGACACTAGTTAGAACATGGCTGAGACATCCTTGACACTATCCAACTACTGTTTCACCTTACGTGTAGTTATTAAGACAATGAAAGATTTGCATGTCAACTTAAAAAGATATCTTTAACTTTCTTCTTTGTTTTATCAAAAAACTTTCTTCTTTGTTTATTTATTTAATTGCTATGGCTAGATTTTTCTTTCATCTGAAGCATCATCAATCATCAACAAGCCCATGATTTGCCATAAAAGTATAATGTTTTTTTTTTTGATAATATAATAGTAGACTGTTAGGAAAACTAACTTTTTTTACGCTTCTTTCGTTTGTGTGTTTTTATATTGAGAAACCATTCCGATCAATTTCCACCTAAATATCATTAAAACTTCAATTATTGAACGTCTATTTGACGTATCCAATAATAAAAACTTATTAGAATAACGTGAAATGTCCTGGTAGTATGAATGTATGATACGATTCTAGAACTTGATTGATTCCGAAGTCCAATCTATCAAGCAATTAATGAAGTAAGCTGTCCACGTGCTCAGAGCTGCATAGTATATAATTGTTTAATGATCAGTTCAATTGGTGATGGAGATCAACATATAAGTTTTTAGCGTATAAAAGTTTTAAACTATTAGGTAATAATTAGATAATAAAACTATTGTTATGAAAACAGTAAAAAAAAGTTTACTGATTAATAATTATTAGACTTTTAAAATTACAAATTAAACTTGATAATTTGCTATCATTTGGATTTGTAATTGATTATTTTCTCAATAAATTTTTAAATAACAAAATCTAGTAACAAAAGTAGTGATTTATAAAGAAATAATAAAATATTATGTTGGTAATGATGATACCACATTCTTATTAAGGGTTTCTATGTTGTATGGTAGAAATGGTGGAGAATTATTGGTGAGACTACTTGCATATTTTTTACAATTCACCTATTAAAAATGCAGAACTAAAAAGTAAAAGAAAGTTGAAGGTCTATGTTAAAATAAAAAAATACAGATCATGCAGATCATACACAAACAAAAGTAGATTTTTTTGATTTTCCATAAAAAATTGTGATATTTTCTCTCATGATTTTTGTTCATTTTTTATATTTTTTTGTGATTGTCTGGCATTTTTATAATTTTTGTAATAAATAATGTTGTAAATTAATAAATTAATAATTAAGTTGGAAAATTATATTTGAATTATTGTACCCACAATTATTGATTATGGTATTTAATTTTGTTTGATTTTAATTTTATATTAGGATTATACGAGATTTGATTATTATTTTTAGACCCGTGTTGATATTTTGGAATATTATTTTTGAGATTTTGTTTTAGAGGTCCGAACCCAAACCAAAGTCGATCCGAATTAGAGGAATCAAACCGGACTAAATACCAAAATAGGTCCTAAATTTATATACTCGTAAAACCAAACTCGAACGTGACCCAAATCAAGAATCAAATTTTAGATTTTTAGAGTTATCTATTAATTTAAAAAAATAATTAATTTTTATATAAAAATACTTGAACTCGAACTCGATCTATACCAAATTATAGTATATCTGAAAAATGAAAATATACGAACCATATTCCATTTATATAAGAAGTTTAATGATTATTTAAGTATATATTTTGTTTAAAACAATTAAGTACAATATTAAATAATAATATAAATATATTTGAATTATTATTTAATATAATTGATTACACTAATATGTATCAAATATATTTGTTACGTAACGTACGTTTGTTTGTGACAAAAGTGCTTGATATATTATTTATCAAAATAATGGGCTTGAATGGTGGGCAGCCATGTGCAGATGGGCCCATCTGCAATTTTAGTTTCCAATCACACACTTTTAATGCACATAAAAAAATATTAATGATCTACATTCCGATCAAAAGAGATAAAAAAAAAATATCTCTTGGTACTTTACACCACAATATGCATATATATAAAAAAATATATATATATATATATATATTTTTATATATATATATATATATATATATTTTTATATATATATATATATATATATATATATATATTATTTTGTTTGTAACTCACGACATTTGCTACTCTATTTAATAAAAAGTGCATCTCCCCATATTATCATTAATCCAAATTGGTTAATTACAAACATAAGTTACGTTTCCAAAGGTAACCAACGACATTTGCTAATAATCTAATGTAATTGCTCCAATTCAATTTGTTATATAAAATCAAAAATATAATGTGCATTATTATTTAATAATGTAATTAACTTTTTTTTTAACTAAAACACATAGTAAATTAGTTTTCAAACTCACAACATAAAAACCAAATGCAATAAGGTATATTTTAGAAACATATAATTAAATTTAATAAATTTAACTAAAAATATAAAATTACAAAGTTCTAAAACAAACAAGAGTTTAAACCATATTTCAGTTCCAAAAATATTTTAGTTAATCTGCTTAAAGCGTATATTAAATTTATTATAAATAATACAGATCAAAAAGTTAATATCTTTTATGTAATTTATGTGTATGATTTGCGTGATCTATATGATCTGCTTGATTTGCATATAATGTGTATAATTTGCATGATCTGCATTTTTATTATTCGAAGCCAATATAATTTTAAAAAAAAAGAAAAAATGCAGATTAGAGTGTACATGTACTTATAGGTACATACCTTCTTTTCCACCTTTTTTATAATCTGCATGCAGATCAATTAAACCTTGATTCTGCCAAAAATCGTTGATTAAACACTGTACTCCGGATTTCTTCGATTAAACATGTAATTTATTGTTGACTTTTTAAAAACATCGAACTTACAGTTGACTTGGCCAATTAAACACTCCGTTAATTTAACTAACGGAATTAATAAACGTCGTTAAGCAAAAGTTAACAATCTCAGTTAAATGAAACGGGTTTCATCTTCTCTCTTTAAGCTTCCCTTCCTCCTTCTCTCTTCACTTTCTTCTCTCTTTAACAGAACTCACATCCGCCATTGAAGGAAAAAAACAAAAAGCTCTAATTTTATTTTCTTTTTGTAGATGGGTTCATTAATTTCTTTGGTCACGAATGGAGGAGGATTGATCCAGGAGAGACTATGCTGACTGTTGTGTGGTTTGTGCATGGCTCATCGTCAAGCTTGTCGGCGATTTCATCGGCTACACAATCAGCTTTTCCGTTCTTTGAGAACTTCTGTAACTGTTTAGTCCTTGAAGAAGATTATCCTCCACCTCTACAAAACATTATAATTCAAAGTACAAAGATAACATCAAATTTCAGTAAAATAATTACTTTCTTTTGTATCAAATTTTAAAATTATTCTTAAATAATAGTTGGTAATTTTAAAAAAATTAAAGTCTTTTACAGATAATAGTTGGTAAAATTTCGAAGACTCCAGACCCATCGTTTTGGTCACGAATGGCGATGGGATTGATTCGCCAGGGCTAGTCTCTCTCGTTGAAGCTTTGGTTCACGATGGGCTCTATAATGTCTATGTTTGTGCTCCTCAAACGTGCGTTTCTTCGTTTATTTATGAATCTGATTGTTAGTTTGCTATTACTGATTCTAATATCTTCAAGTTTAGTCACTGAATCAATTTCTAAAGTTTTGTTAAAGAGAGAAGAAAGTGAAGAGAGAAGAAGCAAGAAGGGAGGCTTAAGACAGAAGATGAAACTTACCGTTTCATTTAACTGAGATTGTTAACTTTTGCTTAACGGAGTTTATTAATTCTGTTAGTCAAATTAACAGAGTGTTTAATTGGTCAAGTCAACTATAAGTTTGATGTTTTCTAAAAACTTAACAATAAATTACATGTTTAATCGAAGAAGTCCGGAGTACAATATTTAATCAACAATTTTTGGCAGAATCAGGGTTTAATTGACAGTTTTCCCTTTTATATTATGTCATTTATGTATGAATGACAAAAACAAAAGTACATGATCCCACTTGCATTAGATTTGCTTTTATTCAGCCAAACATTCAAAACCTAAGTACCATGCACTAAATGGGATGTTCACTAATGATCTGCATTTATTTTGGAATTGTACTGAATGCAGAATCTGGCAGAATTCTTTTTTTTTTATGCGGAATTTTGCGAAATTACTTAAAATCAAATGGTAATAATTGAATTCTACTGAATGTGGAATCTGACAAAAAAAAATTTAATAATTAGATCTACAAAATTCAATCAATAACCAAACTTTGCCATAGAATTCCATTTAATCTACCTCTGATAATGGGTTAAACCTTTGATGTTAGATTCATATATCAAAAAGAAAATTAGAACTTGAGCTAAATCTAATCCAAACCAAAATAAGTAAATATAATAATACATGTACAATATTATTCATAGTTAATTGTATATTTTATTTAAAATATTTTTATTTAAAAGATATGGAAAACCAATCGAATGAACCATTATCAATATTTAAAATGTATATATAAATAAATAATCTAAACTAATGAATCAATTTTAATATATTTATTATGTAAATATTAATTAAAGAAGGTAATCATTGTGGAATTATACAAATATTTAGCTGTTTATATTCCCTAAGTGAGAAAAAAATTAGTTGAGGAATTGTACAATTCTCCTCATGTACTAATTAGGTCCTTTCGATAAAATCTAATTCATAGTTAAAGATTATCCAAATCATAAACTGAATGGATTTCCTAAAAATATGAAATACAATTATATTTGAAATACCTGAAATGTAATTATTATATATATAAATAGTATCTGAAATTATTATTTTTAATTAATTGGATATTTTATTAAATATTATTTAAAGAATTGGGGTACGACATGCATAATAAAACAAAGGACGAAATTCATAATGAAAAAATAAAAAAGTGCACGTATAATTTTTGTAGAAATTAGGAAAAGACAAGAATAAAAAAAAAGTAAAAAAGTTCCACAAATTCCACATGTGTAACTAGTAACAGAGTAATTGGTGGAATATGTGGAATTGTAATTCCACTATCACCAGTTACACTTTTAGTATTTTTTTAATTAATTTCGAAAATGAAAATTATTCATCAGAGCAATTAAGGCTTTTGATTAATCTTTGACTTTTCCAAATTTTAATGATATCTTTCGTTAAAGATTAAAATAATATAGAAAATATGTATATTTAGTTTTGGGTAATCATTAATCACGAACAATTTTTTTCTTATATTTTCTAGAATAATTATTTCCTAAATAATCTTTTATATATATATATATCAAACTCATATAACTATGATAAAGAAACTATATGAATTCTAAACTTTTTAAGAAAAGTATCAGTTATTAACTATAATCAAGCCCTAATAAACATATGTACAATAACATGTGTAAACAATATATAAATAAGAATGATCAGTATTAAATATCAGTTTTTCAGTCAATATCGTATATATAAAAATTTAAAATTACTATTATCTATGAGTAATCATAATTAATAAAAATTTATTTTGCATAATTATCTCGATATTTTTCTTTTATAAGTAATATTTTTTTTTGATTAATTGAAACAAACCTTTATATTACATTTTGACGATTTTAATATGTAATGCGATTAAAGTTTTAGTACTAAAAAAAGAAGTAAAACGAAAACTAAGTATTAAATGTATGTTCGGTATGATCTGCACGATCTATATATAATCTACATTGTATGATTTTTTTATTTGCAATCACTATTCAAAGCTAAACTAGACAAGAGTAGATACCAAAAAGAAAAAAACTTTGTGATTTACGAATTAGGTAGGATATAAATTCATGTCTCTCCATCATATTGTCAGGGCCAATTCTCCATTTAAATTAAAGAAAAATAAAAAGTAATATCCTCTAATTATATATTTTCCAGCCTTTTCATGGGTCCATCATTTTCTTTAAAGTGTCACCAAAAGTTGGAATTTAAATGACTTAAATAGGGTGATTTAGTAAATTTAGCATTTGTTTTTGTCAACATCAAATTAATAAATAGAGTGGTTTACTAAAATAGAATAAATTTTCTAATGACTAAACAAAAATGTAATTATGAAATTGCCATTAATAAAATTTGCCATGTCAGCCGTCTGTCTCTTACGAATTCTACTAAGCTAATTGAATGCAGTGTGGAAGAGTTGATCCTACTTTGGTAGTGTTAATAGTACAGTAACATAGTGTATGGTAAAGTTACAGATGATCCATGGTAGAGTTCGTTTTCCTCGTGGAAAATGTAATTTGTTACGTTTAGTAGAGTTGATAGCACAATAATGTAGTGTATGGTAAAGTTACAGATGACCCATGGTAGAGTTTGTTTTCCTCGTGGAAAATGTAATTTGTTGCGTTTAGTAGAGTTAATAGTACAATAATGTAGTGTATGGTAAAGTTACAGATGACCCATGGTAGAGTTCGTTTTCCTCGTGGAAAATGTAATTTGTTACGTTTAGTAGACTTGATAGTACAATAATATAGTGTATGGTAAAGTTACGGATGACCCATGGTAGAGTTTGTTTTCCTCGTGGAAAATGTAATTTGTTACGTTAGTAGAGTTGATAGTACAATAATGTAGTGTATGGTAAAATTACAGATGACCCATGGTAAAATAGACCCTTACGTTTTGAGTTATGATCCAAATTTGGAGGAGCAATGTCGTCATCTCCATCGCTTATTCCAGCATTCATAAAAAGTTCACAAGTATGACTTCCGCCTTCAACGTCAGCCTTGTTGTACTCCAAGGTCTGCATAACCGGCTCCACCATTTTCTCCTCAACCCACTCAAGTAACATTGAATGATCCGAACTCTTATCCTCCAACCTTGCAATACGCTCAGTGAGCATGAACATGTATGCCATGTTCTCCTCTAGCCAAAACAGACAGTTCGACATCCCTTTCACTAGGTTGGAAATGTCTGTCCTGTTTTCCTCTACCCGAAGCATACGGTCCGATATCCTTTGACTAGGTTGGACAACCCTTGGAGAGTTTCAATCAAGGCACTCGACTCATTTTGTTTATTTTCATCGTGATTTTTTAACCTCTTCCCTTTCAACTCTTCCCTCTGTTTCTGTTTGGATCTTATCAGTTCATTCAAGGTAGTCGACTCATCCATCTCTGGCTCACTGTTTTCCATAGAAGGTGGAGTCCTCTCATTTCGTTTCTTCTTCTCTACAACTTTCTTCTTGTATACCTCTTTCTTCTTCTAGGTCATGCTTCTAATGTGCCTCTTTCTTTTTCGGTATGTCCCATAATGACTCATCTAGAGTGTCATCGAGTATATCTCCGATCATGTTATCCACTCTCGGATCTTCAACAACTTCTGGCCAAACAGGAAAGATCTCAGCATGAGGCATTAGACGTAGTTGCCTTACGTGTACCTAAAAGAGAAGAAGAAATAAATGTCAGTGCAAACAACTTTTCCAAGTTCAGAGTAACTCTACCAAAAGGATAATCAACTTTACCAATATATGACAAACTCTGCTAAATAGAGAATCAACTTTACCAAGAAAAACCAACTCTACCGAACATTGAACAAACTCTACTAAGTGCAAGACGAACTCTACCAAGCTGACTATAAATTATTCTACACTGACTGTGAACTCTACCAAGCAGAAAACTTAACCCTACTAACAAGACATATGAACTCTACCATATTGACTATGAACTCTACTACATTTGCAATTTATCTTTCCTTCCCCCATGTTTTCCTTATCCAACTTGACAATTTGTTCTATTTCCATGGTTTGTTTCTTGATTGGTCTCCACCATAGGATGAGAACATTTACATATTCTTTTCTCTCACCGAAATTTCTCCTAATAGGGGGATAGACTCAAATGCCCATATGAGAAGCTAATGCTTAAACCCATGGAGAGTGTATGACTCGTTTTTATAGGATGCACATTTCATCGATCTGATCAGTGCGTTAAACGTTACTCTTCCACAAGGATGCCTCTCAAACCGCTCTAGATCTATAACCAACTTAGAAGAACTAGATGGAATCCTAGTATTACGGTGAAGACCGTAAACACCAACATGCAAAACCATTAGCAAGCCAACCATCTTTCTCTTCTCGAAAGACCATGATCTGCAGTGCTGCAAAACCCTTTTCAACTCTACCCACATAGGGCCTTCACCAACTACTAAACCCACATCCTCCCACAAATCTCCATGGAAAACCTCGTCCACATGAAAAGATTCATCCACCAAACCGTAATTAAGCTGCGTGATTTCCTCAAACTCCTGTAGAGAAAATCTCATAGGCTGACAACCAACCAAGACCTATAACTCATTCTGCTTTTTAATATCTAGCTGATCTGCCAATAAATGTTGTACATGCCTCCCTGCAAACGTGTAGTTTGAGTCAACAAGCTTCAAAATAACTCCAAGGCATGAGTTATGCTCTATGTCTTGGTATGCATCTTCACCAATACCTTTGATCATATTCCTAATATGATTCAGATTGCAATGGTGGTTTATGCTCCGATTCTTCATTACTACAAGACCATCTGCAAAAAGCCTTTGCGGATAGTCTTTCGCCGCATCTATACCTAATGAGTAAAAACAAGAAACAGTCAAAACCTAACTCTATCGAACATGTATATATACGAATACAACCTAACTCTACCATACTATAACTTAACTCTACCCTACTGTAACCTAACTTTACCAAACCCACAAAACCAGAAACCCTAGACACAGAGAAAATACTTAACTCTACCAAACTATAATTTAACTCTACCAAACTATAAGTTAACTCTACCAAACTATAACTTAACTCTATCAAACTGTAACCTAACTCTACCAAACTAATAATCTAACTCTACCATACTATAATCTAACTCTACCCTACAATAACTTCACTCTACCAAACCCTTACGAAATATACTTAACTCTACCAAACTATAACCTAGCTCTACCATACTATAACCTAAATCTACCATATTATAATCAACTCTACCATACTATAATCTAATTCTACCATACTATAACATAATTCTACCAAACCCTTACGAAACTATACTTAACTCTTACCATACTATAACTTAACTCTACCAAACCCACAAACCCACAAACATATAAGAAATTTGCCAAAGTCATAAACCCATTTCAAAATCATGGAGCAGAACACCATAAATGTGACATAAGAACTTCCCCACACCTAGAAACCCATTACGAACACCATAAATGTGACATAAAACTGTAATGCAAATGTGACATAAAACTGTAATGCAATTATCAAGAAGATTGAGATAAGAAGAGCGAAATCGAGAGAAATTAAGAGAAGAAGAACGAAATCAATGTTACCTGAACCCAGAAAACGATTTAGCGAAAAGATTAAAAAGAGAAGAAGATAGAAAATGAATGAGAGAGAAGAAGAACTTACTTATACCTTCCACAATCAATGAATCTCTGTTCGAACGGTTCGTACTGAGACAGAAGATGAAATGGTGAGAAGAAGAGAAAACGAGAAGAAGAAAAAAACGAAAAAGAAGAATGACATAAAAAGAAATGAAAAATCGTTAAGAAATGGAACCGTCGTTGACAAGAAGAAGAAATTTTTTTTTTTTTCTAAAGAGTGCAAATGGTAGTTGCACCATTCTTTTTTTTTTTGCAAAAAAAATTATTTGATTAATTTCATGATAAATGTACATTATTTGAGTAATTTTTTCTAATAAATATTTAAACTCTATATATAATATCTCATTTTATACATTACACGCAGAATTTAAACAGCGAATTGTTGTGGTTACTTCTTAACGTTAAAATTTGGATCTGAATACAAAAGTACCAATATACCCTTCCTTTAAGACGAACTTTTTAACTGTTTGTCATAATATAAATTTACATTCATTTGAAGTTGACACAGCTATTATTTCAATTTCGATTTTTTTTTCAACTTAATTATATTTCAATTTCGATTTCAAAGCCCAAATTTGTAGTCTTTCCATGTATCATCATATTTTATAAAACTATAGTGAAAGCATTTTTTAATTAAATTTTAAATTTATAAGTTGAAGTGGAATTTGGCGAACCCTGTTTCGGAATTTCGCATATACTGCCGACTTTCTTTTATTTATTTTAAGTTTAAAATTTCAAATTTACGCTCTATAACTCTTTTTTTGTTTTTTCTTTTTTTCACGTCGATGCTACTTCACGTCAACAAAAATGGTGATTTCTGTCAGAACAACGTTTTCTCTCTCTTGATTTTCATTTTCTCTCTCTAAAGTAGATTTTCACAAAGAGAGTTTGCGGCGAAAGGAGAGACAAATGGGAGAGAAATTGAAACCATTAGCGGAAGAAGCTCTGAGAATTAAATAAAATAAGAATTTCAGTAGAGTTTTGAGTGAAGTTCAAAAAAACGAAGAAGGAATCACCACTTTTAGGGTTTTTAAGAAGCTTTGTGAAGAATAAAACGGGTTGGATTAGTGCAGATGCTCAACATAGAAAGCACGGAAAGAGATTCGACTATTATACTGACTAATTAAATGTGTATCAGAAAGAGACCGATTCATCGGAAACAGGCGAAGATCTCATTTGTTTCTGCCCGCAGGTAAGGTTTGATATGGCCGATCCGAGTTTGACTTCACTTGAATTTCCGAGTCTTCATGATTACAATGGCTTCTTTTTCCCCATTTTGGGTGTGGGCTCTTACTTCTTCTTAAATTTGAATTAAAATCCTCGGTCTTTCTGGATTCGTCTTTGTTCAGCGTAAATCACTCTCTTTTATTGATCGGACTTTTGAATTTCCATAGTCGTAACCAGATCTAGATTCAACTGATTCTGTATGTTGTGAACTCTGGGGTTTGCATAATTGTGAAGTTGTCTTAGTTCCGTTAAGTCGCATTCACATATGGACAATGCATTTATGTATTTATTGATACTTCTTTTGTTCGATTTATGATGTGGATCCGTTAGTCACGTTTCTCTTTGATTTTCTCTGGACGCCTCAATTTCTGTAGCATTTACGTTTTTAGGGCTGACCTCTGTTTTTACCTTATAACTCGTAGATAATTTTTTGGTGCTGTCTTTATTTTGGGTGTGTGAAGAGGGAAGACTGAGGATTTTGTGAAAAGGGGAAGAAGATGAGACCAGCTACACCTCTTGACTATGCTGTCTTCCAACTGTCTCCAAAGCGGTCAAGGTAATACTATTAGACAACGGTTCTTTTCCTCGTCGTGAGAGTGTTAGTAACTTAGTATTAATTCGGTTTTAAGATACTCTTCATTTTTCCTATCTGGTAGATGTGAATTGTTTGTCTCTACTGCGGAGAATACTGAGAAAATAGCCTCTGGACTGGTGAAACCATTTGTTGCTCATTTGAAAGTTGCAGAAGAACAGGTAGCCCGTAAAGTTCAGTCGATCAGGCTAGAAGTTGAAAGCAACCAAAATGCTGGAACCTGGTTTACAAAAGGGACCCTCGAGAGGTGACATTCTATTTTGAACAAGAGATAATCGAGTCTTGTAAGGCAGAGTCCATGCTTAACACTATTATTCTTGTATCTGCTGGTTTATAGGTTTGTTCGCTTTGTTAGTACCCCAGAGGTTCTGGAATTGGTAAGCGCATTGGATGTGGAAATGTCACAGTTGGAGTCTGCTAGAAAAATATATAGCGAGGTACTTCACCTCTTTAAGTCCAAGTAAGGATGTGCTGTTTTAATTGGAGTCCTTTTATTGATTTTAATATTATCTTGCTTTAGGGAACTGGTGATCAGCAATCTAGTGCAAAAGGTATAAATACGGTTAACATGTCTTATAATTGTACAGTCTGCTACATGTATTGTCCATTAGCAATTATGCATTGCCCCTAAGGAATTACTTACAGAGAATAATGATTGTGAAGTAAATTATGATGCTGGTAAGTTATTGATGGAAGCAAGGAAAGTATCTTGTATAGACGATCATTTTTCCCCTCCTGATTAAACTCTTACACTGGTTGAATTTACAAAATATATGCCTTCGTAATCAGTAAGCTGCCACTAGAATCTTACTGCCAAATATGAGAAAAAGGCATCTACAAGGCAGCTTGACTGGCAGAGTAGTATTTAGAATCTGAAGTCATTATATAATCTACAATCCATCAGATATATTCAATCACATCTTAGTTCCTTTCTTACTTTGGATTTGGTATAATCTGGCTAAACCTTTCTTGGTTCAGATGGCACAGAAACTACATCAGCAGCTGATGTGACAAAGTAAAGTCTCAACCTTTCATGATATTTTCCTTTGATAAATTATGATTATTCGTCCATATAATCTGTTAATATGTGTTCTGTTTAATCTAGCATAGTTACTTAATATTAATAGTCTTATGCACTCTTGAAATGTGTACTCTGAATCTTTTCCTGTTTTTGTGCCTTTCCAGGAAGGAGTTACTGAGAGCCATTGATTTACGGCTTGCAGCAGTTAGACAGGACTTAGCAACTACTTTTAATCGCGCATCTGCTGCTGATTTCAACCCTCTAACAGTCTCTGAACTTAGTCAATTTGCTGATCGATTTGGGGCTAATCGCTTGAAGTAAGTATTAAGATATCACTTACTTCATATCCGTTATTACTTTTCCTGTATTTCCTGTTGTTCTGGCTTTTTGTGTCAGCAATTATTTAGAGCCCTTTTTACACACAAGAAGACAAGACATTTTTGATTACTTGGCCTTGTCTCACTTATCTGGGTTTGGAGAAGGTGATGGGTGGTGTACTTTAAGTTCTAGTAATAGTGTACAAATTCTCACCTTTATTTGTATGTATATAATTATTACTTGGACCATACAGCTAAAGTTTCTAGGTTTACTACCCTCTGTCAGTGACTCCTCTTTAAAATTTGGACCTTCGTGATACCAAAAATTGCTTCAAAACACCTGTTTAATGTATGAGCACCTAAACTGCATGTTTATCTAGTCGCCTATATGTTTTGCGTGTACTTGTTCAGGCCTCAATGCATAGTCATTTCCATAAACAGAAATTCATCATGCTCTATATTAGGTAGGTTTAGTCTGACGGAGACTTCAGAACTGCAATTAGGTGGATGAACATAATTAAATATGTAGGACGCCTAACTTGATTACAAAGTATCTAATGTTTTTGGGTGACCAATAGTCAACCTTGTGAATATTTCACTTATTAAAGTAGGCATTTCATACATAGAGTTCCAAAAACATTTGGTTTTCGACTTATCTAACTGTCAGTTATGTCTATTCTGATCATGCTTGGTCTGGTATACTCATTGCAGTGAAGCATGCACCAAGTTTGTCGCACTTTGTCAGAGAAGGCCAGATCTTATGAGCTCTTGGAGGGTCAATCAGGATGAAGAGGCTATTCGTTCATCATGGGAATCTGATATGTCAATTGATAATCCCAGTGAAGATCCATCTAGAAACCTAGCGACTGAAAAAACCCAACAGTATAGGGAACATCAGACTGTTATGGAAGAGCAAAGCGCAACAGGAACCAACTACTACTGTAAACAAGAATTAAAGCTTAAGGCACAAAGTATTCATGATGAAAAGGATGAAGAAGAGGAAAAAAGCGCTGTAAAAATTGAGCCATTAGCAAGTCAGTCTAGGCAACTCACGAGACGGCTTAGTGTGCAGGAGAGGATCAGCATGTTTGAAAATAAGCAGAAAGAGAACTCTGGAGAGAAAACAGCTGTGGCAAAATCCACTGAGCTGAAAAGACTCTCTTCTGATTTATCATCTTCTGCAGGCATGGGTAAGGTTGTAGTGCGAAGATGGAGTGGTGCTAGTGACATGAGCATTGATTTGGGAAATGACAGGAAGGATGACACTGGTGATAGTCCATTGTGCACTCCCTTGTCATCTTCAGTGTCCAAAGATGAAAGTGGTACTTCCTCGAAACAGTTTGTTGGCTACAATAAAAAAGAGCATAATGGATTGAGCCGTGATGCAAATCCTCATGTGAATGACAAAGAATGTACTTCAAACAATGGTGGTGACTGCGGAATGGATGAACTGGAGTTTCAGAATTCAAGTTCTACTTTTTTACGAAAAGACAAGGAGGTAGACTTGAAGGTGCCATTAAGCACGGTTAATCAAGTGGGGCATCAAGCAATGTCTCAGAATGGAATGTTGAAGAAGAATTCCGAGCATAGATTCTATGAGAAGAATTCCAGAGCCACATCGAATAATTCAGGGAATGATGAGGCGGACAACAAAATGAGCGATTTTGAATCAAATAGGCGGAACCAGGTGCAGTGTACAGATCCTCGGAGTCATTCATTATCTAGATTACAGCAATTAGGTGGTACCGAACTTAACATCACAAGTGTTCAGAGCGATGGGGGAACTGTGGAGTCTCCTAGGAAATCACCACCTGTTGAGGATCGCCAGAGAAAATCATCGGTTTATGGAGGTTAGTAATGAAAGATAATAGTACAAGTTGTGTTGGTCTTTTGCTTATATGCATGTTAGGAATTTCCTTTATAACTTCAGCTGTTTCTTATGGTTTTACACAATATTTACATCAACGGGAATATGAGATCATCAAAGAACCATCATGCACTTCCTTTTTCTGTAATTAGTTTCTTCTGTGCTTACCTGTGTTTTAGTGCTTGAAATGATTATGACCGGAGAAGTATTCTTTATTATTTAATAATTGAGTCTGTGAATAGGAGAATGACTAATTCTTAATGGGATAACGTACCTCTCTTCTTTTCCCTTTTAGATATATATTATCTTAATATCTTGACTTCGACAAAGGGGAAACTTTTAGCAAATTCTGATTATTTTCTTGTTGCACGATCTACTTTTAGGTTCTGAACAAATGAAAAGGCCGCATAGTAGGAGGACTGAAATTGGTTCTGCTGATCTAAATACAAAGCTACCTGCAACCGTTACGAGTGTTTCAGATATCTCTGACAATGAGACTCAAACACAAGTGTCCCACGCAGAGCAAGTTCAAAGGGCAAGAGCCTCTAAGGGAAGTCAAGAGCTGAATGACGAATTGAAAGTGAAAGCAAATGAGCTTGAAAAGCTATTTGCTGAACATATGCTCCGTGTGCCGGGGGAGCAATCCAGTTCTGTCCGTAGAGGTAAATCTGGAAAGCCGAGTGAACAAGCTGTGACTTCACAGCTGAAAAGATCTGTAGCACAGGATCTTTCGTCTGTACGAATTTCTGATCAGAAGGCTCCGGCAATGCCAGCTTTAAGCTCAAGCGATGAAGACAAGTTCAAAACTCCGCCAACAATGAAGATGGTTGTTAACAATGACAATGGAGATACCACAAGGCCAAAGTATCCAGAAATCAGCTTTTCAGATCATTCTAGAGGAAAGTTCTATGAGAAATATATGGAGAAAAGAGACGCCAAGCTGAAGGAAGACTGGAGTTGCAGAAGGACCGAGAAGGAAGCCAAACTAAAGATGATGCAAGATATACTTGATCGCAGTAATGCTGAGATGAAAACCAAATTTTCTCAGTCTACTAAGAGACGCGATTCAAATGCCCGACGTGCAGAGAAGCTTTTATGCTTCAATTCTAAGTTGAGTGCTAAAAAGGATCAGGTATACAGCATTTTCTTCTTCTTGAAAGTTCACCTGTGGTAGCTAAAACTATTGAGTGGGTGAAATAGTTTTATTAGTTTCCTAATAAGCTTAACAATGTAATGGCTTGACAGCATCCCATTAGCTCATTTCACAGTGAAGAAGATGAGGATGTTTCCAGGAGCACCCAGAATAAGAAGCTACAACAAAACAAAAATAACTTCTTAACTGCTCGAACCACTGCTACATCAGCTTCACGCTCTGCAGGTAAAGTTTCTGCTCCCAGTGCTGTTAGGCGAAGAGGACAATCAGAAAAACTTCTTGCACAGTCAGTCCCTAACTTCTCCGAGATCAAGAAGGAAGGCATGAAACCAGCCTCGGGAGTTGTAAAAAATGGGGTTCGCTCACAGGTGAGAAGCTCTGTCCGCCCGAAGGCTTCAAATGAAGAAGAGAAGCAGCGAAGGCCATCGAATTTCAAAAAAGGTGCTGCAGGAGCTGCTGAGTTAGCCGCAGACTTTTCTCGATTGAAATCAGAAGATGTTGTTTATGTATCTCTGAATCTAGAACAAGAGCAAAGCGAGATAAATCATAGCAATCTTGGAACGGGTATGTGTTCTGATAATGCGCAATGTAAGGCTTCAGAAGGATCTGAGGCATCAGATGATACGGAGAATGAAGGGATGGAAGAAATGCTGGATGACACGGAAGTCGACGCTTTTACTGATGCAGAAAATGAGATCCCAAGACTAAGTCAGGAGTCTGAAGAATGGGGTAATGCTGAGGTTTCAAATGGCGAATCTCATTCTCAGCCTTACCCTGGTACAAATGCTGAATTACCTGCTACTATGGCTTCTAGGCATCAAACCATGGGTTCACTTTTGGACTCACCTGGTGAAAGCACTGTTCCGTGGAATTCGCGAGTGAAGCATCAATATCCAAACGAGGCATCTGAACTTGATGCTTCTGTAGACTCTCCAGTGGGTAGTCCTGCTTTTTGGAACTTCTCTTCCCTTAACAATACAGAGACTGATACAATTCAAATGAGAAAGAAATGGGGAGCAGCTCAGAAACGTGTTGCTGCTGGTAATCCATCTGTCAATCAGTGCCAACAGGATGTAACAAAAGGGTTAAAAAGGCTTTTGAATTTTGGAAGGAAAAACCGTGCGGCTGAGAGTTTGGCTGACTGGATATCTGCTACAACGTCTGAAGGGGATGATGATACTGACGATGGAAGAGATCTTGCAAATCGATCATCAGAAGACTTGAGAAAGTCAAGAATGGGATTCTTGCAGAACCATCCTTCTGGTGATAGCTTCAACGAGAGCGAGCTATTCAATGAACAAGGTAATCGGACAAGCATTTCAAATATCATTGTGTTATTATTATATATATAAAACGTCTAAAGAAGATCTTCGCAATTTATCCAAAATCGGTGACCTTAGCTCTATAAATATTCAGTACTAGAGTAATTAACGGCTTGGGTTTATATCTCAGTTTGTTCATCTTGATTTGATGATCTAATATTGTGTATCTGGTTTCAGTCCAAACTACTAACGCAGCATTGAGCTATAAACTGAAGGAGGATCAGACGTCAGGAACTTCAGTAAAAGGTAAATCAATCAAGTGTTCTACTCTCCATACTCCTAACCGATTTTTTCTTATAGAACCTAAAGGTTGAAGGTATATATCATTAAACTGAGATCCTCAACCTTAATCCACAGTCCAATATGACCAAGCTGTGAATTACTCATATAGCATCTTTGCTAGATGCTTTTTTTTTTCTCACACTTTAAACTTCACGTTTACTACAGCTCCAAGGTCATTCTTTTCACTCTCCAATTTTCGGAGCAAAGGAAAATGATCCGAAACCAAGATCCATAAAAGAAGTCAGGAAACCAAACGAATGAAAGGTAAAAGATTTACAACGACGGCACAACCTACATGAGTATATAAGTGAGATGCTCTGTGCTCTTTGTCTTTGATGAATGTATCATTGAGAGCCCTTCTTCTCTGTTAACTTTCTGATAGTGGGTGTGAAGCCTACATTGTAAATTGTATCAAACCTGAAGCATGTCCCTATCGGTTTGATATCGATGTGATTTTGGTCGACAAACCAATAAAGAATGGCAATGTTCATTTACCATTTTGACCCTTCAGAAGAAAATAATGTCCAGTTTGAAACTTGGAATTTTGATGAAACAAAAGCATCCAGTTATGGTATGGTAGCAATTAATAATCTTTGTAATGTAGCATGCCAATAATCTTTAGTTTTGTGATCAACACGCATAAGTGGGAACAAAGTGACGTGATAATACTCACCTTGCCAGAAAAACTTTGTCCACCTTCCTCGGAAAGTGACGTGAGATCGAAGTTGACGTAACTCAGTATGAAATTCCGAATAGCTCCCTCCCTCTTCACAACACCAGTCTCTACCTCATCAAGGGTAAATTAGTCATTCACCCAAAAAGGTAAAGAAAATTGGGACAAGGTGCCTAATAAGTAACATGATCACTTGACTTCAAAGCCAATTGAAGTTTGATGATGTTACTTACCCGACATGGAAAGATAGAGAAGATGCTCCATCATCAAGGATCAGAGAATCCAACCAAATTAATTAATATTCAGAAACCTTTGTTTCTTATCTCTGTTGTAAAATTCAATCTTGTACTGTTCAATTTCCAAGAATGGCTTCTCTTACGCCTAGAGTGTTACTCAAGCTTCTTAAGACGATGAATACTAACGTCAAGGTTCGAGGAGAATATCGGTCTGTTCTCTTGCAGGTAATCAGCATTGTTCCTGCTTTAGCCGGCTCAGAGCTTTGGCCGAACCAAGGCTTCTTCATCAAAGTGTCGGATTCATCTCACTCCACATATGTCTCACTTAGGAACGAAGACAACGAACTTATCTTGAACAACAAACTGGGATTGGGACAGTTCTTCTACGTTGATAAGCTTGAAGCTGGGACACCTGTTCCTGTGATGGTGGGAGTTAGACCGATCTCTGGTCGCCATCCTTTTGTAGGAAATCCCAAAGATTTGATGCAAATGCTTGTACCTAGTGAGACAACATCTATGCAAGAAGAAAATATTCATAGGCAGAAGAAGGTAACGCCATGATATAATCATCAGATTCTTGGGCTTTAGGTTTAGAAAAACCTTTTCTTTGATACAAAAATTCTCCGCAGAAAGATGGTACAAACAAGGTGGAGAGTTTGAAAAGACACCAAGCTTTTGTAATCAAGGAAGAGAAGACAGGTGTGGCTTCAAGATATATGACGGGTATTTCAAACATAAAGACAAGCGGATCCGATTCGAGTAGCGGGGGTAGCAACAATGAGAGTGAGACTGGATTGTTAATGGCAACTAAGAAAGCTGGTGGATTGGCTAAGGGCAAGCAAAGGAAGCAGAATGATCAGGTCTGTGTATTCTTCTGATAAGTCACACCGGTCTTAGGACCATCTAAACTAGCATATATATTATGTGTTGTGTTTCACCTGTAATTAATATACTGTTTATGAGCGCAGGCACGTCTAGCTGGTCCTCCACAATCTCGGCCTGCGACAGCTCCAACAAAGGTAGAGCCAAGGAAAACCTCTTTGAACTCCACTGTGAATTGCATGAACAGGAAGAGTAACTCTTCTGAGGATGCATCATGGAGCTCTCTGCCTGTTACTCTATCAAAAATGGGTAAAGTACGCTTTATATGATCTCTGTATCTCTCCTCTTCTATTCTCAACCATTTCCCTATGAGCTCATCGCTGAATAATTCTCTTAATCCAAAGGGAATTTTGAGAAGGAGAAATATTGCATCTCTAATAGCCATAGAAGTACAAAGAGAGGCACTGGCTGCTTCACATCTTATCAAGTGTATCAGGCAAGTTACCTTCAGAACTAAACCTGATCATAAATGACTGATGAAAGAAACAATGATTTTGCCTTTTGCCTGATGAAAGAAACAATGATTTTGCAGCATGTTTGCTGACCTTAGCTCAAATGCTTCGCCAAAGAATCCACATATCTCTCTCAGAAACTTTTTCACTCTCCAGAGTATCCTTGACCAGGCACAGGTCACAGCTGCAGCATCGAAAGACAAATCATCCCAGCCAGTCAATATCCATTCGTTGTGTACGGAACCCGGAAAGTTAAGCAAGAAAACAAGTCTAATTCCAAGCAGAACCACGACAAAGTCTTCAAAAACTCCAACAGAAGCTAAAAAGCTGGAATGGATTAAGGGAAATGGCACAGAAGAGATAAAGGAAGTGAAAAACACTTTGAAACGAGAAACAAAAAGCTGGTTTTTGAAATTCTTGGAAGAAGCATTAGATACTGGATTTCATGCTAGTGTTTTGGAGAAAAAAGGACATACCAAAGGAGGGCGTCAAGCTGAACCTGATAATCATATTGCCGATACATTATCCCTACTTAAGCAAGCTAACGATTGGCTGGACAAAGTAAAAAGTGATCACCAGTCTAGTGATAATTCTTTATTAGACAATATAGAACAATTGAAGAAGAAAATATACTCTTGTTTGCTACTTTATGTAGATTCAGCTGCATCAGCTATTAGAGTATAGGCATGTTCGTGACTGACAAGACAACCGTTGCAATGTGAATATATGCCTAGCAACAAGAATGGAACAGCTTCAAAACAAACTAGAGCCTGATTTAATGTGTATAATAGAAACAGAATTCAGACATGTCAATTTAATGAATACATATTTGTGTGGTTTTGTCAAGTGTTTTCTAAGGTTCGGCAAAGATTACTTGGATAACCAAAGTATCATCATATTGTAACCGAAAATATAATAAGAACAAGTGCAAATAAATCTGCGTATTTTGCTGCTTGATAACCAAAAGGTAAACAAAGCAGGTTATGAGCCTACAATTTGTACATGCCCAAGGTCTTCAAAGCAGCTTCAAAATACATTAAAAAAGTTCCTAGCTTCGCGTTAATACTGTCTAAAAGTCAAATTCAGACGACCTGGTCGAAGATTTGTTTCCTGCACAAGAACTTTGGGGGCAGTATCTTTAAGAATTGATCTTACACCATGAAAGATCTTTCTGGATTTTCCACCAAATAGTAGAACATCTCCAGATTCTAAGAGCACCATTTCTGCCTTGTCATAATCCCTCTGATCACCATACAAGAATTCAGCTGAATCTCCAATAGAAAACGAAACAACAGGTAATCCCTTTCGAATGGACTTTTCACTCTCATCTTTGTCCTGAAATATTAAATATTCAAAACTAATGATGCAAAAACCTTTCGAGCTTTATGAAATTAAAATATTGTCTAAACACTAACCTGATGGAGACCAAGTCTCCCGGTAGTTGTGTAGAAGTTCACAATACAGATGTCTGGTGACATAAATGGTATTTCATCTTCTCCCTTCATCTTCTTTGAGTTAATAGCATCTAGGGACTGTGATTCTATGATTGCTTTCTCAACAATCTGACTGAATTCAACAGGAATTTGAGGTGGAGTGGAACCATCAACAGGTCGAGTTTCTCCATACTGAGATGTTTGAGGGTCCCAGTTTTTTCCAAGGCACATCATTTTTAAAAGCAATACCGCTCCATCTTGATAACCCGGTTGATAGAAGCCCCCTTCACCCACACCCAGCTCACGGCATTTATTCAGTACCGTCACTTGATCATTGATAGACAAGTACTTCTTGAGAAGTACCATTCCAGGTCTAAGAACAGTTCCAGTGAACCCCGTAGCTAATTTCCTCTTTTCTTTGTTCAGTTCCTTAAGACCGGGTTTTAATCGCACACTCTTCTTGAGAAAGAGATCAAAAGGTACCGTACTGCTTTCTTTTAAAGACTTCCCAGCACCACCAGACTTGTGAGCATTATTATGATCGTCAACAAGCGCAACCCCCTGATCACCTGTAGAAGACACAGACTCATAGTAAGACAGCGAAACATCTTTATTCTGATTCTGAAGACCACAAGACATTCCAGCGCCACTCTTGTTCTCATTTCTAGAGACAGGTGAACCTCCACTAGGATTTATTGTGTTCTTTATGCTAAGAGAAGTAGATGATTGAGAGAGAATCTCGTCATCTCCTGATTTCATTACAGCAGGTTGCCTTTTGGTAAAACCTGTCTCATCCTCTACTAACTGTCTTTGCTGTAGAAGACCCTTTTCCTCAGGTCCCACATCTTCAACTGAGACCTGATCCTTAACGTTAACTTTTTCATCGTTGGCATGCCCAGAATTATCTATAGAAGAGAATGATGTACTTTTTCTTCTCCCTCGAGATCCACTTCCCCAGTTACCCGACAATTCATCCAAAGACTTATCAACTGTAACCTATAAATTACAAAGGAACAAACCTGCTTACGAACAATCTACATAGCATTATCACGAAACAAGTAAAGGCTGATACTTTATCGAAAAGAAATATCATGGGAAGTGTAGTCAAGGGGTTTCGATACGAAAACGTAAAATAAAAAAAATAAAAAAATTGTTGCAGCAAAGAATTCGAGACGATAATCAAGTATAACTACCGGAGGTTCGCTTTTCCGACGAGGAGCCCATTGCATAGATGACGAACGTCCTCGAGAACCCCAACGGCTACCGGAGCCCCGAGCTTCGCTTGGATACATCGATTTCACTCGCAAACCCTCACAAAAAGGTAGCAGTGGCAGGTAAAAGTAGTATTGAAGCGTCCTCAGTGCAAATGCAATCGTACCCTTTTATATAAGAAGATTTCTTAAGGGAAACAAATTGTTACTTTGACAGAGACTCTTCGGTTTCTGAACCTCTCCGTTGGAAACTCGCTCGCCGTAAATAATCTTTGGCGGTCTTAACTCGACATGCCACGTCATCATAGGATACATTGACTGGTCAACGTCTAAGATCCGAGAACATAACGAAGTATAAATCATTTTGGGTCCATGAATTTACCATATTAAAGCCCATGGGCTGAAATCATTTTCGGTGGCGAGAAGACAAACACGCTAGGCAAGTTAGAGGATTTGCACACTATCTATCACATGGTCTTACAGTCTTACTTAAAGGAGTAGAGACTAGAGGAAGAGAGAGTGTTGCTCTTTTTTCTTTGCGTCATTATTCTACACAAACGCAGGTCTATTTAAAGTTTAAGCTTTTTCTTTCATATATTCAATTGATTTTGAGTTAGAACCCTATAATCTAATATGGTATTAGATCTCATGATCCACACTATCAACCAAATTCGATCCAAAGTTGGTCTAATTATCGATAATCCAGGCCTAAAATTGGTGCTATCAATCCATCCCCGAACATATGGTCAAAGAACCATCTTCTCAAAAGAATGTATTAGGGAATATTATCACACATCGGAAGTTGGAATGAATCATAATTAATATATATAAGATATGAGCCTTTGCCAATTAATTTTGAGTTGGAAACCCATAATCTAATCCAAACGTTTTCAAAGCGCTAGCACTCGGTGCACAAGCTGTTCTCGTATGCTCTGAATGCCAAGGCTTTAACCAAAAACCATGTGATGACAGAAAATGCTAGACTTTAATCTTTGTTTGTTGTGATCCAAAAAATCAATATATATGGCGTACGAAACTTAATCACACAATTGAACGACCGTAATAACTAGCAACCATACTAGAAGGCTCTAAAACGAGAGCTTGTGAGAAAAATTTTAGTAGATGCTTAATTCCAAGTAGGATGGTTTAAGTTCCATAACCTTCTTCTTGGAAAGACTGGGAAACATCTTTCTGTTATGATTTAGCTTAGATTAGTAAGAAAATCAACAAAGAAAACTATGAATAATACTCAGATTCAAGGTTTCGGAAAAGAAAGAGAAAATGTTTAGAGAGTTTCATGCTTTTACCTCCACAAACATCCAAAAACAAGCTAACAGATTCTGACACTCTTCTCACACTATTTGTGTGCTCTCAGTATGTACTAATTACAAAGAAATCCTTATTCTTACTCATAATAATAAACTACTCCTTGACTTAGTCATAATTTCAAAAACTAGTCTTTGCCTTCTTTTACCTCTTTTCCCTCATTCTTCTTACCGTAATAA
Organism: Lepidium didymum; assembly: GCA_963920545.1. Taxonomy (NCBI): domain Eukaryota; kingdom Viridiplantae; phylum Streptophyta; class Magnoliopsida; order Brassicales; family Brassicaceae; genus Lepidium; species Lepidium didymum. The sequence continues at coordinate 15,170,378 of OY986979.1, forward strand.
ACCCTTAAGAGGCGTCAATACCCTGACCTACAAGAGTCAACTTGTCATCAAGTTAGAATTTTGGGTACTGCTTCTTCAGCTCAATCACCTTCAACCAAGAATCCTCGAGATCATGCTGCCCTCTCCAATGTACCAGAGCTTCCATGTATCAGCTGCTCTGCTTCTCCAAAATCATTCTTCAGTACTTCTATCGAGTATGGTAAGGAGTATACCTAATGTTTCTTCCCAATCACCAGTTTCAGCTGTGAGACGTAGAACACCGTATGTATAGCCGAGCTCTCTAGTAGTTTAAGCCTATATGCCACTTTTTTGATTCGAGCCAACACCTCAAAAGGAGCATAGTACCTTGCTGCTAGTTTTTGAAACATGCGTCTTGCCACTGTCTTTTGGCGGTAAGGCCTTAGTTTTAGGAAAATTTGGTCTCCAACCTAAAACTTTAAGTCTCTCCTTTTCCTATCTGCAACCAGCTTCATATCACCTTGAGCCTTTATTAGCTGCTCCTTAATCTGTTTCAACATCTCATGTCGTTCTCTTAACTTACGTACCCTCAGGAAGCTCACAAATAAACCAAGTCCCCGTTATCTGAAATGCTCAAATTTCCAGTCCCATAGCATCACACCACACCTGTTTAATCAACGCCTCTAAATAGTTTTGAGGTATAAGGAATTTTGTGATGGTATTAATGAAAGAACTGAAAGAGTCAGATAAATTTGAATAAGAAATATAATTGGCAACTAGATATGGTGAGGTGGGCTTAATAGGAGAAGTAAGAGTATTGTTATAGCAATGAAAGTCTTGCAATTTTGTAGGTGGTTTCTTTGGTCTGCGTGACTTAGGCTCAGAAGGAACGAGAGTCACAGAAGATGTCTCATCAATGTGAAGAGGAACATCAGAAGATGATTGCACTAAAGGCAAGGATTTATCTGGTTATGCTGCAAGACTGAGAAAATATGAGGAAAAAATGTATTTGAGTCTTCATGATTATTGGAAGATCCAAAAGGAAAGATATCCTCCTAGAAAACAACATGACTTGAAATGGATATGAAATGTTTCTCTAAATCTAACAACTTAATTATAACCTTTAAACCCAACTGCATAACCTACGGAAACACATGCTTTAGTCCGGGGATCAAACATAGTCCTATTTTTTGGTGAAGTAGATTTTTAACACAAAAAACAAAAACTTTTAAGAAGATATTTTGGAGCTTCAGACGTAAGAGTTTCATAAGGAGTTTTATCGTTCAAAGTGGAAGTAGGGAGTCTATTAATAAGAAAGGTTGCTGTCAAGACACAGTCTCCCCAATATTCTAAATGTATACCTGATTGAAACATTATGGCTCTAGCTACATTTAACATATCATGATGCTTTCTGTGTACAACAGTTTTGTTCTAGAGTTTCAGGACAACTATGATAAGCCTTAATGCCTTTAGCTAAGAAAAGATCATTGAACTTCAATTCATTAGCATTATCTGATCTAATCTTTGTATCATATTGAGTTTCAATCATTAGAACAAATTGAGGAACGACAGTCAAGATATTAGATTTCAGTTTCATTAAGAATATCCATGTAGCACGACTATAATCGTCCACAATAGTCAAAAAAAAAATCTAAATCCATCAATAGTAGGAACAGAAAATGGACCCCAAACATCAATACGAATTAATTCAAAAGGTTTAGTGCAAATGTTATTTCTAGGAACAAAAGACAAATATTTTTAAGTGACAAACATGACAAGGTTCTTTAGAATGATCTATTTTGGTTTTAGAAATACCAAGAACATCATATAACAAATCAATTAGAGATATAGAAGGCTAACCTAAGCGTTTATGCCTAAAGGACTATCATACTTAACAACCGAGTTTATATGAGCATTACATGACACAGGAAAACAAATACTTTTATCCAAATTCAAAACATAAAGATTCCCAATTCTCTACCCCTACCAATCGTCAACTCCCGTGTACGATCTTGTATGAAACAAGCATCCGGTATAAAAAGAAATTCAACATTCAGATGTTTAGTCAAGACACTAACACTTAGCAAGTTGAAATGAAAATCATGAATAAATAGCACATTTTTCCGAAAAATTGCATCAGAATGTCTTCTTCTTATTCTAAGGATGTCGTGGAGGATAACCATGAAGTTGGTAGCACTTGTCTACAATATGTCCAAGCTTTTGAAAAATGTGAACATTTAGGCTTCAGATTTCCTCCATAAGCAAACATCACTTGATGAGAATCATCTTGACGAATTTGTGTTTGAAAAGCAGAATGCATAAGTATAGAATGAGATCCTATACCGACGTTCCTTTTACTTTCATCTTGACCAAGCATGTTATAAGCTTCACTCAAACCTAGTCTTGGCTTTATATTGAGTATTTGACCTTGAATGTTACTGAAGTTATCATTCAGCCCCATAAGAAATTGTATAACTCGACTAGTTCTGCTTCTTCCATCAATTCCATGACATGATCAGAGTTGTATTTCTTCATAGATTTTGCTCTAGTATTAGCTAACTACTCCCATAAGGTTTTCTTTTGTGCATAGTAAGTAGAAATGTCGAGATCTCCTTGTTTAAGATTCATAAGTACTGCATGTTCAATCTGATATGTGCGTGGGAGATTGTTTACTTTGAATCTCTGAAAGAGATCTTCCCACATCTCCACAACATCTTAAAAATATAGAATACTTCCTTATATCTCCTTACTAACAACATTCAATAATCAAGATTTTACCATATTGTTGCATCTACTCAATATTTTAAACAATTTATCATCTTCTAATGGACGAGGTAAAGATCCATCAACAAAACTAAGTTTGTTCTTTGCATCTAGACTTATTTTCATCGCAATAGACCAGCTGTTATAGTTCATTCCATCAAGTACAATAGTAACAATCAACAGACATGGATGATTGGCGGAATGTAAGAAGAATGGACTGTGAGTGCTATCGAATGATTTAGTTGTGATTAGAGTTGTAAACGGTCGCATTTGGAGTATCGATCATTGATGATCCTTCTGAGTTTCGATATCTTTTGGAATTGAAGATGAGCGACGAATTTTGAGCTTAGAATCTTCATCTTCAATACTTTGAGCTCGAGATCATGTTTTCCCCCCTCTCCTCACCATCTCTGCTTAAATCGAATCGCGGAATCTTCAGATTTGATAAGATAGAGAATTGTGAAGATCTAGAGATTGAGAGGAACAAAGATTAGGAATGAAAAATCAGAGAATTGAACAGAAGGATTGCTCTGATACCATGTTAGCTAACAGAAAAAAAGGATTCAAAATATCGTTTACCAAACTTTATGTTTTCTCTGATTAATTGTTGAAAATAAATAAAATTGATTTTGGATCAAGTCTCATTTGAGTCAAGTTTAATTAGGCTACATAAAGTTTGATCCATATTCTAGAGAAGTTCTTAGAATAAATATCTAGATATTATGATAGAAATATCTAGATAACTATAATAAAATAATCTAGATATTATGGTAGAATTCTCTAGATTTTAGATTAAAATATTAGAGATATTTTGAGTTTTGGAGACTATATATACCTCCCTCTCCCTTCATTTTTAACCATCCACTTAAGTTTCTAAATAAGAACAAAATCTTCTTCTTTCTAAAATTTTTCCTCTCCAAAATATTTAAACACTTCCAATAGTAGTTTCTCTCTTCCAACAAAGTGGTATCAGAGCTAGAAGATCGTTTTGAAGATGGCGAGTAACGGTGTTCCCTTCCAAGTTCCGATGCTCACAAAGAGCAACTATGATAATTGGAGTCTACGAATGACAACTATCCTAGGAGCACATGACGTATGGGAGATAGTCGAGAAAGGTTTCGTTGTGCCGGAGAATGAAAGTAATCTTTCTCAAACTCAAAAAGATAGTTTGAGAGATTCAAGAAAGAGAGACAAGAAAGCTCTCTGTCTAATATATCAAGGATTAGATGAAGATACATTTGAGAAAGTAGCAGAAGCTACGTCGGCTAAAGAAGCTTTGGAAAAGCTTCAAATATCTTACAAGGGTGTTGATCAAGTGAAAAAGGTACATCTTCAAACCTTAAGAGGAGAATTTGAAGTGTTACAAATGAAGGAAGGTGAACTAGTCTCCGATTATTTTTCAAGAGTTTTGACGGTTACCAACAATCTAAAAAGAAATGGAGAGAAGCTAAACGATGTAAGAATCATGGAGAAGGTTCTTAGATCGTTGGATCCAAAATTCGAACACATTGTCACCGTCATTGAAGAAACGAAAGACTTAGAAGCCATGACAATGGAGCAACTTCTCGGTTCTTTACAAGCTTATGAAGAAAAGAAGAAGAAAAAGGAAGACATCATCGAGCAAGTACTCAAGATGCGGATTGATCATGCTAAGGAAGAAAGTGGCCGAAGTTATCCAAAAGGAGGTGGATTTCAGTCACGAGGAAGAGGTCGTGGATATGGAAGTGGAAGAGGTTGGAGAACGTATGAAGATAACTCTAAGCAAAGAGGAGAAGGCTCATTTAGAGGTCGTGGGAAAGGAAATTCAAGATCAAGGTACGATAAATCAAATGTCAAATGTTATAATTGTGAGAAGTTTGGACATTATGCTTCGGAATGTAAAAATCCTCACAACAAAAGAGTCGAAGAGAAGGTCAACTTCGTGGAAGAAAACAACAAAGAAGAAGAAATGTTATTAATGGCATTTAAGAAAGATGAAGGAAAAGATAGTCACAAGTGGTACCTCGACAATGGTGCAAGTAATCACATGTGTGGAAGAAAAAGCATGTTCGTGGAACTTGACGAATCGGTGAAAGGAAACGTAGCTTTGGGAGATGAATCAAAGATGGAGGTGAAAGGTAAAAGAAATATTCTCATCCGATTAAAGAATGGAGAACATCAATTCATTTCCAATGTTTATTACATTCCAACCCTGAAGACCAACATCTTGAGCCTTGGACAACTCTTAGAGAAAGGTTATGATATTCGATTAAAAGATAATAACCTTTCTTTAAGAGACAAAGAAAATAATCTCATCACAAAAGTATCGATGTCTAAAATAGAATGTTTGTTCTTAATATTCAAAGTGACATCGCACAATGTCTCAAGATGTGTTACAAAGAGGAGTCTTGGCTTTGGCATCTTCGGTTCGGGCATCTCAACTTTGGATTTTTGGAGTTGCTTTCGAAAAAAGAAATGGTGAGAGGACTACCTTGTATCAACCATCCAAATCAAGTTTGTGAAGGGTGTCTACTTGGAAAACAATTCAAAATGAGCTTTCCAAAGGAGTCATTCACAAGAGCTCAAAAGCCGTTAGAACTTATTCATACGGATGTATGCGGTCCCATCAAGCCAAAATCACTCTGTCAGAGTAACTACTTCCTTTTCTTTAGTGATGATTTTTCAAGAAAAACATGGGTTTACTTTTTGAAGGAAAAATCGGAAGTGTTTGAAAACTTCAAAAAGTTTAAATCTCATGTTGAGAAAGAAAGTGGTTTGGTGATTAAAGAAATGAGATCTGATCGTGGAGGAGAGTTTACATCAACATAATTTATGAAGTATTTTGAAGATAACGGAATACGAAGACAACTAACGGTGCCAAGTTCCCCTCAACAAAATGGTGTGGCAGAAAGGAAGAATAGAACAATCCTTGAAATGGCGAGGAGTATGCTCAAAAGTAAGAAGCTACCAAAGGAATTATGGGCTGAAGCAATTGCGTGTGCTGTTTATCTATTAAACCGATCTCCAACAAGAAGTGTTTCAAAAAAAACACCACAAGAAGCTTGGAGCGGAAGAAAACCTAGTATTTCTCACCTACGAGTTTTTGGAAGTGTTGCTCACACACATGTACCAGCGGAGAAGCGAAGCAAGCTTGATGATAAAAGTGAGAAGTATATATTCATAGGATACGATGCAAACTCCAAAGGATACAAGCTTTACAATCTAAATACCAAGAAGACAGTCGTAAGTCGAGATGTCATCTTTGATGAAGAAGAAGAATGGGAGTGGAAATCAAGTGATGAAGACTATAACTTCTTTCCACATTTTGAAGAAGAAAACTTGGAGCAACAAAGTGAGGAGCATGTTACCCCACCAACTTCATCAACACAAAGTTCTCAAGGAGATGAAAGTTCGAGTGAGAGAACTCCACGTTTTAGAAGTCTACAAGACATTTATGAGGTAACCGAAAATCAAGAAAATCTCACTTTATTTTGTTTATTTGCGGAGTGTGAACCTATGAACTTTCAAGAAGCCATTGAAAATAAGACATGGAGAAATGCAATGAATGAAGAGATCGAGGCCATTCAAAAGAATAACACTTTGGAGTTGACTTCACTCCCAAAGGGACAAAAAGTAATTGGTGTAAAGTGGGTATATAAAGTGAAGAAAAACTCTAATGGAGAAGTTGAAAGATATAAGACAAGACTGGTGGCAAAAGGTTACAGTCAAAGAGCCGGCATCGACTACGATGAGGTATTTGCTTCTGTTGCTCGTTTAGAAATTGTTCGACTAATTATTTCATTAACGGCTCAAAACAGTTGGAGGATACATCAAATGGATGTTAAATCAGCCTTTCTAAATGAATACCTCGAAGAAGAAGTCTACATTGAGCAACCACAAGGTTACATAGTCAAAGGAGAAGAAGATAAAGTATTGAAGCTAAAGAAAGCACTTTATGGGTTAAAACAAGCTCCAAGGCCATGGAATACTCGAATCGATAAATATTTCAAGGAGAACAACTTCATCAAGTGTCCATATGAGCATGCACTCTATATCAAAAATCAAAATAAAGATATATTCATTGTATGCTTATATGTTGATGACTTGATATTCACGGGAAGCAATCCAAATATGTTAGAGGAGTTAAAGAAAGAGATGACGAAGGAGTTTGAGATAACGGATATTGGGTTGATGTCTTACTACCTTGGAATAGAAGTGAAACAAGAAGACATTGGAATCTACATTACCCAAGAAGGTTATGCTAAGGAGGTACTTAAGAAGTTCAAGATGGATGACTCGAATCCTGTTAGCACGCCAATGGAATGTGGAATCAAATTATCAAAGAACGAAGAAGGAGAAAGAGTGGATCCAACACTCTTTAAAAGCTTAGTTGGGAGTTTAAGATATTTGACATGCATAAGACCAGACATCTTATATGCAGTCAGAGTAGTGAGTCGTTACATGGAGAACCCAACAACAACTCACTTCAAAGCAGCAAAGAGGATCCTTCGTTATATCAAAGGTACTATAAACTTTGGTTTATATTACTCTATTTCTAACGACTTCAAGCTTGTTGGATATAGCGATAGTGATTGGGGTGGAGACATGGATGACCGCAAAAGCACAAGTGGGTTTTTCTTCTACATTGGAGATACTGCTTTTACTTGGATGTCGAAGAAACAACCAATTGTCACCCTCTCCACTTGTGAGGCAGAGTATGTAGCTGCAACTTCATGTGTTTATCATGCAGTTTGGCTACGTAACTTGATGAAGGAGTTAAAATCTCCGGACAAGGAACCAACAAAGATATTTGTGGATAACAAGTCGACAATAGCATTAGCAAAGAACCTAGTCTTCCATGATCGAAGCAAGCACATTGATACACGCTATCACTACATCAGAGAGTGTGTTGCCAAGAAAGATGTGGAGTTGGAGTACATAAAGACGAACGATCAAGTAGCTGACATCTTTACAAAACCCCTTAAGCGTGAAGACTTTATCAAGATGAGGAGTTTGCTTGGAGTAGCAAAATCAAGTTTAAGAGGGGGGTGTTGAAAATAAATAAACTTGATTTTGGATCAAGTCTCATTTGAGTCAAGTTTAATTGGGCTACATAAAGTTTGATCCATATTCTAGAGAAGTTCTTAGAATAAATATCTAGATATTATGATATAAATATTTAGATAACTATAATAAAATAATCTAGATATTATGGTAGAACTCTCTAGATTTTAGATTAAAATATTAGAGATATTTTGAGTTTTGGAGGCTATATATACCTCCATCTCCCTTCATTTGTAACCATCTACTTAAGTTTCTAAATAAGAACAAAATCTTCTTCTTTCTAAAATTTCTCCTTTCCAAAATATTTAAACACTTCCAAAATAGTTTCTCTCTTCCAACATTAATCTGATTGTAAATGATACAAGAGGTTTATATACATTAGATGATTACCCGTGCATCATATTATTTATTTTAGTTATATAGTTTTTGTTTTGTTTTTAAATACTCATAATTTTTATATATTATAGGATGCACAATATATAATTTATGAAATTTTTTATATATTTATTTTTGTTTTTGCATATTTGTAGTATTTATTTATAGGTATTCTGAACTTTATGGTATAAGATTTTGTTTATATATTGTAATCTACAGTGCGTAAATATTCTAACTATTTTGAGTTGCTTGCCATTTGACATTTTGATATTATTTTGATGTTTGATTAAATTGACATAGAAATTTGCATAAATTATTTTAGTAGCTCATTCTTGTAGAAAATGACCAAAATTTTCAATCAACTTCCTCCTCTTAACAGTTTCATGAATTTAGGATCTCTAAAAAATAACATATATATCTAATTTAAAATATTTGAAATAATTTATAAATGTTCATAATATCATATAAATAAATTATAACTTAGCAAAAACAATTTCAATTGTTTGGCTATGTTCTTAGTAAAGATCTTCCAAAGCCAAATGATATTTGTTTGAATCCTCCATAGCTGACCGAAATGTTTGAGAGCCGAGATTTAAATGAGAGGCATGTTTAATTGGTTTTGTTAAACTCAATTGAAGTCGTTTAGGTTTAGATGGTTTGAGTATTCTATCAAATCACATAATCATATATTAGATTAAAATATTGACGTAATCTATTAAATACATTATATTAAATTGTATTTCTTTTTGTTGGAAAAAAATAAATTGTATTCCTTTTCTTTATTAGTTCAAGTATTGTTTAAGGAAACATTATCATCACGCAAATAATTACGATCTCTCTAGTTCCCGTAAGTTTTTAAATTTCTTGTATTATGTTTATATAAAAGATATGAGTTGATTAAGATTTGTTAACATTCATTAGCACAATAATTACGAATCTGTAATATTTACTATTATTTGTGTAAATATGGTAAACGTAATATTCACTATGCAACCAATTAATACAATTCCCTTAAAAGAAACTCAATTATGTTTATATTTAATAGTGCTATAAAAAATAAAAAATATCATATACAAAATACCGACTATTTAATAAGCAATAAATATTAGTCATTTATGTTATGATTGCCAATCACGTTTGCAAATCTACAGAAATTTGTTGAGTTTTTTTTTTTTTTTTTTTTTAATAATAATTGTAACGTTTATATTTATATGAAGATTTATTAACACTCATTAGCACAATATTTACTAATTTGTAATATTTATTATTATTTGTGTAAACATGATAAATGTAATAATTACTTTGAAACCAATTATATACTTCTTCTAAAGAAACACTCGATATTAATCATTTATATTATGAAACTCAATTAATGTTTGCAAATCTACAGAAATTTAGTGTCTTTTTATATTTATAACGTTTATATTTATATTTATATTTATTGTATTTTTTTATCGTATGGTTTGCAATGAAATATACCTAATTAAATGTGTAACAATGTAAACCCACAGATAAATAAATATAATTTCATTTTCATTTTAAGTTATATATTTTTTTTCTTACATTGAGCTTGTTTTTCAATATATAATTATGTAATGGCAAGTGGCTTTTAATCTAGTGGCAGACGGTAAATCCACTAAGACATGTGTACTTACACAACCAAGGATCGAGTCCCTGCACCTACATTATATAGAAACTTGGCTAATGGACCGGCCAGTTATGATCCCGTGTTGAAAAAAAATATCATGCAATGTACACACCTAAATAAAACGTCAATAACGATACTCCAGATTATATTCATTTATTACATCCAAATAAAATTAATCAAAATGAAGTGTTTGCTTATAATTTCCACCAGAAACTAATCGTGCCAATTTTCTAGATTAGTTTATATTTGTTTTTTTTGGGCTCAATTAATCAAAATAAAGTGTTTGCTTATATATTCCAAATATATATTACAAAAAAACGTAAAATCTACTAATAACTGGAATATAAATTAGGAAAATAATACCATATTATTATATGATAAATTTTATTTTCTCAAAAAAAAAATAAACAACATGATGAAACTGTAACAAAACTAAATAAAATTCATTATCTTAATAACCCACCTTTGCGAAATTACCACCTATAACACACATCTAGACATGATCATATTGCAGATAGATACGTATTACATTTCTGCTAAGTAAAACCTTGTCATCAATATTGTCATCCGTAATTATTTTTTCTTCCAAAATATGATTGCCAATAATTTGAATAATCTGAACGTACTATTACGCAACCTATGTTTAGGATCAATATTCCTCATCAATATACCATGAGTTCCAATTTTCAATCATAGAGCATGATCTGATAAATCTTGTATAAACACCATAGTAGTCGATGATAATTATACTAATGTTTAACTGGTCTCGTTTTGATTTTGGTGAGTAAGGTGTTGTTCGTTTGTCCATTTAGATGTTTCATCTGGATGGAGATGTAAACTGTTGTTCGTTTAAATGCATAATTGTGTATCATCCGGATGTACATGCTGGATGGATCATCTCAACTTAGTTTAAATTTTTAGAAATTCTAGATGTATTTATAAGAAGCAATTAGATGTATATGGAGTTCATAAAAATTAAAAATACCAAAATACCATTTTTTTTCCTCTTTCTTTTTTTTCACTCTCTTTATCCTATTTTTTTCTCATATTTTTTATTCTCTCTCATATTTTTTACTCTCTCTCCTCTTTTTTTTCGTTCTTCTATTTTTACGCTCTCTCCTATTTTTTACGCTCTCTCTTCTTTTTTACTCTCTCTCATCTTTTTTACTCTCTCTCCTCTTTTTATTCTCTCTCATTTTTTTACTTTCTCTCCTATTTTTTACGCTCTCTCTTCTTTTTTACGCTCTCTCTTCTTTTTTACGCTCTCTCTTCTTTTTTACTCTCTCTCATTTTTTTACTTTTTCTCTCCTCTTTTTAATCTCTCTCCTCTTTTTTACTCTCTATTCGTTTTACTCTCTCTCCTCTTTTACTCTCTCTCCTTTTTTTAATCTCTCTTCTCTTTTTTACTTTCTATTCATTTTACTCTCTCTCCTATTTTTACGCTCTCTCTTCTTTTTACTCTCTCTCCTCTTTTTTACTCTCTCTCCTCTTTTTTAATCTCTCTCCTCTTTTTACTCTCTCTCTTCGTTTTACTCTCTCTCCTCTATTTTACTATCTCTCTTCTTTTTTACTCTCTCTCCTCTTTTTACGCTATGTCCTCTTTTTTACTCTATTTTAATCATGTTTTTAGTCATTTTATAGGTAGATCCATTTAGACGTAGATGTCAATTTACAAAACAAACAAACACATATCTAGATGCAACATTTAGATGTAGTATTTACCATGGAAACAAACAACATCCAGCTGCTCTATCTAGGTGATGCATTCAGATGAACCATTTGGATGAAGTAGCTGGATGGACAAACAAACATGGCCTAAAATAGTTTTCAAATATATCATATATATAATGGGTCATAGTCGATAAGAATTAGGTTATGTTGTTATAATGATATATTAGAAATTTATATTAGAATATGTTGTTTCCTTTTATTCAATTTTTTCGTGTAATTTGTTAGGCAAATATGATATCAAGTACATACACAAGTATAATTAATTTGTTATAAAAAAAGATCTTATCAAATATAATTTGATATTTTGTTATTAATATAAAATATATACTTTACCTAAAAGATTGTTATTGTGTTTAATGCTATACGTTAAATATTGTTATAAAACTAACCTTACTAATATTTTAGTAAAATAACTAAAGTCTAATGGCATTACATAATATTCATATCTTTATGATTTTTTTTTGTCAATTTCAAATACTCAATATAAGTACTATGATTTGTTTATGTAATCAATATAATTTTGAAATTTATATGATGCTATAATTTTACAAAAAAATTATGATTTAGTAATTGATTACATGTTATCATTGTAATATTATTTTACTTTTTATAATTAATAATTTGTAAATTATACAGTAAATTTAACATTTTTAAAAATATTAACCCGAAGGTATAATATTAACTATTATGATTTGTTAAAATAATTAATGCAATTTCTCATATAGAAACTATTTGATTACATAAATTAAATGCTAAAGATCATAAATTTTGATATGTATTAAAAGTTTCACACAAAATACATTTACAAAATTAACATTCTTACCATTCTAGTAGAATAACTAAAGTCTAATGACAATATTTGTAATATATTTTCAAAAAAAATTACAGTTATATTATATGGATAAATTTAAAATACTTAAAAACTGAAACCAAAGAAATCTAAATATAGGAAATATACCAACCAAGTAGGTGTCATCTAGATTATCAGCGAGTAATTCACTGTATTCTACGAATTCTAGACCAAAGAGATTATTCGGCAAATGATTAGTTGCCCTTACCAAAGTGGTGTAGACAAATGTGATCTTGAACTTATGATAATTGGTCCTAAAAGAACTAGTCGTTTGACATATTTGGAAGTTACTAATTATCTTAGTATCTCTTTCTTTTGGAAGATGACCAAATTTTTCAATCATATCATTCTTCTTAGTCTCGTGAAATTTTGATCGTAAAAAATAACAAATGTAGTTTAGTAAAATGTCGAATTAATATCTAAAATGTTAAAAAAACATATAAATAATTTTTCTTAGTGAAAATTTAAAAAAAATTCTTAGTAAAAGTATGAAATTATGATCACAGTGTATATATATGTGCATTATATAGAAGATCATAAAAAACATTAGGTTTAATCAAAATTGCTTGTTTAAAAAGCTAGAATTATGTCATTGATTACGAATAATTAATTTTTGAATTAGACTTTTATAACATTACAAATTTGAAATGTTAAAATATAATACATTTATTACAATAAATACACCTATTACCAAATATGTTAGATATGTTTCGTGAGTATATTAATTTTGATATGATTCGAAAATCAAATCAGAGTAGTAATTAGTGTTAATTTATATGATTATGGCACTACTTTATTAGAAATAGAAAAACTATTTCAAAATACATTTAATTCTGATCCTAAAATACATTTCTCAATTATATACAATACATTTCTATATTACATTTAATTCTTCTCCTAAATTACATTTTTCAACCATATAAATTTCCAAATCCAATGATAACTTATATAAATATAGTATGTTTATTACAATAAATACATATATTACCAAATGTTACTTATGTTTCGTGAGTATATTAATTTTGATATGGTTTGAAAATTAAATCAGATTAGTAATTAATATTAATTTCTATGATTATGACACTATTTGATTAGAAATTGAAAACTATTTCAAAATACAATTAATTCTGACCCTAAAATACATTTCTCAATTATATACAATACATTTCTATGTTACATTTAATTCTTCTCCTAAATTATATTTTTCAACTATATAAATTTCCAAATCGAGTGATAACTTATATAAATATAGTATGTTTATTACAATACATACACATATTACCAAATGTTATGTTTGGTGAGTATATTAATTTTGATATGGTTTGAAAATTAAATCAGATTAGTAATTAGTATTAATTTCTATGATTATGGCACTATTTGATTAGAAATCGAAAACTATTTCAAAATACAATTAATTCTGATCCTAAATTACATTTATCAATTATATACAATACATTTTTATATTACATTTAATTCTTCTCCTAAAATATATTTTTCAACTATATAAATTTCCAAATCCAACGATAACTTATATAAAATATAATATGTTTATTACAATAAAATACACATATTTCCAAATATGTTAGATCTGTTTTTCCATATATTAATTTTTGTATGATTCGAAAATCAAATCCTATTAGTAGTTAATATTAATTTTTATGATTATGGTAATATTTGATTAGAAATCAAAAACTATTTCAAAATACATTTAATTCTGATGCTGAATTACATTTCTCCATTAAATATTTCTCATATAATAGAATCAATTGATACCTTTGTATTTAATGTTAAACATTCAACATTAGTTTTCAAAATTACTCTTCCTAATGTATCATTACTCATGAGTTGACGTTATTTATTTGTTAACTTCTGTTCGAGTTTATTTTCTTTACCCATATAAATAAATTGGCAATCATATGTTACTACTTATGAGTTTATAATTCCAATAAATCGACATATTAGGGTTATGGATTACCCATAGATTGATCAGTAAAATGGATATGAGTTAAGTCGAATCGGGTTACCCATTATGACACCCCTACTAATAATTTAATTGTTAAAACATTTTTAAGTGGTGTTTTATGTAATATAGTAAAAGTTATTTCTTTAAATTGTTATGCTTTTATTATATACAAGATTGAATATACCGACCTGAACCAATATAAATCAAACGTCACTATCGGGTTGTATCATTAATATTTCATTTATATAGCAAAGACTCTAAGCGATTTAGAGGATTAACATGATCAATCACGCACGAGAAACAGAAGAGAGCAGATTTTTTTTTCTTTTTTTTTGTCGTTTTCGGACCTCAATCGCCGACAATCTAAAAGTTAAGCGACTAAAGTTCGAACTTGTAAGGAGTACTTTTCTTATATTTTTGGCTTGGAGATTTGAAAAACAAAGTTCAGTATATCTCTGCGTTTGTGTTTCTTTTGCTGGGTTCATCGCATATGTAAGTACTTCGTAATCAGTTCTACTTAACGCTCTTTTGAGTAATATACAATAGTTTTAGTTCTGAATCCCTTAATGATCGTGGATAATCATGATTCTAGTTCTTGTGTCTTGTAATTCAAAGAAAAATGATTGAATTTACTACTTCAACCAACTCACTTTACATAGACGAATCAAGTCCGGTCATTGATAATTATATAACTAACAAGGAAGTCATGATAAGGCCTCTTTTAAAGATTGATAAATTCTGTCTAATTTTGATAGATGAGCTAAGTTCTTGCGCAGTGTTGGTTTGATTGTCAAATTTTAACCTTTATATGATATTTCTACATGAATAGATAGATAGATGGATCAAATTGTTAACGTGGATGAGTTTCAAGAGCTGGCGAGACTGGCTCTCCCTAAGATGTACTTTGATTTCTACAATGGAGGAGCTGAAGATCAACATACTCTGAAAGAAAATGTGGAAGCTTTCCGTAGAATCATGTAACTCCATTATCAGATTTCCTTTGGTGGGTGACACTCTAACCTTGTGAGTCCCACTTTTATTTGTGTGCTATGTGCTTAATTTTCAGGTTTAGGCCTAGGGTTCTTGTTGATGTGAGCAAAATAGATATGTCCACAAGTATCTTAGGTTACCCAATCTCAGCTCCCATCATGATTGCTCCAACTGCAATGCATAAATTGGCTCACCCGGAAGGTTTGTTTAGTTTATGTTCATAACTAGCTGTCAAACACTATTGTAATTTCAGCATTTGAAAAACTCATTTGATTTGTCTTCTGTTTAGGAGAAATCGCCACTGCAAAAGCTGCAGCTGCTTGTAACACTATCATGGTACTAAGGTGTCTATTGGAACATTCTTTTGCTTTGTTTTAGGTGTTAAGATAATGATTATAGTTTTTTGTTCTGTGATTTCAGATAGTATCGTACATGTCTACTTGCACTATTGAGGAGGTAGCTTCCAGTTGTAATGCTGTTAGGTTTCTTCAAATATATGTAAGTACACAATCTGGATATTTAGCTGTCTTTTAGGCTTTAGCCTTCAGTTCTATTTCGCTCTAATATCTTTTACAGGTCTACAAAAGACGTGATGTAACTGCTCAGATGGTGAAAAGAGCTGAAAAAGCTGGATTCAAGGCCATAGTTCTTACTGTTGATGTTCCTAGACTTGGTAGAAGGGAAGCAGATATAAAGAACAAGTTACACTCGACATAACTTTTGAAATTTTTTGGATCTTATCTTGCAGAAATATCTTCTCTACTTTGCTTAGTCTATCTTATTGAAAGTGGTTACTGAAATGATGTTCCATTTCATATTTTTTCCTGTAGAATGATTTCCCCGCAATTGAAGAATTTCGAAGGCTTAGTTTCAACGGAAGTCCTACCTGTGAGTAAAGCTTATATATTGGTACATGTAGGTGCTGTTCGTTTGTCCATCCAGATGCTCCACCTGGATGGAGATGTAAACTGTTGTTCGTTTAAATGCATAATTGTGCATCATCCGGATAGACATGTTGGATGGAGCATCTCAACTTAGCTTAAATTTTTTGAAATTCTAGATGTGTTTATAAGAAACAATTGGACGTAGGTGGAGTTCATAAAAATTAAAAATACCAAAATACCATTTTCTTCTATTTTCTTCTTTTTTACTCTCTTTATCCTATTTTTTATTCTTTCTCATATTTTTTACTCTCTCTCCTCTTTTTTACTTTCTCCCCTCTTTTTTATTCGTTCTCCTATTTTTTACGCTCTCTCTTCTTTTTTACTCTCTCTCTCTTCTTTTTTACTCTCTCCTGTTTTTACTCTCTCTCATCTTTTTTACTCTCTCTCCTCTTTTTTACTCTCTCTTCTATTTTTTACGCTCTCTTCTTTTTTTACGCTCTTTCCTCTTTTTTACTCTCTCTCATCTTTTTTACGTTCTCTCTTCTTTTTTACTTTCTCTTCTGTTTTTACTCTCTCTCCTCTTTTTTACTCTCTCTTTCCTCTTTTTACTCTCTCTTCTGTTTTTACTCTCTCCTCTTTTTTACTCTCTCTTTCCTCTTTTTACTCTCTTTTCTTTTTTACGCTCTCTCTTCTTTTTTATTCTCTCTCTTCTTTTTACTCTCTCTCCTCTTTTTTACGCTCTCTCTTCTTTTTACTTTCTCTCCTCTTTTTTACTCTCTCTCATCTTTTTACTCTCTCTCCTCTTTTTACTCTCTCTCCTCTTTTTACTCTCTCTCCTCTTTTTACTCTCTCTCTTCTTTTTTACTCTTTCTCTTCTTTTTTTTTTCTCTCATATTTTTAATCTCTCTCCTCTTTTTTACTCTCTCTCATCTTTTTTACTCTCTCTTCGTTTTACTCTCTCCTTTTTGTTACTATCTCTCTTCTTTTTTACTCTCTCCTCTTTTTATACTATGTCCTTTTTTTTACTCTATTTTAATCTCTTTTTTTTGGTCATTTTATAGGTAGGTCTATTTAGACGTAGATATCAATTTACAAAACAAACAAACACACATCTAGATGCAACATCTAGATGTAGTATTCACCATGGAAACAAACAATATCCAGCTGCTCTATCTAGATGGTGCATTCAGATGGACAATCTGGATGAAGTAGCTGGATAGACAAACAAACATGGCCGTAATGTTAAACCTTACCAGTTGTTAACATGATAACCTCTTTTAGAATGAAGGTTCAGGAGTTGAAGCGCTTGCCTCAAGAGCTCTAGATGCTTCGTTAAGTTGGAAGGTAAATGATTTCATTTGTCTCCTTGAATACTAACCACAAAGTTTCCATGTCAAGGCAACCTTTATAGTCTTTACATTGCAAAATTTTAGGACATCGAGTGGTTAAGATCTATCACAAAGTTACCAATTCTGGTCAAAGGGTTACTCACACGTGAAGATGGTAATACCATGTCTCAATACTTTGATATATAGCATGTACCATATTATACACAAAGTCCAAGGCATATAAATAAACTCTGTTTGATGCTATTGGCAGCTCTTAAGGCTGTTGAAGCCGGTGTAGACGGGATAGTGGTATCTAATCACGGAGCTCGCCAGCTTGACTATTCCCCAGCTACCATAAATGTTTTAGAAGAGGTTAACCCATAAAGCATGCTTTATACTATAAATTTACTCTTCTTAGTGAACAATCTGTTAATTTTTCCTGAAACTGCAGGTTGTTCATGTTGTTAGAGGTAGGATTCCAGTTTTGCTTGATGGGGGAGTAAGACGAGGAACAGATGTTTTCAAAGCGCTGGCGCTCGGAGCACAAGCTGTTCTTGTAAGCTTTAGATGTTAAGGTTATTCAGGTTTCCCTCAATTAATGTAATGACATTATGGTAATATGGTTGGGTGCTGCAGATTGGGAGACCTATAATCTATGGGCTTGCAGTTAAGGGTGAAGATGGAGTGAAAAAAGTGATTGAAATGTTGAAGAATGAGTTTGAGATCACTATGGCCCTTTCTGGATGTCCAACCATTGATGACATAACCAGAAACCATGTTCGTACAAGGAATGAGAGAATTCAATCTATGCTCTGATACAACAACAGACCTGATCTCAAAAACTGAATCAAACTGTTGAACAGTATCAAATAGTAGATAAATACTGTCAACGTACTTAAATAAAAAGCCCTATTTCATGACAAGGGATTGCTACGTTTGGACTTGGTGATGTTCTTTTTTCTTTTGGTCAAGCCTTTGAGAGAGACGAGTTTTCTGAACGATGATCGAGTTTTTCTGAAAGATGATCGACTCTTTGACCAATGGTACTAAAGGGAACATGATCTCTCAACCTTCACCAAATTTCTCATATTGTATACATCAGCCGGATCAATCGAAAGCCTTGTCTGGAAAAAGACAGTATAATTTACATGACCAAAATAAACTCTCTGGGAAATCGGTGAGGTGAGGCAATATCAAGATGACGAAAGTTCCTCCTGGAGCTCCAACTGGGACATACAATACTCTCTCTCGAACAACATGAACTCCTGCATTTAAATTGCATCCAAATCGATCAGATGGTTCCTAGTTAGTAAGACTAAATGACTTATAAGCAGATAAGATCTCAAGACTAATAGCTTGTGATGCAGAAGTGGCAACAAAAATCTGAGGCAAAACAGTAAAGAGTAAAAGCTAACAGATATTTATTCAGGTTGATAACCAACAGTTACGCAGATGTTGAGGAATTGCATTACCAATTCGAAAAGGAGTAAAAAGTGGAATAAAAGATGACAAGTCTTTAGATTTGTTCTCCAGAGAGAAAGAGAACTGAGTATTACTAACCTGTAATTGTTGCCGACTAAACAAAGAGAGAAAACCACTTTCATCAGAAGCTACGAGCTCGATCAGCCCATCATGATCTTCAGGTGGATTTCCCGACTCTATTAATGAAACAAACACCTGCAAGTACGTCAATAAATGGAGATTAATTCATCTATCCAGGAGCATGCAAGTAGGTATAAGTTCGGTCTTCTATAGTTCTCACTAATGTAAACGGCCAAGAGTTTTCTCCTTTGCAAAACTGATTAGGATAAACTTTCGTTATTGGTCATAAAGATTTGGCCAAAGATTGACATACATATGTATGTATAGTAAAAAGCTGTTATGTGCTTTAGAGGTACAGAATACTAAAACGTAGAATCTGAAAGAGGCTAGTTGCAGATTTGTGGCTTTACCTGCATTGATCGTAGAACGAGCTCTGGAAGACAACATCGCCTACAGAGACCCCGGACAATATAAGTTGCAGGTGTTTCAAGCGAGCCATCTTTGCTTGAATACCAAGCGTCTAGGCGGGATATATCCATTGTAACACCTGCCTGGAAACGCATAAGCTCACCTGCAGTTTAAATTTGGCTTGTCTTATTGAAGTAGGTGATTCTATGGAGATAGGAAGGAAGTAAAACCACAGTGAAGTAGAAACAGTCAAGTAGACATCCAAACCTTTAAACCCAGCTGCAGCAACTGCACTTAGCATACCACCGTCATTTGCATTATATGGCCCAAGTCCATCACCTTCAACTGCTAAACACCGCAGCACAACCTCAATGCAGTAGGTGTCCCTTGACGAAATTGATACATTTACCTGCAACCGAAAAATCAACATAAGCTAATATTTAGCAGACTACTTTAAGATGGTACCATGTCTTAGAAAATATCCAATTATGTTACATGTCCATTGTAGATAAATACTATTTTCCAGGGAAAATTTTCACTTATACATAGCCATAGAATGAGGCAAAAGCAAAATTTATGGATGAATGGAAAGGTGCAGCAAGAACATTGAGTGAAGGGAGTACCATTAACTGGCGATCTAAAACAACTTCCTCACTGACCGAAGAGTAAAGCGCACTCATCAGTGCCGCACAAACAGTGGCATCTGGGCGCAAACACTCACCAGAAGGCGAACAGAGCATCGCAGTAGCATGCAGCTCAAGGAACAGATATTCTTCTGATTCGAATACATGGTCCTCGAGAAATGTCAACCAGGGACTGTCCTTTCCTATATTATGAGGTTTATAACTATCACAGTTAACAGCATTTTCAACCAATGTATATCTGCAAAGACATGCATAAACATCAACCACATGTTTCAGTGTACGGCGTCACTTACTGAAGAGCAATGACAAAGAAGAATCCAATGTCTCTTTGGCTGCTACAACAGCTATCAGATTTTCCTCTTCTGACAGTTCAGTGGCTTCAGCATTCTTTAATTGGAATTTGAGCCAGTTGCGATACTTTGCATCACAGGAATAATACTCATTCTGTTATAAGACAAAGAGGTCCGTAACTTATCTAGACACTACATGTTTAAATTAAAGGAATAATAAAGAGTATACATGCAGTGCAGCATACCCAGTCTTGGAACTCTTGTAAATTCTCGGAAACATAGTCCTCGAGTGTATCTGGATTTTCTGAGAGTTGCTTCAAAGGTTCAGCAAGAAAACTAAGAAGTGTGTGTGCACCTACAGGAGTTGCAGGAACCCTCCACATGGCAATCAACGCAAACTCTCTGAAAAGTATGTTGCT
This sequence comes from Lepidium didymum, assembly GCA_963920545.1. Lineage (NCBI taxonomy): Eukaryota > Viridiplantae > Streptophyta > Magnoliopsida > Brassicales > Brassicaceae > Lepidium > Lepidium didymum. The sequence continues at coordinate 15,191,214 of OY986979.1, forward strand.
GAAATAGAGGAAGAAACAATAATACCATGAAACAGAGACAAAAGTGAAGAATATAAATTGGAGGTTTTCTTCGAGGTTGCAAATATATACATGAGGTCATGCATGCGCTCAGACATACAGACATATTTGGGTGTGTATGTGTATTGGCCATACCTGTGCATCAAAGACCGCAATAGTAATTTGGAAGTAACATCCTTGACACCCTTTATAGTAGATGGAGGTGTAAAACAAAGCCACTGAATGGCTATGGCTTTTTGAAGACTCTGCTGACGATGCTGCTCCGCAACATCAATCGACGGATCATACTTTGCAAGTTTAATTTCCCGGGATCTTGACAAAACCCTGTAAATGTTCCATGGAGTTGCATTTTAAAATTAAAAGAGTATAATGTTCCATATTTTTACCATAAATAAGCCAGAAAATCTCGAATAATTAAATACCTGTCAACTATTTCTTCAAAATTTCCTTGTGAGTCATCCACAGGAGAGAATGGCAAGTATTCCATTGCGGACAGGAAGATTTTGAACTTCACATGTACGCTATTTTTAGGGAAGAAGGAAAAATGTCAAAGAATTAACTTTATGCCATACACCTATATGCAATGGGTACTTGTCCGCAAAGTTGAGAGGGTCACACAATGCAATATGGAAGACTCGAACACTTCAAATATTTCTCATCCAAAACTGATCATTCACATAAAAATTACCTGCTATTCATCCTTAACTCCATCATGTGTACAAAAAGTTCAATGCATCGGTGACGAGCAAGTTGAGAAGCATAAATTCCTACTAATTCTTCATGTTGTTTTGAAAATAGAAACATCGCATACCTGGCAGCATTTAAAAGATCAGTAGAAATCCAGTTGAGCATAATGTACATAAACTGTAATATGATTAATATATTAAGTTCCATAAATGAACTCTTGTTACCACCGAGGAACCAACTCAAGTGACTCACATATGAAGAATAAGATCCCCAACATTACTGAGCTTCTCCCTGAAAGAGCCGTTGATTTCATCCGTAGGCAGATGTCTTAGAACAAGCACCACGTGGGCACCAAACTTTATCATATGAGGATCGCCATGAGGCCTGCCAGATGCATAAAGTATGGAGTCAGGTAACTTGTATAGCATTACTGAAAACAGAACATACATTTTTTCTTTCAAATAACCCTAAAAATCAGCAAATTACACAGTCAGTATTGTCATGACCCCTACCACCATTTCCTTGAGTTGGGATTTTTTGTTAATTAGAAAGAAAAATAATGCTAAGATCCAACATTCATCAGAAAACTATTTACTAGAATTGTTTAATACAAGTGAAATTATCTTGAGAATAACTGTGGACTACCTGAAGTTGTTGTGATCATCTTCTAAGGGAGCTATCCATGACCATATGATATCAAGAAGATGCGATATATTCCCGAGCATAAGGTTCATCTGCCAAGGAAAATATTAGGGATAACTACGCACATAATACATGGTTTTATAGCTTAACAGAAAACTCATTGGCAATTATACCTGAATTTGCCGGTGCTGCTCTTTGCATCCTCTGACAACAGCTTCGTGCACCATTTCCCTACGCCAGAAACAAAAAAGTAAGTTGGGCAAAAACTCTAAAAGGGAGAGCAAAGAAAAATTTCCCAATAATTGCATACATACCCTGAATGGAGTTTCTGAAGAAGAGCAGGAAGGTCACGGGGTTGTTGGTTTAGAACATGAAGGGGCCAATCTTCTGGCCCAAGTGAAGCCTGACAACCATTTTGCATAGTTTCAGGGCTTTCATCAATGCAGCTTTTTAACCTTTCTGTCAAGCCTGGCTTTGATTGGGCGAGTTCAAGACCCACCTGAACATCAAGCCATGATTTTGCCATCGCCCAGCAAGCTGACTGCAGAAAATCCCCATCGACACCAAAGCAAAGTCAATGCACTCAGCACACAGAGTAAAATGCAGTAGAATTTTTTTTTGTTGCAGTTTCTAGTTTCACAGAGTTTGTAAAAAGTGTTAGCAATGAAAAATTATTGCCCATATTTCATGCGCATCTTTGTACAAGGACCAAATATTTCATAAGTAATAATTGAAATCCCCAGGGAAACCCATGCAGGGTGGGGCCATATAACGTACAAAGGAAATGACGTTTAATATAATGAACTTGAAATATAATGCCGACAATTTTGGCATGACTAAAAGACCAATGGCAGCCAAGGAAGCAAATTTAAATAAAAGAGATAAAATTCCATCTGATTTGCATTCCTTTACCTCCCAATCAGTACAAAGTGGTAAAACACGGTTCAGGTTGCTACATTGTGTTGCAAAAATAGCAACCTCATGTTTGCTGCCATCCTGCTCTGCAATTTTCTTCAAAAAACAGGAAAGAAAAGTAGGTAAATCTAATTCACTAGAAAGCAATAAAACTATCCAGAATTCGTATTACCTCTGATGCACAGTAGGAAGCCCATTTCCAAAGACGCAGCTGTTTGCCAAAGCCACTTTCCAGCTCGATAGCCTGGAGACTCCTATTTTTCCCATTCTTTATCAGTGCCTCGACGGATGGAAACATGTCCATTCCCGAAAAAGGGCATAAAGTTGCAGCTCTCCATGGCTGCCAAAGCAGATACATATTACTAGACAAATTTCTAATCATTACCCTTAGAGAATTCATATCCCTTATAACTATTACCTGCCCCGCAGACCTGCAGAGATCACATGCTTCTTCTATTCTCCCAGCCCTTATCAAAGTCCAAACATCCTCAAGAAGGGATTCATCTTGTTTCTGCTAAAGAAAAGTTGTAACTATAAATTTTTATCCAACAGCAATAACCAGAAAGAAAAACGACCTCTTACAGCATGGATATAGGCATCCACAGGGGAACTAGAAAATACAAGAGAAGCACCCACAATCACTATGTTATACACCCTAGAGCAGGCCAAACAGCTATATATGGATGAGAAAATCGATTATTTATTATGAAAAAGAATTGACAGCCATTCTGACAAAAATTCTTTAACCCTTTTCTCATCCACATTGCATTGCTTGTGCAGTCTCGCTAACATTTTTATGTATACCATATATTTCATACTAAATAGACAAAAAGCATCGGTAAAACATGCCTATCAGCAATAAAAAGTTAAACAAACCTAATTTCAACCATAGTTGAAGACTTACATAGTCATCTGGAAGAAGACGAGCATGCTCACGAGTTGGAGCATCAAAATCCAGATAGTGTACAGTGTCAGCGGCTGACCCATTTTTCTTTAGATATCTTTGTGTGTGATGCCACACTCCAGCGTTAGGAAGATACGTACCCACATGAGAACCCCTCACCTAAGAATAGTAAATATCTCATGGTAACTACAATCTCATCAAGTGTTAACAGCGTTAATTGAAAATTCATCGACCCCAATTCATTATCTAACTTCAAATAAGGCCTAGCAAAGAAAACCAATACCCTAAATATATGAAATAGGAACCACAAACACCGACTCTGATTTCAGAAGCCATAAAGTTCTGAAGATATGACCCATACATTTCCTCAGATTTCCATTCATATGCAACCAGATCTAGTACGTCTCTAGGCGGAGACCTAATTACTACTAGAAAAGAAAATGAAACGACAGTTTTGCTCAACTTCTGTTTCTTCCACAATACAAGTACCATGCTAAATTGACAATGGTAATGTATTCTATTGGAAATTAATATGTATAAGAATAGTCACCTTCCTTTCTAAGTCCAGTGATTTTGAAGCTAGTTCTTCAAGCCACAGGACTATCCGAAGGCATAGCTGAGCTGTATGGTCATTAACAACAAACTGACAAGCTTCCAAATGTGATGATGATGGGGACTGTTGGCATTAAACAAAGTCAGATAAGTACATGCGTAAGATATATCATATAGGAGTTGTTACATTTGAAAGTTTGAGAAAGAACGCATTACCAAGATCAAGTCTTCTGGAACTTCTTCAGTAGCTGCAAGAACAAAGACATGTATATCACCAACAATACCATCTCTAGCACACACCCCCCAGCACTTCAATTCAAGAATTTCCATGTAGAAATGAAAATAAACATGGAATAGAGCTTTACTAGACATCAGTGATCAAATTGAAAACAATGCCTACTCTGTTCCGGAACGCCCGAAGCAATAGGAAATTGGAGTTGGGTTTCCTAACCTTTTCCATATAGGTTCCATAATAGTGACCAGGAGGCAGCCTCACCAAGCAAGAGTTGAGCCTTCTGTCTCATAAGTTTATCCTCCACCACCCGATGTCTTATATCTGATCCATATCTGTATTTAATTGAAAAACGGTTGAAAAAATTAACTTAGATTTGAAGAAGTTTGAACTATCAGAGCTAGAAGACATACCTAATTGATTGTGAAACATGTCGACATGATTCCTCGAGTCTCAATATCATATCCGGAATGGGCATCAGTCCTGCAGAACCAAGACGTCTTATACAATAAGAGACAACCAGACATTATAGGGGCTCTAGCAACTAAATTAAGGGAATCCTATGAACCCAAAAAACAGGAACACAGCTACGTCTTTTGTAAAAATGAAAGCCACACACAAGTATGCACAAACTCACGCCAAGATATCTGCATATTCATGTATACACACATATTTTATATGAAGAATATGAAGACTGATATCATACAAACCTTGAAGTGCAGAATCAAACAGGGAAGCAAACAAAGCGAAGGTTGTATCTCCGCTCTCCGCTAACTCATCATTCTCAATCTTGCAAGCCTTCAGTGATTGACTTTCTACTCGACGAAAGAAAGCCTCATTATCAGCATCCAGAATTCCAGAACTTTCCCTCCTGGAAGCAGAGAGCATATTTGTAGGTGTTCCTTCGGAATGATCAGTGTGAAAATTGTCAACCTCCTCCTTAATGTTTTCAAGAAGCAAAGCTGTATTTGTTGGACTATGGATGTTATGCCCATCATACAGTAATCTGTTCTCACTGACATTTGAACCCAACATTTCCTCATGAGGTGATGTCGAGTGTCTCTTTCTGCACGAAATGTGTTATTTCAGATACACGGGAATCAATGCTAAGTTAGATGAAACAAACAACATGGAAATATCTTCTAGGGTAATTCCTAGCTAAGTTTCTTCATCTCTATTGGTGAATTAAACCCATACACAGATTTCCAAAAACTAAAACCACCATAAACCCTAATAAGATACAGCTCATCAGAGAAATTCCAAAACTTCCACGCAATTCCGGACTAGAACTACAGCATTCAAGTCCAGCTACAGTCCGCTAATTTAGAATGCGCTTACAAACAACCGAAGACCCAGGAAAAACCCACGATAAGGAGACAATCAAAGCCACCCAGAAAATCGAGAATACTTGACCAAATCGGGAAAATAAAAGGATTTATATACCGATAACGACGGAATTGATCTCTAACACTGAGGACCTCCGGGTCGAAGTAGGTAGGAGAAGTGTCCATATCGACATCCATTTCTTCACCAACCCCAAATGCTATAAACAATCAAAGATAGACGAATCTTCAACTTCAAATCTTAGAAAAAAATTCAAGTAGCAGAAGCGCGGCAAAGCTTGAGCTCGTTTAGGGTTTTTAACTAGCCAAAATCTAAAACCCTCTTAAAACTACTCCGCTCAGTGGAAGACTCCGCCGTGAAAATACAGCGTTTACGACACGGAAGCGTCACGCGTGCCAGTGTAAGCAAAGGTTGCTTTAAACGCTGCGTTCAGAAAAAAGGTATAAACGTAATTACATAGAAAAATAAGGGGCAGTCTAGTAGTGCACAAGTAGTTTCATAAAACAAACCAGCGGAATCAAACTCCCAAGAGTTGTTTTATCCTCAGTAAGCTTTCTTTAGAGATGGCGGCGCTTATCCGGTGTTGCTCCTCCTTCTCCCATACTACCGGTGGCCGACCTCCGCCGCGCGACAAGTCTCGAGGTCCAGGTTAGCTCATCTTTCATTCGCTGAATCAGCTTTCCAATTCAGAGTCATTGTTGCTTAGCCAATGATCCTCTTTTGGTGATGAGGGATCAGAATGTCGGAATATTAAACGAGATTTTATAGAATTTCGTTGGGAATAGATTATGCTTAAGCTCATTTTTTTGATCGCCGAGAAAATGTTATATCTTCAGGGAAAATCGGCTTGGATAGTTTAAGATAGGGAATAGGGAAGATGATTTACTTTGGCGAAGAAATTCCAGAATTTTGCCATGTAGATGAAATCTAACTTTAGCTTGATTATGCGCTCGCCTCTGAGAAGCATGTTTCTTACTCTTCGTGGTATCACGATGAGATGTTGTTCTCATTTCTGTTCTTCTTGAGATATTGGTTGTTTTGTCCCTTAGTAGAGCCTGAATACTTGAATCTTACACTCCCGAAGATATTTTACGTGCTTAGAAACAAACGGAGCTGATGGAATTTGTTTGTTTTAGCGAATTGTGTTTGCGTTCCCAGAAGTAGTTAAAATGTATGTTATATTTTCTTGTTGGCTCATTCCCATAACAATGGTCAATTCTTGGTACTTTCTATAGCCATCTGACTGGAATTCAGGCATTTTTCCATTGCTTTTCTCAGAGATTGGAAAGTTAGTTGTCAGAAATCCTGGGGATCATCATCCTTTTTCCAAAATTATACATTCGTCTTCCCAGCCTAAGGAGCGAGAAGGCAGGGGAATCTTACAAACGCCATGTTCCAGCACTGAAACTCTGGACAAGTTTTCAGCTTTTGAGGTAAGTTGTTAAGTTCCGGGATGTTGAGGTTGAATACCAGGATAGTGTTTGACTGGGTTTATTTTTTGGTATGTTTTTTCTTTGTGATAGTAAGCCTTTAGTTATGGATGTGGCAGGGTATTGAGAGGCTCAAATTACCGGTGATGGCACTGTTGTTGACAAACTCCCTACAGATGGCTACACCATTTGAAGCTTTGGCTGCTGAGATATGTGAGCCAGACAATTCTATGTTCAGCATGCCAATTTTGTTGCTTGTAGCTCTTATTGGAGCCACTGTTGGAGGTAGTAATTAATCTTTTCTTCAATCTATGCTTTGTACGAACTGTACTTATTGTGGTTTATGATAACAACTTTTGTGGTGCACAAACCAGGTTTGGTTGCTCGACAGAGGAAAGGGGAGTTACAGAGGTTGAACGAACAACTACGACAGATCAACGCTGCTCTTAGGAGACAAGCAAAAATCGAGTCCTATGCACCGAGCTTGAGTTATGCCCCAGTGGGAGCAAGAATCCCAGAGAATGAAATCATTGTGGAACCAAAGAAAGAAGAGCTGATGTCCAAGTTGAAAACAGGAAAAACCTATCTGAGGAACCAAGAACCAGAGAAAGCGTATGCAGAGTTCAAAATAGCTTTGGAACTTGCCCAGAGTCTGAGAGACCCCATTGAAGAAAAGAAGGCTGCAAGAGGCTTAGGTGCCTCGCTGCAACGGCAAGGAAAATATAGAGAAGCCATTCAATACCACTCCATGGTTCTAGCCATCTCGAAGAGAGAAGGAGAAGATTCTGGAAGCACTGAAGCATATGGTGCTATCGCAGACTGTTATACTGAGCTGGGAGATCTCGAGAAAGCTGGGAATTTCTATGATACGTACATTGCTCGGTTAGAGACAGACTAAGCCTTCTGAATTGTCTTTTGTCTGTGTTCATGTCAAATCATAGTGTGGATATCCAAATCCTTTTTGTTGAATGTAATTTGCTTGTCTTGGGATACATATCTATAGCATACAACTGCAGATAAAACTTTATGTAGATAACTTAAGTGAGCGAGAAAAAAAAAGGCTAAGAAATTCAATCTTAGGGCAGGCGCCATGCTATGAGGTTTATTACCGATAGTACATAAGCTGCTGTGCGGCGGCTACATTCTGGAAGATAGATAGTTGTCATGATGTACCCAAATCTAATGATGCAATAATTCAGAAAAGAAAAAAAAGCGTCAACATAACTGTTTTGGTTATAGTAGTGAATCATGTTACACGAAAAAACTTCCTAGTGGATAACTTACCTTTGGAGCAAGGTTTCCCACATAAACAGTTGTAAACTGAGAATGGTTCTCAGGTGCTTCTACATTTAAGGTCTCTTTACCATTCATTATTTGCACGATCAAACGACCAACTTAGCTTTGTAAGCTATTAGCTTTTCATACTACCTAGAGAATATCAATGTTGTTTCGCGAGTTCTACTTTAAGAGCGAGAGAGAGATATATAAAATTCGGAATCTGCACAGTAATAGGACAACAACCTGATGAGCCAGTTGTAAGTTCTACAATACTCTTTCCATCAGACATGTGCTTATCCTCACCAGAAGTAGCTCCCTTCGTGGCCCAGTTGCATCTGATATGTCTGCTACTTAACCACTTACCTAGGAAGGATCAATGGCTCAATCACTCTTCTTTGGAGGAAAAAAATGCTCAAATACTCTCCCATTTTTACATCGATTTAATTAATTCTGTAAATTAAAAAAAATGTGGTTAATTACTTCTCTGTCCACAGTTTTGGAGTTATTTACATGACCCAACCGCCTAATTGGGCCTCGAACGCGTTACCAATTTAAAACTTGGACTGAACATCCATACGCCCAAGCCTAGTTCTGGTTTTCTTTTGGTTATTATGCTGGATTCGGGTTCGGTTTGGGTATTTCGGATCTCAAATATTTTGGTACCAGGGTAAAGGTCCCATTTGGGTAATTTATAGTTTCGGTTCGATACTTGTCGGGTTCAGATCAGTTTGGATAATTGATCCGAAATCCAGACTTAAACCGGATTTTTTTAGATACGGTTCGGTTCGAATATTTTTTATCCGAATCAATCCAAATTAACTATAAATATTTGAATTATCCAAAAGTAAATTGTTGTTTCTTTATCAAAATTCAATCCCAACAAGCCCAGAATAATGTCAAATAATAACGTAATATCCAAAATCATATTAAAAATTGTATCAAAATCTGGAAAAAAAACCAACAAAAGAACTAATAATGTAAACTAGAAAGAAATAGATCAGCCCTGCAACACCCATGTCCTTATTACGTTTAAAAGAAATCAAATTATGAAGGAAATGTATTAACATAAAACTAAAACCATAACTTAAAATCTGAAATCAAAGTGACAAAGAGAAAATTACTTTAGAATGGAGATATTAATCATAAGTCATCTAGTCCAAATTTATTTAAGTATCAAACTCTGAAAACAAAATTAAAACATAATCTTAAAACTTAAAATAATAAATAGACTATAAAGCAGAGAATAAAGTGAGAAGGAAAAAAATTACATTTCTCAAGTTTATCAAGCAATTCAACATCAGCAAAAATTTGTGCATTTGTATCAAATGTCCATTCACTTATCTGCATCTCACACTTCATCCACTGCTATTACTTCAATACTTCAACCATATAGTGATTTAAACAACTCCTATGTGGTTTTCTAGTATACGACCACTAATGCTAAAAGTACTTTTAGATGCAACATAAGACACTACAAATACCGAAGTATACATCTCTTTAGCTTTTAACTCTGTGTACCATAGATTTTCTCAAAACACATCTTAGCAAACTACATTTTTTCCTTGGATCAAATATAGTAGCAACAATCAAAAGTCTATTGATTTGCTTCATTCTATCCTAGTACTTGTCAAATTTTTGCCTCATACCATCATCCTTTGACCTCAAATCTTTCTCTAAGCTATTGCTTAATAACATCAGATTCTTCTCTATTGTCAGTATCTCACCATAACACTTATAAGAGCAAATAGAAGTAGATGCAGACACAACTAGAGTCGATTTATAGAAGATAACTAGAAACTTCACTAACCTTTCTATTGCATTCCAATCAATTATACTAGGAGGTCCAAATCAAGTTTTCCCATTCTCCACTTCTAAAGTAGTCATTGTACAACTTATTTTCAGCTTCCATCTTATGAAATGCTAACTTGAACTTAGTAGCTCTTGTTAACATTAAATAAGTGGAATTTCACCTTGTTTTGACATCCAAAGGCAAACTCCCTCTGCTCATCTTACAGGTAACAACCCTCAACTCATACGACCTACATCTTGAAGTAGAAGATCTCACATATTGTATTGCATTACGAATGGTTGCCACATCATCATCCAAGTCTTGCAAACCTTCGTTGGTAATCAAATTGATGATGTGAGCACAACACTTCATATGCATAAAGTCCTCATATAAAACCAATGCATCACTCCTCAATGACTTGAAGAGTAGTCAATTAGGGCTTCCACATTGTTATATTTATATTTAAATTAAGAAAGAGAAGTTTGAATATGTAAATTCAATCGTATAATTTTAATATATTTTTCTTTTTATACTATATTTCAATCAGGTATTTATTTCTAGTGAACAAAGATATCCTTTATATAAAAGGAAAAAAATATATTTGGATATACCCGGATACTTGTTCGGTTCTTGGGTAATACCCAATCCAAACAGAGATCCGAAAGTAGTTGGTCACGAGATCCAGTCGGGTATTTCAAAGGATCTAGAATCGATCCGAACTGTAATATTTGATTCGGTTCCAGTTCATATCATCGGATCCGGATATTTTGCCCAGGCCTAACGAGAACAATAAACCAATTTAATCTAGAAAAATTTACATTTTACTGGATCTTTTTTAACACTAAATCATTGTTACTCCTGATTCCTTTTCTTCTCCTTTTCACTCTCGACGGTGACGGAAAACCACACTTATTCACTCGTTCTTCATCAATTTTCTTTCCCGATATCATTCAAATCACTAACGTGGCACGAACGAAGAATATGACAAGGTTTATGGGAAGAGGTCCTATTATAGTAGTCGAAACTCGCCCAATAAGTTTGGATCCTCCTCCGGCAAGAGATGGAGAAAAAGAAATTGGAGAAGAAGTTAGTGAAAGTTGTCCTGATTTTAGTCTAAGTTAACGAAAGTTCCTGATTTTGCTCTTCATTGAATTTCGTTTGAGTTGATAAAATCTGGAAATTGATTCGATTTTTCTTCAAAGTCTATAATTTTGATTCATATGGTTGTATATATATATTTGGGTATTTTCTCTGTTTTTATCTGATTATGGTAGTATATTTATAAAATTTGGAGTATTTTGAAATTTTATGAAATTGTGTTGATACTGCCTCAATTAACCGTTGATGAGATTGAAAATTTGTAGTTATAATTTTGATTGTAAGCTGATTTGGATATGGTAATATATGTTTGGGTATTGTCTCAATTTTGATCTGATTATGGTAGTATATGTTTATAAGTTTGGATTTCAAGATCTTAGGGAAATGATGCTCTCATGGTTCAAGCAAATTCATAAAAGGCTTGATACTATGAATGATAGATTGACATACATGGAAGAGTATGTCAAAGTAATGGGAAGAGGGGCCCCGGAGCATGGTGATGGTGATGGTGCCGGAAGTGTAGTAGAAGAAGATGGTCCCAGAAACATGCTAGTAGTCAAGTCAGGCTAAAGAGGCAACAAAGACGAAAAAAGATCATATGCTGAGCCACCATTTGAAGGATTTGGACCAATAATTACAAGAAAATTGAAGAAGTGATCTCTTTAAGTCATTGGTATTGAAGTTAGTGGCCGAACATTTTTTTATTGGGCTATCCGGTTTAAGTTAACGGTGGTGTAGACTTAGTATTTTGGCGTATTTTGAAATATTATGTTATCCAGTTTAAGTTATTGGTGTATTGCTTTGGTATTACTTTATAGTTTAATCTTGTCCTATTAACGGCAGCGACGTAACTTGAATTGTTTTGTACACCTTTAGACTTAATGTATTGTTTTGTTATTAATTTACTTATTAATGTAGACTATAAGCCTAAATGTGTCAAATTAATACATAAAAATTAAGATATGAATATCCATTACAAACTTCTAATAATTAAAGAAACAAAAATATTAGGAAATGAGCATTAGTTTTATAAAGAACATAAAGGAAACACATAGTAGGATTGAAAGGAAACACATAGTAGGATTACAAAAAAAACACATAGTCGGATTACAACAACAACTTATGTTTAGCAACAACAACAAATTAGCAACGGAAAAACGACTTAGCAACTAGAAACAACACCTTAGTAAAAATTAATAACCTACATTAAAATACTACAACTTAGAAATTACATTAGACAAGGTACAACCTTGCAATCACATTAGCCAAACTACTTTAAGAACTTTGCAGTCACATTTTTCAGTTGTTCAATCTCTTACGTCAGATTTCAGATATGCATCTTGTACTTAAAGGTCTCGGCCAAGTGGTCCACAAACTTTTACTTCAAGCTTTCCACCTCATCTTCTATAGCAAGATCCCAACGAGTGCGACAGTGGAGTCCATCATTTTGCAAATAAGAGATGTTATCATGATGTCTCATTCGATTTTACAACAATGAAAATGTACTTTTCTGATTTAGGAAAAAAATGTAGTAGATTTAAGATAAAATAATTTGGTTGGAGAAAAGAGAAACTCAAAATTTTGTTTTTTTGAATTGGAGGGAAATTTTAAAATTTTGGCGAAAATATTTGAATTTTCGAAGAAAATTGAGAAATGAATCTCTTTAATTTATTTTTATGAAGAAAATCATAATATTAGTTAGAAAGATGCATTGATCTGATTTGGAAAGACATTTTTTAAAAAAAAATTTTGGTTGGTTTTGGAGTGAAAATTGAATATTTTGGCCAAGTCGTAATATCAAAAAATTTGGATGTTGTTATACCAAATAAGTAATTAGGCAAAAATACATATAGTTATATTATTATTGTAATTAGTTGAACCAATCAAATTATGTTGTTAGTTTGCATATCAGATAATAACAAACATTAATTCTCCAAATGTAACTCAACATATATATACATGATATATATACACAATTATATTCACTTATAGTTTATAGTTTCTTCAAACTCAACATATTGTGATGAATCCATAATGGATATGAAATTGTCAAATGTAGTCGACTTACAATAGTATCTTATATGAAAGATCATAAACCAACAATAATATTAGTTCAAAGATAAGTGATTATAAATTTTCTAGAATAACAAACCAACCAATTATGCAACTTCCTTATGTGCGCTGATGGCTAATGTGAACCAAACTTATGCTTACATGAACCAATTTGAAAGATATGTGTAGGTAATGCTTGAGGTTATCATGAACCAACCAATTATAGTACTGGACCAAATAAAACTGATGAACTTTTACCAAACAAGTACCAAACCAATGAAATTGTATGTGTACCGGTGTCAAATCATACGAATTTGTGAAAATGAAATTATTGAATGGCAAACTCTTTAATTGAATTAACCAACAAAAAATATAAATTTGAATTTAGACATAACATACAAATTTTACTAACGGGTATCAATTAACCAACCATTGAACCAAATCGTTTCATTTAAAAAACATGTATCACGTGTGAAGTTGCATGAACACTAGAAAATCAATTAACAAAAAAAAAGTTGCATAAACAAAATATAATACAAACAAATTTTTTTTTTAATGTTAATTACAATATATATTATACCACCGACAACAAGTACATGAAACAATCTCACACAAAAAGAAGAGAATACATAAAGTGGGGCCACTAACGAAATTGTTGGTGTATTAAGGGAGATTAAAAGTTGTTCATCTCACGAATGAGGAATATTATGTTTCAAGTTAACAAAACAAATAAGACAATCTGCAATAGGAGTCTCTCATAAGAGACTCTTTCAATAGAGGTAAAATAGTCTCTCATTTGAGATATTATGGGTGGAAATTCTAAGAATGTTGGGAGACTCATTCAATAAATAATATATATTAATTATTTTTTATATTTTGTGAGAGACTCACACTGCAGATGTTCTAAGTGGAGCATTTCATAATCAATGAAGAAAATATCTAATAGACCACATGTAAAGATAGTGGGCATGTTAGTAACGAATACAACATAGCCAATAAATGTAATTGATCCCAATCAACAATAACACTTACAACAGATTCACAATAAAACATAGCAAAAGTGGACTCCAACAAAGTAACATAGCAAACATACCTTCCAATAAAAACAACACCAACATCATGTAATATAAATTCCACATAAAATACGTGCCTAGATAAAAACCAAAACCATGTACGATACAGACCGAAAAAAATCAACACCAACGTCACGTAAGAAACGTACCTGAATAAAATATCAACACTAACGTATACGATCCATTGTTGCTACTATTAAAACACCTCTCGAAATCTAGGTTGGGCACAAACCTATTATTCATTTTTCGACGTTGCTCATCGATCGATGGAAATCAGGTTTCTTGAAGGCGTCCTTTCCTTTTCACATAATATGGCGGTAAGATATACATTGCATTTTTGCTTCCATTACCAACGAGATGTAACTCAAGTTCATCTTTGTGCCGATATCCATAACTAGCTTCTCCTGAATCTTTTCTTTTAAGACCAAGTAAGTGATATCCTCAATACTCGATGTTTTAAACGTTACTCCATAGTTAATAGTATCATTTGCATTCCATCGATACCTTTCTTCAGTTTCAATGTAACACCCTCCATAGTCGAAATGAATATTTGTTGTATCATTGAATCTGCAAAAATAAAAATTAGTTTAACTAGTTATACATTAATACAAAAATCAAAAGTCTATAACACACTCGACACAACCACGAAAACCAAAATTCTAACAGCCTCTACACCAAATCAATCTCACCTCACTCACGGCCTCGCCTTGCTCAACGTCTAACAAGCTAACAAGCTCAATACAAAAAAAAAAGTCTAAGCTCGACACCAAATTATTCTCAACTTGCCTTGCTAAACATCTAACAAGCTCAACACCAAACAATATAATACAAAAATAAAAACTATAAGAAGTTCTACACCAAATCATTCTCACCTCTTTGACTTGCTCTTCAAGTTAGTAACCTTCAAATTCAAGAGCTAAAGCTAGAGATGGAGCAAAGCGAGCACGCCAGTATCTTCAAATCGTCACAGTTGAACGCTTGCTTTGCTCGTCGAATCCAGGTTGAAGGTTGAAGACGAAGATGAATGCATATGAAGAAGAAATGATGACGTTAAACATTTAATTGTAAGGTGGGTTCATTTAATTTGACCGTACGAGGTTGGTATGAGGTTTGGTTGGTTCATTAAGCCTAAACCAATTTCATTTTGATTCCAATTGATTTTAAATTTGTCTTTCTTTCATTTCAAAGCTTCTAGATCAGATAGAAGAGCAATTGTTGGACATTTGTGGGGCCCAAACTCATTAAAAAGGAAAAGCTTAGGGTCCAATTGGTAACTGCAATTTTGGCGGTGCAAGACAAAGTGTGGTGCAGTTTTGAGTAAAAAATAAGACAAAAAGTTATGTGATTGGTGAAAATATAATAGCGGTGCGGTTTTTTTAAATATAACTAATATAATAAATTTTAAGAGAAGTTGAAAATTAAATAATTAAAATTGTATTATGATTAATAAAATAAACAAACAAAAAAAAGAAATATATAATAAAAAGAATATAAGCAAAACTAATATCGAATATTTTGATTTTTCCGTAACATATATTTGCAATATTATCTCTTCTTTCTGACATATGTTCTCCATCATTAACTTCTACTGTTTTTGTTTCTTCGAAATCGGGTTCATAATCCATGTTATTTTGTCCGGTCTCTACCATTATCTATGCGAAATCACCATCTGGAAAATTTGAAATTCTAATAAAATTATATAATCCCATTGTAGCTATTATCACTCTTTTTTGTACGGGTATGTTGTATCTTGAAAATCATAAAGAATCCTCCATTTCTTCTTCCGAACTCCAAAAGTCCCTTAATAACAGAATGTAAAGACGCATGACATCAATTAAACAATTCTTGTTTATTTCTTGGAGGAGGATCAGAGTTGAATTGTGACATATGATATCTTACAACTCTGTTTCATGATGATCTGTAAGGAGTCAAAAATCCTTGCTTGTTTGGATATCCAGAATCAACAAAATAATATTTCTCTGCCGATGGTAACGGGAATTCAGAATCACTTTGTTGTGCCATTGTGAGAACAGACGACATGATCGGGTGCTCCAATTCACATATATGTAAATAACATGTTCAAATCGCATATTGTCATGATGTTGAAGGATGTGATATCATGTTGATTCCAATACATTCCTTGTAATTCTGGTTTAACTTTGACAAAAACATGAATTCCATCAACAACTCCAACGAATCTACTAAAATAAAGCCAATATTGTTGGTCCATTTACAATCGTTGAGGAATTCAGTGTAATTCTTGTCACGTTAGACTCTTTATATAATCACATGCAACTATGTCAATCGCTGTCAGAACTTCAAAAAACTTCCTACTTTAAGTTTCTTGATTTCGTCTGAATCTTAAACCAATATCTATTTATACCTCATTGTGCCCATAAATTCGAAGAAATATAGCCACACTTTCTTCATTGCCTATATTTGATGTTTGTTGTAGACCGTAATCTGTTTGCAGCATAGTACACAATGTTGTGAAACATGGTAGTGACATTCGTAATAACTGAAGATAAGCAGCATTATCTTGTTGGAGTCGACGCCAAATATTCATACATCCTAAACCTCAATCAATTTTCACTAGTGCTCTTTGGAAATATTAATCATAATAAATCAAAGCTGGTTGAATTACTAACTCCTCGAATTGTTCATTGTTTATTTTTCAAATTCCACAGTTCAATTCTCTCTTTGTAACTCAGAGTATTGATGTCATGTGACCGCAACTGACATACAAAATGCCTGAAATAAAACACACTAAAATCAAAAGCATCATTAATACATAATTTTACATCGAGTTTTAGATAAAAATTTAAGAATCAAAATAACGAAACATAAGTTATTTCATAACATTACGGAAATCGATAAAACATAGTTTTCATGAACTACTCTTCATCTCTTATATCACTTTGATGACTTGCATCTGGAGTTCCTCAAATATTAAAAAAGGCCTCCTGGTATAGGTGTTTGGGTCATTTGTCCAGTTTCAAAATAGTTTGTAAAACCAAAACCAGGTGATTGGTGATCAATTTCTATTGTTGTAATGTTTGAAACTCATTGTTCAGTATTTCTTAAATTTTCTTCTTGACCTCCTACTGAAAAACCATATTGAATATTTGTTAGAGTCCTTCCTGACGGGGCCACCTTGTTCAAAATTATGTGTTTGTTGTCTTGAATAAAATGATTGTGGCTCCCACTGTGGAGCATTTGGTGATGTGCCACATTGTTGAAAACCATGTTGTATGTCCCATTGCTGAACGTTTGGTTGTGTGCCCCCACTGTGAAGCATTTGGTGGTGTGTCCCATTGTTGAAATCCATGACCCCAAACTATCAGTGGACTAACAGATGACAAATCGCCCGAATTTGGACAACCAAATGAAGAACTAAAGCCTAATAGTTTTTCCCCTTCTTCATTGTTTCGTTTTCATACCAATCAAAGCTTATAGTAGTTCTATTTTACTCTCATTTGAGCCTCTTTCTACGTAAATGAAATATCTATGCCACCACACTTGCTCTTTATGGCAATTGATACATGCCTAATGAGATCTTGTGTGTTTTGGAAGCTTTAGATTATTGAATAATGTTTTCGCCCTTTTGATTTCATCGTAATCATCTTGGTCAAAACCACCTGGGCGAATTTGTTGAAAACTTTGTTGTTGGAACTCTCTATAGCCTGCAATGGTGTCTTCTATCATGCTTTGAAGTGAATGGCTTCTATAATTTCTAAGCGAACCACTTCCAGTAGAGCATCAAGAGATTCCCCCAGATCTCTGTGAATTTTTACGTTTATCACTTGACTGTAAGTGTATTCTGTCGCATTGTTGTCCTCTATGAGAAGGAAGTGTATCATCATCAATTGTAACACTATACAAGTCTTCATCTTCTTGCTTTTCAGGCACTTGTGTTTGTGCAATATCACCACTATCGGTGTCTGAAACATCATATCCTTCTGCATCAACTTCACGTTGGTTGCTCAATTTTTCTCTTCTTTGGCACACAAAATTCTGAGATTGTGACTGAACATCATGTAATACAAGACATTTCTCCATGACATTTCAGAGTAAGGGTGATTTACGTTTTAAACTCTCCGTTAATCTGCATCCCTATGAATTTTAAATCATCATATTATTTAGTATAAAAAATTTGATAAATATGTTAACAAATTGAATAACTATGTGTACTTACGGTCTCACATTCCTTCCACCATACGTCAGATGTAGTTATCATTGATGTAGATGGATCCACCGAGATACCAGTAGAATTCATCAGAGCTTTCCACCTTTTGTAACTTTTCTTAAATTCATCAAGTTTTTTTTGGTCAACACTGGGCCACAACTGGCCGGTCCATTAGCCATGTTCCTACATAATGTAGGTAGTGGGACTCGATCCCTGGGTGTGAGATAGTGTCTGCCTTTAGTGGACTTACCACCTGCCATCTAGTTTGTTTTTGAACAAAATATAATTTATATTTAGGCTAAATGCTCTGTAGAACTTGTCAACTATATACTCTCTACCACTAATAGTAGGATTATTCAGTGTACTCATGACAAGTGATTCAACAAATAATTCAATCAATGTTTTTTCTTACTCGTAAGTCTATTTATATTTGTTAGTATTCTACAATTTTCCAAAAAAATATAATGTTACTTATTATATCAAAGTTATTAAAAACATAACCATAATTATTGAATTATTTACCCGTACGGTTGATTATGTAGGAGGAGCTAAAAGCTCTGTTGGATTAGTTGAACTTGGACTTCTCGAATTATTTGTGCTTCTTTGACTATTTGATTACATATCTACATTTTGTTAAAATTACGTATGTACATAAAATTATTAATACAATAACATAAAAAAATAAAAATATATAACTTTTGGACCTAATTCAAAATAAAAGTCGTTATACATTTTTTTCTTTTTCTTTTCAACATTAGGTCGACAAGATCCGATCCATAGCCTAGCCCAACCCTTAAAATTCCTATATAATCTACCAACTTGTATAGGGAAGAAATCAAACCCTAGATGTCATAGTCATTGGCTGGATCATCCTAACCACCAGACGGAGAAGAACTCGGCAAATTCCTATATGTTTAAACGAATAATTATACTATTTTTTCATCTATCAATTTCTGATTTTTCATAATTATTCAATCACATAATTAATAAAAACCAAATAATATAAAATTATGTACCAACAATTGTGAACTACATACGTTTATAATAAACATAAAATTATTATAGTTACAATTTAAATTTTTTAATATTTTAATAAATTTATAATAAATATGTTACATTTAATAATGTTATACTAAACATGTTAAATTTAACTATAAATCAATTTGTGTTTAGTAATACTAGTAAAGTTCACACCCAGTAAAATTGTTTTACACATGTAATTGTAATTACGATTCTTAATGCTCCCAATAATTAAACTAATCGAAAAAATATTAAACTAATATGAGTGTTACATTATCAGTCACATAAATACACATTTGCATGCGTGCAACATAATAACACACTCAAGCATATACATCATTTGACTAATACACAAATTTTCAACATGAATTTTAAATTTGGAGAATTTATATAAATATATATAATATAGGGTCAAAGCTAGATTTGTTAAAGTTTGATTTCATATTAACACTTTTAGTTATACTTAAATATAAAATAATACATATTATTAATATAACTAAGATATAAGAAATATAACAATATAGAAAATAATTATATAGTTTTGCATACCTGAATTCTACGTGAGAATGTAAGTAAATATGAAGTGAGAATGTGTATCTAATAAAAATGAATGAGTTATTTATACAGCTTATAAATTATTCAAATATTAATTTTTTTTGACAAAAAATTATCTCTTCGCGGTTTTCAGTGAAAATTCGCATGTTGGACATTGAAAATCGGTCTGCTCAATTGTCCTTTTGATAAATCCACTCATAAAAAAAAATAAACGAAAAAGACGCAAAATGTAAGTAAAAAGTCTGATGGTTGCATAAAGTGTGTTATTACTTTTCTCTCCCCCCTAATTATGCGTCGTACATAGTCCACCAATCAAACCCTAAGTGTGTTACTGATTTTGTCCACCTGAGAAGATGTGATAAATGCAAACAAAGACTAATTTCTACAAATAAAAAATCAATTCCATAAAATGAGCCTCATTGAAACAGGAATTTTGTAACTTTCAGCAACCCGTGAGTAATAAATGAAGAAGACATGTCATCCACGAGCTTGGTCTTGCTCGGCACAATATATCATCCAGTTGCATGCATATTCTAAGAAATTCAAAATCAAGAAAACAAAGTTCACAAATGAGAATAAAGTCCCGAGATCTCAACTACTACATGATCCTTACCATTCATCTCATTAATGACAGTTGAGCATCCTGCAAGCGAAGTTAAAATTTAATATTAAATGTAAACTACGAAAAATTCTTGTGCCAAAACAAATAATCAATGCATGACAATAATGTACATTACCTACTAACTACATAATGAAACAAACCCAAAGCCTCTAAACTGCCCAGTTTTTTGGTCCCACATAACTCTCGCATCCCTTCAAATATAAGAGCCCGTTAAAGACTACAATTTGATAGGATTCTTAAGTAAATAAGTTTAAACAATATGGGGAAATCTAGAAATCCCGAGAGTTTTGAGTACATCATATATTCTTTTATGCTACAACCAAGTAGAATTAGTTAAAAGTAATTAATGAAACATGACAACTTTTGAACAAGTGGGAAAGACAGGAAAAGTTTTGCTATAATGTCGCATCAGTGATCTCTCGTTTGAGATATCCAACAAAAATATCGAAATAGCCTGAATTCATGGAAACAAAAGCATTGAGCATGCAACCTCTCCTAAAAAAACAAAAAGCCAATCGTTGAAAAATCAAAACATACTTGATGTGTTTTTCCTCTGACCAGTGGGATATGCCCAATTGACTTTGATAGTTGTCCAAACATGTAAGCTCAAGTATTACAACCTAGAAAAAATTGTTTAAAGAATAAAGAGAGGAACATAACTATAAAACGTGCTCCTTACAAATGCTTTCCGTTCAGAGAGATTGTATAGCTAGAGCAGCAGATTTTCGGTCAAAATACTAAACAAATCCATATAATGATTGTGAAATAAATAAAGATGGACATGTTTAGTAAGCTTAAAAAACCAATTTAAGTACAACAACAAGTAGAATTTTTCTTAAGTATACAATTGAAACAATTGTTTGTATGTGCTCGTCCAAAACAAGAAATCCATTACATAAAAGGGTCCTTAATTTTCTATAGCATTAAAATACAAAACATGTGGTTTTGGAAGCTCTCTACCTTATCCTTTCTGAAGATTTTACTGCTTTTGATAGGACCAATGCTTGTAAAAATCTCTTGAAGCAGAGGCTTTGTGACCCGTGTATGGATGTTTCCAACATACATGTGAAATTTAGAATGCTTATAGGAGTTAAAACATACAGTCATAACTACACCTTCATAAAACAAGAACTTGGAAAGTAATTTGCACTTACACGCTACAGCAAGTACTAGGATCAAAACCAGAGGAAAAGTTTTCACTTTGAATCGGCTCTAACTGCAAAGGCCAAAGCATGAAAATGAATAGATGCACATGATTAAAAATCTTTTTTTTTCTTCCTCCACGAGAAAACACTATCATGATAAGGAAAAAATATCAGCTCAAGTATATATAAATCTTTTTGAGTATCCAAAATTAGATAATAACCCAGCAAACTAAAACACAAAGACAACAATAGTAAATGAACGAAATGCTAGTCAACAGGATCTGGAAGCCCTAAACTTTGGATCAATCAAGTTTCGCGAGATATAATAAAAGAGAAAACAAAGATAAACCTCGTACAACACCATAACTTCAAATAGCAAACATAAACTAAACCCGAACCAGAAAATAAAAAGATCGAGAGAAAGGCGATAATGTAGAAATGGATATAAGACTTAAAAAACTGATTTCGACCCAAAAATAAACACATCAAAGATGCATGTAGGTTTAAGAACCTGTGGAGAGGGTAAAACACCAGGATGGTAAGAGAGTGTTGTTGCATCAGAGCTTGTTGATGCATCAAAGCTTGTTGTTGTTGCTACTGCTTTAGTCTCGGAGAAAAGCGAAAGATATATGTTTGTTTCCCCCATAAATATTTTGTTTTTTTCTTTTGGTAGGGTTCAGATAATGTCACACGCGAGATGAAGAAAAAAAACGAAGAAAAAAGAAAGAAAAAAAATGGACAAAAGAAAAAAAATTTAAAAGTAAGGAAGAAAGGGAAAAACAAATCAGAGAGGGAAGAGAAAGAAAATGTTTGTAGAAAATGAGAGGGACAGTGCAACACAAGTGAACTATTTATAGCACGATTTATTTATTTCCTAATTGCAGAGAAAATTAGCAAGGTGAGACTAAAGTCACAGCTCAGGGTGTCGATATGAGTTGTTAGCTCATGAGCTGGCTCAACTCAGTTTAATTTTAGGCGAGTGTAAGCTATGTTTTTGGGCTCATTTAATAAATGAACTAAATAAGTTGAGCCTAATTTGACTTGTGAGTTATGTGAGTGAGTTTTAATACATATGAAGTAGCTCATGAGCTCCACCGTTTTTTTTACTTAATTGGAAATTATTCTTTTATTTTTTCTATAAACATTTCCTTTTACAAAATAGAAACTATGTTTTTGAAAAATAGAAATTATCTTTTAAGAAAATAAAAACTATCATATAAAAAAAGAAATTATACTATTTAGTATAAATTCGGTTAGTGAATCTAGAGAAAAACTGGGATTGAAAATGACTAAAAGTTTTGGTATAAATCTGGATTATCCTAGTAATTTTTATTTTATTTTATTTTAGTTTTGAAATCTATTCATATAAAATTATTTGATATGTTTTTAATTCTGTTATTGATTTATTATTATTATTATTATTATTATTATTATTATTATTATTATTATTATGTTGAGTAAGTCGCAAGCTGGATCATTTAACTCACGATCTAAAACGTGAGTTTATATATTAAAACTTATTTAATAAATGAGCTGAACTGAACTATTTCACTAAATATCCAAGTTTATAGTGAACTGAGTTGAGTTGATCAAGATAATTCCTAGTGACAGCTTTGTGGCGACAATTATTTATGACAGCCAATAATACACTCTCGTATAGTTTATTTATCTTTCTAACAGCTCATGCACAGGCGGGAGGGCCAAGCCCATTTCCAAACAACGTCGTTGGTGCCCTGGATATCTATGGACAACTCTTTGACTAACTTGTTCTGTAGAACCAGTCGTAAATATTGGGGTTAATCTAGTCAAATCTACTCTTATTAAAATAGATGACCTTTAACAAAATAACCTTACATTAAAATTATAAGTTATTCCATGCAATGCCATTGAGATAAAGAAATAAAGTAGTTAATGTTTTAAGAGTATTTTTATCTCATTCGTTTTTTTTGTTTATATATTAGTGATTTCATATAATTTGAAAACAAATAATATCTGATTTAATAACTCTCTGCATAATTCTCCATGTTAATTACAATTAGTTTTTAAAAAGAATCTTTTGTTAAAGAAAGTAGAAAGATCACCTCACAACCTCTATCCTCCTTCACGGACAACACAAGAAACCAGAACGATTCGAGCTGCAACATAAGGATAACAATAGAAGATGTCCTAAATAATCTGAATGATACGTTCATGGCCGAGGTGAACGCTTTGCCTATTGACTTGGACATTACGATAACTCAGGAGAGGGAGGAAACAAATACCACTACAAACGTGGTGGAGAGTTCTGTGACTACTGAAATTACAGGGCCCTCCTCAGTGAATGCAACGAAGAAAGAAATGTGAGAGGAACATGAGAGTCAAGAGTCTGTAGTTGTCACTTTTCCTTTATGTTTTTTAATTGTTAGGTGCGTTACACTATTGCTCTTTTTGTTGGGTTGTTTGCTGTGTCCCAGCATTTTAATTTTTAAGTGTCAAGTCTCATGTCCTGTTATTGGAACCTTATTGGCGTAACCTCTTAATGAAATGTTAAATCTGTGTCAAAAAAAAAAATAGAAAGAAAAAAAATAGTTCTCCACGTTTAGCCATATTACCCCATGTTATTTACAATTACCGTAATTTCTCTTTTGCAGCTCTATCAATTACAAACCCACATTATCTTACTGTGTATTTCATATATATGTGATTACATAAGTCGTTCACAATCATTTGAAAACTAAATGGCAAACATTAAAAAATCTAGTGGATCAAAGTGTGATAAGGAAGCGCAGATCCTAGTTTGGTTTGATGTGGAACACAATGATCCCTCCAACTCTGAGGCGGTGGAAAGTTTAGTTTGAGATACCGGACAAAAGAGAGATCTTGATGCTATGGAGGTGGTGGAAAATCTAAGATTAGCGATTTCAAATATTTGGAGACATAAAAAAAAAAGAGAGTGAAAGGTTTCCAAAAATTAGTGGAAGAGAGAATGATAGAAAAAAAAGAAAAGAACAAGAGAAAATGATAGAAAGACAAGATTGAAGTGGAAGAATATGAAAAAAAGAAGAATCTTAGTTTGGAGGATAGCTTAGAAACTTAGCCTCGACAGTTGTGTCTAAGGGCTATTTGCGGCAATTCAATTGAGAAAAGATTTTTTAATTGACAATTAGATCGACAAGATTCCATTCGTAATCAAAACCCACACCATAAAATTTATTTTTGTCTTCCACTTATATCGGTAAAAGATCGAACCATAGTGCCTAAAGATTTGTAAAAATGAGTACTACTACTTGCTCACATGGCAATTGAGAAGAGATTTTAGTTTCTATATATTGAATATTGTGTCATATTTTTTCCACTCACACAACTCTAAAATTTATGCAACCTAAACGATAAAAGATTTTAATAGAGAAATAGGTTTTATTGTTGGCAAAAAAAAATTTATTATCTTCAAATTTCAAAAAAAGAAAAGAAAAATAGAAAAAAATATTGCAATGGTTAATCATCCCGCTTTCTTTTGTGAATGCAATGATTTTGCAAGGTGAAACAAAACATATGATTATTTATGGTTTGTGGTTTTTCTGATTCTGTGATGGCTCATACCTGATCAAATAAATTAGGTCTTATTATGATTATTGATCATAAGAAACAGTGTTAGACCTGAGCCTATAGAGATAAAACATATAAATGGGGTTCCCGAAATTTTAGGAGCTCCCAAAGTTTTTTTCCGAAATAGATATGTATAATTACATTCTTGTAAAATTTAAATAAAAGAAAAATATGGACAAAACAGGGTATTAGTGATGTCATTTCTCAACTAAAAGGATTAGTTTATTTTTTTCAAAACTAAAGAAACTGGTTTTTAGGAAGCAAAATGTGAAGTCTTGAAAGTTTCTGTTGTTATGGATATTGAACCTATGTTTCAGAAGAAAAGTAAGCGACTTATACAAACAATAACACATTTTGATGAGGAGCCACAAAAAAGTGATGATGCTAACTCCGTTCTAAGTTTGAGGGAGTATTTCAGAATTAATTATTTTATCAAAATCGTTAATCAAGCTTTAGTTTCTTTCCATACAAGGTTAGAACAATTTCAAGAGGATGAAGGTATTTTTGGATTTTTGTTTAGTCCATAGAAGTTAAATTCGACAAGTGATGATAGTTTGAGGGTATCATGTACTAAGCTTGAAAAAAAAAATTAAGCACAAATAAATTTCAGATATTAATGGGGATGATTTATTTCTGGAAATCAAAGTTTTCAGATAAATTCTACCAAAACATTAAAATATTTTATTTTTTAAGAGATTCAAGAATTGTTATCCTAATGTATAAGTTGCATATAGGATAATGTTCACCATTATGATTTCAGTTGTTTCAGCTAAAAGAAGTTTCTCTATTGAAGTTGATAAAGTTTTACATACGATTGACTATGTCACAAGAACGACTAAATGAATTGCTATGTTATAGATAGAAAAAAAACATGCTTAAAAATCTTGATTATGCAATTTTGATGAATGATTTTGTAGAAAAAAATGTAAAAAGAGGTATTTTTCAGAAATATAGCTGTTAACTTATTATTTTTTAGCTTATGATACCATTTTTTTCTTCAATAGAAATTTGATTTGTTTTTAATTTTGTACTTTATTGTTTATATATTTTGAATAGGGTCCGTAAATTTCAATTACGACTCTGCTAAGAAATTAAGTGAGTATTAAATTTGAATCAACTTCTACTGAAAACTAAGACTTATTCCTACCCAACTCTGTGATTTTTTGTACCAATTATTGTTTTAAGATAGAACATACATGCGGAAACAAAAAACTACAAAGGTGTGATTATATGATAAATCAAACTTCTAACGTCCATTAGTCTCCACCTTAATTGGTCATATATTATTCGATTTATATAAATAAATAAATAAACAATAGCCCGCATTACAAGCTCGGTACAATCCTAATATTGTGATAGAATGTGTGACTAATAAAATTTTTATATTCATTTTAAAATTAACCAAAATAAAATATTTAACTTTTATAATGTAATATCCAGCTAAAATTTCTTGTTCTTTATAGAATTATATATTTTTTTAAATATATGATTTTGAAATTGCAATGATAATAAATATAAAATCAGAAAAAAAAATTCTTAAAACTAGGTATGAAAAATACCATTTTAAACTTTAAAACAGAAATTCAAAAAATTATTTTTCCAAAGAAAATCAAAAACTAAGAATACCGTTTAACATAACGAAGATTGAAACGATAATGAACCTCCTCCTATAATAAATAAGTGTACCACATTAATAATAAACAAAAAATCTACACTGGCGAAAATAAATTTTACATTTTCTGAAATAATGGCGAAATCTATATATAAACAAGACCGACTTCGAACTAGTTTCACAAAAGCTTTTTTTGGAAATTAAAATTTTAGATTCGGAAAAGTTTTTTTCTTGTCCCATATTGTTTTTCGTTATAGATTACTATTTATTTTAGTTAATCTGCTTGATTAAAATCATGTATATAGTACCAAATCCCATTATACAGTTTAGCTGCTCTTTGACTATTCAAAAGTATATTAAAAAATATTATAATAATCTTAAAAACTAAATTTATATGTTCTTATCTGCAGATAATTTGATCACAAAATGTCAGAGGTCTCAAAATTTTATGTCCTTTGGGAAAATGTTCCAACCACATCATAAAACTTTCTTTAAAACCTATATATAAATTTATTATGGTAAAATTTCTGAATTTATGAGCTCCAAAACAAATTCATTTTTTTCGTTAACACAAGAACCAAACAATTTAATGAAATCTGAAATTAACAAAAAAAAATCAAAGAATTGTGCAAATATATATGATAGAGTTTGACATTGAATTCTAGATAATATTTTATCAATCATTTGTTGAAAAATAATTTGGTAAATTTAGATCCTAAATTCATACCCAGAATTTTTTTTTATCTATTATATATAATAAAGAATATCAAACTTCTAATACAGTAAAATATCTATAAATTAATAATGTTGGATTACGCTAAAACTATAATCTTTTATTAATTTATAGTGATTATTAATTTATCGATATACTAATTGAACTAAAAATTTAATTTAGAACTATAAAATTCTAGTATTTTATAGAGGTTATTAATGAATCGAGTACTAATTTAAAGAGGTTCTACTGTATTATAATTATTAGTTGAATCATCGTTCTAATCACCAGACAGAGAAAAACTTGACAAAAAATAAAAAGTTAGAAAAATCTTGTAGATTATTAGATAAATTAAAAAAGAAAACTTCCAAAAACATTATCCTAAGTCATATAATACGAGCGAGGAACGATAAAACTTTCTTGAACATTGATCAAGATCTCATACATTTGGTACACCTGGCATAAAACGAGGGTTTAACATGGTTCCAGACACAATAAAAATAGCACCGAGATCAGATCCACCATTTATGAGCAGATATCTGAAAAATGAAGTGGTTTTTGGACTACTAACGATCACTGGTCGCTAATAAAGGCAACATAGGTATTTGCTAGGATCCCAAATTTAAAGGATCCAATTTTTATTATTATTATAATTTATGAGAAAAAAATTAATAGAAAAAAATGAATTTTTTTTCACTATTATAAGATATGAAAAAAAACCCAAATTTTTTATCTATTATAAAATATTGAAAAAGGTCACATTTTTTTTAACTTAGTTTATTACTAAAAAGAAAACAAATCGTTGTTGTTTTCTTCCTTTTGAGATTCTGACTTAGATCAAAATAAAAAATTACACATATTTTCAAAAGTCACAAAATCAATCAAATCCGTTTTATTCAACGATTTATCTCTTGCTAGTAAGAGTGTTTGATTTTAGGTAAATATTTGATTAATATTTTTTGCTATGTTAAAACGTAAAAACTGATTGCAAATTTCGAACATGCTACTCTGGTTTTAGTTCTTGTTTTCCATTGAAAATCAAATATAATTGATCAAATAATGACCACCCGGGCCTGTCTCTTGAGATAAAGTGATAATAACAATTGATTAAAAGAATCCTAGAGACGTAAAACAAAAATCAGTTGGATACAATTTTACTTTTTTTTCATTGTTTCAATTATTTGAATAAAATAAAATTTGGTTGATGCACTTAAAAATTTTGAGTTTTCACTTGGAATGGTTATTTAGCATGAAATTTTATTGATTACTATTAACATGGTGAGTAAGAAGCTACAAACTAAATTTATGTGTATTGATAATGCAATGAAAAAAGTAAAAATTGTGATGTCTTTTTTTGAGAAATATAGAAATGATGGATTTAGCTAAGTATGACTATAGTTAAAAGTTTTGGTGATGATATGGATGTTGATCTGTATTTCCAAGTAGGTGTCGAAGGTTTAGAAAAAACAGTTTGATGAAAACAATCATGATGAAGTTATTCAAACACCTGAGGATTTTTTTAGAACTCATTATTTTTTTATTGTTGTGGATATGACAATGGCTTTTTTGAAAACTAGATTTGAGCAAATGAAAATTTTTGAGACTGTTTTTGGATTCTTATATAATCCACTGAAGTTAAAATCACGTGATGTTGTAGAATTAAGTGAGTGTTGCATTAATTTTTATAATACATTTTCTTATGGTGGTTCATCAGATGTTGATTTAGATGAGCTTTTTTATGAGTTAAAAATATAACAGATGATTATCCGATGAAGTAATGACATCTATTAAGATTTTTTGAGTTTGTAAAGAACATCAGTTGTTATCCTAATGTTGCTATTGCTTATCAAATTTTACTTACTACTCATGTGATAGTAGCATCAGAGAAAATGAGTTTTTCTAAGCTAAAATTGTTAAAGTATTATTTGAGCTCATCAATGTCTCAATAAAAGTTGAACAGCTTAGCAATTTTTGCATTAAAATTTTTTTTTAGAAAGTGTGGATCTTGAAACAACTATCAATGATTTTGCATCAACAAATGTTAGAAAAAATATTTTATATTATAATTTTTTTCTAAAGTAATTGATACTTCTTCTTCTTCTTTTTGTTTCAAATTTAGTGAGCTTTCAAAATTTTATTTTTTATAAGTAACTTATTTTGCATTATAAAGATATAATCACAATTTAGTTTTATTTTTTAATATTTAAGTTTTGTAAAAAAAAATTGATAGTATAAATAAATGGCTCTTTTTCCGTGCTTTGCATGGAGTAATTAAATCATATAAACGATATCTTTATTTTTTTGTTAGTTATAGGTGTTTCCTCGATGGATCTTGGCTTTCATTGTACTTTTCGAGATTATGGTATTGTTTCTCCGACAACATAGGGAACAAGAATTTAGGAACGTGAGGTATCAGAAAAAAATTTGTCGCTATTGCACTCGGAAGTTGAAGCTCTACTATAAGTGATGATGTCGCTTATCTCCCTCCAAACTTTTTGAAGTTGTGTTTGCAAGGACTTGGACTGACGTGATTAAAATGATGAAAGACCTAAAAGATTGACCATATACACCCTCATGCTTTTAACTTTAAAGTAGATTTTTTAGCCCTGAATATTATTTTGTAAACATTGTTCTTCCGATCTGGATTGATTATCAAATATGATTAGTAAAGTTGTAATGAAAAAAGAAAAAAAAGTTATATAATGCGAAAGATTATAATAAGACATGATTAGATATTTAGATGGTGCTGTCTTTATAAAGAAAGTGGGATTTTTAATTTAGGCATAATAGCATTTAATGACTAGATTTCACCGAATGGTTCGACAGCTAATTTTAATTCCTCCGGGCATTTTACGCCGCCGGCGAGTAATTCCGGAAAGGTTTATAATATTCTAGCAGCGTACACGAAAGCACACGAGGAAGGAGGTAAGAATTGTATCTAATCATTAATTTCCGTTTTCACACCTCTCGCAGAAACTTCCAAAACAGAAAACAAAAAACAATACAAACAGACAGCTTTGCCTTACTTGAAGACTTCTCATTATTTTAAAAAGCATTTAAAACAAAAAAAACAAAAAATCGGAGTGGTTTCTAATTCTTACCAATCTCCTTCGCGGATTTTTGTCTGAGAAAACCTAATTTGAATCGGTGGAGGTGAAAATGATTCATTGGTTTTACGATTTTTCTCGTCTTTTTTTCTGTTTTTATTTTGTGGGTTTTTGATTTTTGGTGTCTAATTGATTGTTAGATGGAACCGTCGAAGAATAGTGGCGACGGTTTAGATTTCGATGGTTCGAAGTTGGAGACGGCGGAGAAGATAATACTTCGGTGGGACTCGTCGGCGTCTGAGGAGACAAGAGGTAAGATGATTTTCCAAAGCGATCGTGATGAGGTGGATCGGTTCTTACGAGCCGTTGATGAAATCCAACGGTCCTTGTCTTCTGTCTCCTTTTCCTCTTCCCCCGCCGCCACCGCCGCAGCCGATGACCACGAGGTTAAAGCCAATTCAGCTATTCAAATCGCCATGGCTAGACTTGAAGATGAGTTTCGCAACATTCTTCTCTCTCATACATCTGTGTTCGAGCCTGATTCTCTTTTTCTCGAGGAATCAGTCTCTCCGTCTTTGCACGTCGAGGTTGGAGAAGATAGCATCGTGAATACCGAAGAAGAAGAAGAACTAAATTCGCCTGGTAGTTCCGGTTCAGGCCGGTTATCACGTAGAAGAAGCAGTTACAGATCTACAAGTAGTATACGAGAAATGGATCTGATATCGCCGGAGGCAGTTTCTGACCTAAGATCGATTGTTCAGAGGATGGTCACTGCCGGTTACTCCCGGGAATGCATCCAAGTCTACGGAAATGTTCGGAAATCTGCCATGGAAACGATATTCAAGCAGCTAGGGATTGTGAAGATAAGCATTGGTGATGTTCAGAGGCTCGAATGGGAAGTCGTTGAAGCGAAGATCAGGAAATGGATCCGTGCAGCGAAGGTTTGCATTAGGGTCGTATTCTCAAGCGAGAAGAGACTCTGTGAGCAGCTCTTTGACGGTATATGCACTGCCATGGATGAGACTTGCTTCATGGAGACAGTGAAAGCTTCTGCTCTGAGACTTTTCACTTTCCCTGAAGCTATAAGTATCAGTAGAAGATCACCTGAGAAGCTTTTCAAGATTCTGGATTTACACGATGCTCTCACGGATATGTTGCCAGATATTGAAGCAATCTTTGACTCAGAGTCATCAGATACTATTCGTGTTCAAGCAATAGAGATTCAATCGAGACTAGCGGAAGCAGCAAGAGGCATACTTTCAGAGTTTGAGAATGCTGTTCTTCGTGAACCTTCAATAGTTCCTGTCCCTGGAGGAACGATTCATCCATTGACAAGGTATGTGATGAACTACATCGTTATGATCTCTGATTATAGGCAAACACTGGATGATCTTATCATATCGAATCCCTCTTCTGGGTCTGATCCAAACACACCAGATATGGATTTTACGGAGCTAGAGAGTAAATCTCCATTGGATCTGCATTTGATATGGTTGATTGTAGTCTTGCATTTCAACTTGGAAGAGAAATGCAAGCACTATAAAGACACATCTCTAGCTCATATATTCATCATGAACAACATCCATTACATTGTTCAGAAAGTGAAAAAGTCACCAGAGTTAAGAAAAATGATCGGAGACCATTATCTAAGGAAACTCACAGGCATATTCAGACACGCAGCCACAAACTATCAGAGAACAACATGGGTGAGAGTACTGAATAGCCTGAGAGATGAAGGGTTACATGTGAGTGGGAGTTTCTCCTCAGGTGTATCAAGAAGCGCACTGAGAGAGAGGTTTAAGGCATTCAAGGCATTCAATACAATGTTTGAAGAGGTTCACAGGACTCAGTCCACTTGGTCAGTGCCAGATCCTCAGCTGAGAGAGGAACTCCGAATATCTCTATCCGAGCATCTAATTCCAGCTTATAGATCATTTCTCGGAAGGTTCAGAGGTCATATAGAGAGTGGAAGACACCCTGAGAACTACTTGAAATATTCAGTTGAAGATATAGAGACCATCGTTCTTGATTTTTTTGAAGGATATACCACACCGCCACACTTGAGGAGACGATAGAAAAGGATAAAAAACTGAGAGTTCGTCTTCTTTCTTTCTTTCTTTCTTTCTTTTCAGCCACAATAGGATGTTATAGAATAGAACCATCCTTTGAATTTTTCTTCATGGTTTTCTGCCCTGTAGAACTAACTCCAGGTGAAACCTATATATATTTGTATGTTGTTGTGCCAATACGTCTTCTTTTAATCAAAGTCCTGATTGATCAGAAACGATTTAAATACCACAATGCACCATTTCCTCTAGTTTCTTACTCCATTGTAGTTTTTGTTTATACAGTTTGGTTATAGCCTCTTTTGGCCAGCGTTAAGCTTTCTTCAAGAATTTATTCATTCCACCTCAGACCAATTTCAATATTGGGAAAGAAACTGTATCATTTCTTTCTCTATCAAATGTAAAATAGATCCGAAAACAAAAAGTACACTGTTTTGTCAATTTTTTTCCCAAACGAAACATAAGACTTTCGTCAAACACCTAAATCAACACATCTCCATCCGAACACCAAGAAGGCTCATCATAAAACTTGCGAGCCAAAGCAGAGCATCAAGCCAAGAATATATAATGGCACGATTCGGTTTAGTCAAAATCAAGAAACTCCATTCTCTTTCTCATTGTTCCTCTCAGCTCACTTGCTTCCCTCTCCACCTTTTGCGCCTACATCAACATACAGATTCCCCAAAACCAAATCATCAGCACGTACACCACATCACAAACGAGTCAAATTTAGCTAAACGAATTTGTCACTAATGTGTGAAAGTTAGAACATGTGATGTGATGCCTAACCCTTTTGATCTCTGCCTCTGAGACGCGAATCATATGTGGAGGAAGCTCTTCTCTCTCCATGTCCTAACACATAGTTTAAGACCAAACTCAGTGAATTGGAAAACACAAAGTGAGATAAAGAAAAACTTCAACAAGGAGAAGTCTTACCAGCTCACCAATCAGTACAACATTCTCGCCACGGATTACATAAAGGCCTAAAGGAATGTCACAGTATTGTTCACCAACAATTACCCTCTCGCATGCACATTCTAGAACTGCATTGGCTGTGTATTTACAACGAACAAAGCATGGTTTATATCTCTCTCTCATGCACATTAGAGTAAATGTAGGAGCTTGAAAAGAAAAGTGAATACCGAATTGATCAAAGGAACGGAGTGTTCCCATTAGCTTTCTACCATCTCTAAGGAGTACAAGTAGCTTCCCTGCATCATCCAGAGTAGAGCCAACATCCATAAGTAACTAATACAGAATGATTCATGTTTAAAAACAAACATAATTCCAAATGAGATTAAAAATAGAACCATATCCTAAAAGCATTGCAAAATTAATAGCATGAGACTTCAAACTCAAATCACCAATGTCGAAAGAACTTGAATTCAGATTTTCAAGCCGATAAAGAACGAGATTAGCCACAGGTTAAAGAACATACATTCTTAAATTGAATGAAGATTGAGCCACTAATCCGAAACTTATCTCATGCATGCTAAAAAAAGCTCAACACTGACAACTGAATGAGCAGTAAGATTTGATCAGATAAATAAACTAAAGTTGCGAAATTTAATCTCTTAGTTTAAAAGTGTCTCTTTGCGATTGAACAATTCAATACCAAAATTAACAAATATTGAATAAGGTCGCAGAAAATACTGCCTAACTAATCAATGGAACTTAAAAACAAACGCAAGAAACACTGAATTGTTTGTAAGATTGAGCTCCTTAATGCGTTCAGAGCAACAAATCGGCATCTTTTTAATATACATACATACGCTTCAACAAATCCATGAATAGAGAGAAAGAGAGAAGGATTTACTATCGAGATAACTGGCAAGTGAGGTTGAAAGATAAATATCTTCAGGACTAGCCCAAGACATCGCTACTGACTCTATCCGCTCGAAATTGAAGAAAAGTTTCGGTCGCACACAACTGATAATATCCTCAGATTCCAGTTGCGAAAGAAAAAGAAAAAAGCGGAAAGAGGAAACTGAATTAGGGTTTAGACCGAAGGGTTTTGAAGAGATAAAAAGATTGGGACTTTCTACAGCTCCAGATCGAAAATAGACAAGGCTTCGTCAAAAAAATATAAAAGCCAGATCCGATCGAATTTGGATGAGGAGAAAATCGAAAAAATAAGGCAAATCGTCCACTGCCCTTAAAACGAGTGTCTACAATCAAGCAAACAAGTCACCTCTTGTAAAAACACTCCTAAAATCCGGAACAATATTTTATTGAAAAAAAAAAAAAAGGTAAATGATCTATTTTTCTCCAGAAATTTTCATATAGCACCAAATTCCTTCCGAATTTTTACCTCTGTCTAAATTCTTCCATCGTAACTTCTCAACCAAAATCCCCCTCATTTAAACTTTTTCAATATATTTTCCCCCGGTACAAAATTGTGGTTCAAATCAAGTAAATCCTTACCAAACCGCTTGAACCAAACCAAGATGAGGGGGAAATAGATCGTTTAACGATCTATTTCCCCCCATAAACTTTGATACACCAAATCCACCCTAAACTTTCACCTCTGTCTAAATCCCCCCCCCCAAACTTTCATATAAACTTTATCAATCTATTTCCCCCCGGCTAGAAAATTATGGTGACGTTCTTCTTCTTCTCTGGTTAGTCTTCCCCACCTCCCTCTTCTTGAAACACTCGTTTTCTCTTTTTATAAGTTATATATACATACCTTCAATTCCTTAGAAAAAAAACACAAACCAACAACAACAAGAAGTTGCAAAATAAAACATCAGTAATAATGGAGATGAAGAACGTCAACAACATCTTTGTGGCCCTCTTTGTCTCGGCCGTGTTAGTGAGCTCAGTCATGGCAGCTTCAATGGAGTCTCCAACACCATCACCAGGTGAAGCTGGTGCTTCTTCAGTTGCGCATGTCCTAGTGGGCGATGTAGCAGCGGAAAGAGATAACAGAAACAAGAATTGAAGTTCTTCTTCAAAAGACATAGAGAAGCCAGTAGAGACCCAAGGGATGTCATTGATTAGCACATTAACACTACTACGCGAGTATCAGAAAAAGAGTCCTAAAAGTGAGGAGAGAGCTAAAGCATTGGAATATTTGTTGGAGCTTTGTGCAAGTTTACTTAGGCAAGAAAAATTTGATGAGCTTGAAGGTGCGTTAAAACCTTTTGGAGATGAAACAGTTTCATCAAGAGCAACATCGATTTGTCTTACAAAGAGTCTCATGAATGTAAGGAGAAAGCCTAACGATGATGAAACTAATCCTTAAAAGAAATACTTACTGCAACTTTCATGTAACCACTTTTTGTATTAAAGACATTAATCTAAGCACCAGCTTCACCTGGTGATGGTGCTGGAGACTCCATTGAAGCTGCCATGACTGAGCTCACTAACACGGCCGAGACAAAGAGGGCCACAAAGATGTTGTTGACGTTCTTCATCTCCATTATTTCTGATGTTTTATTTTGCAACTTCTTGTTGTTGTTGGTTTGTGTTTTTTTTCTAAGGAATTGAAGGTATGTATTTATAACTTATAAAAGGAGAAAACGAGTGTTTCAAGAAGAGGGAGATGGAGAAGACTCACCGGAGAAGAAGAAGAACGTCACCACAATTTTCTAGCCGGGGAGAAATAGATTGATAAAGTTTATATGAAAGTTTGGGGGGGGGGATATACGATGGGAGGGATTTAGACAAAGGTGAAAGTTTGGGGTGGATTTGGTGTATCAAAGTTTCTGGGGGGGGGGGGGGGGGAAATAGATCGTTAAACGATCTATTTCCCCCTCATCTTGGTTTGGTTCAAGCGGTTTGGTAAGGATTTACTTGATTTGAACCACAATTTTGTACCGGGGGGAAATAGATTGAAAAAGTTTAGATGAGGGAGATTTTGGTTGAGAAGTTACGATGGGGGAGATTTAGACAGAGGTAAAAGTTCGGGGGGGGGGATTTGGTGCTATATGAAAGTTTCTGGGGGGAAATAGATCGTTTACCCAAAAAAAAAAAGCCCTCACATTTGCAAAAGACATGAAAAAAATTATGATCAATATTTTATATATTTAAAATCTTGATTTTTTAAACAATATGAACAAATCCTGAAACATAATTTCAAGAATTTTAGATGATTTATTTTATATTAATTGTATTCCAAACTTACAAGGTTATTTTTGTCAAAAAAATTTGTATATTTTTTTTGTCAACAATGCTCGATTCATAGTTTAAATTCTCCATCTGAAACATGGTGGGATTCGAACTTATCACCTAATGCCTAGCTAAATCAGGAACAAGCCAATTAGACCATATGTCTCTTGGTAAAAAAAAACTTGTATGTCTTACTCTAATTTTTTTTTAAATTGAATGATATCTTATATATTACATTGATGATGGTGATCCTAAGTAAAGTTATGAACATTATGGTGAATTTTTTTTTGTATGGTCAGCGTTTCAATAGATAAAGATCATCAAATCCAATATATACTTGATGTTGTATGCAAAGACAAGTTAAATTGCTTATACTGCCTAATTCACCAGAAGTTTTATGGAAATTGTTTACGGACAATGATCAATTATCAAGACATTTTAAAGATAATGGTAGACCTTACAATATGATTTTCTCAATGACATCACTTGGTGAAAAGGTTGATCATTCGGTTAAAAAAAGTAGAGGACCGCATATGTTTTCTATGCAAGGCGAGAACTATCATCTTATGGGTTCTTTGAAGCTGAAAGATGGTGATTATGCTAAGTTTTCACAATTATATATTTTAGATACTGAGAACGAGGTTCATAACAGACTAGATGTAATGAGGTTAGCTATAATTTATTTATTAATTCTATATATTCTGTTAATTTTTTCCCATTATTTTATTGTAATGACAAATATTACTTTAATGTAGCAAAGGTAAAACGTTGAGACAATACAAAAGAGGAATAAATTCAAGCCTAAAATAATCAAGAGTATAATTAAGATATTGGACGAAGTAAGTCCTCATGTCAAGTCATTTTGGACTGCTAGAGATAGATTCAAGGTAGATGATAATGAGAGTCTACAAATGAGGATATTTACAAATAGAAGTAGAGATGGACGATTATATTGTCCCCCATCTGCCTTTTAAGTTGCTGCTCTCATAAAATGTGACTTCCACAAAAACATGAATAAACGTGATATTGTCCTCGAGACAAAATCAGGCAAATTGAAAAGAATTAATGAGCTTCATCCTTCATATTTAGATTTGCAGTATCTTATAATATTTCCAAGCGAGGGGGGGAGGGTGGGGATGGTTTTCATTTGGGAATTCCTAAGGTAAAAAAATTGTTATCAGATGATAGAAGAGCAATAGTCATATAAGTATGTGACAGTTTTTTGCATATAGGCTTCAAGATACACTGAGAAACATGTTTTGCTTCTTTCTAAGCGTCTTCTCCAACAGTTTATTGTTGATGCTTATACTATGATTGAATCTAATAGACTCAGATATGCCAAAAAAAATCAAACAAAACTAAAGAGTACTAGCATTCAGAATGTTAGGCAAGCAAAGGAACCAGGAATCACTGATCTTAGTAATCAAGGAAAAAGAATTGCTATTCGAGCTTCTTTTGTCAGTGGTCCTTGCTACATGCAGCAAAGCTGTTTTGATGTTATCGATATGTGCAAGCATTTTGATTTTATTGATTTGTTCGTCATGTTCATCTGTAATCCTAAATGGCCTGAAATTACTAGATTTGTATAGAAGCGCAGTTTAAAAAGCGATGATAGGCCAGATGTGTTAGAATTTCCAGAACATTAGTGAGAAGATTTGAGATTTGAGAGTATGAGAATGTGAGATTTGGAGAATGTAGAGAGAGTATGTGAAGAAGAAAGGATTTCTTTCACTTAGAACTTTTACAAATGAGTATACAACATATATATAATGAAGCTAGACAAAACCGTACCTCTACAAGCACATATATACTCACACATACAAACAACCCATAAGATACAAGAATTACCCAAATAAGTAACTTGCTTTTGGTCTTCACTTGAAAGAGGAAGAGAGACATTTCCTCTTTCGTCCAACGGACACATTTGTTTTAAGAGAGACAAGTGATTTAGTTTAGTTACATATGGTTTTCATTTGGGAATTCCTAAGGCAAGAAAAGTTAGGCAAGCCAAGAAAAATCAAAAAAAACTAAAGAGTACTAGCATTCAGAATGTTAGGCAAGCAAAGGAACCAGGAAACACTCATCTTAGTAATCAAGGAAAAGGAATTGCTATTCGAGCTTCTTTTGTCAGTGGTCCTTGCTACATGCAACAAAGCTGTTTTGATGCTATCGATACGTGCAAGGCTTTTGATTTTTATGATTGGTTCATCACGTTCATCTGAAATCCTAAATGGCATGAAATTACTAGATTTGTATAGAAGCGCGGTTTAAAAAGCGATGATAAGCCAGATGTGTTAGAATTTGCAGAACATTAGTGAGAAGATTTGAGATTTGAGAGTATGAGAATGTGAGATTTGGAGATTAGAGATTTAGATAATGTAGAGAGAGTATGTGAAGAAGAAAGGATTTCTTTCACTTAGAACTTTTACAGATGAGTATACAACATATATATAATAACGCTAGACAAAACCGTACCTATAGAAGCACATATATACTCACACATACAAACAACCCATAAGGTACAAGAATTACCCAAATAAGTAACTTGCTTTTGGTCTTCACTTGAAAGAGGAAGAGAGACATTTCCTCTTTGGTCCAACGGTCACATTTGTCTTAAGAGACACAAGTGATTTAGTTTAGCAACATATAGTTTTCATTTGGGAATTCCTAAGGCAAAAAAAGTTGTTATCAGATGCTATTCGAGCTTCTTTTGTCAATGGTCCTTGCTACATGCAGCAAAGCTGTTTTGATGCTATCGATACGTGCAAGCCTTTTGATTTTTTTGATTGGTTCATCATGTTCATCTGTAACCCTAAATGGCATGAAATTACTAGATTTGTAGAGAAGCGCGGTTTAAAAAGCGATGATAGCCTAGATGTGTTAGAATTTGCAGAACATTAGTGAGAAGATTTGAGATTTGAGAGTATGAGAATGTGAGATTTGGAGATTAGAGATTTAGAGAATGTAGAGAGAGTATGTGAAGAAGAAAGGATTTCTTTCACTTAGAACTTTTACAGATGAGTATACAACATATATATAATGAAGCTAGACAAAACTGTACCTATACAAGCACATATATACTCACATATACAAACAACCCATAAGGTTCAAGAATTACCCAAATAAGTAATTTGCTTTTGGTCTTCACTTGAAAGAGGAAGAGAGACATTTCCTCTTTGATCCAACGGTCACATTTGTCTTAAGAGACACAAGTGGATTTAGTTTAGCAACATACAGTTTTCATTTGGAAGTTCCTAAGGCACAAAAAGTTGTTATCTGATGACAGAAGAGCAATAGTCATATAAGTATGTGACAGTTTTTTGCATATAGGCTTCAAGACACACTGAGAAACATGTTTTGCTTCTTTCTAAGCGTCTTCTCCAACAGTTTGTTGTTGATGCTTATACTATGATTGAATCTAATAGACTCAGATATGCCAAGAAAAATCAAACAAAACAAAAGAGTACTAGCATTCAGAATGTTAGGCAAGCAAAGGAACCAGGAAGCACTCATCTTAGTAATCAAGGAAAAGGAATTGCTATTCGCGCTTCTTTTGTCAGTGGTCCTTGCTACATGTATAAAGCTGTTTTGATGCTATCGATACGTGCAAGCCTTTTGATTTTTTCGATTGGTTCATCACGTTCATCTGTAATCCTAAATGGCCTGAAATCACTAGATTTGTATAGAAGCGCGGTTTAAAAAGCGATGATAGGCTAGATGTGTTAGAATTTGCAGAACATTAGTGAGAAGATTTGAGATTTGAGAGTATGAGAATGTGAGATTTGGAGATTAGAGATTTAGAGAATGTAGAGAGAGTATGTGAAGAAGAAAGGATTTCTTTCACTTAGAACTTTTACATATGAGTATACAACATATATATAATGAAGCTAGACAAAACCGTACCTATACCAGCACATATATACTCACACATACAAACAACCCATAAGGTACAATAATTACCCAAATAAGTAATTTGCTTTTGGTCTTCACTTGAAAGAGGAAGAGAGACATTTCCTCTTTGGTCCAACGGTCACATTTGTCTTAAGAGAGACAAGTGATTTAGTTTAGAAACA
The DNA here is from genome assembly GCA_963920545.1 of Lepidium didymum. Classification (NCBI taxonomy): domain Eukaryota; kingdom Viridiplantae; phylum Streptophyta; class Magnoliopsida; order Brassicales; family Brassicaceae; genus Lepidium; species Lepidium didymum. The sequence continues at coordinate 15,231,964 of OY986979.1, forward strand.
TACAGTTTTCATTTGGAAGTTCCTAAGGCAAAAAAAGTTATTATCTGATGACAGAAGAGCAATAGTCATATAAGTATGTGACAGTTTTTTGTATATAGGCTTCAAGATACACTGAGAAACATGTTTTGCTTCTTTCTAAGCGTCTTCTTCAATAGTTTGTTGTTGATGCTTATACAATGATTGAATCTAATAGACTCAGATATGCCAAGAAAAATACAATAAAACAAAAGAGTACTAGCATTCAGAATGTTAGGCAAGCAAAGGAACCAGTAAGCACTCATCTTAGTAATCAAGGAAAAGAAATTGCTATTCGAGCTTCTTTTGTCAGTGGTCCTTGCTACATGCAACAAAGCTGTTTTGATGCTATCGATACGTGCAAGCCTTTTGATTTTTATGATTGGTTCATCACGTTCATCTGTAATCCTAAATGGCATGAAATTACTAGATTTGTATAGAAGCGCGGTTAAAAAAGCGATGATAGGGCAGATGTGTTAGAATTTGCAAAACATTAGTGAGAAGATTTGAGATTTGAGAGTATGAGAATGTGAGATTTGGAGATTAGAGATTTAGAGAATGTAGAGAGAGTATGTGAAGAAGAAAGGATTTCTTTCACTTAGAACTTTTACAGATGAGTATACAACATATATATAATGAAGCTAGACAAAACCGTACCTATAGAAGCACATATATACTCACACATACAAACAACCCATAAGGTACAAGAATTACCCAAATAAGTAACTTGCTTTTGGTCTTCACTTGAAAGAGGAAAAGAGACATTTCCTCTTTGGTCCAACGGTCATACTTGTCTTAAGAGAGACAAGTGATTTAGTTTAGCAACATATAGTTTTCATTTGGAAATTCCTAAGGCAAAAAAAGTTGTTATCAGATGACAGAAGAGCAATAGTCATATAAATATGTGACAGTTTTTTGCATATAGGCTTCAAGACACACTGAGAAACATGTTTTGCTTCTTTCTAAGCGTCTTATCCAACAGTTTGTTGTTGATACTTATACTATGATTGAATCTAATAGACTCAGATATGCCAAGAAAAATCAAACAAAACAAAAGAGTACTAGCATTCAGAATGTTAGGCAAGCAAAGGAACCAAGAAGCACTCATCTTAGTAATCAAGGAAAAGGAATTGCTATTCGAGTTTCTTTTGTCAGTGGTCCTTGCTACATGCATAAAGCTGTTTTGATGCTATCGATACGTGCAAGCCTTTTGATTTTTATGATTGGTTCATCACGTTCATCTGTAATCCTAAATGGCCTGAAATCACTAGTTTTCTATAGAAGCGCGGTTTAAAAAGCGATGATAGGGCAGATGTGTTAGAATTTGCAGAACATTAGTGAGAAGATTTGAGATTTGAGAGTATGAGAATGTGAGATTTAGAGATTAGAGATTTAGAGAATGTAGAGAGAGTATGTGAAGAAGAAAAGATTTCTTTCACTTAGAACTTTTACAGATGAGTATACAACATATATATAATGACGCTAGACAAAACTGTACCTATAGAAGCACATATATACTCACACATACAAACAACCCATAAGGTACAAGAATTACCCAAATAAGTAACTTGCTTTTGGTCTTCACTTGAAAGAGGAAAAGAGACATTTCCTCTTTGGTCCAACGGTCATACTTGTCTTAAGAAAGACAAGTGATTTAGTTTAGCAACATATAGTTTTCATTTGGAAATTCCTAAGGCACAAAAAGTTGTTATCAGATGACAGAAGAGCAATAGTCATATAAGTATGTGACAGTTTTTTGCATATAGGCTTCAAGACACACTGAGAAACATGTTTTGCTTCTTTCTAAGCGTCTTCTCCAACAGTTTGTTGTTGATGCTTATACTATGATTGAATCTAATAGACTCAGATATGCCAAGAAAAATCAAACAAAACAAAAGAGTACTAGCATTCAGAATGTTAGGCAAGCAAAGGAACCAGGAAGCACTCATCTTAGTAATCAAGGAAAAGGAATTGCTATTCGAGCTACTTTTGTCAGTGGTCCTTGCTACATGCATAAAGCTGTTTTGATGCTATCGATACGTGCAAGCCTTTTGATTTTTATGATTGGTTCATCACGTTCATCTGTAATCCTAAATGGCATGAAATTACTAGATTTGTATAGAAGCGCGGTTTAAAAAGCGATGATAAGCCAGATGTGTTAGAATTTGCAGAACAATAGTTAGAAGATTTGAGATTTGAGAGTATGAGAATGTGAGATTTGGAGATTAGAGATTTAGAGAATGTAGAGAGAGTATGTGAAGAAGAAAAGATTTCTTTCACTTAGAACTTTTACAGATGAGTATACAACATATATATAATGACGCTAGACAAAACCGTACCTATAGAAGCACATATATACTCACACATACAAACAACCCATAAGGTACAAGAATTACCCAAATAAGTAACTTGCTTTTGGTCTTCACTTGAAAGAGGAAAAGAGACATTTCCTCTTTGGTCCAACGGTCATACTTGTCTTAAGAGAGACAAGTGATTTAGTTTAGCAACATATAGTTTTCATTTGGAAATTCCTAAGGCAAAAAAAGTTGTTATCAGATGACAGAAGAGCAATAGTCATATAAGTATGTGACAGTTTTTTGCATATAGGCTTCAAGACACACTAAGAAACATGTTTTGCTTCTTTCTAAGCGTCTTCTCCAACAGTTTGTTGTTGATGCTTATACTATGATTGAATCTAATAGACTCAGATATGCCAAGAAAAATACAACAAAACAAAAGAGTACTAGCATTCAGAATGTTAGGCAAGCAAAGGAACCAGTAAGCACTCATCTTAGTAATCAAGGAAAAGGAATTGCTATTCGAGCTTGTTTTGCCAGTGGTCCTTGCTACATGCAACAAAGCTGTTTTGATGCTATCGATACGTGCAAGCCTTTTGATTTTTATGATTGGTTCATCACGTTCATCTGTAATCCTAAATGGCCTGAAATCACTAGATTTGTATAGAAGCGCGGTTTAAAAAGCGATGATAGGGCAGATGTGTTAGAATTTGCAGAACATTAGTGAGAAGATTTGAGATTTGAGAGTATGAGAATGTGAGATTTAGAGATTAGAGATTTAGAGAATGTAGAGAGAGTATGTGAAGAAGAAAGGATTTCTTTCACTTAGAACTTTTACAGATGAGTATACAACATATATATAATGACGCTAGACAAAACCGTACCTATAGAAGCACATATATACTCACACATACAAACAACCCATAAGGTACAAGAATTACCCAAATAAGTAACTTGCTTTTGGTCTTCACTTGAAAGAGGAAAAGAGACATTTCCTCTTTGGTCCAACGGTCATACTTGTCTTAAGAAAGACAAGTGATTTAGTTTAGCAACATATAGTTTTCATTTGGAAATTCCTAAGGCACAAAAAGTTGTTATCAGATGACAGAAGAGCAATAGTCATATAAGTATGTGACAGTTTTTTGCATATAGGCTTCAAGACACACTGAGAAACATGTTTTGCTTCTTTCTAAGCGTCTTCTCCAACAGTTTGTTGTTAATGCTTATACTATGATTGAATCTAATAGACTCAGATATGCCAAGAAAAATACAACAAAATAAAAGAGTACTAGCATTCAGAATGTTAGGCAAGCAAAGGAACCAGTAAGCACTCATCTTAGTAATCAAGGAAAAGGAATTGCTATTCGAGCTTCTTTTGTCAGTGGTCCTTGCTACATGCAACAAAGCTGTTTTAATGCTATCGATACGTGTAAGCCTTTTGATTTTTATGATTGGTTCATCACGTTCATCTGTAATCCTAAATGGCATGAAATTACTAGATTTGTATAGAAGCGCGGTTTAAAAAGCGATGATAAGCCAGATGTGTTAGAATTTGCAGAACATTAGTGAGAAGATTTGAGATTTGAGAGTATGAGAATGTGAGATTTGGAGATTAGAGATTTAGAGAATGTAGAGAGAGTATGTGAATAAGAAAGGATTTCTTTCACTTAGAACTTTTACAGATGAGTATACAACATATATATAATGAAGCTAGACAAAACCGTACCTATAGAAGCACATATATACTCACACATACAAACAACCCATAAGGTACAAGAATTACCCAAATAAGTAACTTGCTTTTGGTCTTCACTTGAAAGAGGAAAAGAGACATTTCCTCTTTGGTCCAACGGTCACATTTGTCTTAAGAGAGACAAGTGATTTAGTTTAGCAACATATAGTTTTCATTTGGAAATTCCTAAGGCAAAAAAAGTTGTTATCAGATGACAGAAGAACAATAGTCATATAAGTATGTGACAGTTTTTTGCATATAGGCTTCAAGACACACTGAGAAACATGTTTTGCTTCTTTCTAAGTGTCTTCTCCAACAGTTTGTTGTTGATGCTTATACTATGATTGAATCTAATAGACTCAGATATGCCAAGAAAAATACAACAAAATAAAAGAGTACTAGCATTCAGAATGTTAGGCAAACAAAGGAACCAGTAAGCACTCATCTTAGTAATCAAGGAAAAGAAATTGCTATTCGAGCTTCTTTTGTCAGTGGTCCTTGCTACATGCAACAAAGCTGTTTTGATGCTATCGATACGTGCAAGCCTTTTGATTTTTATGATTGGTTCATCACGTTCATCTGTAATCCTAAATGGCATGAAATTACTAGATTTGTATAGAAGCGCGGTTAAAAAAGCGATGATAGGCCAGATGTGTTAGAATTTGCAGAACATTAGTGAGAAGATTTGAGATTTGAGAGTATGAGAATGTGAGATTTGGAGATTAGAGATTTAGAGAATGTAGAGAGAGTATGTGAATAAGAAAGGATTTCTTTCACTTAGAACTTTTACAGATGAGTATACAACATATATATAATGAAGCTAGACAAAACCGTACCTATAGAAGCACATATATACTCACACATACAAACAACCCATAAGGTACAAGAATTACCCAAATAAGTAACTTGCTTTTGGTCTTCACTTGAAAGAGGAAAAGAGACATTTCCTCTTTGGTCCAACGGTCATACTTGTCTTAAGAGAGACAAGTGATTTAGTTTAGCAACATATAGTTTTCATTTGGAAATTCCTAAGGCAAAAAAAGTTGTTATCAGATGACAGAAGAGCAATAGTCATATAAGTATGTGACAGTTTTTTGCATATAGGCTTCAAGACACACTGAGAAACATGTTTTGCTTCTTTCTAAGTGTCTTCTCCAACAGTTTGTTGTTGATGCTTATACTATGATTGAATCTAATAGACTCAGATATGCCAAGAAAAATACAACAAAATAAAAGAGTACTAGCATTCAGAATGTTAGGCAAACAAAGGAACCAGTAAGCACTCATCTTAGTAATCAAGGAAAAGAAATTGCTATTCGAGCTTCTTTTGTCAGTGGTCCTTGCTACATGCAACAAAGCTGTTTTGATGCTATCGATACGTGCAAGCCTTTTGATTTTTATGATTGGTTCATCACGTTCATCTGTAATCCTAAATGGCATGAAATTACTAGATTTGTATAGAAGCGCGGTTAAAAAAGCGATGATAGGGCAGATGTGTTAGAATTTGCAAAACATTAGTGAGAAGATTTGAGATTTGAGAGTATGAGAATGTGAGATTTGGAGATTAGAGATTTAGAGAATGTAGAGAGAGTATGTGAATAAGAAAGGATTTCTTTCACTTAGAACTTTTACAGATGAGTATACAACATATATATAATGAAGCTAGACAAAACCGTACCTATATAAGCACATATATACTCACACATACAAACAACCCATAAGGTACAAGAATTACCCAAATAAGTAACTTGCTTTTGGTCTTCACTTGAAAGAGGAAAAGAGACATTTCCTCTTTGGTCCAACGGTCATACTTGTCTTAAGAGAGACAAGTGATTTAGTTTAGCAACATATAGTTTTCATTTGGAAATTCCTAAGGCAAAAAAAGTTGTTATCAGATGACAGAAGAGCAATAGTCATATAAGTATGTGACAGTTTTTTGTATATAGGCTTCAAGACACACTGAGAAACATGTTTTGCTTCTTTCTAAGTGTCTTCTCCAACAGTTTGTTGTTGATGCTTATACTATGATTGAATCTAATAGACTCCGATATGCCAAGAAAAATACAACAAAATAAAAGAGTACTAGCATTCAGAATGTTAGGCAAACAAAGGAACCAGTAAGCACTCATCTTAGTAATCAAGGAAAAGAAATTGCTATTCGAGCTTCTTTTGTCAGTGGTCCTTGCTACATGCAACAAAGCTGTTTTGATGCTATCGATACGTGCAAGCCTTTTGATTTTTATGATTGGTTCATCACGTTCATCTGTAATCCTAAATGGCATGAAATTACTAGATTTGTATAGAAGCGCGGTTAAAAAAGCGATGATAGGGCAGATGTGTTAGAATTTGCAAAACATTAGTGAGAAGATTTGAGATTTGAGAGTATGAGAATGTGAGATTTGGAGATTAGAGATTTAGAGAATGTAGAGAGAGTATGTGAATAAGAAAGGATTTCTTTCACTTAGAACTTTTACAGATGAGTATACAACATATATATAATGAAGCTAGACAAAACCGTACCTATATAAGCACATATATACTCACACATACAAACAACCCATAAGGTACAAGAATTACCCAAATAAGTAACTTGCTTTTGGTCTTCACTTGAAAGAGGAAAAGAGACATTTCCTCTTTGGTCCAACGGTCATACTTGTCTTAAGAGAGACAAGTGATTTAGTTTAGCAACATATAGTTTTCATTTGGAAATTCCTAAGGCAAAAAAAGTTGTTATCAGATGACAGAAGAGCAATAGTCATATAAGTATGTGACAGTTTTTTGCATATAGGCTTCAAGACACACTGAGAAACATGTTTTGCTTCTTTCTAAGTGTCTTCTCCAACAGTTTGTTGTTGATGCTTATACTATGATTGAATCTAATAGACTCAGATATGCCAAGAAAAATACAACAAAATAAAAGAGTACTAGCATTCAGAATGTTAGGCAAACAAAGGAACCAGTAAGCACTCATCTTAGTAATCAAGGAAAAGAAATTGCTATTCGAGCTTCTTTTGTCAGTGGTCCTTGCTACATGCAACAAAGCTGTTTTGATGCTATCGATACGTGCAAGCCTTTTGATTTTTATGATTGGTTCATCACGTTCATCTGTAATCCTAAATGGCATGAAATTACTAGATTTGTATAGAAGCGCGATTTAAAAAGCGATGATAGGCCAGATTTGTTAGAATTTGCAGAACATTAGTGAGAAGATTTGAGATTTGAGAGTATGAGAATGTGAGATTTGGAGATTAGAGATTTAGAGAATTTAGAGAGAGTATGTGAAGAAGAAAGGATTTCTTTCACTTAGAACTTTTACAGATGAGTATACAACATATATATAATGACGCTAGACAAAACCGTACCTATAGAAGCACATATATACTCACACATACAAACAACCCATAAGGTACAAGAATTACCCAAATAAGTAACTTGCTTTTGGTCTTCACTTGAAAGAGGAAAAGAGACATTTCCTCTTTGGTCCAACGGTCATACTTGTCTTAAGAGAGACAAGTGATTTAGTTTAGAAACATACAGTTTTCATTTGGAAGTTCCTAAGGCAAAAAAAGTTGTTATCTGATGACAGAAGAGCAATAGTAATATATAAGTATGTGACAGTTTTTTGTATATAGGCTTCAAGACACACTGAGAAACATGTTTTGCTTCTTTCTAAGCGTCTTCTTCAACAGTTTGTTGTTGATGCTTATACTATGATTGAATCTAATAGACTCAGATATGCCAAGAAAAATACAACAAAACAAAAGAGTACTAGCATTCAGAATGTTAGGCAAGCAAAGGAACCAGTAAGCATTCATCTTAGTAATCAAGGAAAAGGAATTGCTATTCGAGCTTCTTTTGTTAGTGGTCCTTGCTACATGCAACAAAGCTGTTTTGATGCTATCGATACGTGCAAGCCTTTTGATTTTTATGATTGATTCATCACGTTCATCTGTAATCCTAAATGGCATGAAATTACTAGATTTGTATAGAAGCGCGGTTTAAAAAGCGATGATAAGCCAGATGTGTTAGAATTTGCAGAACATTAGTGAGAAGATTTGAGATTTGAGAGTATGAGAATGTGAGATTTGGAGATTAGAGATTTAGAGAATGTAGAGAGAGTATGTGAAGAAGAAAGGATTTCTTTCACTTAGAACTTTTACAGATGAGTATACAACATATATATAATGACGCTAGACAAAACCGTACCTATAGAAGCACATATATACTCACACATACAAACAACCCATAAGGTACAAGAATTACCCAAATAAGTAACTTGCTTTTGGTCTTCACTTGAAAGAGGAAAAGAGACATTTCCTCTTTGGTCCAACGGTCATACTTGTCTTAAGAAAGACAAGTGATTTAGTTTAGCAACATACAGTTTTCATTTGGAAATTCCTAAGGCAAAAAAAGTTGTTATCAGATGACAGAAGAGCAATAGTCATATAAGTATGTGACAGTTTTTTGCATATAGGCTTCAAGACACACTGAGAAACATGTTTTGCTTCTTTCTAAGTGTCTTCTCCAACAGTTTGTTGTTGATGCTTATACTGTGATTGAATCTAATAGACTCAGATATGCCAAGAAAAATACAACAAAACAAAAGAGTACTAGCATTCAGAATGTTAGGCAAGCAAAGGAACCAGGAAGCACTCATCTTAGTAATCAAGGAAAAGGAATTGCTATTCGAGCTTCTTTTGTCAGTGGTCCTTGCTACATGCATAAAGCTGTTTTGATGCTATCGATACGTGCAAGCCTTTTGATTTTTTCGATTGGTTCATCACATTCATCTGTAATCCTAAATGGCCTGAAATCACTAGATTTGTATAGAAGCGCAGTTTAAAAAGCGATGATAAGCCAGATGTGTTAGAATTTGCAGAACATTAGTGAGAAGATTTGAGATTTGAGAGTATGAGAATGTGAGATTTGGAGATTAGAGATTTAGAGAATGTAGAGAGAGTATGTGAAGAAGAAAGGATTTCTTTCACTTAGAACTTTTACAGATGAGTATACAACATATATATAATGAAGCTAGACAAAACCGTACCTATATAAGCACATATATACTCACACATACAAACAACCCATAAGGTACAAGAATTACCCAAATAAGTAACTTGCTTTTGGTCTTCACTTGAAAGAGGAAAAGAGACATTTCCTCTTTGGTCCAACGGTCATACTTGTCTTAAGAGAGACAAGTGATTTAGTTTAGCAACATACAGTTTTCATTTGGAAATTCCTAAGGCAAAAAAAGTTGTTATCAGATGACAGAAGAGCAATAGTCATATAAGTATGTGACAGTTTTTTGCATATAGGCTTCAAGACACACTGAGAAACATGTTTTGCTTCTTTCTAAGTGTCTTCTCCAACAGTTTGTTGTTGATGCTTATACTATGATTGAATCTAATAGACTCAGATATGCCAAGAAAAATACAACAAAATAAAAGAGTACTAGCATTCAGAATGTTAGGCAAGCAAAGGAACCAGTAAGCACTCATCTTAGTAATCAAGGAAAAGGAATTGCTATTCGAGCTTCTTTTGTCAGTGGTCCTTGCTACATGCAACAAAGCTGTTTTAATGCTATCGATACGTGTAAGCCTTTTGATTTTTATGATTGGTTCATCACGTTCATCTGTAATCCTAAATGGCATGAAATTACTAGATTTGTATAGAAGCGCGGTTAAAAAAGCGATGATAGGCCAGATGTGTTAGAATTTGCAAAACATTAGTGAGAAGATTTGAGATTTGAGAGTATGAGAATGTGAGATTTGGAGATTAGAGATTTAGAGAATGTAGAGAGAGTATGTGAATAAGAAAGGATTTCTTTCACTTAGAACTTTTACAGATGAGTATACAACATATATATAATGAAGCTAGACAAAACCGTACCTATATAAGCACATATATACTCACACATACAAACAACCCATAAGGTACAAGAATTACCCAAATAAGTAACTTGCTTTTGGTCTTCACTTGAAAGAGGAAAAGAGACATTTCCTCTTTGGTCCAACGGTCATACTTGTCTTAAGAGAGACAAGTGATTTAGTTTAGCAACATATAGTTTTCATTTGGAAATTCCTAAGGCAAAAAAAGTTGTTATCAGATGACAGAAGAGCAATAGTCATATAAGTATGTGACAGTTTTTTGCATATAGGCTTCAAGACACACTGAGAAACATGTTTTGCTTCTTTCTAAGTGTCTTCTCCAACAGTTTGTTGTTGATGCTTATACTATGATTGAATCTAATAGACTCAGATATGCCAAGAAAAATACAACAAAATAAAAGAGTACTAGCATTCAGAATGTTAGGCAAACAAAGGAACCAGTAAGCACTCATCTTAGTAATCAAGGAAAAGAAATTGCTATTCGAGCTTCTTTTGTCAGTGGTCCTTGCTACATGCAACAAAGCTGTTTTGATGCTAGCGATACGTGCAAGCCTTTTGATTTTTATGATTGGTTCATCACGTTCATCTGTAATCCTAAATGGCATGAAATTACTAGATTTGTATAGAAGCGCGGTTTAAAAAGCGATGATAGGCCAGATTTGTTAGAATTTACAGAACATTAGTGAGAAGATTTGAGATTTGAGAGTATGAGAATGTGAGATTTGGAGATTAGAGATTTAGAGAATGTAGAGAGGGTATGTGAAGAAGAAAGGATTTCTTTCACTTAGAACTTTTACAGATGAGTATACAACATATATATAATGAAGCTAGACAAAACCGTACCTATACAAGCACATATATACTCACACATACAAACAACCCATAAGGTACAAGAATTACCCAAATAAGTAATTTGCTTTTGGTCTTCACTTGAAAGAGGAAAAGAGACATTTCCTCTTTGGTCCAACGGTCACATTTGTTTTAAGAGAGACAAGTGATTTAGTTTAGAAACATACAGTTTTCATTTGGAAGTTCCTAAGGCAAAAAAAGTTGTTATCTGATGACAGAAGAGCAATAGTCATATAAGTATGTGACAGTTTTTTGTATATAGGCTTCAAGACACACTGAAAAACATGTTTTGCTTCTTTCTAAGCGTCTACTTCAACAGTTTGTTGTTGATGCTTATACTATGATTGAATCTAATAGACTCAGATATGCCAAGAAAAATACAACAAAACAAAAGAGTACTAGCATTCAGAATGTTAGGCAAGCAAAGGAACCAGTAAGCACTCATCTTAGTAATCAAGGAAAAGAAATTGCTATTCGAGCTTCTTTTGTCAGTGGTCCTTGCTACATGCAACAAAGCTGTTTTGATGCTATCGATACATGCAAGCCTTTTGATTTTTATGATTGGTTCATCACGTTCATCTGTAATCCTAAATGGCATGAAATTACTAGATTTGTATAGAAGCGCGGTTTAAAAAGCGATGATAAGCCAGATGTGTTAGAATTTGCAGAACATTAGTGAGAAGATTTGAGATTTGAGAGTATGAGAATGTGAGATTTGGAGATTAGAGATTTAGAGAATGTAGAGAGAGTATGTGAAGAAGAAAGGATTTCTTTCACTTAGAACTTTTACAGATGAGTATACAACATATATATAATGACGCTAGACAAAACCGTACCTATAGAAGCACATATATACTCACACATACAAACAACCCATAAGGTACAAGAATTACCCAAATAAGTAACTTGCTTTTGGTCTTCACTTGAAAGAGGAAAAGAGACATTTCCTCTTTGGTCCAACGGTCATACTTGTCTTAAGAGAGACAAGTGATTTAGTTTAGCAACATATAGTTTTCATTTGGAAATTCCTAAGGCAAAAAAAGTTGTTATCAGATGACAGAAGAGCAATAGTCATATAAGTATGTGACAGTTTTTTGCATATAGGCTTCAAGACACACTGAGAAACATGTTTTGCTTCTTTCTAAGCGTCTTCTTCAACAGTTTGTTGTTGATGCTTATACTATGATTGAATCTAATAGACTCAGATATGCCAAGAAAAATACAACAAAACTAAAGAGTACTAGCATTCAGAATGTTAGGCAAGCAAAGGAACCAGTAAGCACTCATCTTAGTAATCAAGGAAAAGGAATTGCTATTCGAGCTTCTTTTGTTAGTGGTCCTTGCTACATGCAACAAAGCTGTTTTGATGCTATCGATACGTGCAAGCCTTTTGATTTTTATGATTGGTTCATCACGTTCATCTGTAATCCTAAATGGCATGAAATTACTAGATTTGTATAGAAGCGCGGTTTAAAAAGCAATGATAGGCCAGATTTGTTAGAATTTGCAGAACATTAGTGAGAAGATTTGAGATTTGAGAGTATGAGAATTTGAGATTTGGAGATTAGAGATTTAGAGAATGTAGAGAGAGTATGTATAGAAGAAAAAATTTCTTTCACTTAGAACTTTTACAGATGAGTATACAACATATATATAATGACGCTAGACAAAACCGTACCTATAGAAGCACATATATACTCACACATACAAACAACCCATAAGGTACAAGAATTACCCAAATAAGTAATTTGCTTTTGGTCTTCACTTGAAAGAGGAAAAGAGACATTTCCTCTTTGGTCCAAAGGTCATACTTGTCTTAAGAGAGACAAGTGATTTAGTTTATCAACATATAGTTTTCATTTGGAAATTCCTAAAGCAAAAAAAATTGTTATCAGATGACAGAAGAGCAATAGTCATATAAATATGTGACAGTTTTTTGCATATAGGCTTCAAGACACACTGAGAAACATGTCTTGCTTCTTTCTAAGCGTCTTATCCAACAGTTTGTTGTTGATGCTTATACTATGATTGAATCTAATAGACTCAGATATGCCAAGAAAAATCAAACAAAACAAAAGAGTACTAGCATTCAGAATGTTAGGCAAGCAAAGGAACCAGTAAGCACTCATCTTAGTAATCAAGGAAAAGGAATTGCTATTCGAGCTTCTTTTGTTAGTGGTCCTTGCTACATGCAACAAAGCTGTTTTGATGCTATCGATACGTGCAAGGCTTTTGATTTTTATGATTGGTTCATCACGTTCATCTGAAATCCTAAATGGCATGAAATTACTAGATTTGTATAGAAGCGCGGTTTAAAAAGCAATTATAGGCCAGATGTGTTAGAATTTGCAGAACATTAGTGAGAAGATTTGAGATTTGAGAGTATGAGAATGTGAGATTTGGAGATTAGAGATTTAGAGAATGTAGAGAGAGTATGTGAAGAAGAAAGGATTTCTTTCACTTAGAACTTTTACAGATGAGTATACAACATATATATAATGAAGCTAGACAAAACCGTACCTATACAAGCACATATATACTCACACATACAAACAACCCATAAGGTACAAGAATTACCCAAATAAGTAATTTGCTTTTGGTCTTCACTTGAAAGAGGAAAAGAGACATTTCCTCTTTGGTCCAACGGTCACATTTGTTTTAAGAGAGACAAGTGATTTAGTTTAGAAACATACAGTTTTCATTTGGAAGTTCCTAAGGCAAAAAAAGTTGTTATCTGATGATAGAAGAGCAGTAGTCATATAAGTATGTGACAGTTTTTTGTATATAGGCTTCAAGACACACTGAGAAACATGTTTTGCTTCTTTCTAAGCGTCTTCTTCAACAGTTTGTTGTTGATGCTTATACTATGATTGAATCTAATAGACTCAGATATGCCAAGAAAAATACAACAAAACAAAAGAGTACTAGCATTCAGAATGTTAGGCAAGCAAAGGAACCAGTAAGCACTCATCTTAGTAATCAAGGAAAAGAAATTGCTATTCGAGCTTCTTTTGTCAGTGGTCCTTGCTACATGCAACAAAGCTGTTTTGATGCTATCGATACGTGCAAGCCTTTTGATTTTTATGATTGGTTCATCACGTTCATCTGTAATCCTAAATGGCATGAAATTACTAGATTTGTATAGAAGCGCGGTTTAAAAAGCGATGATAAGCCAGATGTGTTAGAATTTGCAGAACATTAGTGAGTAGATTTGAGATTTGAGAGTATGAGAATGTGAGATTTGGAGATTAGAGATTTAGAGAATGTAGAGAGAGTATGTGAAGAAGAAATGATTTCTTTCACCTAGAACTTTTACAGATGAGTATACAACATATATATAATGAAGCTAGACAAAACCGTACCTATAGAAGCACATATATACTCACACATACAAACAACCCATAAGGTACAAGAATTACCCAAATAAGTAACTTGCTTTTGGTCTTCACTTGAAAGAGGAAAAGAGACATTTCCTCTTTGGTCCAACGGTCACATTTGTTTTAAGAGAGACAAGTGATTTAGTTTAGAAACATACAGTTTTCATTTGGAAGTTCCTAAGGCAAAAAAAGTTGTTATCTGATGACAGAAGAGCAATAGTCATATAAGTATGTGACAGTTTTTTGTATATAGGCTTCAAGACACACTGAGAAACATGTTTTGCTTCTTTCTA